>JAGSMS010000039.1:1200000-2400000 GCA_029286595.1 Bhutanitis thaidina | reverse complement strand
CCCATAAAAAAAAATAGCAGGTTGTAAATATGCACAGTCCTGAAGCCGCAGCTTTAGTGCGGCTTGCCCCCTTCTTCACGGCGGCCAATACCTAGAAGGCTTTCGAAATCTATTCATTATTTTTTAATCGTTAGCCTGAAAACTAAAACGGCGATTGGGTCATTTGTTATATTAATGTCCAAATAAACTCTGCTCGTGTTTATATTTAGACCTCTGTTCACCCCGTTACTGGGTGTAGATGGTGAGAGCTTTTTTTCCTAATATGTTTTATTTCAACAGATAAAAACCCTTCGCCTGGCAACATCGTACATCTCTTACCTTCTGAAAGTTCTCGAAACCGACGGGGAGCCGGCCGGTGGTTTCAGAGCCGAACTGCACCATACTCCTCCACGGAGACGAACAACCGATCCTAACGCACAGGTAATAAGGTGCAATTTTTGTTTTAACAGCAGAAACGTTACCAAAGTTCGAGCTTCTAGCTGGCGGAATTCTTCATTGACAAGGAGGACTATAATATGATTGTATGTATGTATATATTCACCTCTTTTTCCCAATGGCGTAGGCAGAGACAATCCACTAGCTACGCTCCTGACATACATCTTTCGCTTCTCCCACCTCGTTCGTTAGAGTACTCTTGACCTGGCCTCTGTGCCTCTGCCACCTGCCCGAGGTCCACTCCCCCTACGCATCCCCCTCCTAATCCTCCCACTCAACACCCAAACACCCTTAAAGGCCGCCAACGCATCTGCAGCATGTCTGGTGTTGCAGATGTACGTGGGCGACGGTGATCACTTACCATCGGTTGAACCGCTTGCTCGTTCGTCGCCAATACCATAAAAAAAAAATCAGATTTACAGGTTCGTTGTGAATATTTTTTAATTCATCAAAGTGAGAAAGATAATATCGTTTGGCAAATGTCAAATCCTATTATTATTATTTTACAGTCGACCATCGTTGCGTTATGAGTGTTTCCTCTGATGGAGAAGAAACAGACAAAAACTCTCCGAAGATATCTCTTTGGACGTTTGTTTTTTTCAATAATTGTAATGCTCATCCCAAAATAATATTTATGGTCCCATAGATGGCAATTACTCTTGTGTTCTACCTACTTCGATTGAAGTCGTTTGCAGGTGTCTATGGTTGCTGTGACGACTTACCATCAGGTGGACTGTCAGACCGTAACGAGTCCACTGCTGAATGTAGTCCTTAATCTTTTTTTTTTTGGAACAATCCCGTAAAAGTAGCAGCGAAGGCTTTATTATTAGAAATAACAATAACATTCATTGTTATTCCTCAGACCTACAGGTTTCCTCGCGATGTTATCCTTCACCGCCGAGCGCGTGGTAAATGCAACACTTAAAATTGCTAGAATAAGGGCCGTGTCGCGAGACATCGAAACCGGATCCACCGGAGTGTGGAATTTAAGCGAGCGCCCTCAACACTGGGCTACTGGGGCGTTAAATAAAGCCAATTCCGAATGTACCTACTTGAGAATCGAACGCGTACCCCGCCGCTGCTAGCTGGCGCCCACAAGTGCGTTACAGGACTATCTTATGCCTGCATACGAACGCTGATAAGACTATGTTTTTCCCTTGTGAACGCACTAATGGATTCAAGTGGCTCGTGCACTTGTGTTTCAGTGTAATGAATGCGTCAGTAAAACCGTACGAAATAGACGACTCGCCCACCCGACACCCTTATCCCCTATGCCGTACCGATATTTCACAATAATTCCGTGGGAATTTATTCCTCGATAAAATAATTTTTCATTCACATCATTTATTTAAGAAACATATGTTTCACTTCTCGAACGTATTTTTTTTTAAATCTGCCATCGTTTCGAAACGAGGTACCTCTGACGGAGAAGAAGCAGGCGAAAGAAACTCCGTAGGTATCAACCTATTATTATTACTATATATTATATTATTTATTTATTTTTGGAATTTTTCCAAAATAAAAGATTTAAAAAATATATTGTAATATTATTAATATTACAATATTTTTTCTAGAAACGGCTTGGGAGCGATCGACTCATGCCCGGGGTGTATTTTTTCGGATTATTATTATTAGATTGGATTTAATCGGATATTTTGTGAAATCGGTGGTGGCATAGCGGACTAGACCCCTGCTCAGTCTTATGTTCAGAGACCTTATGCGGTAAGGCCACTGGGCACACGCTAAAATACCACAAAGCTCCGATGTACATTTGGAATAAGCGTGGCGTGGGTTTAATGCAGAGCAGCACAGAAAATAAAATCCTTTGAAAGAGACTCTGCGGCTAGATTTCTGGGTTTGATTTCGGGGTTTGATTTCTGGTATCGGCTTCATGAAAAATTGTCCTAAATTTACTAAGTGCTCGGCGTTGAAAGAAAATACCGCGAGGAAATCGATGTAGTCTTTGTCCTTGATGTATTGATCTAGTTTATACTAGGCCTTTTGCAATAAAGTTTCTTTCACAAGCTTCATATTGTGTCTGTATGTAACACTATATTTTTAGGGATTTTATGCATTGGCACAAAGTCTTTTATGTTCCGGTTTCAGCCAATCTAAACTTAGAAAGCTCTAGCGCGTGGCTTCAACCCGTTCTACAGTTCAATTTTATATTAAATGTATTCATAGGTAAATAATGTTTTCAAAAATAAACAAAGATAAATCAAAAAATTCAAAAATAAATCTTATTTATTTAATTGTATACATATTATTTATGTATTTATTATACATTACATATTATGAAATGTACGCACTAAGTTTGCCATTTCGATAAAATCTCCTGTTAGGGTCTGCTGGAAGAAATTTCAATGCATGGAATAAGTAGTACCCTTGTACTAATACTATGTTTTAATGTTTTTCATGCCTTTTTGTGTGTACATAAAGAAATTAAAAAAAAACAAAAAGTTAGTGTCAAGATATAAGTCTGTTTGCATAAAGCGATTGTAATAGTGAGTTTTTTTTTTTTAAATCTGCCATCGTTTCGAAACGAGGTACCTCTGACGGAGAAGAAGCAGGCAAAAGAAACTCCGTAGGTATCAACCTATTATTATTACTATATATTATATTATTTATTTATTTTTTGGAATTTTTCCAAAATAAAAGTTTTAAAAAAAATATTGTAATATTATTAATATTACAATATTTTTTCTAGAAACGGCTTGGGAGCGATCGACTCATGCCCGGGGGTGTATTTTTTCGGATTATTATTATTAGATTAGATTGGATTTAATCGGATATTTTGTGAAATCGGTGGTGGCATAGCGGACTAGACCCCTGCTGAGTCTTATGTTCAGAGACCTTATGCGGTAAGGCCACTGGGCACACGCTAAAATACCACAAAGCTCCGATGTACATTTGGAATAAGCGTGGCGTGGGTTTAACGCAGATCAGCACAGAAAATAAAATCCTTTGAAAGAGACTCTGCGGCTAGATTTCTGAGTTTGATTTCGGGGTTTGATTTCTGGTATCGGCTTCATGAAAAAATTGTCCTAAATTTACTAAGTGCTCGGCGTTGAAAGAAAATACCGCGAGGAAATCGATGTAGTCTTTGTCCTTGATGTATTGATCTAGTTTATACTAGACCTTTTGCAATAAAGTTTCTTTCACAAGCTTCATATTGTGTCTGTATGTAACACTATATTTTTAGGGATTTTATGCATTGGCACAAAGTCTTTTACGTTCCGGTTTCAGCCAATCTAAACTTAGAAAGCTCTAGCGCGTGGCTTCAACCCGTTCTACAGTTCAATTTTATATTAAATGTATTCATAGGTAAATAATGTTTTCAAAAATAAACAAAGATAAATCAAAAAATTCAAAAATAAATCTTATTTATTTAATTGTATACATATTATTTATGTATTTATTATACATTACATATTATGAAATATACGCACTAAGTTTGCCATTTCGATAAAATCTCCTGTTAGGGTCTGCTGGAAGAAATTTCAATGTATGGAATAAGTAGTACCCTTGTACTAATACTATGTTTTAATGTTTTTCATGCCTTTTTGTGTGTACATAAAGAAATTAAAAAACAAAAGTTAGTGTCAAGATATAAGTCTGTTTGCATAAAGCGATTGTAATAGTGAGTTTTTTTTTTGCATTTCCCGCGTCTTTCTTCAATTAAAGAATCACAATGGTATTGAATGTATAAACCATTTCTGGTAGAGGTATCTCCAGTAGAGATCATTAGTCGTCCCTAATCACCACGATTGGCTGGCGGTTTGGCAACTGTACAACTATTGAAGTAGAGGCATCTTGTGCTTCTGTTCGATGAAGGAGGTAACCGGAGACTCACGTACGTCTGCAACAATAGAGGAGCTGCAGTTGCGTTGTCGGCCTTTAAGGATATTTAGGGAAATGGTTAAGAGGAAGGTGGGGAATTGGCCTCCGATACTCACTCAAAACGAAACGCAGAAGCACAAGATGCCCCTACTTCACGCCGATTCTGCGAGGTAGTGGTACTGCTCCGATCGAGCCGGCCCAATCCAGCAGTAGTAAAAGCCGCCGCATGGCTCTTCAGCTTCACATAGGATCTCACTGCTTACATTGTTAAATAATATATAGCCTGATCAAGAAATATGCGTGCCAATTTGAGCGTATAAAATGGCGGAGATTCTTAAATGTTACTGTTGCAAACAGCCGACAGCCACTTGAAATTATTAAGAAATAAGAAGGCAGAATTCAATTGAAGAAGTTAATAATTAAATTAACAATTAAGAAATACAAAGGCAGAATTTGATTGAAGAAGTTAATAATTAAATTAAGAATTTTCTTGACCTTGGAAAAGACAAATGTCATGCTGTTGCTTCCGAAACATCGAAGCGCATTGTCAGAAAGAGATAAACTGATAGGTATTTGTTATTATTATTGTTGAATGAACTATTATAATATATTTGTATAGCAAATGTGTGTGTGTGTTAAGATTATTGTTACGGGTTCATTGATTTATTAAATTATGCTGTAATTATCTTTCAGAAGTAAAAAGGAAGACATATCAAAACCGTGATAATCTTACTATTTTCTTTCTCTTAAACAAATAGTGGACATCCTAGGACCTACACCTCCTTGAAGTCCACAAAGAACCCATTCACAATTCGCTTCGACTGGGAATTGAACCGGAGACACGGCACTGAGCCACTCAGTTTATGAGAAACACGAGTAGTCAATTCTTTACCTGAGCGTTTTGTTTACATCCAGTTAACTGTAGACACGTGCTGCCTGCTTAGTCTCGGTTCAGACGTTTCCTTTGTTTACTTTAGCGATATTTACGATGTTGCTCGTGAGTTTTTTTTTTTTAATGTAAATTCGGAGGAAATTTCCTGTGTCTGGCAGACGATATGACGACCTGGGTTCTGCGCTGAACTATTTAAAAAGTATACCATCCCCTTCGGCCCATATTGCATTCTAATTTATCTATGGTCATACATCTATGACCCATAGACAATCGTGATAGATAATCAATTATGTTTAATTTTACTTATTGTCATATATCTATTATGATTTTTAACGTCATCTAAAAAGAGTTATGATTTATAAATCTTTATGAAGAAAACGTGGTGTGCAACAATTTACACCGCGATAATAAAATAAATGAATAAACGCTTGGCTAATAGTAATGTTTGTAATGTCAATTTATTTAAGTGATATAGAGTGAAACTTTGAAAAGAACATTGTCACGTACAGATTCATCCATTAACAAATAACTAATACGCTTTTTCGTCCTGTATTCTTCCTGTTAAGCATCAATTCCACTATCCATTCCTATATAATTCTATTTTACTTTAATGTCTTTTCTAACAATAAAATAAGTTTAGCAGCTATAATAAAGACGTCTTATTTAGACTCCATCGCGAGTAGACGAAGCTTGTTAGATGTAATATACCTCTTATATATTGATTATAGCCTCTTATATATCTATTCATCCGGGATTCGTGGCACACGTGGCAGTGGTAGTTACGAGCAATGACATATACGATCTAAATATTTATTTGTGCATTCGTAGGAAAAATAAAAATCCGATGTTAAAAAATTTAGCCACAAGGCAAGACAGGAGCAACTTTTTTGCCCGCCTTTTTTTTAAATCAAAAGTCACAGTCCCGTTCTGCCACTCGAGAACACGTGCTGGCAATCAATGCGCCGCTTGTTTAGAAGATACTTGACAAAAAAACTTTTTTTAATTTTATCCCGCCAGTCTATTTGTAACAGATTATTTGAGGTGAACTTATTGGGCATTCTGTTTTCGTAAAAACATAATACTTAGTATATTTGAGATTTGTATTAAGTAGTAAATTATACTTTGATAATTATATCTTAAGTGGTTTTAATTTAGAATAATAATGTACCATTAAATGATTAAAAGAAACATGCGCATTGTATACATTATGGTGCCTTTTTTCAAGGTTAATTTACACGTTCAATTCATACGAAAGTTATGATTACATTATATTTTGACTAAACTATTAAATTCAGGAAAGCACCGACTAAACTAAAGAATATCGACAATAGCGTAATAGGTTAGGGTGTGAATTACGAAACATGACGTCGTATGTTCGGACCCGCCATTCGACTATTGTCGTGAACCGCTTCAGATACAAGCTGTAATGCTTAGTTGAAGGGTTAACACGAACATTAGTAATGTTACTTAACAAATAGCGTTGCTAGTATACTTTAAAAAAATAATATATCTTCTATTTTCCTGGCAAATGAGTCGATAGACGACTAATCTTATTACATAATTAATTACATATACTCGTATGTATCGGACGGGATAGCTCCACGCTCTCACAATGTTTTTAACCCTGCTGGGTTTTGTAGTATGAGTGTCCTGGCCAAACCAGTACGACTAAAGGAACTTTCGTCGTAGTCCTCCGGGGTGACAAACCTTTATAATGATTCTTAATCGTAAATGAATATAGGCATCCAGTGTGAACTGCTTACGAGACTGATGGTAATGACAATGGCGATGATTGACAGCCAGGGTTGTCATGTAATATAAGGAGAAAAGAAATATATGGGCCATATGTTTCACAACTGGAAATAGTACATTTTCACAAAAGCGTTTATAAAAGCTGACGTAACTACAGAGTCAGGCGGAGTGATGAGCGGATCCACCATTAATTGGTCGCCAGATTCTATTGCGTTATATAGCTGGGTGGGAATGATGCAGAAAGGGTGGTTAAAGTCCCCCGGCGCCATTCCTTTCTGAGAACATTGATATGTACTTCTTGTTTCAGAACAGCGCAGTGGTAGAGAAGAAGGCTAAAGGAAGAACCGGCTGGCCTCAGCACGTCTGGGCCTTAGAGCTGAAGAGCGAACAGAATCTCCAAACCTAATTCGCGAAGAACTCACGAAGTGGAAGCATCACTATAGTCACAATCTCTTCATAATTATTTCACAGACCGACAATCCAATAGTCGGTGACGAGGTGAAAGTCTAACTTAAACTAAAAATTTGCATCTAAATATGTTATGTAAATATGTGCATATTTACAATAGTCGAATCGATATAAAACATGATCAGTAAAAATTAATTGGTACATTACTTCGTTGTAATCTCTTCCTCTACACCAGCCTTTGGAGTAACCAACGAGCTAACAGTTCACAGACGGTAAGTGGTTATCGCAGCCCATGGACACCTGCAAGTCGAAGAAGGTCACAGATGCGTTGTCAACCATGAAGACTGACATGGAATGTCATCATAGCCTGTAACAGGTTCTCTATACCTTTCAAACCGGGACACAGCAGTGGTGACAGTGCTGATTAGCGGGAGGAATGGATAAGAGGGTGGTACATGCCCAGATGGCTCCAAGGCAGAGTAGGAGAGATTAGTTTCCCATTGGAAATAGTCCTATTTACGATAATCCAATTGCTATCCAATAAAAAACATCATCCACTTATGGAGGATGTTTTTTATGGGATAGCAGTAGAGTGTCGACCTGCACAGTGTTGCGGGAAGTCGAGGGATGCGAATGGCACAGTGCTGGCTTTTGAGACAAGCTTTAGACCTGCCACGATGACTATGTTATGCTTAGTTTTTGATGTTTGTAATATTACTCGTTCCCCATAACTTATAAAACATGCATGGTTTATGCATTTTTAAAAAGTTTGAAGTAGGTACTCTTGTGTAGTATACGGTGTAGTTAAATTTCTAGTCTATGTTACAAATACCCATAAATGATCAATTAGAAATACTTAAGACAAAGAACATTGCAAATTAAATTGGTGTTGCAAACTTAAATTTAATAACATGCCGATATTAGAACAATCTGGCTGCACTCAGTTTAATTGCTTAGATAATCATACATGTGGTCGATATTATAATGGTTTCTTGTTCTGTCGCCTTCGTACAACTCAACTTTATAAATAAACAGTTAATTTATATATTGTTTTAATGGCACTTCGTACTTTTTGCACTTTCATATTAAATTGTAGAATTGTTTAGCAATTTTTTTAGAATCACAAAGAATTAAGGTTATAGATAATACAAAAGAAAGAGAGAGAGCGATAAAACACGTATTCGAAATGTCATCTTTTTCTTATTTATTTTTTTATGGAAGAGACGGCAAACCAGCAAGCGGTTCACTTGATGGTAAGTGATTACCGTCGCCCATATACATCTGCAACACCATAGATGCTGCAGGTGCGTTGCCGGCCTTTAAGGATATTTGGTAGATGGGAGGGAAGAGGAGGGGAATAGGGAGGGGGTGTGGGCCTCCGGTTACCTCACTCACCGAACGAAACGCAGAAGCACAAGATGCCTCTACTTAACGCCGGTATTCTGCGAGGCCGTGGTATCAATCCGGTCGAGCCGGCCCATTCGAGCAGCAGCTAAAGCCGCCGCTTGGCTCAACCACGTTTAAAATCTGTCAATATAATACAACAAGCGCCAAATGATCTCTATGGCCGGCCAAACCATAGTAAATGGAATTAGCGCTAAGCCCAATGAAACCTATTTAAACCATGCTTGGTGTCTCTTTCGTCTTGAAACAATTGACGGAAATAGAAACGTTTTAAGATTTGGTGCAAGCCATCCTTAACCCTTAATAACCTAGAGTTTCAATTTTGATACTAATATTTTAAACCGAATATTCACATTACTATTAGTTTTTTTATATGTTGGCTGTATGTATTTTACTGTTGTATAGTATTCTATCCAACGAAATTAAAAAAAAACAAATGTCATTATTGTTTTATTTTATCTGTGACATATTACTTGCGCGGCAAAGTGAACAAGTAAACACATTTTACTAAAAGTTTTGTTGAATATAAATTTGATATATTTTCTTTTCTGAAGAATATAAATACTTTTGAGGTAAGTGAATACATTATTTTCGCTATGATATAATTATTTTAGCAAATGCATGTTTTACTTGAAGAAATTAGTGCTTTTTTTTTGGTATCAATATTGATACTTCAGGCATTCCGCCCTACATAAAACCTACCTACTAACTCTTTAGCTATAAAACTTTTGAACTTTCGTTTCATATTTTTCTGCATAGCTTGGTGTGGGGATTACTTTTGTTTTTATTTATTATAGAAATTTATCCAAATGCGGCCAGAAGAGATTGAGAACATATTGAAGCGGTTAGAAAATGGTGAAATTTCGGAAGACGATTCCACCGACAATGAAGATGACATAGACTATTATTCGAGCCAAAGAGATCGTCTGATGGAGCTAGATGATGAAGAGGATGTAGGTAATTTTCCCACTGACCCAAACTTGATGCAGATCCGCCTGCAGCAAACGTAGATACCGACATGCAACATAATTTAGAGACTGTTGAACGAAACCCAACTCCTACAACCAGCAGCCAGAACAACCTGCAAACTGCACCTTTCAACTCTAGAAACTTAGTGTGGAGAGTAAAAATATGGATTTAGTCCAAAATGCTTTCCAGTTTGCTGGAAATATTGAGTATTCACAAGAAATTATGAACTTAGACACTCCATTTCAGTTTTTTCTTATTTTTCGGTGAAGACATTTTGAGATTTCTAGTGGACGAGTCAAATAAATATGCCTTCCAAAAGAATCCCAACTTTACAGAACCTGTAACTGTCTTAGAATTACGTAAATTTATTGGAATTCTTATTTTTACTAGTGTATATCATTATCCTAGTGTCCGGTCATACTGGTCAAACATTACAAAGTTTGAACCCATAGTACAAACAATGAATCGCAACAGATTTGATAAAATTAGAGAAATTTTTCACATGAATGACGACTCTAAACATTTGCCCATTGATCACCCCAGCACGACCGACTGCATAAAGTAAGACCAGTGATAGACTATTTGAACAAGAAATTTATTACTTTACCATTTGAGCATCGTCTATCACTAGACGAGCAGATGTGTTCCACAAAATGAAACATTTTATGAAACAATATTTACCCAACAAGCCCCATAAGTGGGGATTCAAATTATACGTGTTATGCTCTCTGTCTGGTTATGCCTACAGTTTTGAGATTTACTCGGGAGCTAAGGACATGGACCGTTTACCTGGCGAACCAGACCTCGGAGCTGTGTCGAATACAGTTATTCGATTGCTACGACCAGTACCAAGGCATGTCAATCATATAATTATTTTGACAATTTTTATACGAATATTCCTCTGGTACATTACTTGACCAACGAAGGTATTTATTGTCTTGGAACAGTACAGAGAAACAGGCGTGGAAAGTCGTGCAAGTTGCCGGATAAACGGGAGATTATGAAATCCAACGTACCCAGAGGAACATATCACGAAAATGTGGCCTCTCACGAAGGCCTAGAATTGTCAGCCACAAGTTGGAAAGACAACAAACAGGTATTATTACTATCCACGTATGTTGGCGCTGAACCAGCGGATACTATAACCCGCTACGAAAAAAACTAAAGGCCAATATTCAAATATCATGTCCTCGGGTTGTAAAAGAATATAATGCACACATGGGCGGCGTTGATTTGATGGATAGCTTCATTGGTCGATATCGCATCCGCATAAAGTCGAGAAAGTGGACAACGAGGCTCTTCTACCACTTGTTAGACATGACTGTCATCAATGCTTGGGTACTGTACAAAAGGTAAACACAAGGAAAGGAAAACTTCAGAAGAATATTATGAAGTTAGCAGATTTTAGAACTGAGCTTGCCGATACTTTATGTAGATATCAAAGTCACTCAAAAATAAAAGGGCAGACCCAGTACCAACAGTCAACAAGACAATACAGTACCCTCTAAAAACCCCGGACAGGTGCACAAGTACTACCCCAACTGACGTGCGTTCCGATTGTATTGGTCATGAAAAAATATTTATGGAGTCTAGGAATAAATGTAAATTTAGTAATTGTAGGAAACTTACCTCCTGGTTCTGTAAAAATGCAAAGTATCGTTATGCGATAATAAAACAATCGATGTTTCGCATTATTTCATGCATAGGTCATTTAAGATTTCTTTATGGCCATAATGCCTGAAGTATCAAAATTGATACCTGTTTTTTTTTTAAAATAAATATGTAAAATAAATATTGTGATTTATTTAGCTATTTTTCCCTTCATCTAGGCCCTCAAGCAAATACAGTAATATTTAAAAAAGAAGACTCGCGTAAATCAGGCTACTAAGGGTTAAACTCATTATTTTTGACACACTTAATCTGTGGGTAAATAAAAAAACAGTTATTAGCAATATATGTACCTCATGTTTTAATTATTTAGTTATATAAGCTTATTAAATCGTATGTTATTGTAATTATATTTAGAAAAAGGTAATAAGAATGTAAATAATAAAAAACAGTGAGATGAATAGGCCAAAGATATTAAATTACTTATTAACGTATTACTTTGTTTTATTTAATCACTTCCGAATTTATTATTTATTATTAACTTTTTATAGTCATGATTCTAATTTGTCATTTCATGCAAACATCTTCCATGGAGACGTCTTTCAGTTAACATTAAAAGTTATCTACTGTGAAAGATTCATTTTAGCCTTTGTCTTCTTTGTGTTGGTCGTTTGCTTTTTTTTTATGTACCAAGAAAGCTAACCCTTCTGTGATCAATTATTTGGCTCTGTAAGTCGATATGTACGTTCGTCAAGACCGAAATTCTTATTAGAAGTAAGAAAATATTTTTATTGGAATTAATATAACCAATTTTAACTTCATTACTTCCCGATGTTTCTGGTGCATTAATAGCATTCGTAATCTCGTCGGGACTGGGGGGTTAGACGTTCTGATGTCATCCGTCAGTTATTTATTAACTTTGGTCCGATCCACGCAGAAGGCGCTCACGGAATCTACAGGTTGTGCAGTGGTACCTATTTCTAGTTTTGGTTTATTTTTATTTGTCACCGGCACGCCATTTATCCTTGGCCGGAATAGGTGTCCTTTTGCGAGGATCTGTGGTCTATTAAATCTGATATAATGGTTAGAGCTATTTGAAATATGATCACCGATTGCATCACCTACGTTTTGTTGGGCGTGAGGTTGACAGGTGGAGAAAGATCAAGTCCGCCATTTGTGCACGATATGTTTGTGCAGTTAAGATTTTTAGTACACGTTCTAGCGTCTTAACTTGGGTACTGTACTGCTAGCTAAAGTAGCAGCCAGTAAATGGCCACAGATGGGCAAAGGACTTCTCCCAAATGAGAAAGTTTTGTAGAAAGGGTCCAGTGCGACGTTGCTTCAGTGCGTTTATTTATTTATGTATTATTTAAAAGTAGTAGCCCGTATGTGCCCAAAGCTGGGCAAAAGCCTCCTTCTCGAATGTCTGTGAGGATGTTTGAAATCGTGTGACCTGTATTTGATCCCCGGTACCGACACGACTAAAATTGTTCATAGCAATTTAAAGTTACGAATTAATGGCGTGGTGAAGGAAAACATCGCGAGGAAACCTGCATGTCTGACAAATAATATTACCAATGACAACCGTTGGGGAAAAAAGGTTCTCGAGTGGCAGCCGCGTACAGGCAAACGCATTGTAGGACGACCCCCCACAAGATGGAGTGACGACCTGCGCAGTGTTGCGGGAAGTCGATGGATGCAGGTGGCTCAGGACCGAGCTTCGTGGCAATCTTTGGGGGAGGCCTATGTTCAGCAGTGGACTTGTGATAGGCTGAAATGATGAATGCTGTAAACAACTTTAAGGCAAATTTATTTGTGACAAATCGTAAAATAAATATGAGATATAAATATTTGTATCGTTAGCCGTGGAGACCATTGATCCTTGGGTTTCCCGGAACTATACCAGCGCCTCGTAACCGCCGGTGACAAGGGGGCTGCATCTTTTCTCGCTCAAAGGTTAAATTTATTCGTTCAGATTGTAGTTACTGTACAGTCTTAACTGTTACAAAATTAATTATAATAACCAAAGGGGATAGGTCTGTCATTTTGTGGTTTCGGAACAGAAACTCGGGAATACTACGCGGTTCCCGCGAAACGCCTCATCTAGTACGTATGGTAGTTAGATAATAGATCGTTGTTTTACATCTCTGCAATCTACGTGTAATGCAAGATAAAAGAATATAGTATTATTTATACCTATAATGGTATAATTTGTTTGTTATCTATGTTTCTTATTTAAAGTTCGCTCTCCGGCAATTGGTTCATATAGAAAGAAAGAAAGAAACACATTTATTTGGCAATCACACAACAAAACACAAAATAAAAAACAAATTAAATAAACAATAAAAACATGAAAAAGATTAATTTGTAGTGCGATGTCAAAAAGGTTCCCGTCTCAGTGATATGATATCACTGCGCTGTTATTCAGTCGGGTCCTTCATTGACTTCACGAACAACCGGACAAGAAGCATAAAAAAAAGAAGCATTATTAGTAAAAAACAAAAGATTCACAGTTCTTAAATCATTGTAACCGTTGAGCAGAATACCCATCTCGAAAAAGAGAATTAAACAAAAATAGAGCCAAAACAAAAACAAGAAAAACTTCAGCGTGCGTTTAACAAAAAAAAATTAAATCAAAGAACAAATGTTACTAAAATAAGTTAAATATTTAATATCATGATGAGATGAAATTGTACGAGATTATGGTAAGTAATATATATATTAAGTGTTCTTTTGTGATGTTATCAAGTACAACTTCATACGTCTACTAAATGTTTTAACTGTTTGCAGGTTTCTAAATGGCGGGGGCAGGTCATTCTAACATTTCGACGCATATGAGCCATAGACACCTGCATCTTTTTCGATTAAGAATCAAAATGGAGATGCGTTGTCTCTGAGGACTATAATAAGAGGGGTTACCAGCATACAAGTTATATACCGCATTATACTGCGGATATATTGAAATATTGAAATACATTTTATTTTACACCAATTAGCAAAAATAGGAAAAAAATAATAAAAAGTATGGAATAAGTAGTACTTGTACTAATGCTATGTATTAATGTTTTCATGCCTTTTTGTGTGTACATAATAATAAAAAAAAAAAAAAAAGAAACATAAAATACGCAAAGGTACAATTGGCGGCCTTATCGCTTAGAAGCGATCTCTACCAGGCAACCATTTTGCAGAGAAAAAAATGACCAGTGAGCAAGGGTTAAGAGTGTACGCAAGTTACTAAGAAGTGAAAATATAATATAATAAATATACATTGGTAAATACACAAACATATATATACTCTCACATATACTGATATATCTAAATAAATACACAATATATATGTATGGGACATATACAGGAACATAAAGAGTAAAGAATAAATAAAATAAGAGCCATACGACGCAAGGAAAAGTAAGTGTTAAAGGATAAACAGATAATGAGACATGAAGGAATAACTATTAGGGGAGGAAGAAAGTGCGCTTTGACCAGCTTTTTAAAAGTATCTATAACACAGCCTCAACAGACGTGTAGTTAGGGGATCTCTCTCCGAATCAGGAGACTCGAGTTCGTTCTCCTTTGCCCTTTGGAGGGCTCGAACCAATAAGTGTATTGGGTTGGACACACATGCGTCATACTTGTGAACAGGCGCCGCTTGTGGAGGCTGGCTAGCAGTGTACTTCTGCTTCAGTTTGGTGGATCACTGTATTCTTTGTGGCATGGTTTCAGTTGCCTGTACAATACCTTTTATTTATGTACATCATAATTATAGAAAAAAAAAACAAAAATTAAAAAAAGTGTATACCTACGGAGTTTCTTCTCCCTCAGAGGGGTCTTGTTACGAAACGGTGGTAGATAGTAAAAAAAAAAAATAAGATTTGACATTTGACAAACGAAATTATCTTTCTTACGTGGTAGAATAGTTGGTTGGGATGACTAAAATGTTAACCTTCGATTGAAGTTGTTTGCAATCAATTAAAAAAAAAAATCTTACATTCTACAAATTTTTAACGGACTCTAAAACAAACAACGTCGAACAGAAGCAATAAACGTTTTAACGACCGAATTTTTTATGTTTTTTTTTTTCACGTCGTGATATTAACAATTCGTGAATCATGAAGTCGAGAGAGATAAGTCCGAGAAATACAATATATATTCACCAGCCGTGAGACGTAAAGGGGGAACGTACCAGCTTTTTCTCCAAACGTCAGACTCACCTGCACACGGTGCACCTTGCTAAAGGACTAGGCCAGAGATTCCCAAACTATTTTGGCCAAATTATAACCTTTAAAAATCCTATCTCTAGTTTTTTTTTATTTAAAATCTTTGCGGTTGGTTAAGTGAGTAAACTTAACGTCATTTTATCATTAAAATTAATTTAATTAACAAGATAAATAGACATAAAATTCAGTAAATATCAAGTGTAATTAACAATCGTTAATACAAATTACGTAATTTTTTTTAAAACTACTACAATGATAGTTCCTATAATATTAGTCATTCTTATAACAAGTTGGTAGAGGTAACATAATTTATGCAGTACCTTGAAAGATTCCAATAAGAACTTGAGTTAATTAATAGGAGTCGATTTTTAGACCTCGTCGACCGCCAAAATCAGTTTTCATTTATGTCGACCCCTGGGAAACCGATTTCGAATTCAAGGGGTCGATATCGACCACTTTGAGAATCCCTGGACTAGGCGACGGATGGCGCCCTCGATAGATGGCGGAAAAATTCTTGGAAGGCAGGTGGGTTTGTGACGCTGCTCCCCATCACTAGTCTGCGGGATTTGGGTTTAGCTAATTCGGATGTATATTTCGGCAGTATACGGCCGTCGGAGCCGTGTTCGCGTGCCAGCATGGGCACCGCGTGCACGTGGGTTTGGAGAAAGAGACCAGAATATATTGCCGAACAATTCCCCTTACGACCGCTTTCGGCTACGCCGAACCTACATCTCACAGACTAAGGTGGAACGTAGTAAAACTATTGCGAAGTAATGCTGAACGCATAGCTCGTCGGCGAACGCGCGGTCAGATTCACGTCCTATACGAGATTTAGACGTGCGCATGGGCGTTTTTAAAATACGAGCCAGGTCCTACCCTTGGCTTGTCATTGCCCAACCGCCAAACTCCACAGTTTTTGTCCAAAGTATTTCATTAATTTAACAGGAGTCCGAGCGCAACACAACTGCTGGCAGCAGCGTAGCACCAGCGCCAGTAGCGTCGTTGCTCCCACTTTTCTACCTAACATGCGGGCCTTCAGCTCACGAGTCTCTACAGCCGAACCTGGCAAGGCCACCGGGCGAACAGTGTATCTACCGTGGGGGGGGTTTTAGTCGGTCCAACATCTTCCATGTTGATCCCGACGTAACATTGGTAGGTGTTAGCACCTTTCCCCCATCTAAAACTAAAATAATATATATTGATAAATTTACCTTGTTGGCGTGCCAACTTACGCAGACGTTTTTATGGAAAGACCTATGTCCTGAATGTTTTTTCACAATGATACAGGAAGAAGAAAGTTTAAAATGAGTTAAATATTATTTTGATTTGATGTAGATGTTAAGTTTAGGTAAAGCCTGTACTCCCTTTTCCTTTGAGACAAAGGCCCCTGAATTAATAAAACAATTTAAAAAAAACGAAGAAGAAAGGCGAAGAATCGACTAATTAAGTCTTTGTAATGATGTAATAATCTAAAGGTGATGAAATTGCACTTCAGAATGAAGTCAAAATGCAGGCGAAACTTTTTTAATGAGAAAGGCGAGGCAAACGATCCAGGGAGCCGCACATCTGATTGTAAGCATCGGTGGACGGCCTTTAAGGATATTTGGGGAGAGGGAGGGGGAAGGGAGGAAGTGGGCCTCCGGTTACCACACTCACTGAACGAAACGCAGAAGCACAAGATGCCTCTATTTCACGCCGGTATTGTGCGAGGCCGTGGTACGAACCCGGTCGAGCCGGACCATACGAGCAGCAGTAAAAGCCGCCGCTTGGTTCTACCAAATAAGACGACTACGCAAAATTAAACAGTTATTCCATGGAGTGACCCCCTCCTGCGCCTCGACGCTGTGCAGGTGACGACCGCTGCAGAAAGTTGATGGATACAAGTGGCTCGGCACCGTGCTTTGTAATAATCTTTGAGAGAGACCTTTGTTCAAAAGTGGGCTTGTGACAGGTTAAACGATTCTCGACGCATCAAAATATTCCAAAAAATCGGCGCGAAACCATGAAACACTAAGTCGTTCAAAAAATATAATACAATAAAAACATTATCTATTTCTGTCCGTCCGTGCAGGTTGTATATCTAATTCGGAGAGTTTATTGCGCGTTTCCGCCAGCACCAGACACGGGGCCATGTGGTGCTGTTGAACAAGACAGCTCGCGACTTATGGGGTGACCATGCGCAACACGGAAGTGCGGATCTGTTTTAATATTAATAAACATTGAATGCCTATAATACAGGACAATAATACTTGTAAGATTATGTCGGGTGTCCACTGCTGGGCAGAGGCCACCTTCTCAAAACTAGTATCAGAGAGGGTTTAGGAGCCGGGAAGGACCCGCCACGCTGCTCCAGTGCGGGCTTCACATATCCTCGAAATATTTTTTTTTGTTTTTTTATTGATTATTGTTTCCTCACGATGAATTCCTTCACCGCTGAGAAACGAAGAAGCGACAGAAACAGGCGAAAGAAACTGCGTAGGTATCCTCTGATATGATTTTTTTTTATTTCCAATAATTATAATGTACATCAGAAAATAAAAGGTATTGTCACCCATAAGCGACTGAAAGCATGCCCCAAGAATACAGTGATCCTCTAAACTAAAGCATAAGTACACTGCAAATTTGTGCAGACCAGCCTCCACAGGCAGCACCTGTTCACAACTGTCACGCATGTTACACAATATTGTATCCGACGGGACTTCTCTGTCTTGCAGTCATTTGGTTAGATACCATCCTCTTATCCACTTCACTGTTGTGTTCCAGTTTTAAAGGTTTAGAGAGCAGTCATTGTTTTTCTAAGGAGTGACAACGCACCTGTAACCTTCTTCGATTGAAGTTTTGTTTTTATGGGATAGGCGGCAAACGAGCAAGCAATTCGCTTGCTCGTTTGCCCTGATGGTAAGTGATTACCGTCGCCCACATACACCACCAACATCAGAGTTGCTGCAGATACGTTGCCGGCCTTGAAGGATATTTGGGAGATGGGAGGCAGGATGTGGAGGGGGATGTGGAGGTGGAGTGGGTCTCCGGTTACCTCACTCACCGATCGCAGAAGCTCAAAATGTCTCTACTTCACGCCGGTATTCTGCGAGGCGATTCTGTTCGCAGATGTTCATAGACATCGCTGCACAGCCGCTTACGACCAGTTGAATTGCTGGCTCGTTTGTCAACCGAATAATATAAAAAATTAACCACCAAGCGGTCGTCTAGTACGGAACCTAGTAAATTTAGCACAGTTAATAAGTAACGAAACTTATCCCAGACCAATCAAAAAGCATGGCCACAGCGCACCGTGCACGAAAACATCGGATTAATATGTTTTACAGCATCAATACAAACGAGATACGAGCAGCTTTGATGTTTCGAGTTAAATCGATCGGTTAGTTGAACTCTTCTCGGTAATTGGTTTATACTTTAGCTGATTAACTCGACTTTGATGCATCGATATAGCACAATCGAGTTATAACATATGTATTCGATGAAGTTATTGCTGTTAGCCGTTTTGGCTTTTACACCTTCATAGGTTTGCGCCTGCGTCCCTGAGGCCGCAGGCGTTATGCTTTAAGTAGATGTGCAAGAGTACATCTACTGCTTACCTCTTTATGGTAAGCAATCTATGGACCGTCCGAGGGTGGTTCGGTCCACGTCTCGGACGGTCGTGGTGTTTCGATAGCAGTGGGCGGTAAGGACCTCCCTGAATCCCGGTTGTACGCGGGTGTTCTGTTAGCACGATACGCTCTTATGCGTCGGCGGGGGATTGTGCAAGTGTCTCCTAACTGGGTCGGTCTGTCGGTCTGTCGGTGCTGTTACGTCTTCCGGGTCGTCAAATACGTTACGCGGGCGACGGTGGCGCACCGTTGCGTTTATAATCGGAGAGTCGAGGTATAAAGAAGTTGCCGCCGAGCGAGTTTGTCTCGAGTCTGTTTTTTTTTTAAAGCGCTTTAATGACTTTCAGGTGTACTCTCCACGGAGGATATACCATCTCTTTCTAAGATGCCAACCTCATCTGCGCTGCAGCCCGCAGAACGGAAAAATATACATCATCATCATCATTTCAGTCTATCAGAAGTCCACTGCTGAACATAGGCCTCCCCCAAAGATTGCCACGAAGCTCGGTCCTGAGCCACCTGCATCCATCGACTTCCCGCAACACTGCGCAGGTCGTCACTCCATCTTGTGGGGGGTCGTCCTACATTGCGTTTGCCTGTACGTGGCTGCCACTCGAGAACCTTTTTTCCCCAACGGTTGTCAGTTCTGCGAGCTATGTGGCCGGCCCGTTGATACTTCAGCTTGCTGATCTTTACGGCTATATCGGTTACCTTAGTTCTGCTGCGGATATCATCGTTGCAGACTCGATCACGCAGAGAAACACCGAGCATAGCCCTTTCCATAGCGCGCTGAGCAACTTTGAGCTTCCTCATACGGGCTGCAGTGAAGGACCAAGTCTCGGATCCGTATGTCATCACTGGAAAAATATGCAGTGGCCAATAAACGAGGCTCTGACGACCGATCGAATGATAACGAAACATTCATTCAAATTTGTCTAACCGAAGCACTACAGACTAGACATGGTCACTCGGTCTAGTCACTGGCTTCACAAGTGGGGGGGATACCGGCGCTGCCTCCAGCTTATTGAGTTTGGCTTTAGTTGGTGTTCTCTTGAAGAGAACTATTACCAGCTGTGGAGTTAAATAGGCTGATAAAGTAAATGATATAAAAAAAAATGCTGTAAGCCAAGCGGGGGCATTTGCTGCTGCTCGAATGGGCCGCAATATATGAGGCGAGTGTAAATGGTAGAATCGGGAGAGGAAGACCTAGGCGAACATTCCACGATCAAATCGGAGACGTTCTAAATAAAGGCCAGGTCAAGAGTACTCTAAACCAACGAGTATGCATGCGAAGATTGATGAAAGTGGGAGAAGCGAAAGACGTATGTCAGGACCGTAGCAAGTGGAAGAAGATTGTCCTTGCCTACCCCGTTGGGAAAAAGGCGTGAATATATACATACATAAATACGAATGGGCTGGCACAAGCGGGTTGGTACCACAGCCTCACAGAATACCGGCGAGAAGTAGAGGCATCTTGTGCTTTTGCGTTTCGTTCGATGAGTAGATGAGGTATCCGGAGGCCCGCTCCCCCTCCCCACCCCCCTCCTCATCCTCCCTCCCATCTTCAAAATATCCTTAAAGGCCGGCAATACACCTGCAGTACCTCTGGTGTAACAGATGTACGTGGGCGACGGTAATCACTTACCATAAGGTGAGCCGCTTGGACGTTTGCAGCCTTTTCTATAAAAAAAAACCGATGTTATTTAAGTAATTTTTCGGAGTTTACTTTGGTCGACTTTTACGATGATTAACAGAGATGTAAATTTCGCTTCTAAGTAACTACCAACACCGTTAGATTTTATAGGCGTAGTGATACGCACCCAAGCGAACCAGATGACTCTGACTGGTGGCCATTGTTGTAAAGATAAGGGTTGGACGCCCTCCTTCTCTCAATTCTTAAGAGGGTTTTGAACCGGGTATTATCTTGTAGTTTCTCTCGCATGTAGGCTTCCTTAGTCCACGATTGGGCGAAGTGGGAGCAGAATAGTCATGAGGCAAGCCGCAAAAAAAATTGAACCGATTTCGTTCATCCCCGAGTAATAAGGTAAAATAACATCATCGGGTATCGAATCCAGGTCATTCGCTTCGCTAATCTTCAGTGATCGTTCCGACCTCAGAGGTATCACGGCTCTGAGATCGTTAACCGACCGTGAAATGAGGGGGCACCTTTACTACAATGGCTACAATGCAACAGGTGACTAAATATTAGTTTAAAAATTATTTTACACATTAAATAATCTATCACTTACACGAAACAGAATAAATATTGATCCAATGACAAGCTGTTATAGATAAAGTAAGTACCGATTACAAAAAAAAAAAAAACAGGAACCTACACGCTCCAGACCTTTTTTTTTTTATGAAAATTAGGCTTACGTTTGACCTCAATCTTGCCCGATGGAAGGCGAAGATGAGGCCTAGGATGGTACACGCTTGCCTAGGAGGC
Source organism: Bhutanitis thaidina (assembly GCA_029286595.1). Classification (NCBI taxonomy): domain Eukaryota; kingdom Metazoa; phylum Arthropoda; class Insecta; order Lepidoptera; family Papilionidae; genus Bhutanitis; species Bhutanitis thaidina. The sequence continues at coordinate 2,378,421 of JAGSMS010000039.1, read as the reverse complement.
AATATGTAATAGGTAAATAATATAGGGTGGTTGACGATTATTTTTACCATGTATTATCGGCGAAAGAATACGTCAACCCTTTTTCGTGGGTGTTGTAAAAAGCGACTGTAAATGCCTTGAAAATGACAATGGCTATAGAAAAAATCCAAACCTTAATTAAGCAGACCCGTCAAACGTTGTTGGAGTTTATCAATCTCATATATACCAACATCCATCCTCCTCCAAAGATTACCATAAAGCTCGGTGCTGAGCCACCTGCATCCATAGACTTCTCGCAACACAGCGCAGCTCGTCACTCCATCTTGTGGGGTCCGTGATATTTTATATTTGTATATATGTGTGTAATGGATGACCGGTGTGCACTTACATTATATCTTTTCTATACTATCTATACTAATACTTATATCTACATATCTACAAAAATATAAATTTGTATCGCCAAAAGTAAAACAGATTCCTAATGAGGCTATTTTGCAAAACCATGCATTATATTGATGCAGTATTTTTATGGATCAGGATTTATAGTAAACTTCACTGAGGGTCTCCATAAATAAACTTTGGCCAATACTCAGTTCAGCTGCTTATGCTGTTAGATATAGGTGCAACTGACTGATGTAGCCACTGCTCGACCAGTTAACTTTACTTACACAGGATAATGTCTTATGGTATTTTCAATATGGCGACGTGCGTTGGATGGAAATAAAATACTCATTTCGCTAAATAGAGCCGTGCTTGCCCACTCTCCCTCTCCATCCCCCTCTCCATCCCCCTCCTCATCCTCCTTCCCATCGCCGAAATACCCTTAAAGGCCGCCAACACATTTGCAGTGCCTCTGGTTTTGCATATGTACTTTGGCGACAGTAATCATTTTCCATCAGGTGAACCGATCGCTCGTTTGCCGCCATTCATATTAAAACGAACGATTTAACTTTTCCCTGTTTTCCGGCTCGGTACCACGGCCTCGCAGAATACCGGTGTGAAGTAGAGGCATCTTATACTTCTGCTTTTCTTTCGGTGAGTGAGGTATCCGGAGTCCCATTGCCCAATTAACAAATAATTTAAAAAAAAATACATTTAAGAAAACATTAGTCCCGATTTTCAAAGAATAGGGACTGGTATGATTTTTAAAGCAGAGAAAAATCAAAGAACAAGAAATACCAAAGATTAGATTACGCAAAGTTAAAAAATCTTTTATGGGTTAAAATGCGTGTAGCATCTGTAATAAAAATCCCGAAAATAGACTTCTATTTTACGTAAATCAAATTCAAAAAATATTTAAAGAAGCATTCGTGCTTCAAAGTTTACTATAGTTTGAACGATTAAGGAGGCCTGGTAGTACTTGGTAGTACTCATCCAGTTTGACGCTGGCAACTAATTGTAAATGTGACGCAACTATTATTCTAATTGTCAGTAATTTGAATTTTGAACAAAATTGTAAACAGTCTCATAGAAATTACAAATGTATTCAGTAAAGTTGTAACAACGTTCCGCGAACACGACTTAACTATCGTTAGAATAGAATAGAATAGGAAACATTTATTTTACAACACACAAAAACAAAGCACACACCGAGAAAAATGTAAAAAAATAAAAAAAAACATATTTGAGTTTATACTAATAGTAATTACATACGGTTTACAAAACAAAATTTAAAAAATATTAAATAAACATTTCCAGGACATCAAACGAGTAAATCTCTAATATCTATGTGATAGTTGCTCAAACAAATAATTCTTTGATTCGGCAGTGTGCTGAAAGTTATTTGTTGTGTGATGTTAAAACTACTCCACTCAGCAATAATGCTGAAGCATCTTATCCAGCGCCGGTTTTCAGTGAAGCCGATGTGATGATTAAAATGTCGTGCTGCAGGCGCAACTGCAGCATCTCTCTACTACCTAACTCTACCTCTGGTGTTGCATATGAACGTGGGCACTTACCTTTGCTTTTTATTTTTTGCCGCTTTTACCATAAAAAAAAATATATTTATTTAGTCTGTTTCAGTTTCCGACAGAGGAACCTTATTACAAAACGACGAAAGATTTAAAGAAAAGGAGAAATGACAATTGACAAACGAAATCTTACGACAAATAAAGAACCTTCGTCTCATTTCATTTCAATATTCGTATATAAAGACTGTAACCGTGTATTCTTGAACTTTGGAACGCACTAATCTCAGGAACTACCTGTTCGGTTTTCGATTATGCGTTAGATAGTACGACCGTCAATTAAGGAACATTATATACTGTATAAAATACGCTGCGCGCTACGTACGTCCCATAGGAGCGGGTCAGTAACCATAAACCATGGTCATCTACCAACCATTTGTAATTAAAATTTATCGCCGGTTAAGACACGGTGCAGCGCTAGTTATGTATAAGTTTGTAATAAACATTTGCGTCAACTTATTATTACAACAGTATTTGTTAGTTTTCGTTACGAAGAAAATGTGTTTAATTAAATACGTTCTTTTCAAAACAACGTTTCTTTATGTATTACTGTTTTTCGATTTCATTGATATTAACTAATTATTTGCACTGTTTTTTTTTTATTTATTTAAGCACATTGTTGTCTCATTTTTCTGTAGCTGCGAAATGCAATATAAAGCTGAAATTGAACTGATGAGACCATACGAGATTCACTATGAGATCTGCCGCGTTAGTTCTTTTGGTAAGTGCTGAGTGCTATATTTATTTTTAATTTATTGACAGATTTAGTCAATACTGTATTATTTTTCTCATTTATTACAATCTGGATAAATTGGAGATTGTATTTGTAAGATAGTTTCCATTTGGATTACAAAAAGGTCAATCGCAAGTTATCATATGTTGTTCCATAACATGACATTTGGAATAACATGTTAACTTTAATTGTTCAGTTAGAAACTTGGTGATACGTGACTAACTTCAGACATAATAAGTTTACGGGTGTCAACACCGCTGCCATAGAGAAGATCGCCATAGACAACAAAACATGAATATCGCATGTAATTTGAATTGTTTTGTGGTGTAGATACTGAGGGAACGATCAAGTATTGAAACATACAGTACATGTTTGCAACACGCATATTATGTACGATTTTTCTAAGGATCATTTAAATTAGTTCCATTTGTAACGGTTATGTTTTCGTTTCGTTAAGCTTTCACAAATATATAATAAAACTTTAACATTTGTTAACTTTTATACTACCGTCGGATTTTATTAATTATATGTTATTTTATCTATGTGTCCACGTGTAAGGTATATTGTTTAACCATAAGATCTGTTACACATTAAAATCCATATTCATCGTCATCATCATCATCATCATTTCAGCTTATCAGAAGTCCACTGCTGAACAGAGGCCTCCCCCAAAGATTCCCACGAAGCTCGGTCCTGAGCCACCTGCATCCATCGACTTCCCGCAACACGGCGCAGGTCGTCACTCCATCTTGTGGGGGGTCGTCCTACACTGCGTTTGCCTGTACGCGGCTGCCACTCGAGAACCTTTTTTCCCCAGCGGTTGTCAGTTCTGCGAGCTATGTGACCGGCCCATTGCCACTTCAGCTTGCTGATCTTTACGGCTATGTCGGTTACCTTAGTTCTTAAAATCCATATATCATCGCGTAAAACTAATATTTTTATAGAAGACTATGTGATTAATTGAACATAGTTTTATTCGGCTCTGATGCAGGCCTTTAATCTCTATGACTACGAATCCATGGCATAACACAACTTCTCCACGAGCAATGTAGGCACTAGCTAGCTGTAAAGATTTGTACTTTTAGTACCGACCACAATTTGTAGTCCAAAGGGTTCAGATCAGACTGGCCATTCTTCTGCCCTCGTGAACTCCGGAGAGTTGTTCTCCAGACAAGTATGAGCCGTTCGTGCCTTTTGTCCAGGAGTAGAGAGCCCTGCTGGGAAGTCCACGTTACATTAATACAATTTTATCACTGAGAGACTTCACTACGCGATTCGAGACAGTATCTAGAGTAATTAACTTTAGCAAAAGTCATGACTCCTTTTTGCGAAAAAAATAATTGTGAAATAGTAATCTGCAAATACCCACTGCCGGGCAAAGGCCTTAGGGCAGTTTCGGAACTGGGAAGCGGGCGGACTTCACACATCCAGGAAATATATTATTGTTGTTGTTTGTTTTGTTTTGCGGGCCCCGGTTCCCTCGCGGTACTTTACTTCATCGCAGCGCACTTGGTGAATTCTGTACTCGATGATGAGTTACTACTGCCGCCACCAATCGCACCCAGATCTCCCTGGTGGTCTAATATCCCGTCATGGAAACGCCATGCTGAAACACAACTGAACGGTGATGGGCAGCCATGTCACGGACGTAAGGCACCTAGGCCGATGTTGCCGAGTGTTGTGATTTAGGATAGAAGTCCTTGGCCGACTCTTGCGCCTCTTACTCCTAGGACTCCTTACGACTCATTTCGTGCCTAGGAGCTGTCTGGTTTAGTACCTATTTCTGCCTGATACGCGAAATAGGAATTAGGCTGCTTTTTAGCTCGATTAAGGGATCTATTGAGGAAAAATTACCTAAATTATTCACCACAGAGGCGAAGCTGCGTTTTGGCATTTGTAGAATAATTTGAAGTCAAATTGACATAGTGGTAAGTTAAGTATGGTAAAAGCCTATTACAAAATGCTATCGTAAGGTATGGTATGTTCAGCGATGGACTTAAATAGATTCTTGAAGAAGAAGACGAAGAACAATTGACTCGGATAACGCTGTTTCGCCCTTTCCGTTATTTCTTAATAACTCAACCACAGCGCCTCCTATCGGGTCCAGATTCTATGACATTCCTTTGTAGCATTACAGCGCCATCTCTCGACAAAACAAATACACTGTGTGAATAAGACCTCAACCGATCGAGTTGTTCAGTAGTTACACGATCACTAACAAAGGAACATTATTACGAACTACGAACGAATGCGATCCAATAACATATAAAAAAAATATTAAGTTGTATTTTTATTTCAGGCGTTGGTTACGGCGCATGCTTTACCGTTTCAATGTAAGTACATTTTATAAGTTGGCATTAAGCTCATTATGATGGTGATGGAAACATTAGTTTCATAAATGTACGCATAGGATGGTCACATTCTTTCTGTATTTATTTTTTATGGGAAAGAAGGCAAACTAGCAAGCGAACAACCTGATGGTAAGTGATTACCGACGCACACGTACATCTGTAGCGCCGGAGGAGCTGCAGTTGCGTTGTCGGCCTTTATTGAAATTTGAGGATGGGTAAAGGAAGATGGAGGAGTAGGATGAGGGAAAAGGACGGAGAGAAAGGAGCGGGGAGGGGGGAGTAAAGAGGCCACTGATTACTTAAGTCACCGAAGCGCAACATGCCTCCACTTCACGTCGGTATTCTGCGAGGTCGTGGTACAACACCTTTCGTGCTGGTCCACTTGAACACCAGCGAAAACCCCGCATGCCTCACTTTGGCTTCACCCCTCTTTAATTTTCCATATCAGATGTAACGCTAATGGGATAAGATTGGAAGAAAGTTCAGATGCCGTGCCAGAGACACGGGACCCACGTAACACACCCGAAAGACCAAAAAAAGAATCGTCTCGGTTGGTATTCTAACTTAGGACCCGTGTAGTTAGGCAAACAACATTAACAAAGTGCCATTTATATATATATATATATGTGTATATTTATTTATTTATTTATTTATACTTTATTGTCTACACCAAAAGGATTACAAAAGGCGGACTTAATGCCTTTTGGCATTCTCTGACAGTCAACCCAGGGCGTGAAGAAATGTGGTGATAGGTGCATCTAATTTAAAATAATATAAATATGAAAAGGCTAATTGAGAAATATACTACATAATTAAAACATAAATAAATGTATATATATACAAATACATACTGTAATATATAAAGAAATACCAACACAGATGTATACATACATATCGTATAAACATATAATATCTCCTGCGCAGTTGACAACTGCCAATTGTATAGAGTAGAAAACATTTACTTAACAACACACGACAACATCACTAAGTTTACACTTATTCGGAACTGGCCGCCGTGGTTGCAGTGGACCAGGACGATATAACCCAGGCAGTTCGGTTGCAGCACCTCTTCAAGGACAACAAAAATATGCTCCAGAACGTGGATCCTGCGGTTCACTGTGCGATTCTTTAATTAGGATAACTCTATGATTCAAAATCGAAAGAAACAATGAGTTATTCTACAGCATTATAGAGAAAAGATACGTTAGTCATGATCGATAATTTTTGTTTCCAGATGTCCCGATTCCATTATCAGGTGCAACAACTTACAAATTGTATCCATATGCACCGGAAGTTGATGCATACTCAAATTCTTATTCTGCCAGTAGCTCTGCTGTGAGAACAGACAGTGAATATAGAAACGAGTATACAAGTGAATACATAAACGAACCAGATATCGAAACAAAAATTTACGAAATAGGTGAGAATTTCGAAACTATTGCTATAAGTAGCGCCGCAAGTAAAACCACGAGTTATGAAGAGAAACAATACGAAAGTTCATATGGAGATGCTATCTCATCAACTAGAGAATACGCTCAAAGCTCTGAAAGTAAAGCTTACGAGGAAACAATTTCAAGCTACAGCCTAAATGAATATGACGCTCACAGTAGTTCCGGTAGCCATTCGTCAGTTCGGTAAAGGCGGCAACGCTTATGCTGAAGGTAACTCTGAAGTTATTCTGGAAGTTCAGCAAACAGCTACAAAGGAAAATCATCTGTGGAGAGTAGCTCTGGAAGCTTTGCAGAAAGTTCTGCTTCAGGCGGAAAGGGAGCAGCCAATTCATACGGCAGTTCAGGAAGCGAAACTTCTGGTTATGTTGACAAAAACCATAAGGCGGGCGGCGCACACGCTCACAGTAGTTCGGTAGCCATTCGTCAGTTCGGTAAAGGCGGCAACGCTTATGCTGAAGGTAACTCTGAAGTTATTCTGGAAGTTCAGCAAACAGCTACAAGGAAAATCATCTGTGGAGAGTAGCTCTGGAAGCTTTGCAGAAAGTTCTGCTTCAGGCGGAAAGGAGCAGCCAATTCATACGGCAGTTCAGGAAGCGAAACTTCTGCTTATGTTGACAAAACCATAAGGCGGGCGGCGCACGCTCACAGTAGTTCAGTAGCCATTCGTCCAGTTCGGTAAAGGCGGCAACGCTTATGCTGAAGGTAACTCTGAAGTTATTCTGGAAGTTCAGCAAACAGCTACAAGGAAAATCATCTGTGCAGAGTAGCTCTGGAAGCTTTGCAGAAAGTTCTGCTTCAGGCGGAAAGGAGCAGCCAATTCATACGGCAGTTCAGGAAGCGAAACTTCTGCTTATGTTGACAAAACCATAAGGCGGGCGGCGCACACGCTCACAGTAGTTCAGTAGCCATTCGTCCAGTTCGGTAAAGGCGGCAACGCTTATGCTGAAGGTAACTCTGAAGTTATTCTGGAAGTTCAGCAAACAGCTACAAGGAAAATCATCTGTGGAGAGTAGCTCTGGAAGCTTTGCAGAAAGTTCTGCTTCAGGCGGAAAGGAGCAGCCAATTCATACGGCAGTTCAGGAAGCGAAACTTCTGCTTATGTTGACAAAACCATAAGGCGGGCGGCGCACACGCTCACAGTAGTTCCGGTAGCCATTCGTCCAGTTCGGTAAAGGCGGCAACGCTTATGCTGAAGGTAACTCTGGAGTTATTCTGGAAGTTCAGCAAACAGCTACAAGGAAAATCATCTGTGCAGAGTAGCTCTGGAAGCTTTGCAGAAAGTTCTGCTTCAGGCGGAAAGGAGCAGCCAATTCATACGGCAGTTCAGGAAGCGAAACTTCTGCTTATGTTGACAAAACCATAAGGCGGGCGGCGCACGCTCACAGTAGTTCAGTAGCCATTCGTCAGTTCGGTAAAGGCGGCAACGCTTATGCTGAAGGTAACTCTGGAAGTTATTCTGGAAGTTCAGCAGGCAGCTACAAAGGAAAATCGTCTGTGGAGAGTAGCTCTGGAAGCTTTGCAGAAAGTTCTGCTTCAGGCGGAAAGGGAGCAGCCAATTCATACGGCAGTTCAGGAAGCGAAACTTCTGCTTATGTTGACAAAAACCATAAGGCGGGCGGCGCACACGCTCACAGTAGTTCGGTAGCCATTCGTCAGTTCGGTAAAGGCGGCAACGCTTATGCTGAAGGTAACTCTGAAGTTATTCTGGAAGTTCAGCAAACAGCTACAAGGAAAATCATCTGTGGAGAGTAGCTCTGGAAGCTTTGCAGAAAGTTCTGCTTCAGGCGGAAAGGGAGCAGCCAATTCATACGGCAGTTCAGGAAGCGAAACTTCTGCTTATGTTGACAAAAACCATAAGGCGGGCGGCGCACACGCTCACAGTAGTTCCGGTAGCCATTCGTCCAGTTCGGTAAAAGGCGGCAACGCTTATGCTGAAGGTAACTCTGGAAGTTATTCTGGAAGTTCAGCAAACAGCTACAAAGGAAAATCATCTGTGGAGAGTAGCTCTGGAAGTTATTCTGGAAGTTCAGCAAACAGCTACAAAGGAAAATCATCTGTGGAGAGTAGCTCTGGAAGCTTTGCAGAAAGTTCTGCTTCAGGCGGAAAGGGAGCAGCCAATTCATACGGCAGTTCAGGAAGCGAAACTTCTGCTTATGTTGACAAAAACCATAAGGCGGGCGGCGCACACGCTCACAGTAGTTCAGTAGCCATTCGTCCAGTTCGGTAAAGGCGGCAACGCTTATGCTGAAGGTAACTCTGGAGTTATTCTGGAAGTTCAGCAAACAGCTACAAGGAAAATCATCTGTGGAGAGTAGCTCTGGAAGCTTTGCAGAAAGTTCTGCTTCAGGCGGAAAGGAGCAGCCAATTCATACGGCAGTTCAGGAAGCGAAACTTCTGCTTATGTTGACAAAACCATAAGGCGGGCGGCGCACGCTCACAGTAGTTCCGGTAGCCATTCGTCCAGTTCGGTAAAGGCGGCAACGCTTATGCTGACAAAAACCATAAGGCGGCGGCGCACACGCTCACAGTAGTTCGGTAGCCATTCGGCCAGTTCGGTAAAGGCGGCAACGCTTATGCTGAAGGTAACTCTGGAGTTATTCTGGAAGTTCAGCAGGCAGCTACAAAGGAAAATCATCTGTGCAGAGTAGCTCTGGAAGCTTTGCAGAAAGTTCTGCTTCAGGCGGAAAGGAGCAGCCAATCCATACGGCAGTTCAGGAAGCGAAACTTCTGCTTATGTTGACAAAACCATAAGGCGGGCGGCGCACACGCTCACAGTAGTTCCGGTAGCCATTCGTCCAGTTCGGTAAAAGGCGGCAACGCTTATGCTGAAGGTAACTCTGGAAGTTATTCTGGAAGTTCAGCAAACAGCTACAAAGGAAAATCATCTGTAGAGAGTAGCTCTGGAAGCTTTGCAGAAAGTTCTGCTTCAGGCGGAAAGGGCAGCCAATTCATGCAGCAGTTCAGGAAGCGAAACTTCTGCTTATGCTGAAGGTAACCTGGAAGTTATTCTGGAAGTTCAGCAGGCAGCTACAAAGGAAAATCATCTGTGCAGAGTAGCTCTGGAAGCTTTGCGAAAGTTCTGCTTCAGGCGGCAAGGAGCAGCCAATCCATACGGCAGTTCAGAAGCGAAACTTCTGTATGTTGACAAAACCATAAGGCGGGCGGCGCACGCTCACAGTAGTTCCGGTAGCCATTCGTCAGTTCGGTAAAGGCGGCAACGCTTATGCTGGAAGGTAACTCTGGAAGTTATTCTGAAGTTCAGCAAACAGCTACAAGGAAAATCATCTGTAGAGAGTAGCTCTGGAAGCTTGCAGAAAGTTCTGCTTCAGGCGGAAAGGGAGCAGCCAATTCATGCAGCAGTTCAGGAAGCAGAAACTTCTGCTTATGTTGACAAAACCATAAGGCGGGCGGCGCACACGCTCACAGTAGTTCAGTAGCCATTCGTCCAGTTCGGTAAAGGCGGCAACGCTTATGCTGAAGGTAACTCTGGAAGCTTTGCAGAAAGTTCTGCTTCAGGCGGAAAGGGCAGCCAATTCATACGGCAGTTCAGAAGCGAAACTTCTGTATGTTGACAAAACCATAAGGCGGGCGGCGCACGCTCACAGTAGTTCCGGTAGCCATTCGGCCAGTTCGGTAAAAGGCGGCAACGCCTATGCTGAAGGTAACTCTGGAAGTTATTCTGGAAGTTCAGCAGGCAGCTACAAAGGAAAATCGTCTGTGGAGAGTAGCTCTGGAAGCTTTGCAGAAAGTTCTGCTTCAGGCGGCAAGGAGCAGCCAATTCATACAGCAGTTCAGGAAGCGAAACTTCTGTATGTTGACAAAACCATAAGGCGGGCGGCGCACGCTCACAGTAGTTCGGTAGCCATTCGTCCAGTTCGGTAAGGCGGCAACGCTTATGCTGAAGGTAACTCTGGAAGTTATTCTGGAAGTTCAGCAAACAGCTACAAGGAAAATCATCTGTGCAGAGTAGCTCTGGAAGCTTTGCGAAAGTTCTGCTTCAGGCGGAAAGGGCGCAGCCAATTCATACAGCAGTTCAGGAAGCGAAACTTCTGTATGTTGACAAAACCATAAGGCGGGCGGCGCACGCTCACAGTAGTTCCGGCAGCCATTCGTCCAGTTCGGTAAGGCGGCAACGCTTATGCTGAAGGTAACTCTGGAAGTTATTCTGGAAGTTCAGCAAACAGCTACAAAGGAAAATCATCTGTGCAGAGTAGCTCTGGAAGCTTTGCAGAAAGTTCTGCTTCAGGCGGAAAGGGCGCAGCCAATTCATACGGCAGTTCAGGAAGCGAAACTTCTGTATGTTGACAAAACCATAAGGCGGGCGGCGCACACGCTCACAGTAGTTCAGTAGCCATTCGTCCAGTTCGGTTTAAAAGGCGGCAACGCTTATGCTGAAGGTAACTCTGGAAGTTATTCTGGAAGTTCAGCAAACAGCTACAAAGGAAAATCATCTGTGCAGAGTAGCTCTGGAAGCTTTGCAGAAAGTTCTGCTTCAGGCGGAAAGGGCGCAGCCAATTCATACGGCAGTTCAGGAAGCAGAAACTTCTGCTTATGTTGACAAAACCATAAGGCGGGCGGCGCACGCGCTCACAGTAGTTCCGGTAGCCATTCGTCCAGTTCGGTAAAGGCGGCAACGCTTATGCTGGAAGGTAACTCTGGAGATTATTCTGGAAGTTCAGCAAACAGCTACAAAGGAAAATCATCTGTGGAGAGTAGCTCTGGAAGCTTTGCAGAAAGTTCTGCTTCAGGCGGAAAGGAGCAGCCAATTCATACGGCAGTTCAGGAAGCAGAAACTTCTGCTTATGTTGACAAAACCATAAGGCGGGCGGCGCACGCGCTCACAGTAGTTCCGGCAGCCATTCGTCCAGTTCGGTAAAGGCGGCAACGCTTATGCTGAAGGTAACTCTGGAAGTTATTCTGGAAGTTCAGCAAACAGCCACAAAGGAAAATCATCTGTAGAGAGTAGCTCTGGAAGCTTTGCGAAAGTTCTGCTTCAGGCGGCAAGGAGCAGCCAATTCATACGGCAGTTCAGGAAGCGAAACTTCTGCTTATGTTGACAAAACCATAAGGCGGGCGGCGCACACGCTCACAGTAGTTCCGGTAGCCATTCATCCAGTTCGGTAAAAGGCGGCAACGCTTATGCTGAAGGTAACTCTGGAAGTTATTCTGGAAGTTCAGCAAACAGCTACAAGGAAAATCATCTGTGCAGAGTAGCTCTGGAAGCTTGCAGAAAGTTCTGCTTCAGGCGGAAAGGGAGCAGCCAATTCATACGGCAGTTCAGAAGCGAAACTTCTGTATGTTGACAAAACCATAAGGCGGGCGGCGCACACGCTCACAGTAGTTCAGTAGCCATTCGTCCAGTTCGGTAAAGGCGGCAACGCTTATGCTGACAAAAACCATAAGGCGGGCGGCGCACGCTCACAGTAGTTCCGGTAGCCATTCGTCAGTTCGGTAAAGGCGGCAACGCTTATGCTGAAGGTAACTCTGAAGTTATTCTGGAAGTTCAGCAGGCAGCTACAAAGGAAAATCATCTGTGCAGAGTAGCTCTGGGCTTTGCAGAAAGTTCTGCTTCAGGCGGAAAGGGCAGCCAATTCATACGGCAGTTCAGGAAGCGAAACTTCGCTTATGTTGACAAAACCATAAGGCGGGCGGCGCACACGCTCACAGTAGTTCCGGTAGCCATTCGTCCAGTTCGGTAAAGGCGGCAACGCTTATGCTGAAGGTAACTCTGGAGTTATTCTGGAAGTTCAGCAAACAGCTACAAAGAAAATCATCTGTGCAGAGTAGCTCTGGGCTTTGCAGAAAGTTCTGCTTCAGGCGGCAAGGGAGCAGCCAATTCATACGGCAGTTCAGAAAGCGAAACTTCTGGTTATGTTCACAAACACCATAAGGCGGGCGGCGCACACGCTCACAGTAGTTCCGGTAGCCATTCGTCTAGTTCGGTAAAAGGCGGAAACGCTTATGCTGAAGGTAACTCTGGAAGTTATTCTGGAAGTTATTCTGGAAGTTCAGCAAGCAGCTACAAAGGAAAATCATCTGTGCAGAGTAGCTCTGGAAGCTTTGCGAAAGTTCTGCTTCAGGCGGAAAGGGCAGCCAATTCATGCAGCAGTTCAGGAAGCGAAACTTCTGCTTATGTTGACAAAACCATAAGGCGGGCGGCACACGCTCACAGTAGTTCGGTAGCCATTCGTCCAGTTCGGTAAAGGCGGCAACGCTTATGCTGAAGAGTAACTCTGGAAGTTATTCTGGAAGTTCAGCAAGCAGCTACAAAGGAAAATCATCTGCAGAGTAGTTTGAAGCTTTGCAGAAGTTCTGCTTCAGGCGGAAAGGGCAGCCAATTCATGCAGCAGTTCAGGAAGGAAACTTCTGCTTATGTTGACAAAACCATAAGGCGGGCGGCGCACGCTCACAGTAGTTCAGTAGCCATTCGTCAGTTCGGTAAAGGCGGAAACGCTTATGCTGAAGGTAACTCTGAAGTTATTCTGAAGTTCAGCAAACAGCTACAAAGGAAAATCATCTGCGGCGAGTAGCTCTGGAGCTTTGCAGAAAGTTCTGCTTCAGGCGGAAAGGGCAGCCAATTCATACGGCAGTTCAGGAAGGAAACTTCTGCTTATGTTGACAAAACCATAAGGCGGCGGCGCACACGCTCACAGTAGTTCCGGCAGCCATTCGTCCAGTTCGGTAAGGCGGCAACGCTTATGCTGGAAGGTAACTCTGGAAGTTATTCTGAAGTTCAGCAAACAGCTACAAAGGAAAATCATCTGTGCAGAGTAGTTTGAAGCTTTGCAGAAAGTTCTGCTTCAGGCGGAAAGGGAGCAGCCAATTCATACGGCAGTTCAGGAAGCGAAACTTCGCTTATGTTGACAAAACCATAAGGCGGGCGGCGCACACGCTCACAGTAGTTCCGGTAGCCATTCGTCCAGTTCGGTAAAGGCGGCAACGCTTATGCTGAAGGTAACTCTGGAAGTTATTCTGAAGTTCAGCAAACAGCTACAAAGGAAAATCATCTGTGCAGAGTAGCTCTGGAAGCTTTGCAGAAAGTTCTGCTTCAGGCGGCAAGGAGCAGCCAATTCATACGGCAGTTCAGAAAGCGAAACTTCTGCTTATGTTGAAGGTAACTCTGGAAGTTATTCTGGAGTTCAGCAAACAGCTACAAAGGAAAATCATCTGCGGCGAGTAGCTCTGGAAGCTTTGCGAAAGTTCTGCTTCAGGCGGAAAGGGCAGCCAATTCATACGGCAGTTCAGGAAGGAAACTTCTGCTTATGTTGACAAAACCATAAGGCAGGCGGCGCACACGCTCACAGTAGTTCCGGTAGCCATTCATCCAGTTCGGTAAAGGCGGCAACGCTTATGCTGAAGAGTAACTCTGGAAGTTATTCTGGAAGTTCAGCAACAGCTACAAAGGAAAATCATCTGTGCAGAGTAGCTCTGGAGCTTTGCAGAAAGTTCTGCTTCAGGCGGCAAGGAGCAGCCAATCCATACGGCAGTTCAGGAAGCGAAACTTCTGCTTATGTTGACAAAACCATAAGGCGGGCGGCGCACACGCTCACAGTAGTTCCGTAGCCATTCGTCCAGTTCGGTAAAGGCGGCAACGCTTATGCTGAAGGTAACTCTGGAAGTTATTCTGGAAGTTCAGCAAACAGCTACAAAGGAAAATCATCTGTAGAGAGTAGCTCTGGAAGCTTTGCAGAAAGTTCTGCTTCAGGCGGAAAGGGAGCAGCCAATTCATACGGCAGTTCAGGAAGCGAAACTTCTGCTTATGTTGACAAAAACCATAAGGCGGGCGGCGCAATACGCTCACAGTAGTTCCGGTAGCCATTCGTCTAGTTCGGTAAAGGCGGCAACGCTTATGCTGAAGGTAACTCTGGAAGTTATTCTGGAAGTTCAGCAAACAGCTACAAAGAAAATCATCTGTGCAGAGTAGCTCTGGAAGCTTTGCAGAAAGTTCTGCTTCAGGCGGCAAGGAGCAGCCAATCCATACGGCAGTTCAGGAAGCGAAACTTCTGGTTATGTTCACAAACACTATAAGGCGGGCGGCGCACGCTCACAGTAGTTCCGGTAGCCATTCGTCCAGTTCGGTAAAGGCGGCAACGCTATGCTGAAGGTAACTCTGGAAGTTATTCTGGAAGTTCAGCAAACAGCTACAAGGAAAATCATCTGTGCAGAGTAGCTCTGGAAGCTTTGCAGAAAGTTCTGCTTCAGGCGGCAAGGAGCAGCCAATCCATACGGCAGTTCAGAAAGCGAAACTTCTGCTTATGTTGACAAAAACCATAAGGCGGGCGGCGCACACGCTCACAGTAGTTCCGGTAGCCATTCGTCTAGTTCGGTAAAAGGCGGAAACGCTTATGCTGAAGGTAACTCTGGAAGTTATTCTGGAAGTTCAGCAAACAGCTACAAAGGAAAATCATCTGTGCAGAGTAGCTCTGGAAGCTTTGCAGAAAGTTCTGCTTCAGGCGGCAAGGGAGCAGCCAATTCATACGGCAGTTCAGGAAGCGAAACTTCTGGTTATGTTCACAAACACCATAAGGCGGGCGGCGCACACGCTCACAGTAGTTCCGGTAGCCATTCGTCCAGTTCGGTAAAAGGCGGCAACGCTTATGCTGAAGGTAACTCTGGAAGTTATTCTGGAAGTTCAGCAAACAGCTACAAAGGAAAATCATCTGTGCAGAGTAGCTCTGGAAGCTTTGCAGAAAGTTCTGCTTCAGGCGGAAAGGGAGCAGCCAATTCATACGGCAGTTCAGGAAGCGAAACTTCTGCTTATGTTGACAAAAACCATAAGGCGGGCGGCGCACACGCTCACAGTAGTTCCGGTAGCCATTCGTCCAGTTCGGTAAAAGGCGGCAACGCTTATGCTGAAGGTAACTCTGGAAGTTATTCTGGAAGTTCAGCAAACAGCTACAAAGGAAAATCATCTGTGCAGAGTAGCTCTGGAAGCTTTGCAGAAAGTTCTGCTTCAGGCGGCAAGGGAGCAGCCAATTCATACGGCAGTTCAGGAAGCGAAACTTCTGGTTATGTTCACAAACACCATAAGGCGGGCGGCGCACACGCTCACAGTAGTTCCGGTAGCCATTCGTCCAGTTCGGTAAAAGGCGGCAACGCCTATGCTGAAGGTAACTCTGGAAGTTATTCTGGAAGTTCAGCAGGCAGCTACAAAGGAAAATCGTCTGTGGAGAGTAGCTCTGGAAGCTTTGCAGAAAGTTCTGCTTCAGGCGGAAAGGGAGCAGCCAATTCATACGGCAGTTCAGAAGCGAAACTTCTGCTTATGTTGACAAAACCATAAGGCGGGCGGCGCAATACGCTCACAGTAGTTCAGTAGCCATTCGTCCAGTTCGGTAAAGGCGGAAACGCTTATGCTGAAGAGTAACTCTGGAAGTTATTCTGGAAGTTCAGCAACAGCTACAAAGGAAAATCATCTGTGCAGGTAGCTCTGGAAGCTTGCAGAAAGTTCTGCTTCAGGCGGCAAGGAGCAGCCAATTCATACGGCAGTTCAGAAGCGAAACTTCTGCTTATGTTGACAAAACCATAAGGCGGGCGGCGCAATACGCTCACAGTAGTTCCGGCAGCCATTCGTCCAGTTCGGTAAAGGCGGCAACGCTTATGCTGAAGGTAACTCTGAAGTTATTCTGAAGTTCAGCAAACAGCCACAAAGGAAAATCATCTGCGGCGAGTAGCTCTGGAAGCTTGCAGAAAGTTCTGCTTCAGGCGGAAAGGGAGCAGCCAATTCATACGGCAGTTCAGAAGCGAAACTTCTGGTTATGTTCACAAACACTATAAGGCGGGCGGCGCACACGCTCACAGTAGTTCCGGTAGCCATTCGTCCAGTTCGGTAAAAGGCGGCAACGCTTATGCTGAAGGTAACTCTGGAAGTTATTCTGGAAGTTCAGCAGGCAGCTACAAAGGAAAATCATCTGTGCAGAGTAGCTCTGGAAGCTTTGCAGAAAGTTCTGCTTCAGGCGGAAAGGGCGCAGCCAATTCATACGGCAGTTCAGGAAGCGAAACTTCTGCTTATGCTGAAGAGTAACTCTGGAAGTTATTCTGAAGTTCAGCAGGCAGCTACAAAGGAAAATCATCTGTGCAGGTAGCTCTGGAAGCTTGCAGAAAGTTCTGCTTCAGGCGGAAAGGAGCAGCCAATTCATACGGCAGTTCAGAAAGCGAAACTTCTGCTTATGTTGACAAAACCATAAGGCGGGCAGCGCACACGCTCACAGTAGTTCAGTAGCCATTCGTCTAGTTCGGTAAAGGCAGCAACGCTTATGCTGAAGGTAACTCTGAAGTTATTCTGAAGTTCAGCAGGCAGCTACAAAGGAAAATCGTCTGTGGAGAGTAGCTCTGGAAGCTTGCAGAAAGTTCTGCTTCAGGCGGCAAGGAGCAGCCAATTCATACGGCAGTTCAGGAAGCGAAACTTCTGGTTATGTTCACAAACACCATAAGGCGGCGGCGCACACGCTCACAGTAGTTCCGGTAGCCATTCGTCCAGTTCGGTAAAGGCGGCAACGCTTATGCTGAAGGTAACTCTGGAAGTTATTCTGAAGTTCAGCAAACAGCCACAAAGGAAAATCGTCTGTGGAGAGTAGCTCTGGAAGCTTTGCAGAAAGTTCTGCTTCAGGCGGCAAGGAGCAGCCAATTCATACGGCAGTTCAGGAAGCGAAACTTCTGCTTATGTTGACAAAAACCATAAGGCGGGCGGCGCACACGCTCACAGTAGTTCCGGCAGCCATTCGTCCAGTTCGGTAAAGGCGGCAACGCTTATGCTGGAAGGTAACTCTGGAAGCTTTGCAGAAAGTTCTGCTTCAGGCGGAAAGGAGCAGCCAATTCATACGGCAGTTCAGGAAGCGAAACTTCTGGTCATGTTGACAAAACCATAAGGCGGGCGGCGCACGCTCACAGTAGTTCAGTAGCCATTCGTCAGTTCGGTAAAGGCAGCAACGCTTATGCTGAAGGTAACCTGGAAGTTATTCTGGAGTTCAGCAAACAGCCACAAAGGAAAATCATCTGTGCAGAGTAGCTCTGGAAGCTTTGCGAAAGTTCTGCTTCAGGCGGAAAGGAGCAGCCAATCCATACGGCAGTTCAGGAAGCGAAACTTCTGGTTATGTTCACAAACACCATAAGGCGGGCGGCACACGCTCACAGTAGTTCCGGTAGCCATTCGTCCAGTTCGGTAAAGGCGGCAACGCTTATGCTGAAGGTAACTCTGAAGTTATTCTGAAGTTCAGCAAACAGCTACAAAGGAAAATCATCTGTGCAGAGTAGCTCTGGAAGCTTGCAGAAAGTTCTGCTTCAGGCGGCAAGGAGCAGCCAATTCATACGGCAGTTCAGAAGCGAAACTTCTGGTTATGTTCACAAACACCATAAGGCGGGCGGCGCACACGCTCACAGTAGTTCCGCAGCCATTCGTCCAGTTCGGTAAGGCGGCAACGCTTATGCTGGAAGGTAACTCTGGAAGTTATTCTGAAGTTCAGCAGGCAGCTACAAAGGAAAATCATCTGTGCAGAGTAGTTTGGAAGCTTTGCAGAAAGTTCTGCTTCAGGCGGAAAGGAGCAGCCAATTCATACGGCAGTTCAGGAAGCGAAACTTCTGCTTATGTTGACAAAACCATAAGGCGGGCGGCGCAATACGCTCACAGTAGTTCCGGTAGCCATTCGTCCAGTTCCGGTAGCCATTCGTCCAGTTCGGTAAGGCGGCAACGCTTATGCTGAAGGTAACCTGGAAGTTATTCTGAAGTTCAGCAACAGCTACAAAGGAAAATCATCTGTGCAGAGTAGTTTGAAGCTTTGCAGAAAGTTCTGCTTCAGGCGGAAAGGAGCAGCCAATTCATGCAGCAGTTCAGGAAGCGAAACTTCTGGTTATGTTGACAAAACCATAAGGCGGGCGGCGCACGCTCACAGTAGTTCAGTAGCCATTCGTCAGTTCGGTAAAGGCAGCAACGCTTATGCTGAAGGTAACTCTGGAGATTATTCTGGAAGTTCAGCAAACAGCCACAAAGGAAAATCATCTGCGGCGAGTAGCTCTGGAAGCTTGCAGAAAGTTCTGCTTCAGGCGGAAAGGGCGCAGCCAATTCATACGGCAGTTCAGAAGCGAAACTTCTGGTTATGTTGACAAAACCATAAGGCGGGCGGCGCACGCGCTCACAGTAGTTCCGGTAGCCATTCGTCCAGTTCGGTAAAGGCAGCAACGCTTATGCTGAAGGTAACTCTGAAGTTATTCTGAAGTTCAGCAGGCAGCTACAAAGGAAAATCATCTGTGCAGAGTAGCTCTGGAAGCTTTGCAGAAAGTTCTGCTTCAGGCGGCAAGGAGCAGCCAATTCATACGGCAGTTCAGAAGCGAAACTTCTGCTTATGTTGACAAAAACCATAAGGCGGGCGGCACACGCTCACAGTAGTTCCGGTAGCCATTCGTCCAGTTCGGTAAAGGCAGCAACGCTTATGCTGGAAGGTAACTCTGGAAGTTATTCTGGAAGTTCAGCAAACAGCTACAAGGAAAATCATCTGTGCAGAGTAGCCTGGAAGCTTTGCAGAAAGTTCTGCTTCAGGCGGAAAGGAGCAGCCAATTCATACGGCAGTTCAGGAAGCGAAACTTCTGCTTATGTTGACAAAAACCATAAGGCGGGCGGCGCACACGCTCACAGTAGTTCCGGTAGCCATTCGTCCAGTTCGGTAAGGCGGCAACGCTTATGCTGAAGGTAACTCTGAAGTTATTCTGAAGTTCAGCAAACAGCTACAAAGGAAAATCATCTGTGCAGAGTAGCTCTGGAAGCTTTGCGAAAGTTCTGCTTCAGGCGGAAAGGAGCAGCCAATTCATACGGCAGTTCAGGAAGCGAAACTTCTGCTTATGTTGACAAAACCATAAGGCGGGCGGCGCACACGCTCACAGTAGTTCCGGTAGCCATTCGTCCAGTTCGGTAAAGGCGGCAACGCTTATGCTGGAAGGTAACTCTGGAAGTTATTCTGGAATTTCAGCAAACAGCTACAAGGAAAATCATCTGCGGCGAGTAGCACTGGAAGCTTTGCAGAAAGTTCTGCTTCAGGCGGAGAGGGCGCAGCCAATTCATGCAGCAGTTCAGGAAGCAGAAACTTCTGCTTATGTTGACAAAACCATAAGGCGGGCGGCGCACGCGCTCACAGTAGTTCAGTAGCCATTCGTCAGTTCGGTAAAGGCGGCAACGCTTATGCTGAAGGTAACTCTGGAGTTATTCTGGAAGTTCAGCAGGCAGCTACAAAGGAAAATCGTCTGTGGAGAGTAGCTCTGGAAGCTTGCAGAAAGTTCTGCTTCAGGCGGCAAGGGAGCAGCCAATTCATGCAGCAGTTCAGGAAGCGAAACTTCTGCTTATGCTGAAGGTAACTCTGGAGTTATTCTGGAGTTCAGCAAACAGCCACAAAGGAAAATCATCTGCGGCGAGTAGCTCTGGAAGCTTGCAGAAAGTTCTGCTTCAGGCGGAAAGGAGCAGCCAATTCATGCAGCAGTTCAGGAAGCAGAAACTTCTGCTTATGTTGACAAAACCATAAGGCGGGCGGCACACGCTCACAGTAGTTCCGTAGCCATTCGTCCAGTTCGGTAAAAGGCGGCAACGCTTATGCTGAAGGTAACTCTGAAGTTATTCTGGAGTTCAGCAAACAGCTACAAAGGAAAATCATCTGTGGAGAGTAGCTCTGGAAGCTTGCAGAAAGTTCTGCTTCAGGCGGAAAGGAGCAGCCAATTCATACGGCAGTTCAGAAGCGAAACTTCTGCTTATGTTGACCAAAAACCATAAGGCGGGCGGCGCACGCGCTCACAGTAGTTCCAGTAGCCATTCGTCCAGTTCCGGTAGCCATTCGTCAGTTCGGTAAAGGCGGCAACGCTTATGCTGGAAGGTAACTCTGGAAGTTATTCTGGAGTTCAGCAAACAGCTACAAAGGAAAATCATCTGCGGCGAGTAGCTCTGGAAGCTTTGCAGAAAGTTCTGCTTCAGGCGGAAAGGGAGCAGCCAATTCATACGGCAGTTCAGGAAGCGAAACTTCTGCTTATGTTGACAAAACCATAAGGCGGGCGGCGCACACGCTCACAGTAGTTCCAGTAGCCATTCGTCCAGTTCGGTAAAGGCGGCAACGCTTATGCTGACAAAAACCATAAGGCGGGCGGCACACGCTCACAGTAGTTCCGGTAGCCATTCGTCCAGTTCGGTAAAAGGCGGCAACGCTTATGCTGAAGGTAACTCTGGAGTTATTCTGGAGTTCAGCAAACAGCTACAAGGAAAATCATCTGTGCAGAGTAGCTCTGGAAGCTTTGCGAAAGTTCTGCTTCAGGCGGCAAGGAGCAGCCAATTCATACGGCAGTTCAGGAAGCGAAACTTCTGTATGTTGACAAAACCATAAGGCGGGCGGCGCACGCGCTCACAGTAGTTCCGGTAGCCATTCGTCCAGTTCGGTAAAAGGCGGCAACGCTTATGCTGAAGGTAACTCTGGAAGCTTTGCGAAAGTTCTGCTTCAGGCGGAAAGGGAGAAGCCAATTCATATGGCAGTTCAGGAAGCGAAACTTCTGCTTATGTTGACAAAACCATAAGGCGGGCGGCGCACGCTCACAGTAGTTCCGGTAGCCATTCGTCAGTTCGGTAAAGGCGGCAACGCTTATGCTGGAAGGTAACTCTGGAAGTTATTCTGGAGTTCAGCAAACAGCCACAAAGGAAAATCATCTGTGCAGAGTAGCTCTGGAAGCTTTGCGAAAGTTCTGCTTCAGGCGGCAAGGAGCAGCCAATTCATACAGCAGTTCAGGAAGCGAAACTTCTGGTTATGTTGACAAAACCATAAGGCGGGCGGCACACGCTCACAGTAGTTCGGTAGCCATTCGTCAGTTCGGTAAAGGCGGCAACGCTTATGCTGAAGGTAACTCTGGAAGTTATTCTGGAAGTTCAGCAAACAGCTACAAAGGAAAATCATCTGTGCAGAGTAGCTCTGGAAGCTTTGCAGAAAGTTCTGCTTCAGGCGGCAAGGGAGCAGCCAATTCATACGGCAGTTCAGGAAGCGAAACTTCTGGTCATGTTGACAAAAACCATAAGGCGGGCGGCGCACACGCTCACAGTAGTTCCGGTAGCCATTCGTCAGTTCGGTAAAGGCGGCAATGCTTATGCTGAAGGTAACCTGGAAGTTATTCTGGAAGTTCAGCAACAGCTACAAAGAAAATCATCTGTGCAGAGTAGTTTGGAAGCTTTGCAGAAAGTTCTGCTTCAGGCGGAAAGGAGCAGCCAATTCATACGGCAGTTCAGAAGCGAAACTTCTGGTTATGTTGACAAAACCATAAGGCGGGCAGCGCACACGCTCACAGTAGTTCCGTAGCCATTCGTCAGTTCGGTAAAGGCGGCAACGCTTATGCTGAAGGTAACCTGGAAGTTATTCTGGAAGTTCAGCAAACAGCTACAAGGAAAATCATCTGTGCAGAGTAGTTTGAAGCTTTGCAGAAAGTTCTGCTTCAGGCGGAAAGGGCGCAGCCAATTCATACGGCAGTTCAGAAGCGAAACTTCTGGTCATGTTGACAAAACCATAAGGCGGGCGGCGCACGCTCACAGTAGTTCAGTAGCCATTCGTCCAGTTCGGTAAGGCGGCAACGCTTATGCTGGAAGGTAACTCTGGAAGTTATTCTGGAAGTTCAGCAAGCAGCTACAAAGGAAAATCATCTGTGCAGAGTAGCTCTGGAAGCTTGCAGAAAGTTCTGCTTCAGGCGGAAAGGGAGAAGCCAATTCATACGGCAGTTCAGAAGCGAAACTTCTGCTTATGTTGACAAAACCATAAGGCGGGCGGCACACGCTCACAGTAGTTCCAGTAGCCATTCGTCAGTTCGGTAAAGGCGGCAACGCTTATGCTGAAGGTAACTCTGGAGTTATTCTGGAGTTCAGCAAACAGCCACAAAGGAAAATCATCTGCGGCGAGTAGCTCTGGAAGCTTGCAGAAAGTTCTGCTTCAGGCGGCAAGGAGCAGCCAATTCATACGGCAGTTCAGAAGCGAAACTTCTGGTTATGTTGACAAAACCATAAGGCGGGCAGCGCACACGCTCACAGTAGTTCCGGCAGCCATTCGTCCAGTTCGGTAAGGCGGCAACGCTTATGCTGAAGGTAACTCTGGAGTTATTCTGGAGTTCAGCAAACAGCTACAAGGAAAATCATCTGTGCAGAGTAGTTTGGAAGCTTTGCAGAAAGTTCTGCTTCAGGCGGAAAGGGAGCAGCCAATCCATACGGCAGTTCAGGAAGCGAAACTTCTGCTTATGTTGACAAAACCATAAGGCGGGCGGCGCACACGCTCACAGTAGTTCCGGCAGCCATTCGTCCAGTTCGGTAAAAGGCGGCAACGCTTATGCTGAAGGTAACTCTGGAAGTTATTCTGGAAGTTCAGCAAACAGCTACAAAGGAAAATCATCTGTGCAGAGTAGCTCTGAAGCTTTGCAGAAGTTCTGCTTCAGGCGGAAAGGGAGAAGCCAATTCATACGGCAGTTCAGGAAGCGAAACTTCTGCTTATGTTGACAAAAACCATAAGGCGGGCGGCGCACACGCTCACAGTAGTTCCGGTAGCCATTCGTCCAGTTCGGTAAAAGGCGGCAACGCTTATGCTGAAGGTAACTCTGGAAGCTTTGCGAAAGTTCTGCTTCAGGCGGCAAGGGAGCAGCCAATCCATACGGCAGTTCAGGAAGCGAAACTTCTGCTTATGTTGACAAAACCATAAGGCGGGCGGCGCACACGCTCACAGTAGTTCCGGTAGCCATTCGTCCAGTTCGGTAAAAGGCGGCAACGCTTATGCTGAAGGTAACTCTGGAAGTTATTCTGGAAGTTCAGCAAACAGCTACAAAGGAAAATCATCTGCGGCGAGTAGCTCTGGAAGCTTTGCAGAAAGTTCTGCTTCAGGCGGAAAGGGAGCAGCCAATTCATACGGCAGTTCAGGAAGCGAAACTTCTGCTTATGTTGACAAAAACCATAAGGCGGGCGGCGCACACGCCTGCCAGTAGTTCCGGCAGCCATTCGTCCAGTTCGGTAAAGGCGGCAACGCTTATGCTGAAGGTAACTCTGGAAGTTATTCTGAAGTTCAGCAAACAGCTACAAAGGAAAATCATCTGTGCAGAGTAGCTCTGGAAGCTTGCAGAAAGTTCTGCTTCAGGCGGAAAGGAGAAGCCAATTCATACGGCAGTTCAGGAAGCGAAACTTCTGGTTATGTTGACAAAACCATAAGGCGGGCGGCGCACGCGCTCACAGTAGTTCCGGCAGCCATTCGTCCAGTTCGGTAAGGCGGCAACGCTTATGCTGGAAGGTAACTCTGGAAGTTATTCTGGAAGTTCAGCAACAGCTACAAAGGAAAATCATCTGTGCAGAGTAGCTCTGGAAGCTTGCAGAAAGTTCTGCTTCAGGCGGCAAGGGAGCAGCCAATCCATACGGCAGTTCAGGAAGCGAAACTTCTGGTTATGTTCACAAACACCATAAGGCGGGCGGCGCACACGCTCACAGTAGTTCCGGCAGCCATTCGTCCAGTTCGGTAAAGGCGGCAACGCTATGCTGAAGGTAACTCTGAAGTTATTCTGAAGTTCAGCAACAGCTACAAAGAAAATCATCTGCAGAGTAGCTCTGGAAGCTTGCAGAAAGTTCTGCTTCAGGCGGAAAGGAGCAGCCAATTCATACGGCAGTTCAGAAGCGAAACTTCTGGTCATGTTGACAAAACCATAAGGCGGGCAGCGCACACGCTCACAGTAGTTCCGCAGCCATTCGTCCAGTTCGGTAAGGCGGCAACGCTTATGCTGGAAGGTAACTCTGAAGTTATTCTGGAAGTTCAGCAAGCAGCTACAAAGGAAAATCATCTGCAGAGTAGCTCTGGAAGCTTGCAGAAAGTTCTGCTTCAGGCGGAAAGGGCGCAGCCAATTCATGCAGCAGTTCAGGAAGCGAAACTTCTGGTCATGTTGACAAAACCATAAGGCGGCGGCGCACACGCTCACAGTAGTTCCGGCAGCCATTCGTCCAGTTCGGTAAAGGCAGCAACGCTTATGCTGGAAGGTAACTCTGGAAGTTATTCTGGAAGTTCAGCAACAGCTACAAAGGAAAATCATCTGTGCAGAGTAGTTTGAAGCTTTGCAGAAAGTTCTGCTTCAGGCGGAAAGGAGAAGCCAATTCATACGGCAGTTCAGGAAGCGAAACTTCTGCTTATGTTGACAAAACCATAAGGCGGGCGGCGCACACGCTCACAGTAGTTCCGGTAGCCATTCGTCCAGTTCGGTAAAAGGCGGCAACGCTTATGCTGAAGGTAACCTGGAAGTTATTCTGGAGTTCAGCAAACAGCTACAAAGGAAAATCATCTGCAGAGTAGCTCTGGAAGCTTGCAGAAAGTTCTGCTTCAGGCGGAAAGGGCGCAGCCAATTCATGCAGCAGTTCAGGAAGCGAAACTTCTGCTTATGTTGACAAAACCATAAGGCGGGCGGCGCACACGCTCACAGTAGTTCCGGTAGCCATTCGTCCAGTTCGGTAAAAGGCGGCAACGCTTATGCTGAAGGTAACCTGGAAGTTATTCTGGAGTTCAGCAAACAGCTACAAAGGAAAATCATCTGCAGAGTAGCTCTGGAAGCTTTGCAGAAAGTTCTGCTTCAGGCGGCAAGGAGCAGCCAATTCATACGGCAGTTCAGGAAGCGAAACTTCTGGTCATGTTGACAAAACCATAAGGCGGGCGGCGCACACGCTCACAGTAGTTCCGGTAGCCATTCGTCCAGTTCGGTAGCCATTCGTCAGTTCGGTAAAGGCGGCAACGCTTATGCTGAAGGTAACTCTGGAAGTTATTCTGAAGTTCAGCAAACAGCTACAAAGGAAAATCATCTGTGCAGAGTAGTTTGGAAGCTTTGCAGAAAGTTCTGCTTCAGGCGGAAAGGGCGCAGCCAATTCATACGGCAGTTCAGAAGCGAAACTTCTGGTTATGTTGACAAAACCATAAGGCGGGCGGCGCACATGCTCACAGTAGTTCGGTAGCCATTCGTCCAGTTCGGTAAAAGGCGGCAACGCTTATGCTGAAGGTAACTCTGGAAGTTATTCTGGAAGTTCAGCAGGCAGCTACAAAGGAAAATCATCTGTGCAGAGTAGCTCTGGAAGCTTTGCGAAAGTTCTGCTTCAGGCGGCAAGGAGCAGCCAATTCATGCAGCAGTTCAGGAAGCGAAACTTCTGGTTATGTTCACAAACACCATAAGGCGGGCAGCGCACACGCTCACAGTAGTTCGGTAGCCATTCGTCCAGTTCGGTAAGGCGGCAACGCTTATGCTGAAGGTAACTCTGGAGTTATTCTGGAAGTTCAGCAAGCAGCTACAAAGGAAAATCATCTGCAGAGTAGCTCTGGAAGCTTGCAGAAAGTTCTGCTTCAGGCGGCAAGGAGCAGCCAATTCATACGGCAGTTCAGGAAGCGAAACTTGGTTATGTTCACAAACACCATAAGGCGGGCGGCGCACATGCTCACAGTAGTTCCAGTAGCCATTCGTCAGTTCGGTAAAGGCGGCAACGCTTATGCTGAAGGTAACCTGAAGTTATTCTGAAGTTCAGCAAACAGCTACAAAGGAAAATCATCTGTGCAGGTAGCTCTGGAAGCTTGCAGAAAGTTCTGCTTCAGGCGGAAAGGGCGCAGCCAATTCATACGGCAGTTCAGGAAGCGAAACTTCTGGTTATGTTCACAAACACCATAAGGCGGGCGGCGCACATGCTCACAGTAGTTCCGGTAGCCATTCGTCCAGTTCGGTAAAAGGCGGCAACGCTTATGCTGAAGAGTAACTCTGGAAGTTATTCTGGAGTTCAGCAAACAGCTACAAAGGAAAATCATCTGCGGCGAGTAGCTCTGGAAGCTTTGCAGAAAGTTCTGCTTCAGGCGGAAAGGGAGCAGCCAATTCATACGGCAGTTCAGGAAGCGAAACTTCTGCTTATGTTGACAAAAACCATAAGGCGGGCGGCACACGCTCACAGTAGTTCCGGCAGCCATTCGTCCAGTTCGGTAGCCATTCGTCAGTTCGGTAAAGGCGGCAACGCTTATGCTGGAAGGTAACTCTGGAGTTATTCTGGAAGTTCAGCAAACAGCTACAAAGGAAAATCATCTGCGGCGAGTAGCTCTGGAAGCTTTGCAGAAAGTTCTGCTTCAGGCGGAAAGGGAGCTGCCAATTCATATGGCAGTTCAGGAAGCGAAACTTCTGGTTATGTTGACAAAAACCATAAGGCGGGCGGCGCACATGCTCACAGTAGTTCCGGTAGCCATCTGTCCAGTTCGGTAGCCATTCGTCCAGTTCGGTAAAGGCAGCAACGCTTATGCTGGAAGGTAACTCTGAAGTTATTCTGGAGTTCAGCAAACAGCTACAAAGGAAAATCATCTGCGGCGAGTAGCTCTGGAAGCTTTGCAGAAGTTCTGCTTCAGGCGGAAAGGAGCAGCCAATTCATACGGCAGTTCAGGAAGCGAAACTTCTGTATGTTGACAAAACCATAAGGCGGGCGGCGCACGCTCACAGTAGTTCCAGTAGCCATTCGTCCAGTTCGGTAAAGGCGGCAACGCTTATGCTGAAGAGTAACTCTGGAAGTTATTCTGGAAGTTCAGCAAACAGCTACAAAGGAAAATCATCTGTGCAGAGTAGCTCTGGAAGCTTGCAGAAAGTTCTGCTTCAGGCGGAAAGGGCGCAGCCAATTCATACGGCAGTTCAGAAGCGAAACTTCTGCTTATGTTGACAAAACCATAAGGCGGGCGGCGCACGCGCTCACAGTAGTTCCGGTAGCCATTCGTCCAGTTCGGTAAAGGCGGCAACGCTTATGCTGACAAAAACCATAAGGCGGGCGGCACACGCTCACAGTAGTTCCGGTAGCCATTCGTCCAGTTCGGTAAAGGCAGCAACGCTTATGCTGAAGAGTAACTCTGGAAGTTATTCTGGAAGTTCAGCAACAGCTACAAAGAAAATCATCTGCGGCGAGTAGCTCTGGAAGCTTGCAGAAAGTTCTGCTTCAGGCGGAAAGGGCGCAGCCAATTCATGCAGCAGTTCAGGAAGCGAAACTTCTGGTTATGTTCACAAACACCATAAGGCGGGCGGCGCACACGCTCACAGTAGTTCCGGTAGCCATTCGGCCAGTTCGGTAAAAGGCGGCAACGCTTATGCTGAAGGTAACTCTGGAAGTTATTCTGGAAGTTCAGCAAACAGCTACAAAGGAAAATCATCTGTGCAGAGTAGCTCTGGAAGCTTTGCAGAAAGTTCTGCTTCAGGCGGAAAGGGCGCAGCCAATTCATACGGCAGTTCAGGAAGCGAAACTTCTGCTTATGTTGACAAAAACCATAAGGCGGGCGGCACACGCTCACAGTAGTTCCAGTAGCCATTCGTCAGTTCGGTAAAGGCGGCAACGCTTATGCTGAAGGTAACTCTGAAGTTATTCTGGAAGTTCAGCAAGCAGCTACAAAGGAAAATCATCTGTGCAGAGTAGTTTGAAGCTTTGCAGAAGTTCTGCTTCAGGCGGCAAGGAGCAGCCAATTCATACAGCAGTTCAGGAAGCGAAACTTCTGGTCATGTTGACAAAAACCATAAGGCGGGCGGCGCACATGCTCACAGTAGTTCCGGTAGCCATTCGTCAGTTCGGTAAAGGCAGCAACGCTTATGCTGAAGGTAACTCTGGAGTTATTCTGGAAGTTCAGCAAGCAGCTACAAAGGAAAATCATCTGTGCAGAGTAGCTCTGAAGCTTTGCAGAAGTTCTGCTTCAGGCGGAAAGGAGCAGCCAATTCATACGGCAGTTCAGGAAGCGAAACTTCTGGTCATGTTGACAAAAACCATAAGGCGGGCGGCGCACACGCTCACAGTAGTTCCGGTAGCCATTCGTCCAGTTCGGTAAAGGCAGCAACGCTTATGCTGAAGGTAACTCTGGAAGCTTTGCGAAAGTTCTGCTTCAGGCGGAAAGGAGAAGCCAATTCATACAGCAGTTCAGGAAGCGAAACTTCTGCTTATGTTGACAAAAACCATAAGGCGGCGGCGCACACGCTCACAGTAGTTCGGTAGCCATTCGTCAGTTCGGTAAAGGCGGCAACGCTTATGCTGAAGGTAACCTGGAAGTTATTCTGGAGTTCAGCAAACAGCTACAAGGAAAATCATCTGTGCAGAGTAGCTCTGGAAGCTTGCAGAAAGTTCTGCTTCAGGCGGAAAGGAGAAGCCAATTCATACGGCAGTTCAGGAAGCGAAACTTCGCTTATGTTGACAAAAACCATAAGGCGGGCGGCGCACATGCTCACAGTAGTTCAGTAGCCATTCGTCCAGTTCGGTAAAGGCGGCAACGCTTATGCTGAAGGTAACTCTGAAGTTATTCTGGAAGTTCAGCAACAGCTACAAAGAAAATCATCTGCAGAGTAGCTCTGAAGCTTTGCAGAAAGTTCTGCTTCAGGCGGCAAGGAGCAGCCAATTCATGCAGCAGTTCAGGAAGCGAAACTTCTGCTTATGTTGACAAAAACCATAAGGCGGGCGGCGCACGCTCACAGTAGTTCCGCAGCCATTCGTCCAGTTCGGTAAGGCGGCAACGCTTATGCTGAAGGTAACTCTGAAGTTATTCTGGAGTTCAGCAAACAGCTACAAGGAAAATCATCTGCAGAGTAGCTCTGGAAGCTTTGCGAAAGTTCTGCTTCAGGCGGCAAGGAGCAGCCAATTCATACAGCAGTTCAGGAAGCGAAACTTGGTTATGTTCACAAACACCATAAGGCGGGCGGCGCACGCTCACAGTAGTTCGGTAGCCATTCGTCCAGTTCGGTAAGGCGGCAACGCTTATGCTGAAGGTAACTCTGAAGTTATTCTGGAAGTTCAGCAAACAGCTACAAAGGAAAATCATCTGCGGCGAGTAGCTCTGGAAGCTTTGCAGAAAGTTCTGCTTCAGGCGGAAAGGGAGCAGCCAATTCATACGGCAGTTCAGGAAGCGAAACTTCTGCTTATGTTGACAAAAACCATAAGGCGGGCGGCACACGCTCACAGTAGTTCCGGCAGCCATTCGTCCAGTTCGGTAAAGGCGGCAACGCTTATGCTGGAAGGTAACTCTGGAAGTTATTCTGGAGTTCAGCAAACAGCTACAAAGGAAAATCATCTGTGCAGAGTAGTCGGAAGCTTTGCAGAAGTTCTGCTTCAGGCGGAAAGGAGCAGCCAATTCATGCAGCAGTTCAGGAAGCGAAACTTCGCTTATGTTGACAAAAACCATAAGGCGGGCGGCGCACATGCTCACAGTAGTTCCGGCAGCCATTCGTCCAGTTCGGTAAGGCGGCAACGCTTATGCTGAAGAGTAACTCTGGAAGTTATTCTGGAGTTCAGCAAACAGCTACAAAGAAAATCATCTGCGGCGAGTAGCTCTGGAAGCTTGCAGAAAGTTCTGCTTCAGGCGGAAAGGAGCAGCCAATTCATGCAGCAGTTCAGGAAGCGAAACTTCGCTTATGTTGACAAAAACCATAAGGCGGGCGGCACACGCTCACAGTAGTTCAGTAGCCATTCGTCAGTTCGGTAAAGGCGGCAACGCTTATGCTGAAGAGTAACTCTGGAAGTTATTCTGGAAGTTCAGCAAGCAGCTACAAAGGAAAATCATCTGCGGCGAGTAGCTCTGGAAGCTTTGCGAAAGTTCTGCTTCAGGCGGAAAGGAGCAGCCAATTCATACGGCAGTTCAGGAAGCGAAACTTCGCTTATGTTGACAAAAACCATAAGGCGGGCGGCGCACATGCTCACAGTAGTTCCAGTAGCCATTCGTCCAGTTCGGTAAGGCGGCAACGCTTATGTTGACAAAAACCATAAGGCGGGCGGCACACGCTCACAGTAGTTCGGTAGCCATTCGTCCAGTTCGGTAAAGGCAGCAACGCTTATGCTGAAGGTAACTCTGAAGTTATTCTGGAAGTTCAGCAAGCAGCTACAAAGGAAAATCATCTGCAGAGTAGCTCTGGAAGCTTTGCAGAAAGTTCTGCTTCAGGCGGAAAGGGCGCAGCCAATTCATACAGCAGTTCAGGAAGCGAAACTTCTGTATGTTGACAAAAACCATAAGGCGGGCGGCGCACATGCTCACAGTAGTTCAGTAGCCATTCGTCAGTTCGGTAAAGGCAGCAACGCTTATGCTGAAGGTAACTCTGGAGTTATTCTGGAAGTTCAGCAAACAGCTACAAGGAAAATCATCTGCAGAGTAGCTCTGGAAGCTTGCAGAAAGTTCTGCTTCAGGCGGCAAGGAGCAGCCAATTCATACGGCAGTTCAGAAGCGAAACTTCTGGTCATGTTGACAAAAACCATAAGGCGGGCGGCGCACGCTCACAGTAGTTCCGGTAGCCATTCGTCAGTTCGGTAAAGGCAGCAACGCTTATGCTGAAGGTAACCTGGAAGTTATTCTGGAGTTCAGCAAACAGCCACAAAGGAAAATCATCTGCGGCGAGTAGCTCTGGAAGCTTTGCGAAAGTTCTGCTTCAGGCGGCAAGGAGCAGCCAATTCATACGGCAGTTCAGAAGCGAAACTTCGCTTATGTTGACAAAAACCATAAGGCGGGCGGCGCACACGCTCACAGTAGTTCCGGTAGCCATTCGTCCAGTTCGGTAAAGGCGGCAACGCTTATGCTGAAGGTAACTCTGAAAGTTATTCTGGAAGTTCAGCAAACAGCTACAAAGGAAAATCATCTGTGCAGAGTAGCTCTGGAAGCTTTGCAGAAAGTTCTGCTTCAGGCGGAAAGGGCGCAGCCAATTCATACGGCAGTTCAGGAAGCGAAACTTCTGCTTATGTTGACAAAAACCATAAGGCGGGCGGCGCACACGCTCACAGTAGTTCCGTAGCCATTCGTCCAGTTCGGTAAAGGCGGCAACGCTTATGCTGAAGGTAACTCTGAAGTTATTCTGGAAGTTCAGCAAACAGCTACAAAGGAAAATCATCTGTGCAGAGTAGCTCTGGAAGCTTTGCGAAAGTTCTGCTTCAGGCGGCAAGGGAGCAGCCAATTCATGCGGCAGTTCAGGAAGCGAAACTTCTGGTCATGTTGACAAAAACCATAAGGCGGGCGGCGCACGCTCACAGTAGTTCCGTAGCCATTCGTCAGTTCGGTAAAGGCAGCAACGCTTATGCTGAAGGTAACCTGGAAGTTATTCTGAAGTTCAGCAAACAGCCACAAAGGAAAATCATCTGTGCAGAGTAGTTTGGAAGCTTTGCAGAAAGTTCTGCTTCAGGCGGCAAGGAGCAGCCAATTCATGCAGCAGTTCAGGAAGCGAAACTTCTGTATGTTGACAAAAACCATAAGGCGGGCGGCACACGCTCACAGTAGTTCAGTAGCCATTCGTCAGTTCGGTAAAGGCAGCAACGCTTATGCTGAAGAGTAACTCTGGAAGTTATTCTGGAAGTTCAGCAAACAGCTACAAAGGAAAATCATCTGCGGCGAGTAGCTCTGGAAGCTTTGCAGAAAGTTCTGCTTCAGGCGGAAAGGGAGAAGCCAATTCATATGGCAGTTCAGGAAGCGAAACTTCTGGTTATGTTGACAAAAACCATAAGGCGGGCGGCGCACACGCTCACAGTAGTTCCGGTAGCCATTCGTCAGTTCGGTAAAGGCAGCAACGCTTATGCTGAAGGTAACCTGGAAGTTATTCTGGAAGTTCAGCAACAGCTACAAAGGAAAATCATCTGCGGCGAGTAGCTCTGGAAGCTTTGCAGAAGTTCTGCTTCAGGCGGAAAGGGCAGCCAATTCATACAGCAGTTCAGGAAGCGAAACTTCTGGTTATGTTGACAAAAACCATAAGGCGGGCGGCGCACGCTCACAGTAGTTCCGGTAGCCATTCGTCAGTTCGGTAAAGGCAGCAACGCTTATGCTGAAGGTAACCTGGAAGTTATTCTGGAGTTCAGCAAACAGCCACAAAGGAAAATCATCTGCGGCGAGTAGCTCTGGAAGCTTTGCGAAAGTTCTGCTTCAGGCGGCAAGGAGCAGCCAATTCATACAGCAGTTCAGGAAGCGAAACTTCTGTATGTTGACAAAAACCATAAGGCGGGCGGCACACGCTCACAGTAGTTCCGGTAGCCATTCGTCCAGTTCGGTAAAGGCGGCAACGCTTATGCTGAAGGTAACTCTGAAGTTATTCTGAAGTTCAGCAAACAGCCACAAAGGAAAATCATCTGTGCAGAGTAGCTCTGGAAGCTTTGCAGAAAGTTCTGCTTCAGGCGGAAAGGGAGCAGCCAATTCATACGGCAGTTCAGGAAGCGAAACTTCTGGTTATGTTGACAAAAACCATAAGGCGGCGGCGCACACGCTCACAGTAGTTCCGGTAGCCATTCGTCCAGTTCGGTAAAAGGCGGCAACGCTTATGCTGAAGGTAACTCTGGAAGTTATTCTGGAAGTTCAGCAGAAACAGCTACAAAGAAAATCATCTGTGCAGAGTAGCTCTGGAAGCTTTGCAGAAAGTTCTGCTTCAGGCGGAAAGGAGCAGCCAATTCATACGGCAGTTCAGGAAGCGAAACTTCTGCTTATGTTGACAAAAACCATAAGGCGGGCGGCGCACACGCTCACAGTAGTTCCGGTAGCCATTCGTCCAGTTCGGTAAAAGGCGGCAACGCTTATGCTGAAGAGTAACTCTGGAAGTTATTCTGGAAGTTCGGCAAACAGCTACAAAGGAAAATCATCTGTGCAGAGTAGCTCTGGAAGCTTTGCGAAAGTTCTGCTTCAGGCGGAAAGGGAGCAGCCAATTCATACAGCAGTTCAGGAAGCAGAAACTTCTGCTTATGTTGACAAAAACCATAAGGCGGGCGGCGCACACGCTCACAGTAGTTCGGTAGCCATTCGTCCAGTTCGGTAAAGGCAGCAACGCTTATGCTGGAAGGTAACTCTGGAAGTTATTCTGGAAGTTCAGCAGAAACAGCTACAAAGAAAATCATCTGTGCAGAGTAGCTCTGGAAGCTTGCAGAAAGTTCTGCTTCAGGCGGCAAGGAGCAGCCAATTCATACGGCAGTTCAGGAAGCGAAACTTCTGGTTATGTTCACAAACACCATAAGGCGGGCGGCGCACATGCTCACAGTAGTTCCGGTAGCCATTCGTCCAGTTCGGTAAAAGGCGGCAACGCTTATGCTGAAGGTAACTCTGGAAGTTATTCTGGAAGTTCAGCAAACAGCTACAAAGGAAAATCATCTGTGCAGAGTAGCTCTGGAAGCTTGCAGAAAGTTCTGCTTCAGGCGGAAAGGAGCAGCCAATTCATACGGCAGTTCAGGAAGCGAAACTTCTGGTTATGTTCACAAACACCATAAGGCGGGCGGCGCAATACGCTCACAGTAGTTCCGCAGCCATTCGTCCAGTTCGGTAAAGGCGGCAACGCTTATGCTGAAGGTAACTCTGAAGTTATTCTGGAAGTTCAGCAAACAGCTACAAAGGAAAATCATCTGCGGCGAGTAGCTCTGGAAGCTTTGCAGAAAGTTCTGCTTCAGGCGGAAAGGGCGCAGCCAATTCATACGGCAGTTCAGGAAGCGAAACTTCTGCTTATGTTGACAAAAACCATAAGGCGGGCGGCGCACACGCTCACAGTAGTTCCGGTAGCCATTCGTCCAGTTCGGTAAAAGGCGGCAACGCTTATGCTGAAGGTAACTCTGGAAGTTATTCTGGAAGTTCAGCAACAGCTACAAAGGAAAATCATCTGCAGAGTAGCTCTGGAAGCTTTGCAGAAAGTTCTGCTTCAGGCGGCAAGGGAGCAGCCAATTCATACGGCAGTTCAGGAAGCGAAACTTCTGGTTATGTTGACAAAAACCATAAGGCGGGCGGCGCACACGCTCACAGTAGTTCCGGTAGCCATTCGTCCAGTTCGGTAAAAGGCGGCAACGCTTATGCTGAAGGTAACTCTGGAAGTTATTCTGGAAGTTCAGCAAACAGCTACAAAGGAAAATCATCTGTGCAGAGTAGCTCTGGAAGCTTTGCAGAAAGTTCTGCTTCAGGCGGAAAGGGCGCAGCCAATTCATACGGCAGTTCAGGAAGCGAAACTTCTGCTTATGTTGACAAAAACCATAAGGCGGGCGGCGCACACGCTCACAGTAGTTCCGGTAGCCATTCGTCCAGTTCGGTAAGGCGGCAACGCTTATGCTGAAGAGTAACTCTGGAAGTTATTCTGGAAGTTCAGCAAACAGCCACAAAGGAAAATCATCTGTGCAGAGTAGCTCTGGAAGCTTGCAGAAAGTTCTGCTTCAGGCGGAAAGGAGCAGCCAATCCATACGGCAGTTCAGGAAGCGAAACTTCTGGTTATGTTCACAAACACCATAAGGCGGGCAGCGCACACGCTCACAGTAGTTCCGTAGCCATTCGTCCAGTTCGGTAAAGGCGGCAACGCTTATGCTGAAGAGTAACTCTGGAAGTTATTCTGGAAGTTCAGCAAACAGCTACAAAGGAAAATCATCTGTGCAGAGTAGCTCTGGAAGCTTGCAGAAAGTTCTGCTTCAGGCGGCAAGGAGCAGCCAATTCATGCAGCAGTTCAGGAAGCGAAACTTCTGGTTATGTTCACAAACACCATAAGGCGGGCGGCGCACACGCTCACAGTAGTTCCGGCAGCCATTCGTCCAGTTCGGTAAAGGCAGCAACGCTTATGCTGAAGGTAACTCTGAAGTTATTCTGAAGTTCAGCAACAGCTACAAAGGAAAATCATCTGTGCAGGTAGCTCTGGAAGCTTTGCAGAAAGTTCTGCTTCAGGCGGAAAGGAGCAGCCAATTCATACAGCAGTTCAGGAAGCGAAACTTCTGGTTATGTTGACAAAAACCATAAGGCGGGCGGCACACGCTCACAGTAGTTCCGCAGCCATTCGTCCAGTTCGGTAAAGGCAGCAACGCTTATGCTGAAGGTAACTCTGGAGATTATTCTGGAAGTTCAGCAACAGCTACAAAGGAAAATCATCTGCGGCGAGTAGTTTGGAAGCTTTGCAGAAAGTTCTGCTTCAGGCGGCAAGGAGCAGCCAATTCATGCAGCAGTTCAGGAAGCGAAACTTCTGGTTATGTTGACAAAAACCATAAGGCGGGCGGCGCAATACGCTCACAGTAGTTCGGTAGCCATTCGTCAGTTCGGTAAAGGCAGCAACGCTTATGCTGAAGGTAACTCTGGAAGTTATTCTGGAAGTTCAGCAAACAGCTACAAAGGAAAATCATCTGTGCAGAGTAGCTCTGGAAGCTTTGCAGAAAGTTCTGCTTCAGGCGGAAAGGGAGCTGCCAATTCATACGGCAGTTCAGGAAGCGAAACTTCTGCTTATGTTGACAAAAACCATAAGGCGGGCGGCGCACACGCTCACAGTAGTTCCGGTAGCCATTCGTCCAGTTCGGTAAAAGGCGGCAACGCTTATGCTGAAGGTAACTCTGGAAGTTATTCTGGAAGTTCAGCAAACAGCTACAAAGGAAAATCATCTGCGGCGAGTAGCTCTGGAAGCTTTGCAGAAAGTTCTGCTTCAGGCGGAAAGGGAGCAGCCAATTCATACGGCAGTTCAGGAAGCGAAACTTCTGCTTATGTTGACAAAAACCATAAGGCGGGCGGCACACGCTCACAGTAGTTCCGCAGCCATTCGTCCAGTTCGGTAAAGGCGGCAACGCTTATGCTGAAGGTAACTCTGAAGTTATTCTGAAGTTCAGCAAACAGCTACAAAGGAAAATCATCTGTGCAGAGTAGTTTGGAAGCTTTGCAGAAGTTCTGCTTCAGGCGGAAAGGAGCTGCCAATTCATACGGCAGTTCAGAAGCGAAACTTCTGCTTATGTTGACAAAAACCATAAGGCGGGCGGCGCACGCTCACAGTAGTTCAGTAGCCATTCGTCAGTTCGGTAAAGGCAGCAACGCTTATGCTGAAGGTAACTCTGGAGTTATTCTGGAGTTCAGCAAACAGCTACAAAGGAAAATCATCTGCGGCGAGTAGCTCTGGGCTTTGCAGAAAGTTCTGCTTCAGGCGGCAAGGAGCAGCCAATTCATGCAGCAGTTCAGGAAGCGAAACTTCTGGTTATGTTGACAAAAACCATAAGGCGGGCGGCACACGCTCACAGTAGTTCAGTAGCCATTCGTCAGTTCGGTAAAGGCAGCAACGCTTATGCTGAAGGTAACTCTGGAAGTTATTCTGAAGTTCAGCAAACAGCTACAAAGGAAAATCATCTGTGCAGAGTAGCTCTGGAAGCTTTGCAGAAAGTTCGCTTCAGGCGGAAAGGAGCAGCCAATCCATACGGCAGTTCAGGAAGCGAAACTTCTGGTTATGTTGACAAAACCATATGGCGGGCGGCGCACGCTCACAGTAGTTCAGTAGCCATTCGTCAGTTCGGTAAAGGCAGCAACGCTTATGCTGAAGGTAACCTGGAAGTTATTCTGGAAGTTCAGCAAGCAGCTACAAAGGAAAATCATCTGCGGCGGTAGCTCTGGAAGCTTTGCAGAAAGTTCTGCTTCAGGCGGAAAGGGCAGCCAATTCATACAGCAGTTCAGGAAGCGAAACTTCTGTATGTTGACAAAACCATATGGCGGGCGGCGCACGCTCACAGTAGTTCCAGTAGCCATTCGTCAGTTCGGTAAAGGCGGCAACGCTTATGCTGGAAGGTAACTCTGGAGTTATTCTGGAAGTTCAGCAACAGCTACAAAGGAAAATCATCTGTGCAGAGTAGTTTGGAAGCTTTGCAGAAAGTTCTGCTTCAGGCGGAAAGGAGCAGCCAATCCATACGGCAGTTCAGGAAGCGAAACTTCTGGTTATGTTCACAAACACCATAAGGCGGGCAGCGCACACGCTCACAGTAGTTCGGTAGCCATTCGTCCAGTTCGGTAAGGCGGCAACGCTTATGCTGAAGGTAACTCTGAAGTTATTCTGGAAGTTCAGCAAACAGCTACAAGGAAAAATCATCTGTGCAGAGTAGCTCTGGAAGCTTGCAGAAAGTTCTGCTTCAGGCGGAAAGGAGCAGCCAATCCATACGGCAGTTCAGAAGCGAAACTTCTGCTTATGTTGACAAAACCATAAGGCGGGCGGCGCACACGCTCACAGTAGTTCCGGTAGCCATTCGTCCAGTTCGGTAAAAGGCGGCAACGCTTATGCTGAAGGTAACTCTGGAAGTTATTCTGGAAGTTCAGCAAACAGCTACAAAGGAAAATCATCTGCGGCGAGTAGCTCTGGAAGCTTTGCAGAAAGTTCTGCTTCAGGCGGAAAGGAGCAGCCAATTCATACGGCAGTTCAGGAAGCGAAACTTCTGCTTATGTTGACAAAACCATAAGGCGGGCGGCGCAATACGCTCACAGTAGTTCCGGTAGCCATTCGTCCAGTTCGGTAAGGCGGCAACGCTTATGCTGAAGGTAACCTGGAAGTTATTCTGGAAGTTCAGCAACAGCTACAAAGAAAATCATCTGTGCAGAGTAGTTTGAAGCTTTGCAGAAGTTCTGCTTCAGGCGGAAAGGAGCAGCCAATTCATACAGCAGTTCAGGAAGCGAAACTTCTGGTTATGTTGACAAAACCATATGGCGGGCGGCGCACGCTCACAGTAGTTCAGTAGCCATTCGTCAGTTCGGTAAAGGCAGCAACGCTTATGCTGAAGAGTAACTCTGGAAGTTATTCTGGAAGTTCAGCAAGCAGCTACAAAGGAAAATCATCTGCGGCGGTAGCTCTGGAAGCTTGCAGAAAGTTCTGCTTCAGGCGGAAAGGAGCTGCCAATTCATACGGCAGTTCAGAAGCGAAACTTCTGTATGTTGACAAAACCATAAGGCGGCGGCGCACACGCCTGCCAGTAGTTCCGGTAGCCATTCGTCCAGTTCGGTAAAGGCGGCAACGCTTATGCTGAAGGTAACTCTGGAAGCTTTGCAGAAAGTTCTGCTTCAGGCGGAAAGGAGCTGCCAATTCATATGGCAGTTCAGGAAGCGAAACTTGCTTATGTTGACAAAACCATAAGGCGGGCGGCGCAATACGCTCACAGTAGTTCCGGTAGCCATTCGTCCAGTTCGGTAAGGCGGCAACGCTTATGCTGAAGAGTAACTCTGGAAGTTATTCTGAAGTTCAGCAAACAGCTACAAGGAAAAATCATCTGCGGCGGTAGCTCTGGAAGCTTGCAGAAAGTTCTGCTTCAGGCGGCAAGGAGCAGCCAATTCATGCAGCAGTTCAGGAAGCGAAACTTCTGCTTATGTTGACAAAACCATAAGGCGGGCGGCGCACACGCTCACAGTAGTTCCGGTAGCCATTCGTCCAGTTCGGTAAAGGCGGCAACGCTATGCTGAAGGTAACCTGGAAGTTATTCTGAAGTTCAGCAACAGCTACAAAGGAAAATCATCTGCGGCGAGTAGCTCTGGAAGTTATTCTGGAAGTTCAGCAAGCAGCTACAAAGGAAAATCATCTGCGGCGGTAGCTCTGGAAGCTTGCAGAAAGTTCTGCTTCAGGCGGAAAGGAGCAGCCAATTCATACGGCAGTTCAGGAAGCGAAACTTCTGCTTATGTTGACAAAACCATAAGGCGGGCGGCGCAATACGCTCACAGTAGTTCCGGTAGCCATTCGTCCAGTTCGGTAAAGGCGGCAACGCTTATGCTGAAGGTAACTCTGGAAGTTATTCTGAAGTTCAGCAAACAGCTGCTAAAGGAAAATCATCTGTGCAGAGTAGCTCTGGAAGCTTTGCAGAAAGTTCTGCTTCAGGCGGAAAGGGAGCAGCCAATTCATACGGCAGTTCAGGAAGCGAAACTTCTGCTTATGTTGACAAAACCATAAGGCGGGCGGCGCACGCGCTCACAGTAGTTCCGGTAGCCATTCGTCCAGTTCGGTAAGGCGGCAACGCTTATGCTGAAGGTAACTCTGGAGTTATTCTGGAGTTCAGCAAACAGCTACAAGGAAAAATCATCTGCGGCGAGTAGCTCTGGAAGCTTTGCAGAAAGTTCTGCTTCAGGCGGAAAGGAGCAGCCAATTCATACAGCAGTTCAGGAAGCGAAACTTCTGTATGTTGACAAAACCATAAGGCGGGCGGCGCACGCTCACAGTAGTTCCGCAGCCATTCGTCCAGTTCGGTAAAGGCGGAAACGCTTATGCTGGAAGGTAACTCTGGAAGTTATTCTGGAGTTCAGCAAACAGCTACAAGGAAAAATCATCTGTGCAGAGTAGCTCTGGAAGCTTGCAGAAAGTTCTGCTTCAGGCGGCAAGGAGCAGCCAATTCATACGGCAGTTCAGAAGCGAAACTTCTGCTTATGTTGACAAAACCATAAGGCGGGCGGCGCAATACGCTCACAGTAGTTCAGTAGCCATTCGTCCAGTTCGGTAAAGGCGGCAACGCTTATGCTGAAGGTAACTCTGAAGTTATTCTGAAGTTCAGCAACAGCTACAAAGAAAATCATCTGTGCAGAGTAGCTCTGGAAGCTTTGCAGAAAGTTCTGCTTCAGGCGGAAAGGAGCAGCCAATTCATACAGCAGTTCAGGAAGCGAAACTTCTGTATGTTGACAAAACCATAAGGCGGCGGCGCACACGCTCACAGTAGTTCAGTAGCCATTCGTCAGTTCGGTAAAGGCGGAAACGCTTATGCTGAAGGTAACCTGGAAGTTATTCTGGAAGTTCAGCAAACAGCTACAAAGGAAAATCATCTGCGGCGAGTAGCTCTGGAAGCTTTGCAGAAAGTTCTGCTTCAGGCGGAAAGGGAGCTGCCAATTCATATGGCAGTTCAGGAAGCGAAACTTCTGGTTATGTTGACAAAAACCATAAGGCGGGCGGCGCACACGCTCACAGTAGTTCCGGTAGCCATTCGTCCAGTTCGGTAAAAGGCGGCAACGCTTATGCTGAAGGTAACTCTGGAAGTTATTCTGAAGTTCAGCAAACAGCTACAAGGAAAAATCATCTGTGCAGAGTAGCTCTGGAAGCTTTGCAGAAAGTTCTGCTTCAGGCGGAAAGGAGCAGCCAATTCATACAGCAGTTCCGGTAGCCATTCGTCTAGTTCGGTAAAGGCGGAAACGCTTATGCTGAAGGTAACTCTGAAGTTATTCTGGAAGTTCAGCAAACAGCTACAAGGAAAAATCATCTGCGGCGAGTAGCTCTGGAAGCTTTGCAGAAAGTTCTGCTTCAGGCGGAAAGGAGCAGCCAATTCATACGGCAGTTCAGAAGCGAAACTTCTGGTTATGTTCACAAACACCATAAGGCGGCGGCGCACACGCTCACAGTAGTTCCGGTAGCCATTCGTCCAGTTCGGTAAGGCGGCAACGCTTATGCTGAAGGTAACTCTGGAAGCTTTGCAGAAAGTTCTGCTTCAGGCGGAAAGGAGCAGCCAATTCATACGGCAGTTCAGAAGCGAAACTTCTGCTTATGTTGACAAAAACCATAAGGCGGCGGCGCACACGCTCACAGTAGTTCAGTAGCCATTCGTCAGTTCGGTAAAGGCGGAAACGCTTATGCTGAAGGTAACCTGGAAGTTATTCTGGAAGTTCAGCAAACAGCTACAAAGGAAAATCATCTGCGGCGAGTAGCTCTGGAAGCTTTGCAGAAAGTTCTGCTTCAGGCGGAAAGGGAGCAGCCAATTCATACGGCAGTTCAGGAAGCGAAACTTCTGCTTATGTTGACAAAAACCATAAGGCGGGCGGCGCACACGCTCACAGTAGTTCCGGTAGCCATTCGTCCAGTTCGGTAAAAGGCGGCAACGCTTATGCTGAAGGTAACTCTGGAAGTTATTCTGGAAGTTCAGCAAACAGCTACAAAGGAAAATCATCTGTGCAGAGTAGCTCTGGAAGCTTTGCAGAAAGTTCTGCTTCAGGCGGCAAGGAGCAGCCAATCCATACGGCAGTTCAGAAAGCGAAACTTCTGGTTATGTTGACAAAAACCATAAGGCGGCGGCGCACACGCTCACAGTAGTTCCGGTAGCCATTCGTCCAGTTCGGTAAAGGCGGAAACGCTTATGCTGAAGGTAACTCTGAAGTTATTCTGAAGTTCAGCAAACAGCTACAAAGGAAAATCATCTGTGCAAAGTAGCTCTGGAAGCTTTGCAGAAAGTTCTGCTTCAGGCGGAAAGGAGCAGCCAATTCATACGGCAGTTCAGAAGCGAAACTTCTGCTTATGTTGACAAAAACCATAAGGCGGGCGGCGCACACGCTCACAGTAGTTCCGGTAGCCATTCGTCTAGTTCGGTAAAAGGCGGAAACGCTTATGCTGAAGGTAACTCTGGAAGTTATTCTGGAAGTTCAGCAAACAGCTACAAAGGAAAATCATCTGTGCAGAGTAGCTCTGGAAGCTTTGCAGAAAGTTCTGCTTCAGGCGGCAAGGAGCAGCCAATTCATACAGCAGTTCCGGTAGCCATTCGTCAGTTCGGTAAAGGCGGCAACGCTTATGCTGAAGGTAACTCTGGAGTTATTCTGGAAGTTCAGCAAACAGCTACAAAGGAAAATCATCTGCGGCGAGTAGCTCTGGAAGCTTGCAGAAAGTTCTGCTTCAGGCGGAAAGGAGCAGCCAATTCATACAGCAGTTCCGGTAGCCATTCGTCAGTTCGGTAAAAGGCGGCAACGCTTATGCTGAAGGTAACTCTGGAAGTTATTCTGGAAGTTCAGCAAACAGCTACAAAGGAAAATCATCTGTGCAGAGTAGCTCTGGAAGCTTTGCAGAAAGTTCTGCTTCAGGCGGAAAGGGAGCAGCCAATTCATACGGCAGTTCAGGAAGCGAAACTTCTGCTTATGTTGACAAAAACCATAAGGCGGGCGGCGCACACGCTCACAGTAGTTCCGGTAGCCATTCGTCCAGTTCGGTAAAAGGCGGCAACGCTTATGCTGAAGGTAACTCTGGAAGTTATTCTGGAAGTTCAGCAAACAGCTACAAAGGAAAATCATCTGTGCAGAGTAGCTCTGGAAGCTTTGCAGAAAGTTCTGCTTCAGGCGGCAAGGGAGCAGCCAATTCATACGGCAGTTCAGGAAGCGAAACTTCTGGTTATGTTGACAAAAACCATAAGGCGGGCGGCGCACACGCTCACAGTAGTTCCGGTAGCCATTCGTCCAGTTCGGTAAAAGGCGGCAACGCTTATGCTGAAGGTAACTCTGGAAGTTATTCTGGAAGTTCAGCAAACAGCTACAAAGGAAAATCATCTGTGCAGAGTAGCTCTGGAAGCTTTGCAGAAAGTTCTGCTTCAGGCGGAAAGGGAGCAGCCAATTCATACGGCAGTTCAGGAAGCGAAACTTCTGCTTATGTTGACAAAAACCATAAGGCGGGCGGCGCACACGCTCACAGTAGTTCCGGTAGCCATTCGTCCAGTTCGGTAAAAGGCGGCAACGCTTATGCTGAAGGTAACTCTGGAAGTTATTCTGGAAGTTCAGCAAACAGCTACAAAGGAAAATCATCTGCGGCGAGTAGCTCTGGAAGCTTTGCAGAAAGTTCTGCTTCAGGCGGAAAGGGAGCAGCCAATTCATACGGCAGTTCAGGAAGCGAAACTTCTGGTTATGTTCACAAACACCATAAGGCGGGCGGCGCACACGCTCACAGTAGTTCCGGTAGCCATTCGTCTAGTTCGGTAAAAGGCGGAAACGCTTATGCTGAAGGTAACTCTGGAAGTTATTCTGGAAGTTCAGCAAACAGCTACAAAGGAAAATCATCTGTGCAGAGTAGCTCTGGAAGCTTTGCAGAAAGTTCTGCTTCAGGCGGAAAGGGAGCAGCCAATTCATACGGCAGTTCAGGAAGCGAAACTTCTGCTTATGTTGACAAAAACCATAAGGCGGGCGGCGCACACGCTCACAGTAGTTCCGGTAGCCATTCGTCCAGTTCGGTAAAAGGCGGCAACGCTTATGCTGAAGGTAACTCTGGAAGTTATTCTGGAAGTTCAGCAAACAGCTACAAAGGAAAATCATCTGTGCAGAGTAGCTCTGGAAGCTTTGCAGAAAGTTCTGCTTCAGGCGGAAAGGGAGCAGCCAATTCATACGGCAGTTCAGAAAGCGATACTTCTGGGTATCCAGACAATATTTATAATAGCTATGAGGCGGACGGTGCAGATACATACAGCAGTTCCGGTAGCCATTCGTCTAGTTCGGTAAAAGGCGGAAACGCTTATGCTGAAGGTAACTCTGGAAGTTATTCTGGAAGTTCAGCAAACAGCTACGAAGGAAAATCATCTGTGGAGAGTAGCTCTGGAAGCTTTGCAGAAAGTTCTGCTTCAGGCGGCAAGGGAGCAGCCAATTCATACGGCAGTTCAGAAAGCGATACTTCTGGGTATCCAGACAATATTTATAATAGCTATGAGGCGGACGGTGCAGATACATACAGCAGTTCCGGTAGCGATTCGTCCGGTTCTGGACTCTCTGACTCTGGCTCTGGAAGTCAAGCTGGGAGTTCAGCAAATATCAGCAAAGGAAAATTGTCTGCGGAAAGTAACTCGGCAAGCTATGCGGAAAGTTCTGTTAATATATACAGCAATTCTGGAAGATGTGGTTATGTAAACAGAAGGGCAGAAAGTAAAACACGCGGCGAGTCTGGAGCTGATGGCCGAGATGGCAAGAATGGCGGTTATTCCAATAGTTACTCCAATGCTAAGTCGAGTAGTAATGCTGTTAGCGAAAATGAGGAGTAATGATTTTAATTATGAAATACACATCCCCGGAATGATTGATTTGTTTCGATCGATCTAGTTTTTTTTAATTACTTTTAGAAAAAAAT
Source organism: Bhutanitis thaidina (assembly GCA_029286595.1). Lineage (NCBI taxonomy): Eukaryota > Metazoa > Arthropoda > Insecta > Lepidoptera > Papilionidae > Bhutanitis > Bhutanitis thaidina. Next base: position 2,334,434 of record JAGSMS010000039.1, on the reverse strand, counting down.
TTTGTTAAAATTATTTGGTTATGCATATTAAATGTTTGGACAATAGCAATATCAGTATTTTATTATTATATAATATATATATGCATTCTTAGTTATTAGTTATAACTATATATATAAATAATAACTAAATTTTATAGCCTCCTAAAATGTCCCTGTGTTAGACCTGCTATAATTACTGAGAGAGTTTCGGGGCCTTAAAGTCCGATATGAGTAGAATATAATTGTGAGACTGGATGGTCTATCCGCGGATCCAGATCCTTCTAATTTTTCATTCGCAGACATTAATTTATATGTCAACATACAGCATTAAAACGATATAGTAAATAGTTTTTTTTATGGGAAAGGCGGCAAACAAGCTGGCGGTTCACCTGATGGTAAGTGATTACCGTCGCCCACGTACATCTGCAACACCGGAGGTGCTGCAGGTGCGTTGCCGGCCTCTTAGGGAATTTGGGAGATGGAAGGGAGAATAAGGTCCACCACCTTATTCTCCCTCCTCCTCCTCCTAGTGGGCCTCCGGATACCTCACTCACCAAACTAAACGCAGAAGCATAAGATGCCTCTACTTCACGCCGGCATTCGGCGAGGTAGTGGTACCAATCCGGTCGAGCCAGGCCATTCGAGCTGCAGCAAAAGTCGCCGCATGGCTCTACCACGTTACGATCCACGGATCAAAAATTAATAAATAAAAGCTGTAAGTAACCCGAGTTAACTATGACATCTGAACGTCTAACACCTAACACAACACCAGAGGAGCTACAGATGCAAAGTATAGTAAAACGCGGGATATTTGGTGGAAAGAAACCGTTAAACGCAAAAAAAAATTGGACATACTGAACTATGCTTCAAGTGAACTAGAGTACAGTCACGTCCATAACGAAGGCGTCAAGTAGTAGAAGTAGTTTCTTTGCTTGCTGGCATTTCTGAAACAGAAGAATCAAGGCTGTTTAAGGATACCTTCCTGGATACGTGCATAACATCTACCAGTAACAAGTTTCGACTTGCGTCACATGTTACGCCATGAGGGCATGAGTTCTGATCTAGCTATTGGGACAGAGAGCGTTTTGGCGTGAAAGACAATGTAGTGACACGAATTGAGAAAGGGATGGTGAGCTGGTTTGGACATGTGGAGAGGATGAATGAAAGTAGGTTGACGAAACAAACATAAAAGGCGAGTGTAAACGGTAGAGTCGGGAGAGGAAGACCTAGGCGAACATTTCACGATCAAATCGGAGACGCTCTGGAAAAAGGCCAGGTCAAGAGGACTCTAAACCAACGAGCATGCATACGAAGATTGACGAAAGTGGAAGAAGCGAAAGACATATGTCAGGACCGTAGCAAGTGGAAGAAGATTGTCTCTGCCTACCCCGTTAGGAACAAGGCGTGTATATATACATACTATTGGTACAGAAATGTATATAGATAAGAAAGCGAGTCAGATGTTGAAACTTCTTTTGCTAATTGGTCAACATATTTATTGACATGGATCTTTTGAAATATATTTATGTTAAGGTATATTCTATAATTCTAATACATTTAATATTATTGATTATATCATATTGTACATGTAGGATTCCTCACGATGTTTTTTTTCACCGCCGTGCACCTGGTAAAAACAGCACCTAAAATTGCTATTAAAAATGTTAGTGGTGCCGGCACCGGGGATCGAACCCAGGTCACTCGCGCTCTATGAAACTAAAGTGAACTTCCTGACCACTAGGCTACCTCGTCTACATTAATACATTCAAAGCTCTCTTCAGTTCTAGTTAAAACTAAGATTATAAATAACTCTTTACATCCTCTTTTGAATAACTTTTTTTTTTTATATAGTTGAAGGGGGCAAACGAGCGTGCGGCTCACCTGATGGTAAGTGATCACCGACGCCCACGAACATCTACAACACCAGAGGAGCTACAGATGCGCTGCCGGCCTTTAAGGAAGGAATAAGCTCTTTTCTTGAAGGTCCCTAAGTCGTAACTGTTCGGAAATACTGCTGGCGACAGCTGATTCCACAAAATCGAAGTGCGTGGCAGAAAAAAACTAAAATAACTTCTATATCAGCCACATATCTCCACAACAAAATACCATGAGACATTGTTCAGAGTTAATATTTTTCTGCTGCAAATGGCTGCTAAAAATGGTTAATAAAAATAAGAAATAGAAACGGCCCGAGAATAGAGCCCTGGGGAACACCCATTTACCCATTTAAGTTGTAGAATTCACCTCACATAAGAACACAAACAAGTAGTAGAATAAGTTTAATTACTACATCATTACGCCTCTTATACCATAATGATGTGCTCACTGTGAAACGCTGCTATGGTTTTGCGACAATTGAAGTCGCAAAACACACTAAAGGCCAAGGAATCTTGTAAATTGTATGCGCCAATAGCCTAATGTGTTTAGATGCGAACTGCTAAACATGATGCGAATGCTATTGTAGTAAAACACACTAAAGGCCAAGGAATCTTGTAAATTGTATGCGCCAATAGCCTAATGTGTTTAGATGCGAACTGCTAAACATGATGCGAATGCTATTGTAGTAAAACACACTAAAGGCCAAGGAATCTTGTAAATTGTATGCGCCAATAGCCTAATGTGTTTAGATGCGAACTGCTAAACATGATGCGAATGCTATTGTAGTAAAACACACCAAAGGCCAAGGAATCTTGTAAATTGTATGCGCCAATAGCCCAATGTGTTTAGATGAACTGCTAAACATGATGCCAATGCTATTGTAGTAAAACACACCAAAGGCCAAGGAATCTTGTAATTGTATGCGCCAATAGCCTAATGTGTTTAGATGCGAACTGCTAAACATGATGCGAATGCTATTGTAGTAAAACACACCAAAGGCCAAGGAATCTTGTAAATTGTATGCGCCAATAGTCTAATGTGTTCAGATGCGAACTGCTAAACATGATGCGAATGCTATTGTAGTAAAACACACTAAAGGCCAAGGAATCTTGTAAATTGTATGCGCCAATAGCCTAATGTGTTTAGATGAACTGCTAAACATGACGTGGATGCTATTGTAGTAAAACACACTAAAGGCCAAGGAATCTTGTAAATTGTATGCGCCAATAGCCTAATGTGTTTAGATGCGAACTGCTAAACATGATGCGAATGCTATTGTAGTAAAACACACTAAAGGCCAAGGAATCTTGTAAATTGTATGCGCCAATAGCCTAATGTGTTTAGATGCGAACTGCTAAACATGACGTGGATGCTATTGTAGTAAAACACACCAAAGGCCAAGGAATCTTGTAAATTGTATGCGCCAATAGCCTAAGGTGTTTAGATGCGAACTGCTAAACATGATGCCAATGCTATTGTAGTAAAACACACTAAAGGCCAAGGAATCTTGTAAATTGTATGCGCTAATAGCCTAATGTGTTTAGATCCGAACTGCTAAACATGACGTGGATGCTATTGTAGTAAAACACACCAAAGGCCAAGGAATCTTGTAAATTGTATGCGCCAATAGCCTAAGGTGTTTAGATGCGAACTGCTAAACATGATGCCAATGCTATTGTAGTAAAACACACTAAAGGCTCAGGCTTAGTTGTAGGTTAACAGGAATATATTTAAAAATAATAATATAGTACTGGCAATACTATTTTCAGGAATTATTAAAAAAAATATTATCTCAAGACCAGCGTCGGCTATAGAGCGATCCTAGTGAAAACGAATTAATTAAGATGTAAGGATAATAATATCCTCTCCGTCATACCTCAGGAACCTATTTTCCTTCGTTCACCCTCCAGATGTGCCATGCAGATCGCATGTCAGGACTCTCCTTAATTATCTTATCCATAATTCCAGTTTTAATTCCTATTCCTTTGCAGTCCATGCAGTTAGGTTGTGGAACTCACTACCACCTACCATAAGGGATTCCGGAACTACACATTCATTTAAGAAACGTGAAAAGGACCACTACTTAGCTTCGTGTTAATGGAATATATATTGTATATTTACGACTGTGTATATTTATTTAAATATATCTATGTATATTATTTAATTATATGTAATCTTATTTATTTAATTGTATACATATATTATTTATTAGAAATGTACGCACTAAGTTTGCTATTTCAATTAAATTACCTGTTAGTGTCTGCTGGCAGAAATTTCAATGTATGGAATAAGTAGTACCCTTGTACTAATACTATGTTTTAATGTTTTCATGCCTTTTTGTGTGTACATAAATAAATAAAAAAAATAATTATAATAATAATAGCTTTATTCATCCTTAACCAGTTAAAATGACATAAGAGAAACTAAATGGTAAGTCAATATTTAAACATGTTTTTTTTTTTTACTTCTCTAGTTGATCTGATACATTGTAAGGGCCGCCGATGGCGGTAAAAGCCTCCTCCAAAGCCTTCCAGGTTCTCCTGTCCCGCGCCGCTCTCATCCATAATTCTCCTGCAGTATTTGGACATAGGTCCTTACTCCATCTTGCTTTTTATTTTTCTTATTTTATAAGGCAATCCAACAGCGATTTAGAAAATAATGAATACATCACTTCTAACAATAAATAAGGCCAAATACGGATTACACAAATATATCAAAATTTTACAAAAACATTGTTCTCAACTTGCAATCTCTGGTTTGTGTATGTGTGTATGGGTGGGTGGTATGGTATTTGCTACTATTAGTTATTTGTCATAATATGTAAATGAAATATGAATAAATAAATATTAATTGGATCGGTGCATCTTTTTGACTTGAAGTTTAAAAACATTTTTAGAAAGATGAAATATGTCTAAGATAGAGTAATATTTGTTGTAAGTACGGGCAGCACGGCATCTTTTTTGTGGTCTTCCTACATTTCTTTTACAATTAATCATCGTCTGCTCGTTGTACGTGTCCTGCCCATTTCCACTTTAAACGCATTATATATTTCACAACATCCTTAGCTTTAGTTATTTTCCTTATAGTGGAATTTTTGAAACGATCTCGTAGTTTGAGTCCAAGAAAGCTTCTTTCTATTCCTCTTTGGCAAACCCTTGCTTTATTTATTGTTTTTTTCGTCATCTGCCAAGTCTGGTAAGCGTAAGTCGGGCAAGGTAGCAAACATGTTTCCATAATTTTCGTTATGAGATTTGTGGTTGGAAGATTACTTTTAAAAGTTTCTTTCATCGACCATGATGAAGAAGTAAGGATGTAAAAGATTATTAACATTTAAAAATCTAGAATACTACGAGCCTCGATAAACGCAAAGCCTACCGACAGATGGTGGGATGACCGTCTCGAAAAATACCAGACCAAAATAAAGCAGACAGAAAGCAATTACGCCGAGTCCTCCTGATGCGGCCGGGGTGGGGCCGCGGGGGGTGAGGAGTGTCGGTATTACGAGGAGCCGTTCTGCCTACCCTCCGCGGCCGACACAAGCTCGGCGGCGGAGCCATAGCCCAGATCCGCCGGGAAGGTTGGTGCTTTAGAGCGCCAGTCTTCCTGTTCCCCGTGACATCCGGGTGGCGGACTGCTGGGATCCAATGCCCTCGTAGGTTTGGAGGCCGAGATGGTAGGCGCATCTGTGTTCCGGCGCGTCTGACCAGGACGGAGGGCATGTATAGGACATGTACTCTACCGAGAAGAGACCGCCGAGAGCGACCGACGCTGGTCGCGGTGGTCTGCGAAAGCGTTACCGTGGGGTTTTAGTCGGCGGTTAAGTCGTAAGCCTGGACATAACCTCTAAAGGGCGGAAATGAGTTAGGCATTTCCCCATATAAAAATAAAAAAAAGAAACGGTTAGGTAGATCTAAAGTTATTTCAGTCCGATCCACTACCAGAGTTAAATTAATAATCATTAAAAAAAGATACGATAGAAGATCACAATCGCGTAGGGAATACTATGCTATAAAATCGGAGAAGCTCGACGGTTTGGGTGATTCGATTCGAAACCCAGGCCACGTATCCTGTGTCCTCAGCAGGTAAATACGCTAACCACGACGGAACGCGGGCATCGTAGTTACGGTTATCAATTTAAACAAATAACTTCGTCTGCGTTATGTATTTACAGGTTCATTCATAATGAGTTTGTTATCAAAGTGTGATCAGAATATAAATTGTGAATTAATAATATCGAAGTTGCCTTAAACCTTTATTTGACGTTTCACAAAAAAACAAATAAAGAGATGCTCTGCCTACTACGTCGCACAACAAGCTTGAAGATGATTGATCCACGACTAGTCACGAGGGATCGTGGTATCGATAACATTTTATTTATAATTTTATGGTTTTATTTAATATATTAACACTATCTGACATTTTGAGAATTTAGTTTATCCTCTATTCGCTAAAACTATTTTATATAATATTCAATATTTTGTAATTTTAACATTCGAGAAAATGAATTACTTGACAGTACTATCTTTCGTAATGGTAAGAAATAAATTATTATAGTGCTATAATAATTATAGTGGACAGGGTGCAATGGGTGTAATTGGTGTACAATCTCTTTCACCGAATGCCTACCTCACCTGCATCTGGTGCAGACACTGGCAGCAAGGATGGCGGAACATCCATCCGAAATCACCGAAATCCCACAGAGAGAGTGACGAGGAGCTGGATCACTAGTGCACAGCACTCCGCTCACCAGACCGCTTGCCTAGAGCGGTGAGTACGGACAAAACTTCCCAGAAATGTTTACAGACTTCGGCTGGCGGTTCCTTTGAGAGGCTCAGCGGTGAACTTAAAGTCTGATGGGGAAGTGAGTAGAAAGGGGTGTGGATTTATACATGTTCATGAGCTTATAAAAGCCCAATGCAGGATGTAGACCTTTCCACGTCGGTGTCTACCGTTCCTGGCTTGCCATGGACGGAAGAGGGCCGACGGGTCGGTGCACGCAGTATCGGTACCCTCGCGCTGATGATGCTGCTCCCTCCACTAGCCTGTGGGAATTGGGTTCGGCAAGTTCGGATGCATATTCCGCTATCATTCGTTCCGCTTTGAAAGGTATAGGAAGTAAGTGTGATTACGGAATACGTGGCGTTCCATCTTAGTCTCGAAGAAGACTGAAGTTGTATCTTTAGATTGAAGTTTGTTTGTATATGTCCATGGACTGCAGTAGTCACTTACCGTCAAGTAGACTGTTACCACGTTTTTCTCCCAAATCCAATAATCGTGGTAGAGCCAAGCCGTTTTAAAAGTGGTAGAGCCAATCGGCGGCTTTAGCTGCTGCCCGAATGGCCCGGCTCGACCGGATTAGTACCGCGGCCTCTCAGAATACCGGCGTGAAGTAGAACGGCGTTTCGTTCGGTGAGTACGGTAACCGGAGGCCCACACCCCCTTTCCAACCACCTCCTCGTCGTCTCTCCCATCTCCCTAATACTCTTAAAGGCCGGCAACGCACCTGCAGCACCTCTGGTGTTGGGGATATACGTGGGCGACGGTAATGACTTAACATCAGGTGAACCGCTTGCTCGTTTGCCGCCATTCCCATAAAAAAAATCACTAGGCTGTGGGATTGGGTTGCACGCAGCCATGTTTGTTTAATAGCAGGTTACAGATGCTTCCGCAGACTTGTGGTCTAAGATTCAGGGACCCATCGAACCGGAACACAACATAGTTACACTGCTGCAAGAGGTTTGTACCCACCAAGACGGCTCTCAGAAGGAAAATGTGTTTGGATAACTGTTGGTTTACCATATTACCCTCAAGCGCTTCTTACGACACCCACGTAAAGAACATGGCACATACCACACAACTCTTAATATGTTTTTTTTTTCAGATTATTTTGACCCTCTATAACCCAGTGCGGGCAACAGATAATAAACAGGCACCCATAAGTAAGCTTCAATTAATTTTATGTTTAAATAAATAACCATGTTAACTAAGCTCGCTCGATTTAAATATTACAGTAAGACAATCACCCAGGTCAAACCAATTGAATTGCAATTTCAAGCGTTATTCGGTGAACGAAAGGGGTCTAGGTGGTAGGGCCCGCTCTTTGCCTAGGAACCGTTCGGGTAGGCTGCAATCGGTGTTATGTTTTCACCTGATCAAGTGATTACCTTGATGAGATGAGCCGTGGTAGCCTAGTGGTCAGGCCGCTCACTTTAGTGTCATAGAGCGTGAGTGACCTGGGTTTGATCCACGGTGGCGACACCACTAAAATTGTTAATAACAATTTTAAGTACTGTATTTACCACGTGCTCAATGGTGAAGGAAAACATCGTGAGGAAACCTCCATGTTTGAGAAATATTAAAAAGAGGATATATGAAACCCGCCAACCCGCACTGGAGCAGCGTAGCGGGTCCTTCCCGCCTCCTAAACCCTCTCTGATCTCTCCCCTCTAGTATTTGAGAAGGAGGCCTTTGCCCAGCTGTGGACACTTACAGGCTTACTTTACTTTCAAGTGATTACCTACGCCCTCGTACATCTGCAAGACCGGAGGAGCTGCAGGTGCATTAGCGGCCTTATTTGAACCGGGGCTATTTGGGAAGGGATGAGGAGAGGAGATGCCTCCACTTAACACTGGTATTCTGCTATTACTGGTACTGTCCCGATCGAGCCGGCCCATTCGAGCAGCAGCAACAGCCGTATGGCTCTACCACATAAAATAATGCGCCGACGATGCGCCATCACCTAGTCCATCACCACCACATAGTCCGCAGCAGTGACAACGCATCTCCCTCCATTGGATTGGCTTACCATCAAGCGGACAGTTAGCTCCTTTTTTTTTTCACGGGAAAGGCGGCAAACGAGCAAAGGGTTCAACCTGATGTTAAGTGTTTCCCCCACGTACAACACCAGTGGTGCTACTGATGAGTTGCCGGCCTCTAAAGGTATTTGAGAGATAGGAGAGAGGATGAGGAGGGGGATGGGGAGGGGTAGTGGGCCTCCGGTTATCACACTCACCGAACGAAACGCAGAAGCACAATGTGCCCTTACTTTACGTCGGTATTCTGCGAGGCCGCGGTGTCAAGGCGGTCGAGCCGGCCCATTCGTGCAGCAGCTAAAGCCGCCGCTAGGCTCCGCCACGTATAACGTTTGTCACACCAATGAGATAAAATAAAAATCGCGATGCCTGAGTAAAATGGCCGACTCCACCCTACTTCATAACCCTTTTAGAAATGATAGAAGGACTTTTGCCAGCGGTGGGGCATTCATAGGCAGCCATTTTACTACATTGTTTTTCTTAAACAAGTCTATGAGAATGTCTATGGCCCTGTTTGTTTGCTAGTACTGAGCATTCCGAACGTATTTATAAGTAAGTAAGATAAGTAAGGTATTTATAGAAATTATTTTACGGATCGATCGAAGGCGAATAAGAAAATGATATGCTAACATTGCCAGTTTCTAAAATATTCTTCATTTACAGGCGAGCTGGCTACAACACTCGACAGCTTATCCAAGGACTTTGGTTAGTATCATGGTAAAGGAAAAAAGCGATCAAGCGTGAGTAGGACTCGAACGCGAGGGTTCCGTAATTCGGTAACTTTTTAAATATGTTACCAGTGGAGATTGATATCTCACACTAAGTAATGCACATTCAAAATAACATATCTTTTATTGCAATTTCATCATTCAGATAGAGTTAATATTTTAATATTCAATACGTATAGTATGTACGTATATATTCACGCCTTGTTCCCAACGGGGTAGGCAAAGACAATCTTCTTCCACTTGCTACGGTCCTTACATACGTCTTTCGCAACTTCCACTTTCATCAATCTTCGCATGCATAGTCGTTGGTTTAGAGTACTCTTGACCTGGCCTTTTTTCAGAACGTCTCCGATTTGTATATTATATATAATATCTCAATGCGAATAGGTATTAACTTATTCGGCAGGCCTTTCATAAAAAAATCAATCTGATCATCATCAAATGAAATGTTCGGGTTTTAGTACGTAACCCTAACAACAAAGACGCCGCAAAGCGTTGTGAAGCGACGACAGAGTCTTTGGCGGGAGTTAAGGTGGAAACAGACATGCGCAACGACACGGCTTCTCACATATTGCCACCTGACACCGCCCGTTTTAGACGCAACAGTTCAGTCGTCATCTGAATCATTTGTTCAATAATTTTCACATAAACCATGAATTTCCATGTATCGTAAATTACCATGTGATCCCAAGAACAAGAAAACAGATATTACAAAAAAAACCTCCTAAATGTCTCTAAGATAAGTATAAGATGAATACAGGTGCTACTTTTTTGATGGGGAAAGGGGGTAAATGAGCAAGCGGCTCAACTGCTGGAATGTAATTAATGAATTACCGACGCACACGTACTACAGATGCGCTGCCGGCCTTTGAGGAAGGAGTAGGCTCTTTTCTTGAAGGTCCTTAAGTCGTAACTATTCGGAAATACTGCTGGCGACAACTGATTCCACAAAGTCGAAGTGCGTGGCAGAAAACTTCGAGTAAAACGCGCTGTGTTGGAATGCCGATCATCTAGGCGGTATTGATTGAACTTGGAATTCTGTCGCGATGTACGATGGTGAAACTCAGTAGCTGGGATCAATCCGAACAGTTCCTCAGAACATTCCCCGTGGAAAATTTTGTAAAAAATGCAAAGAGAAGCAACATCTCTTCGCAAGGCCAAAGGATCAAGCCGATCAGAGAGAGCTTGGTCGCCGAGAATTCGAGCCGCTCGACGTTGGATGCGGTCAAATGAAAGGAGTTGGTACTGGGGTGCCCCTGCCCAGAGATGAGAACAGTATTCCATGTGGGACCGAACTTGCGCCCTATAAAGTTGCAAACGGTGGACCGGCATGAAATACTGTCCCGCTCTACAGAGCACACCAAACTTTTTGGACGCCAATTTGGCCTCTCCCTCCAAGTGACCACGGAACTGAACGTCGCTCGATATGTCAACGCCAAGGGTTCTGATACTGGCTGAGGCTGGATAAGAGGAATGTTCTTATTGATGTTGACGCACTGTATAAAGAGTGTTTATACTTGAGTAAAGTAAATTAAAACTTTAAACAGTATAAAAATAAAACCAGCAGCTTCACACTTACCGTGATAGAGCCTAGTGGTCAGAGGTCTTGTTTAAACTTCATATCACGCGAAAGACCATGGTTCGATGCCGGGGCCGGTAACAGTCATATATTAATACCTATTATATATCCTGCACCACGTGGTGCTGGAACTGCATGTTTGTGAGATAATAAAACACATTTATTGCTCCACAGTAAATATCCTCAAAGGTGCAAAGGATTTGACCGAAAATATAGGTGAGTAATTTAGAATATACTCGTTAAAATTTAAAAAAAAATGTCCTTTCTGTCCTTCTGTCCTACCTCCACCCTGGCAACCACGCCTGCACGTGGTGCATCCTGCTGGCAAACAAACTAGTCTCTGGTGACGGAATGATGGTGGTACAATCAAATCCCGCCGAACCCGAATCCCACAGACTAATGATTTTAATCGGTTATTTTTTTGTTTGTTTGTTTTACTTAATATTTTGCACAATAATCACACCTTGTTTTACTAAGTGTTTGGCTGCTACTCTACCTAGGGGTCCTAGTGGTCGTCTGGGTAGGTGCTACACCCTTAGCCATTACCGTCCAACAGCAGGCACTGTTGTAAGGTCTATATCTCCCATAGTGTCAGTATAATTACGGGCCGTGTGTCTATCTCAGCCCTCAGAGGCGACAACGCTCATCTGTAACCTTCTTCGACTGAAGACTTGTTTCCAGATGTCCATGGTCTGCAGTAGCCACGTACCATTAGATGGACCGTTAGGTCGTTTTGCATCTGTATCCTGTAGAAAGAATTCCTCGTCCATTCTGTGTGACACGAAAATAAGCACGACCGTCCGAGACGAGGCCCGAACCCTCGGACGGTCCATAGATTGCTTACCATAAAGAGGTAAGCAGTAGATGTACTCTTGCACATCTACTTAAAGCATAACGCCTGCGGCCTCTGGGACGCAGGCGCAAACCTATGAAGCTGTAAAAGCCAAAACGGCTAACAGCAATAACTTCATCGAATACATACGCACGAAAATATGTTTTTGTATGTATTAACGAGAACGTGATAGCTACTATATAGGCTGCTCGCTTTAGTTTCACAGAGCGCGAGTGACCCGGCTCCGAACACCGGTGCCGGCACCACTAACATTGTAGCAGCAATTTTAATTGCTGTATTTACCACGGCGCTTGCGGTGAAGGAGAAGTTCGTGACCATGTCTGAGAAATAACAAAATATATTATTTCGATGATATGGGAATCCAACCCGCAGTGGAGCAGCGTGACGGGCCCTTCCCGGCTCCAAAACCCTCTCATATGAGAAGGCCAGCTGTGGGCATTTACAGGCATGTTCAATTAATATTGTTTAACATTTATTTTTCAGCCAAAATCGCAATTGCTAAAACTACAGGTATGCATTTAATTTTCATCGTATAACGTATGACAACGATAATATCGACCTTTCCGATCACGGCGACATCTGCCGAATACTATTGGCAGATGTCAACCATGCAGGATATATTGTAGTGGAAACACAGATCTCTCGTCTTCACGGTAAGACCGGAGAGGTGCAAGCGTGCAAGAAACACAAAACACTACACAAATGTGCCCTGGGTAGGTACCACCCTCTCACCCCATTTCTGCCGCCAATCAGCCAGGCAACCACTGCTGTGCTCCGGCAGGAAAGGTATACCGAGCCGGTACAGTTATAGACTGTGAGGCTTTTTACGTGGTAGAGCCAAACGGCGGCTTTATTTATTTAACTTCATATACATGGAAATGTATACAGGCGGACTTAATGCCAAGACTTAATGCAAGAGACTGCAACAAATAGGATGCGATCCTCGCTCTGGATCGTCTCTTGTCCATCTTTGGCCATCGTCCGCAGGCACCTTCATCATCATCATTTCAGTCTATCACAAGTCCACTGCTGAACATAGGCCTCCCCCAAAGATTGCCACGAAGCTCGGTCCTGATCCACCTGCATCCATCGACTTCCCGCAACACTGCGCAGGTCGTCACTCCATCTTGTGGGGGTCGTCCTACACTGCGTTTGCCTGTACGTGACTGCCACTCGAGAACCTTTCTTCCCCAACGGTTGTCGGTTCTGCGAGCTATGTGGCCGGCCCATTGCCACTTCAGCTTGCTGATCCATACGGCTATGTCGGTTACCTTAGTTCTGCTGCGGACATCATCGTTGCGGGCACCTTGCCCAGCACCTTTTAGCCGGTAAGGACTTAAGTGCGTAAATTGTCTTGGTTAAATGAAACCATTTTCAATGACACACGGAATTTTTGTGACGTCCTATGTGGTACACCACAATTGTTAACGGCAATTTCAAATGCTGTATGAGCCACGTGCTCGGCGGTGAAGGGAAACATCGCGAGGAAACCTTCGTGTCTGATAAATAATAAAATATATTATTTCGAGGATATGCGATGCCCACCAACCCGCACTTGAGCAGCGTGGCGAACTCATCCCGGCTCCAAAACCCTTCCAGATATTGGAGGAGGCCCTTGCCCAGTTGTGGCTTGCTGCGCTTACAGGTTGCTGTTTTACTTTACTTTTGCAGTGTAATAATTATTATTTTTTATTTAGCCAACATCGCTATTGTGATACAACAGATTCAAAATGTGTTTAGTGGTGAGTAATATTATTGTAACTATCATTCACGACCATATATCCCATACTGGGCTGGACAGAGCTCCAAATTTTTATCGATTGAACTCACTGTTCACCGGATATTCTATTGAAGTTGTTTGTAGGTCCATGGCCTGTAGCGGCCACTTCGGAATCTCTGAATGTTCTACATGCTACATGAGCCTCATATATCCCCCACACACACACATCACTAAACTGTGGGTTCGACAAATTAGGATAGATATTCCTGCACTATTCTATCGCCAGGGCCTCATAATTATAATCTTACAATAACAGCTACAAAGTTGTCAATAATAATTCAACGAAACCTTGTGAAACAGTTAACTTGTGCATTTTTTTCAGCTGTGGATGGGTTTAACGACAAATTTGAAGAATTTCTTGAAAGTACGTATTTAATTATTTATTTAAAGTATTGCACTCCGTTAAATACACATACATAATATAACATACAAAAGTTGTGAAATTTTATGGTAGGCGCAAAAAGAGGTTAGAGAACCATAAATTACTAAACTACTAACTAAATTACGAATGAATATTTGTACATATATTACATAAACAAATTGTAATGAAATACATAAAATCATATAAATATTTATATGGATACATACATACTTTCAAAGGTACATATATACCTTCATATGTACATACACATATACTTACAAACATACATATGTATGTACTTTTGACAGTAGCAATCATAAAATAAACAGCATCATTGCACATTGGAGGTTTTCAATAAATGCTCACGAACCAATCTCTTAAAGGAGCACTTACTGGACGCTTGTCTTATATCATCGGGCAAGGAATTCCATAGCAGTGTAGCCTGTACGAATAATATACGTAACAGATGAAAAAAAATTATAATTTTAAGCTGGCTCTTACAGTAACGTCCTATCGTTAGCCCAGGTAGTTCAATGGTTAGGGTTCACGCTTTAATGCTATAGGACGTGTGACGTGGGTTTTCAGTGAAACATTTACCAGATGAATATGAATGTTATACTTCATTGTACACCACAAAACAAAACAAGTACAGAATAAAAAATGGAAGTAAATTAGTAGGTACAAATTGGAGACCTTATCGCTGCATAGCTCGGCGATGAAAAAACATCGTGACAAAACCAGCATATTTATTTATTTTATTTTATGACCAACAACATAGTTAACACTTGTACTATGATAAAAAAGACATTTGTCAATAAAATGACATTAAAAAAAACATTACTTTTCTATATCTATAGGTGACGACGGTATGCAATAAAGTTGTATAGATAAGTAAATAAAAATGAAAATCTACCAAAAATATTACCCAAAAACATTAGGTGACAATGGCAAGCTAAAAAGGTAGGCGATCTAATGTTTACATTAAAATGATAAAAGTATAGAAATTTTAACAAAAATAAATCAACACAAAAAAGGTATTACAAGTTTGTGATATTAACATTTTAATATTGACGTACAATGATCCACTAGGAGATTTTTATACACCGCTTTCTTATTCGCGTATATGTCAATCAATCAATGTTCTTAGCATTCTGTTAGAGGACGTATGAAGTCCGTCAACTGGAACAGGAAGTCTCCGGTTGTCTCACTGACGCAACATGACGCAGAAGCACAAGATGCCTCTACTTCACGTCGGTATTCTGTAAGCCAATGCTACTGCCCCGGTCGGGCCGGACCTTTCGTGCAGCAACAAAAGCCACCGCTTGGCTCACGTAGAATTTATATTATTACTATAAAATAATAAAAGGACTATAATGTGATAGTAATGAAAAATCGTTCTTCGCCGACAGGAGGATTAGTGTTCTGTGGGTATAGCGAGCAACTACATCGTGAAGACTGTGCACACACATTATAAAAATTCACCTTTTTTACTTTTTTCATAAGTATTAACTTCGGCAAGCGAATTTAAAACAAAGTTTTAGCTGGAATTATTTTCTCAAATGCGACCAACCTATAGGTACACCCTTTTCCATAAAAAAAAACTCGGCTCACCAACAGCGAAGATATCGCGAACAACGTACAAATTTTTTTTTAACGTCCGTTGTAAATTCACACATTTGTGGGTAATCTTATATAAGCTTGATTATGACATGTAGGTTGTTTTTGTGTGTCAGATTATCCTTATTTACTTTACAGTATAAGTAATAATCTATGTTACATACTTTTATTTAATTTATCTATTAGAATCTAATAGATGTAAAAAAAACGCAATATCTTTATTTCTTCTTGCATTGTTCAATGTTAAGTGTAGAAATATTCTCTATTATTATTGTGTAAGTAAAAGTGCGAAAATCAAAAAGTGAATAATAATTTTATGACCCATAAATATCAGAAACATTTTTTATTCACTCTTGCAAGAGCGCTGAGCCTATCGACGCTTCAAATCGGCTGTGTCATAGATAAGATAATGTACTGAGTCCTGTCATGGCACGTCTCGTCCGCGAGCAGCGTAGATGGGTGCACACAACAATCGCGAGTGTGTGTACCTTCGAATTCGCGCTCTATGGTATATTGCCTTCTGGTTGGTATTATTTATTCCCCTGCTGTTACGGTCCACGGTTAGTCGCGCCGTCACAAGCGCCCCACCGTCGCTCGATTACTCGTACGTAAAAAACTTTAAAAACATTAATTTAACACAATAATTTATTAACATTTCTTCAGTAATTAAAACTGAGATTGATAATTTGCAGTAACGTGATTTCGGAAGGAAAACAAGGAAAAAATGTATTAAACATTGAATAAAAATAAAATCTTTTCTTTGAAAAATACTTAAATAAAATTTACAAACATACAAAAATGGTAAAATGGACATTTTTATATACCTACATTTTGTGGAATATCTCTTTACTAATTTAACAGTTTTGTTTTATTAAAAAATGTTAATTTTACTACTTACTTTCAATCAATCCTTCCATAAAAACAATTACATCGGTTTTTATGCTAATAAATAATAACAATTTTTTATTTATTTCGTGATCTTAGAATATTGAAGTGTGTTAGTTACTCAACAACAGATGGCGCTGTGCTGAATCGTTAGCTTGCTTGTGATAGTAGACAAAACGATCGAAGCTCAGGCGCTGGAGTACTATGTTACTTATACGACAATATTACAATTTTTCAGATTTGAGCACGACCATCGAGAAAGCAATAAGTGCAGCGGTCTGAGAAGATTAGCATCGATGTTTCTTAATTGTTCATAACAGACAATAATTGGTATTATTCAAAATTGTAATAATATTAATTGCAATATTTATAGTATAGTAATTATGATCAATGAATGTGTATGAATAAATACAAATTCTGTTTTGGTAATGGGTTTATGTTTCTTGACCTTATTAAGTAATAATATTTTCGAAGAAGGCAACATCTAGTGCTGCACTGAACATCCAGGTCCGAAAGCATAACTACTCTGGGTATTTGCTACGGCCTGGAGTCAAAGCCCTGGATAAGAGAATTAAATCAAATCAAATCATCAAAAAAAAAGTAAAGTTGCAGCCTGAAAGTGCCCACAACTGGGCAAAGGCCTCCTCCTCAAATAACTAGGGATCGACGCCAGATCACTCACGATCTATGAAACTAAAGTGAAGGCCCTGACCACTAGGCTACCACGGCTCTCAAATCAAATCAAAAAATCATTTATTTTGAGAACATAGGTTATGATAAATATGTCAGTAAAAAGAAATTATTTTATTCGGGTTCAGTAAAACAAATGGATCAAGCATTTAATAATAGGTATAGATTAGTCATGTCATATTCAACTGGCCAAACCAGTACGAACTTCTGGGCTGTTTTTTTTTTCAACGCAATGTCGTTTACTAATTACAACAAAAACCAATACAATATCGTAATGGGTCGAACTGCCTCCTCGACTTCATTCTCTAGCCCCTCCCCTTCCCCTTCATTCCACGGACTTTTGGACCTCCCTTCGTATCAGTACCTGGGTGACATGTCAGTGTGCTTAGTTAGATCTATCTTCACACATCCCTTACTAACAAAACTAAGGAACTGCCACATAATTGGGCTGATGCCTGACATGAAGGGTAGCTTGTTGCATTTAATCATAAATAGAAGCAATAAAAAGTGTCGTGTACTAACGGTGCTAGAGTTCGTTTTACCTTTCTCGTCGCGAGTGACGTAAAAATTGATTATGGAAGCAAATCAGGCGGAGATGCTTGCCACCCTTCACCCACTGGCTCCCGGAGAGGAGATATGTTGATTGAGGAATGCCGTTTGAAAGCGTCGAGTACGTGGCAAATGGGAGTGTTTGATCTCTGTGCGTACCTCATGCCTGGGTGAGTAGCGTTTTTTTTTAAGCAAGAGCAAGCGGCTTACTCGATGGCAAGGGATTAAGCCGTGGCGTTATACGAGGTGCTATTATATAAGAATTAAACACCATACAATGTATATAAAAGCTTTAATTTATGTCCTATTACAAAAGGCAGTTAACTTAAATTAACATACATCACTTTCATTCATTCATTCATTCATCCTCTATGGGTGTGGTATGGGATCTCTTATACTTCAATAAACACCGTACAATGTATATATAAATTTTAAAATATGTGCTTTTACAAAAGGCTGTTAATTTAAAGTAACATTCATCACTTTCAATCATTCATTCATTCATTCATCGTCTATGGGTGTGGTATGGGATCTCTTATACTACAATAAACACCGTACAATGTATATATAAATTTTAAAATATGTCCTATTACAAAAGGCAGTTAATTTGAAGTAACATACAAAGCTTCAATATATTTGCTATTACAAAAGGCAGTTAACTTAAATTAACATACATCACTTTCATTCATTCATTCATTCATTCCATTCATTCATTCATCCTCTATGGGTGTGTGGTATGGGATCTCTTATACTACAACAAACACCGTACAATGTATATATAAATTTTAAAATATGTCCAATTACAAAAGGCAGTTAATTTAAAGTAACTTCATCACTTTCAATCATTCATTCATTCATTCATCGTCTATGGGTGTGGTATGGGATCTCTTATACTACAATAAACACCGTACAATGTATATATAAATTTTAAAATATGTCCTTTTACAAAAGGCTGTTAATTTAAAGTAACTTCATCACTTTCAATCATTCATTCATTCATTCATTCATTCATTCATCTATTCATTCATTCATCTATTCATTCATTCATTCATCTATTCATTCATTCATCATCTATGGGTGTGGTATAGGATCTCTTATACTTCAATAAACACCGTACAATGTATATATAAATTTTAAAATATGTCCAATTACAAAAG
Source organism: Bhutanitis thaidina (assembly GCA_029286595.1). NCBI lineage: Eukaryota > Metazoa > Arthropoda > Insecta > Lepidoptera > Papilionidae > Bhutanitis > Bhutanitis thaidina. The sequence continues at coordinate 2,315,566 of JAGSMS010000039.1, read as the reverse complement.
GCAGTTAATTTGAAGTAACATACAAAGCTTCAATATATTTGCTATTACAAAAGGCAGTTAACTTAAATTAATATACATCACTTTCTATTCATTCATTCATTCATTCATTGTCTATGGGTGTGGTATGGGATCTTTAATACTACAATAAACACCGTACAATGTATATATAAATTTTAAAATATGTCCAATTACAAAAGGCAGTTAACTTAAATTAACATACATCACTTTCATTCATTCATTCATTCATTCATCCTCTATGGGTGTGGTATGGGATCTCTTATACTACAATAAACACCGTACAATGTATATATAAATTTTAAAATATGTCCTTTTACAAAAGGCTGTTAATTTAAAGTAACTTCATCACTTTCAATCATTCATTCATTCATTCATCGTCTATGGGTGTGGTATGGGATCTCTTATACTACAATAAACACCGTACAATGTATATATAAATTTTAAAATATGTCCTATTACAAAAGGCAGTTAACTTAAATTAACATACATCACTTTCATTCATTCATTCATCCTCTATGGGTGTGGTATGGGATCTCTTATACTACAATAAACACCGTACAATGTATATATAAATTTTAAAATATGTCCTTTTACAAAAGGCTGTTAATTTAGAGTAACTTCATCACTTTCAATCATTCATTCATTCCATTCATTCATTCATTCATTCCATTCATTCATTCATTCATCGTCTATGGTGTGGTATGGGATCTCTTATACTACAATAAACACCGTACAATGTATATATAAATTTTAAAATATGTCCTTTTACAAAAGGCTGTTAATTTAAAGTAACTTCATCACTTTCAATCATTCATTCATTCATTCATTGTCTATGGGTGTGGTATGGGATCTTTAATACTACAATAAACACCGTACAATGTATATATAAATTTTAAAATATGTCCAATTACAAAAGGCAGTTAATTTGAAGTAACATACAAAGCTTCAATATATTTGCTATTACAAAAGGCAGTTAATTTAGAGTAACTTCATCACTTTCAATCATTCATTCATTCATTCATCGTCTATGGGTGTGGTATGGGATCTCTTATACTACAATAAACACCGTACAATGTATATATAAATTTTAAAATATTTGCTTTTACTAAAGGCAGTTAATTTGAAGTAACATACAAAGCTTCAATATATTTGCTATTACAAAAGGCAGTAAACTTACACTAACATACACACAAACAAATAAAACAAAACTACTTTATGTAAAAATGTGTTCACTAAGAAATTATTAAACATATAAAGGTTATATACTTTACAATATCACTCATATTAATTGCTAGAGTCACATAGACTGAATAATGAGGGTTTTCTTAAAATACCGGATAACTTTTAAGATTTTAATCAAAACTTTCATTCTAGACTTTTCAGAATTAGAAATTATCACTTTCATGGAAGAAAAAAAGATCTTTTTTTATTACCTTGGCATGTCTGTATGTATCAATATATGTATATGAATGTAGTGGAATCTTTCAATCAAACTTCTAAACACGTCTGAATAATTTTAAATTTTGCACAATTATTAGGAACCGATGACAAAACAATAATATGGTACCAACGAGCCGGTCTGATGATGGAGATGGTTGAAATAAATAAATAAAATTATATATAGATTATGAAAATTACTCGGTATTACGAAATAATTATTTACGTGCATGTATAATGTTCAACGATATATTAAAAATGGTGTAAATTTACAATAAATACATATAGAAATGTCGATACATGCGCTTACTTGTTATTACTAGAGTAACAATATATATATTTCAATTTGGCAAACAATTTTCGACGGTATGGAGAGAGAGATAAGTGTCATTTTTGCTGCGCGGGATACATCGTATTGAGAACTCGAGAGATACTCCTCCTTCCACATCGTTTCGTATTATAAATGATTCTCAATTTGAAAACGCTGAAGTTTTCTCTTTTTGCGCCCCTTCTTCTCCTCAGAAATCCTCCTCTTCTCGCTACTTCTAGAATCTTTAGGAAACTACATTAACTATCAATTCAATTCTATTTTATGCCCAAATTATTGCTTTCATTCGAAGCAGACCGCGTGCGTCTTTTCATCTAGTACTATCCCTTATCAAATAAGTTGTGTTCTACCGCGCGCGATGTATCTTCAAGTGCCTCAGAGCGCATCTGGCTGCTGTGCCCTTTGCGATGCGATAGTTTCTGCCCACCCCCTTGAACGCGCCGCGGCCGAAGACCTCCACACAGACGCGAACGCGCCGGCCGTCCGCCAGGCGCTCCGGCTTCCTGAAACACAACGGAACGTTTAAATATTTCTGACTGTGAGATGAGAGGCACAACAATCTGCCGACCCCGAGGTAAGGTGAGATAATAATGTTAAAAAATTGTCGTATCGTTGCTATCTCCGGGAGCAAACTCGGCGACGAGGCTGTTCGCCCGCCACGTTCTATCTCCCGGAGAGGTGACCAGTGGGTTGCGGAAGCTCGTTTGGCAACGGTGCACCGCATGACTTAATTTACATTTCACACTGTTCAGTACATTAAGCATGATTAACCGACAAACATACAAACTTTCACATTTGTAATATTAAGATAAAACGCACGTCTTGGCAACTAATTACAGTCTTCGAATGACAAGTATTTTTTTATTAACTGCCAGCCAAAGTTAATAAAACTCTTTGCTAGGTAAATATAGGAGTAAATATACACTGGTTTAAACATAAGTAATTTTTTTTTTATTGTAAAAAAAATATTTAAGAAAATTAAAAACGTTCGAAATTCGGCACTATATAAGCGGCACTGGAGCGCACCAGCGGGCAGCTCAGTGGTGAAGTCCGATGTGGAAGAGGTAGACCAGGATGAAGGGGAAAAGGAGGGAGATGACAAAGAGTGAAGGTAAAGCCACCAGTGCTGGGAGAGACAGGGGATTGTTTACCGACAACTTGGAAGTTGTGGACGAACTCTTGGAACGTGCGTGCACGTTTAAAAAACAAAAGTTCCGTCAAAATCCGTAAAATAACTTCAAACATAAAGCAGAGACTATTAAAGACAGGAAAAGGACTGTAATACTAAAATGGCGCTTTGGTGGTTTTTAGAAAACCTGTATATACAGTCGTAAGACAATATTTTCTTTTTTTTTTAGCTGAAGGTGGCAAACGTGCTTGCACCTCACCTGACGGTAAGTGATTACCGTCGCCCACAAACATCTGCAACACCAGAAGTGCTGCAAGTGCGTTGCCGGCCTTTAAGGGTATTTGAGAGATGGGAGGAAGGATGAGGAGGGGGAGTGGGGTCTCCGGTCACCTCACTCGCCGAACGAAACGCGGGCGCACAAGATGCCTCTACTTCACGCCGGTATTCTGCGAGGGCGTGGTGCCGACCCGGTCGAGCCGGCCCGTTCGAGCAGCAGCGAAAGCCGCCGCTTGCACACACTGGTCGATTGACAGACAGATAATGATTTATGAACAATGTTTCTGTTATAGAGTTTCTTACTTTTTGTCGAGTGATTCGTAATTGACGGATTGTACGGCAATTGTTCGAATTTCTAATACGGTTTGAATTTATAACAGAGGAGAGCAGGTTTACGAACTGCTATGTAAATGTTTGGTCCTTCGAGCCGGATGGGAGATCCCTCCCCGACAGACTCACCCGAACTTGGCGGTGTCGGGCTCGGCCTCCAGCAGCTCGCGCACGGGCGACTTGGGTGCGGCCGCACTGAAGGCCTCCAGCTCCGCGCCCATCAGACGCACGTACGAGCGCCACACCGCGCCGAGCGACATGCCTGCCATTTGTTTTAAACAAACTTTATGAAACAGAACATGTTTAAAATACATCCAGCCTCCAGTTTAGCATTGGAAATTTGAATTTGTCTTTGGAAAGCCTTTTTAAATAAAATGTTTTTTATTTTAATTCAATAACGTAAATGAACATTCCATACGCAATTTAGGGAAAAGTAAAAAAATAAAACGTAAGATTTATAAAAGAAATATAAGTATTTCAGTGTAACTGCTGTCATGAGAGTGGCTGGGAGACGGCGCGTACCAAAGACTTAATCCCCAATTAAGCTCTGGTGAAAAAAAATAAAAATGTTCAGACCTCCGACTATTTGTGAGCTTATATCATATAATTATTATTTAATTTAATTCAGTACACAAACCAGAGTCTAAGAAAATGGCCCCCGCGACGGACTCGAACAGATCGCCCAGCGCCTTGGGCACCTCCACGTCTTCCGCTTGCTCCATTTCATCTTCATGTATTAAATAGTGCTGGAAATAACACAGACAGATTGTCAACACATCGGGGCGTAAGGGGGATGTTATATAATTGCCTTGCTGATTTTAAATTATTTTGTTGATGTTATACTTCTTTTGGCGCGTTTGGGAAAAATTATGAGAGTGAATTATTACGATGAGCGCGCACACCGACACCTAAAAGCGACACCATGAAGTTGGTTGGTAATTCTAGTTGGTGACCAAGTTTTCGTGAGAACTGATAAGTATATTAAAGGTAGTTATTCAAATAAATATAAATCTACAACACGTGTTTTCACTGAAGATAAAAAAATATATTCATACATAAATAAACATATGATTTTAAATTATAAATGGTGGTGAATGATACTTTATTGTGAGTATTTTAAAAATTATTATTAGTAATTTTAGTTTTGTTACTCTAAAGATGTATAACTTCTTACGAGTGTGCGAAGTACACACATACATGTTTTTTGCAAATATGTTTCTTTTTTTTTAATGGGAAATATGGCAAACAGGCAAGCACTAGGCTCGCCTAGTGGTAACACTGTTGGTGCTTTGGCACCGACACTGCGCTCACCTTTAACAGGTGTTCGATTCCTTCTCTGCCCAGGAGTCATCTTGAGTTGGTACCACGCTCTTACCCATTTCTGGTGCTAACCAGCGGTGCAACCACTGTCGTGTTCCGCTTTGAAAGGTATAGCTCTCTATACCTTTCGGCGATTGGTTGAGTGACGGTTTTTTATTTTATTATTATCCAACGCCTTTTGTATGTTTGCACGCACCAATCTCAGCAATCAACCTATTCGATTAAATGTTTTTGAGCTAGACAGCCCGTTTATTGAGGAACGGACCTATAGGAACGGAGCAGTACCTATAAACCTCGATCTGTACGATGTACTCAGCATGTATAATTCGAATTTAATGCGGGTGAAGGCTATTTCTTATCAAATCTGACTTAGAGCATTGTAATTTTAAGTGAAGAATACCTCTTCGCTGATGGAGTGTCCATTTTCTTCTTGTATCTTCACGTACTTCGTCAGCACCTCGTTCAGTCCGGGAGACATGTGCCGGAAATATCTGAAAACGAAAAAAAAAAAACACCGTTCTGTACGTAGACGATCGGTAAGCTGATGATGCCGGCAGCTGTCGACTGAGCCGGAGATCTCACAGTGCCGTAAGTGTACACATATCCAAAACGTAACACTTATCGATCGATTATATCTGAGGTAAGCTCGGATACAGTGTCACTCCCCCCCCCCCTCCCTCTGTTGTATTATCAAATACAACAAGGGTCTCACCTTGAGTTGATTCTTTATTCCCACTTTAATAGTTGAAACAACCACGCTTCCGCGGGACTATGTGTGGGGGCAGGAAGATTGTGACGTCACTGCCACACGGCGTCTAGTGTTATCTCAGTACATTCAATTACTTGTGGAAGCCGTGGCGGGCGGCGAGGGTGGCGAATATGGTGTTGTTGACCAGCGCCGATCGAAGGTCCGTCAGGGCGCCGGGCGAGTGTCGCCGGGCGTCCTCGTACAGGTGGCGGGTGATCAGGTAATCTGGAATAGGGTTTTATGAGATGATTTGATTTTTTTTGGCGCGGTAGAGCCAAGCGACGGCTTTTGCTCGCTGCCAGCTCGACCTTGCAGAATACCGGCGTGAAGTAGTAGAAGCATCTTGTGCTTTCAGCCTTTCGTTCGGTGTGTGAAATAACTCAGCCTCAGTCACCCTCCCTCATCCCCCACATATCTTTAAAGACCGGGAACACACTTCGCTTCTCTGGTGTTGCAGATGTACGGGGGCGCCGGTAATCACTTACCATCAGGTGAGCCGCATGCACGAAACAATTTACAAAAAATGCATTGTAAAGTTTTGAAAGAATTTGAAAAAAACACAATAGGTAAGACAGAAACTAAAGAAACAAAATTACAAAGTTATGAGTAGGTTGAGATATTATTATGGTGTGGTATGTCTATCAAATCTTTCAAGTAACATACTCCGGCTTTTGTCGGCGCGTCTTGGACTGGCCTCACTCAATTACCCGCTCCACCTCATCATTGCGTGGGTGACATAAAGTCAGAAAGTGTCTCATGGCAATTCCCGGGAGAAAACGCAGTGAAGAGACTCCATCGGACACCCATCTCTCGAAGAGATAAACACTGTAGTGCGGGCTACATATGGCTACGCTGATTCGTGTTAAATGGAAATCCGTAATCCCCGCCTATCCTCCTGTGCGATAGGCGTGAGTATATAGAAGCTACGATAGCCACGTAGTAAGAGGATCAGATCCTCCGAATCAGGGTACCAATAAGTGATCCCAGACTTATGTATGTGACATGTACCGTTGGTGTTGGTACTCCGGCGGTAGGCTCACCGCTTGTCACCTTGTATAAGGCGAAAAATGGTTTGAAAGGATGGATATACATTTATAGATCTTTGACCAGCCCAAGGTCGAGAGGGTTTACGCTTACAGTTATATTCCGCTATCTATCGAAGAACGTCAGATTTTTCTGGCGTCCTTCTTACTCGACTCCAACGACATCCACGTGACACGTGCATTTCTTCTCACGATCATCATTGAACTCACCCAAGATGGCGTCCCCGAGGAACTCGAGCCGCTGGTAGCAGTCGGTGAGCCGGTTCCTCTGGTGCGAGGCGTGCGTGAGCGCCTGCAGCAGCAGCGAGCGGTCCTTGAACCGGTACTGCAGGGTGCGCTCCAGCGCTTCGTAGCCTGAAATTTGTTGTGCCTCGAATTGAAAATTGTTCCGAATATACCAATGGTGCACATACATTATTACAACCAACTTTAAGAATGAATGAATGAATGATGGATGTATGAAATCTCTGCAGAAATTGCCTTGTCCGTGGGGGTTCTAGTCGGTCCGGCACATTTTGCTGATCCCGACATAACCTGTCACTGCCTTCACTGACAGATAGGTGACAGTTCACTTTTTCCTCACGCGAATTAAAAAAAAAAAAGGGCAGAGTAGTGATCTACATGAATATGAAGCCGATGGTAAAAAGATGGAGTAGATACGACACACAAACAGACCGAATGCACGTCAACGTCTTGTCACCTGTGAGCTCATCGAATGGCAAACGAACATTATGCAAAGTGCCAGCCATTTCTAATTAAACTATTTAGGAAATAAACATTGCCTTTATACAGTTAGGGAAGATAAGCAATTTTTTTGTTTTTGATAAAAATGAAATAAATCGTTTCGGGAATATTCTAGAAATTTGAGAAATAAAATGTAAGTTCAGGAGTATGTATACAAGGTGCTCTGGAGCGCCCCGGCGTAGTTCAGCGGCCAATACCAAGTGAACGATGAAGGCGAGGTGACCAGAGCGGGGGGAGGCAGGGGATTGGTTGACAGGAGCGACATGAACTCTTGGAGCGTGCTCGGTGCACGGGGCACCGCAGCATCGCCGAAGAAACTCTGCATCCCTCTGTGAGTGGTCGAATAAATATTAGCTTCAGCTACCGGCCTATCGCGTCTATTAAAAACAAAAATAGGCGTGTTAATTTTTTCTTTTTAATGAAAAAACGTTACCTTTCGCTGTAGGAATTTGTCCTGTGTCGCGGAAGCAGTTTACATACATGAATTGCACACGGACAGACACCCAGAGCGGGAACTATTATTTGTAGTCCATACAAATACTAGAAGCTCGCCAAACCGCACTGGAGCAGCGTGGCGGGCCCTTCCCGGCTCCTAAACCCTCTCTATACTAGTATTTGAGAAGGAGGTCTTTGCCCAGCAGTGGGCACTTACAGGCTGTTAATACTAGTCTCGTGCGGGAATCGAACCCGCGACCCACAGCGCAGAAGCTAAGCGCTTAGCCACTACGCCACCGAGCCGTCAAACATTACGTAATTAACAGGGTGTTAAGAGGTAACTCCCCCCTCGTATCCCCCCTCCACCTCCCCATATATCCGCAAACGCCGGCAAAGCGACTGCAATAAAAAAAAACAGCTCACCCGATAGCATCTGTTCCAGCTCTCCCTCTGGGTCCACGATGTACCTCAGGAGTGGTGAGGGCGGTGCCCTGAGTGCACCGAAGATTGGCTGAGAAATTAGAAACATTCGTAACACTAACAGTTGCACGCGGTTATACGCGTTAATCTCGCGCATTGCACTGATTGCAATACTAAAGTGCATTTTAGATTACAGTCGAGGAAGGATGAAGTAGGGGGTGCATCTAATCATTACGGAACGACCTATGGGTGTCGGCAGAACACTAAAGATAGTTCTGGAGTCTGATTCATATCGCACATTGCTATTACTTTTTCATTTTTTATGGAAGTGACGGCAAACGAGCAAGCGGGTCACCTGATGGTAAGTGATTACCGTCGCCCGCGTACCATAGATGCCGCAGGTGCGTTGCCGGTCTTAAAGGATATTTGGGAGATGGGTGGGAAGAGGAGGGGGAATAGGGAAGGGGGTGTGGGCCTCCGGTTACCACGCTCACCGAACGAAACGCAGAAGCACAAGATGCATCTACTTTACGCCGATATTCTACGAGGCCGCGGTACCGATCCGGTCGAGCCGGACCTATTCGATCAGCAACCAAAGTTACCGCTTCAGAGTAGACGGTTGTGGCGTGCCTTGTTGATCAGGCTGTGGCGACATCTGTGTCAGCGCACGCGAAGCTCAACGATGGCAGACATTCATTCGGCAAATCGCTTATCTAGATGGCGCTATTCACGAGCACACCCCGCGCGCACACAGGCCTACATCGCACCGTCCCCAGCCTGCCGATTAAGTGGCGAACGAGTCTCACCTGGTACCAGCAGCCGGCCCTCTTGTACGGCTTGAGCGAGCCGACCGGGCGGGCGGGCCAGCCCCAGTCCTGCTGCGGACCCAGCTCGCGCTGCCTCCACTCCTCCCCCTCCCCCTCCGTCTCCGGCTCCTCCTCCTCGCTCCAGTCGGACTCCGAGCCGGAGTCGCTGCGCTCGCGTTTCGGTGACGGCGGCGACGGGGATCGCTGGATATATAACACACCGCGTACAGAACAACACGAGCTGTCTCCATTTCTATCCAATTGTCTATTAACTACACAATTCTAAGATGGCCGACAAAAGTTACTAATTTTACTAATCGAACAACGGCTTCAGTCTTTAGTAGTTAATGATTAATTTTTTTTTTTTTATGAAAAATAGGCTTGCGTTTGACCTCAATCTTCCCCGATGGAAAGCGAAGATGAGGCCTAGGATGGTACACGCTTGCCTAGATGTCTGTTCACTCTGGCCTTGAAGATATCCAGGTTATAGGTTTCCGGAAAAACTGACCTCGGCAGAGAGTTCCACTCCTTAGCCGTCCGCACAAAGAAAGAAGAGGCAAACCGCCTCGTGCGTAATGGAGGAATGTCAACAACGTAAGGGTGGAACTTCTCGCCGCGTCTAGTCGTTCGGTGATGGAAAGGGGAAGAGGGTATTAGGTTATGCAAAACCTCCGCACACTCTCCGAAATGAATTCGATAAAAAACCGAGAGGCAGGCCACTCGTCTACGGTGTTCGAGGCTTTGAAGTTTTGCCTCTACTAGTGAGTCACTGTATTAAAATCAATTAAGACTATAAGCCTAAGTAAAGTTACAGTCCAACTGTAGGACGACAAATGACAATCCATCTAAACATTCAGTCGAAGAGATCAAACAATTATGAAGTTATTGCATCTATATCTTTAATTTAGCCTTCTTTTTGTTCAAATGCATGCTTTAAAATTACCACACTATAACATGAAAAAAAAATTTTTTTTGCAATTTCGTTCAAATTGAATATTTTTTTATATTATAATCATTTATAGGCGGAATATAAGTAACTTACAGATGTCGAATTGCGCATTGCTTCGTGAAAATATTTAAATGTTCGCTAAACGATCTTCACATCACTGACCTCTGCAATACAGGCTCTTAACCCTGCACGGAGGCCAGGGAATTTCATACTTTGAGCTCCAAATTTTCATGACAATAATCTTTAATGTCATAAAAATTTGTTATTATTATTAATACTACATAATCATTAATATGAAACATTTCAATAAATTAATACATATTGATATTCAAATACCGATATTGGAAAATTGAAATGAGTCAAATATCTACGCAGAATATTGCTCGATCGGATCAAAAATTATTAAATAAAAGCTGAAGGTAGCCCGAGTTAACTGTGACATCTGGAAGTCTAACGCAGGTCGGGAACATAAAAACATAATTAAACGCGATAGAGTCCGAAAATAATGGTTTCATTTCAAACGTATAGTGTTCGTGTAAATATAAGAAAACGTTATGTAAAATTATAAAAATAAACAGAAATTCATTGACATTGTAATAAGTTTTTGGAGTCAATATATTGTGAAATTATTTCTGTAAAAAATGTTGTAGTTTTATTTAAATATTGGCATCCTATTGTTCAGAAGCATTGTGTGTGAATTGCTTTCACGTACACATACATATTCTAGAGTCGTGGTAGACCAGGGATCAGGGCGCTCACTTTAATTTCATAGAGCGCGAGTGACCTGGATTCGGCGAAGGAAAACATCGTGAGTAAAACCTGCATGTCTGTGAAATAATAAAAATAATATTTCGAGGATATTTGAAGCCCGCCAACACGCACTGGAGCAGCGTGGCGGGCCCTTCCCGCCTCCTAAACCCTCGCTGATACACGTATTTGAGAAGGAGACCTTTGCCCAGCAGTGGGCACTTACAGGCTGCTACTATACTTTACTTTACACTATACTCTATACCATAGCCAAGTTTGTCTTCACTTACTTCTGGAACCGGCGCCGGCTCATTCTCACCGTCGTCCTTATGAGCTACAACATAAGGATGATTCTCCGGCAGCGCGAGGTCGTGCTGAGGTAAGACCCTTATTCCCAACCACGACATGAAGAGCAGAGCGCCACGGGGCCCGCATTCCAGAAGGTAGGCCCCGATAAGCGCCTCCACGCAATCCGCGATAGATTTGTCTGCAGAAGGATATATTGTGTAATTAATTATAGCCCATTCGGCTACAGTGTTAGAGACTCGAGTGACATGAGTGTTTCGCCACCTGCCGACGGCTTGAACACTAAGACGGCGACAGGCTCGCCACCTGTCGCGTGCTCCGAAATAAGCTCTGGTGAAGTGTGGGTTATAAAACCTCTATCCACCACCGTAGGGTATCCGGTCGTAAGAACCTTTATATATTATATTACATATATACAGTGGCGGTCGTATAATTAGAAACACTACCACCGGTCCTTGACATAATTAAGATACTTCGCCGCAATCGTTTTTATTTTGAAATTTACAATATGTTCAACGATTTATCATTTATTAGAAAAACAATATAAATGCCATTACATAAGTGCAGTTTCAATATTACATTACGGACAAACATTTAAATCAGTTTTAAGGTATCAACAATAATGGTCAACTAATTAGAAACAACAACAACAAAAAAGTATAAAAAGCAATATTTTTTTAAGTATTAGCAATTAGTATTGTTATTTACGAAATAGCTACAATCCACAGCCTGCCTGTGTTGATATTTCATTTGTTGTTTGGGATCTATGTTGTTTCTCTAATAAATGATAAATCGTTGAACATATTGTTGTCCTATTTATTGTTTAATTTCAAAATAAAAACTTTTGCGGTGAAATATCTTACATAATGTCAAGGACCGTTGGTGGTGTTTCTTATTATACGACCACCACTGTATATATACTAGCTTAACCATATAACGTTTCGCAGTGAAAACATTGAATGTCAAAACAAATCCGTACATTTGAGCTCAATCGGATGAACGTTGCCCTAACGCATACAAAAAAAAAACATTTTTATGTATTATAATTGGATTACGTCTGAGGTTAAGGGAAAAGAAATATCGGATAACGCCAGACTAGAAATACGAAGTTTGATGACGGGCTGGAGTGTTAAGGGTACATATCTGGCACTGCGTTCCCAAATCACATCTCAAAATGGTGCTATCCATACATCGTCCTGCGATGAAAGTTCATTCAGAAGATTACATACAGGATGCATAACACCCTGGAAGCAGGGGACATCCACCCCTGGACGCGAACACTGCACCTTGGCTGGTAAAGCTACCCGTTTAAGTTCGTACCTTCATCTGTCAAAAACATAATCCTAAAGATAATGTTAAATTTTTTGCTCAATTCTAACTCCACATGTATTCTCTCCTTTGGCAGAATATTTTCAGAAAGAGACAGAAAAAGAAAAGGTACAACACTACAGAGCGTGGTAGAGCCAAGCGGTGGCTTTTGCCGCTGCTCGAATCGATTGGACTGGTACCGCGGCCTCGCAGAATACCGGCGTGAAGTAGAGGCCTCTTTTGCTTCTGCGTTTCGTTCGGTGAGTGAGGTGACTGGAGGCCCACACCCCCTTTCCGTCCCCCTCCTCATCCTCCCTCCCATCTCACAAATACCCGTAAAGGCCGGCAACGCACCTGCAGCACCTCAGGTGTTGCGGATGTGCATGGGCGACGGTAATCACTTACAATCAGGTGAACCGCTTGCTCGTTTGCCGCCTTTTTCATAAAAAAAAACTACAGGTAACCAAAGCATGCTCAATGCTTTTATAATACCATAAAACTCCCTCACCCGGTATACTGTGTTGCGTGATCAAATTGTACGGTATGAAGCAACCGGTGTTGTCCACGGTGCCGTCTCCAATGTGTTGTTCCTGAGCGTCGACCTGAAATAAAATATAAGTTTTTTTTTATTGTGTCGTTGGCTGCAAGGCCTTTAGCCAAAAAGTAAAACTTTAGGTGATTCATGACGTGATAATTTCAATGGAAATTGTTTGAAATCTTTTCAAAATATCGACAGCATATTCACTTTTACTGAAGATTTGTTGGACTGATAGTACCAAAATCTTTTTTTTTTATTCGAGTCTCCGGTCTTGCGTTAAATTTTCCAATCACTGTACGCATTCACAAGCACTTGCGCCATTAAACACTATCAACATTACTCATCAAAACAAAAACATGCCAAAAAGAAATTACACACACCACTGCAGGAACACGTTCAGTCTGAGATTTTTAAACGACACAGTCAAGGTCTAACTGTAGCTTTATTGGTAAAATGATGGTGATGATCGTGATGATGATGAGGTGAGGTGGACGGTACCTGAGGCCGGTGGTGCAGCGTGGGCGGCGCGCGGTGGCAGGGCGGCAGCCAGTTGTCGTGCGGCTCGAACTTGGACGCCGTCATGCGGGCGCCCAGCCGCTTGCCGCGCCCCAGGCGGTACAGGTTCAAATTCGAAACCTGCGCACATAAAGACATAAAAACCTGCGCATATAACAGTCTATCCTTTTTTTTTATAAAAAAAAAGCTTACGTTTGACCTCAATCTTGCTCGATGGAAGGCGAAGATGAGGCCTAGGATGGTACACGTTTGCCTAGAAGGTGTCTGTTCACTTTGCCCTTCCGTCCGTCTATGTATTCTCTACAAGCTTTAGCCTGTTCAGTCTGCTGCTGAACACAGGCCTCCTCCAAGAAATCACCGGCATGGATGGTTGGATGAGTGTATGAGCAACTCACCCCCCGGGCACGCGGGCCGGTGAGTATTGTAACTGCAACAGCAATGCTGCTTCTCATATTTAGACTGAAAAGGTTCGAGTTCGACAATTTCGGATGGATCTTCCTCAGTCGTTCAGCCACCGGACCCTCGTATGTTAGCAAGGTGCACCAAATGCAAGTTAGGTGGACATCTTTAAGTAGTAGAAGGTATAACCTGCCCTGCATCCTAAAATAGTATTGGTACGTGGTAGAACCAAGCGACGGCTTCTGCTGCTCGAACAGGCCGGCTGACCTGGGTAGTATATCTACTGGTATGCTGGGTTTCGTTCGGTGAGTGAGGTAACCGGAGGCCCATTTACCCTCCCTCTCCTTCCTGCCCTCTCCCAAAAGTATATGACGGCGAGCTAACACACCAACATATAACCGGCGAGAGTTGACATTAGGGAGTTTTGGCACTTTAGTGTTTAATGCAGACAGACGTGATATTGTGTCGTGCATTCCTCACCTGCTTGCTCCTCATGTGGCTGAGCTTTCCCTCGTGCACGGTGGGGTGGGCGCAGTAGAGGTACGCTGTGATGGCAAACTTGAGGAAGCTGTCCCCGATCGTCTCCAACCGCTCCAAATTGATGCCGTCATTCGCGTTCGACATCGTTAGCGCCTGTGATAATAAATAAGCAATTCATTTTGGACTAGTGGGGGACGGGCGCGTGGTGGGGGTATCGAGGTAGATTTGCCTATGCTACTATGGATAGCTATCCCGCAACGGCACTTACTGGCTATTATCCATCACGTTCTCTTGGCTCCTTACAATACTCACTCCGCTCACCTACCTTCCCAACCAGCGCGTTGAGTATGGACCAATCTTGAATGAAAATCGTGTGAAATACGTGGTCTACCACTTCACGTTCTCTTGGCACTAGCCATGCCTTCTCGAATGGGCTGGCTCGACCGGGTGTACCTCCACGGCCTCGCAGAACCGGCGTGCAGTATAGGCATCTTATGCGGTTTCGCTCACGTTCAATTCGGATCACAAATGGCCGTTTCATACACACGATGAGTACATGACCAAGCGTTGTCACCGTTATTTAATATTAAAAAAAAATGCCGCTGATGGTGCAATGCTACACTAACCTGCAGAATAACGCTAGGACTCGGGCCCGGATGTCCTTCCAAATTTGGCTGATAATCGAAATCAAACTCCTTCCTATTCTGAGCCATACCGTCCTGATAATAAGGCTCATGTACCGCGCTCTCGCCGCTCCATTTCTCAATCTTCTCCTTATAACTATCCTTTGTATCGAAGCCCACGTTCACGACCTTCTCGTTCACATAGCCCGGGGAGTCTATATCCACGTCCCTCATAGAGAAACAGTTCATAGACTTAACGTCTTCTTTACGTAGTGACTCCTTAAATTTGGAGAGAAGTAGGCGTTTGTTTCTTTCTATGCTGTCTAACGTAACTTGACCTTCGGAGAAACTAATCTCCTCGGTGCCATAAGGAAATATCTCTTCTATTCCTTTGACCTTCTCCAATGGTTTCGATTGTAGCTTGCTCTTATTGATGTCCCTCGACGTTTCCGGGAGCAAATCGATGATCGGTTTGTCCTGGTCCAAAAGGAGTCCCTTCCCGATTATCTCTTTCTCGTGTTGGGATACGGATTCGCGGAACTTTTCGATGTACTGCAAAAAGAGAAATGATGCACATTACGAGTTAGTATGTCTAGACTAGTACCATCTCCCTCCAGAGCAAAGCAAAATATGAGCCTTATTAGAACAGTTCAAACAAATATGCCCCAGGACCTTATAATCTTGTTCACCAGTCGATTCAGGATCTCTCCATTCGTGTCCGGAGGGAGTTATGGGTAAATATTTAAAGTATATTAACACAAAGCCTAGTGGTCAGAGCGTTCGCTCTAAATCAGCACCACTAAAATTGCATCGGTGAAGGAATACATGATGAGGAATCCGGCCTGTCTGAGAAATAACAAAGGACGTGTGACGTCCGCCAACCAGCACTGGAGCGGCGTGGCCGACCCTTCCCCGTCACCAAGCAAGCTCTTTCGAAAAATATTTCAGATGAGGTTTATGCCCAGCAGTGGTTGTTTGTTTACAGGTTTGTTTACTTTACCCAACACTGGCAGGAAGATTATGCAAAGAAGAGATTAGAAACAAAGTTTTAAATTCGTGACCAATTAGCGTAAAGCACGGACCGCATATGAACGATAGCAGTCGACCCCGCCCCCTTTTCCATGGCATACTCCCTGCCGCGCAAGTGGCACAGTGTCATTTCGTTGTTTTAAAACGTTCATATTAAGGAAAAACCAAGCTGGATTGAATCGTGAAAATATGTCTTCGTAATGTAATAAAAATAACTTTACATCAGAAAGTATTTTTTTTTACAATCTCCATGACAATATATCAGTGATTTTCCTAGTGTTGGGATAGATATAAGTTAACAAAGCTAGCGATATTAGTCTTAGCGATGAGTCGGTACTCACGCGCGGCGGCGCGCGGGCCGCCCGCAGGCTGTCGCGGTGGCGGCGCACGTCGCGCGCGTCGTCGGCGGGCTCGGGCTGCGGCGCGGCGGGCGCCAGGCGCACCCGCTCCACGTCCACTGCCTCGGCCTCGTGCGCAGTCTTGTATTCGATACGCACGCCCATCGCAACTGAACGAAATACACAATCTTTAGTCAGAGCATATTAGCAGTCTGTTAATAATCACTAATGGATCTCTCTTCAAATATTTGAGGGAAGATTGGAGCCGATCGTAGTTTATAGGTCTCGAAATAAAATTTTCTATTATTTCGAGGACAAGCTGGTTTCCTTGCGATGTTTTCCTTCTCCGACGAGCACGTGTTAAATTAAGTACTTACAATCGCTATTAATAATTTTAGTGGTAATTTCATGCGGAATTGTGTAAAGTAATTTTTCAAATTAATTAATTTGCATTTGCAATTTTAGCGATACTAGCACCGGAGATCAAACCCGGAACACTCGCGTCTTTACCATCACTCTGACTTAATTGTAAACCACAATATAGTAACCAAATGCTTATATGTTTGACATCAACACCTGTCTTTAGCATTGCAAATGTCTAATGTTAGCTGATAATAAAAAAGTTTACTACAACGTAAGTCAAGGTGGAAATTGCATACTACTTCAAAAAGACCTGGACGACTTGGTCAAATACTACAAAATGAACAGAAGTTGAATCAAATACATTTACCTGTAAGACTAAACTAGTAAATTATACAGTTTATCTGTCTAGAGATCTCGGAGTGGCTCTAGATTCAAAATTCATAATAGCATACCATATACATTGCATTATAAAGCGTATAAAATGCTTGGGTTTTGTATTTAAAATATGTAATCTTTTCTATAATATTAGATGCATATAAATTATTTATATCTCTAACATAAGAAGCAAATTACCATTTAGTTTGTCTTATGTAATTTTAACTGTGTAAGGATGAATAAAGCCATTATGTGGGGTTATTTAGATATATACTCGTCTGGTTGGGAGATATATAATATAATATAATATGTATACATACATAAAATACAAAAAAATAAATAAATAAATTATAACCCAACCAGACGGAAGCCCTCGGCAGGGGAGACCAGACGGCCGAGGGTTAGGGGGAATGGGAAATAATAAAGCTATTATTATTATTATTACATAAGGATATTGGAGTATGGGTGCTGCGTATGGTTACTTCAGGGTTCAAGGTATATTGAATCGATTCAGAGATTTTTTTTTAAAATACCTTAATTTCAAAACACATCGCGTTACGTTAGCAATGAAGACTGCTAACGTTTCTGCAAAGCTCTACCACTCGGAGATCGAAACGAGACTCGATACGCTATTCCCGCACGGATTATTCCCGCCCGAGTTACTGTGTCGGGGTATCTCCCCGATCTCTTTAGCGTCCCTTCCGAGCGCACTCTACACACAAACATACGTTTACTACAAGTTCCTATATCAATCAAATTAATTAATATTTCAATATCAAAATTAACGTCGAAAACTTTTAGAAAACTTCTAATCGAAAAATTTGTTTAGTCTGGTAGTTATATTATTTTATACATACATATATATATAAATAATATTCCTATCAGTCAGTGTGGTGTTCACCATTCGGTTGCCAGATGGTCACTTGTTGGCTAGCCGTGTGCATCGCGTGCAGGTGATGTTGGCAGTTGGGTGAATTAGATGATGTATTATACCTTACATCTCATCTATAACTGAAAGCTCATAAGGCTTATTATTATTATTATTATTATTACAAGAGGACATAAATATAATGAATGAGACATATCCTGACCGTTGGAGTTCCTACTGCTGCAGAAGCCACTGGTGTCGGTGTCTTCGTCGCTTCCATCAGAGTCCAAGTCCGAATCGTCCGTATCGAAGTCGCTGAAAGAAAGAGACAAGAAATAAGCTCTCGTAACGGTATCCATACGTAGAATAGTCTTTTTATTTTTATTTTTCTTTTTCTTAAAGGGAAATGGGGCAGAGGAGCTGCAGGTACGCTCCCGGCCTTGGAGGATATTTGGGAGACGGGGGAGAGGATGAGGAGGATGGTCCTCCGGTTACCTCTCTCACCGATCGAAAAGTAGAAGCACGAGGTGCATGTACTTCACGCCGGTTTTCTACGAGGTCGTGGTACTTCCCCGAACGAGCCGGCCCATTCGAGCAACAGCAAAAGCCGCCGCTTGGCTCTACCACGTACAGAAAATGTCTAACCAGACAATTTAGTCATTTTTTTCCGTTCACTCACTTTTCATCGGAGCTTATTTGTGACAACATCGAGGCTAACGATACAATGGTACACGAGTTTTGAAAATGTCATTGGTGGAATCCTTGCACATAGGGGATCGAACTCCGAGTCACTTGATTGGCTACCGATGCACGAACCACTCGGCTATCGAATCCGTATCATCGAAAGAATACTCTGGATCGCTCTATCTCTCTCCCTCACTCTTTCTCTCTTTTTCTTTGTCTCTCTCTTTGGTTATATAATTATAAGGCAATCCACGCAATCGACTAAGTAAATTAGCTTAAAAATGTTCCAATTTCAAAGCTTTCCGGGTCCGGGGCGTGGCTTGTTGGGTCTGACGCGACTCCCCACTTATTGGAATGAGCGTCACATCCGATACGAGTGCCTTCTTACCTTACCTAAATCGGTTCTTAAGAAGGGGATACCTACGGAGTTTCTCTCGTCGGTTTCGGACGACCGCCAGAGGAGCCTCATTAGGCAACGGTAGTAGATTAAAAAAAAACAATTGACAAACGAAATCTGAATTTCATACGTCAAATGCTTTCATGCGACTCACAATTTCTATACTCTATTACTATTCTATACTCTTTATGTTATGATGGTAATTTTGTTTTTATCTGTATCTTTGTCCTTTCTATTAATTAACTTTATGTTCTTCCATTTTTTAGCAAATGAATGTATTTTCATTCTTACATTCTTTCAAATGAAGATTTTTCATTTTCATCACCTGTAAACAGTCCGCTGACCGAGGGTAGGCAGTACCGTAAGAAGTGCAAGAACTAATTCCGGCGACCGCCCCGCCTTGTTCGCCATGCCACAAAAATGTTTTATAAAGATTCTCTCTCTCTCTCTCTATCTCCCCCTTTCTCTCTCTCACACACTTTATGCATTAAATACCTGGACAAATAGGAACAGTCGCTGTCCGCAACGGAATAGGTTCTGGGCGCTCCGTATTGAGGTTTGGGCTTCTCTATAGGGTCGCTCCAATTGGCACCGCCTGGATAGCGAAATATGAAAATTAAAAAAAAACTTCTGAGTAAAATTCTTCATTATTATTTTTTTGCTGTCTGTACCTACCTGTTCTGAAAATATCCGTGCGAACTTTGATTGAAAAGAGGGGAATTGTTATTAAAAAGTATAAATTATACATATTATGGTTATTATTGTCGTATGGTAGTCGGATAGCGTCGTAAGACGTCTGCTCCCCCCCCCCCCTCTTCACATCCCGTAAGTGTCATAAAAGTCGACTAAGTAGTCGAGTAAGTCGCTACCATACACAATAGTAATACGTCCAATAGTTTACCGGGTACTGAACTAGTAACCAGAAACCATATTCTTGAACACGAGCTACCTCCCGGTAATAAAAGAAATAGTAAAGTATACCGTGAGCACATGATACTCTATAGCGTAAGATGCTGCTTGTCACGAGCCTCAATGTCTTAGTCGACTTTTACGTCGCCGAGACGAGTTGTTCCATGGTGCGTACTTACCACGTTTATAAAACAGCCGTGACGATATCTTACCCGAGGCCGAGGTGCAGAATGTCAGATTAGGTGGCAGCGGCTCCATGTATTCGTCGTACTCCATCGTCTCCGGTATTGAAGAGGCCATATCGTTGGACCAGGTGCCTATCTCGAAGCCCTGCGAAATGAAGTCATCGACATCGCGACGTCATTGCGATGTCTATCAGGCAGCGTCCTAAATACTGGGACTTGCGTGATAGAATAACTGTTACTGACGCAAGGTAATATACACAATTAGCACCACAATCGCAGTGTGATACAAAATAATGAACGCTTTTTGGCGCTAAAACTGCAACCGATGACGTCATACTGACAATAACAATCGAATCACCGCAGCCAAAAAAATAATAATAATAAACATATCGCTAGTATGCAGTGTTGAATTATAACAACGCAAATTTTAAACACCCCATAAACATATAGAAATCGATACTCACTGCCTACCCCGACACCTACAGGCGTGATTGCTTATACTGATTGGATGCGACATCACGATATTAAATTCAACCTCATATTTTACAGGTCGTTTTTTACGTGGTGCTCGACCACATAGCTTTTACCGCTGCTCGAATGTGCCGGCTCTATCGGGGTAGTACTAAAGCCTCGCAGAATACCAGCGTGAAGTGGAGGCACAGTGTGCTTCGGCGTTTCGATCGGTGGGTGATGTAACCGAAAGCCCGCTCCCTTCGTCCCAATCATCCCTCCTATTCCCCAAATATCCCTAATGGCCGGCAACGCACCTGCAGCTCCTCCCATGTTCCAGACGTAAGTGGACGTCGTAAGACACTTATCATAAAGAAAACCGCTTGCGCATTGCCACCATTTCCGTAAAAAAAAAAGAAGGCCATTTCCATGTTATATTCCGGTACTACAGTTGTTTAGTCACAGTGTATAATAAATGAATCATTAAGCATAACTGGTATAATAAAATTGATTACTAATTAACCATGATAAAATTAAATCCGATACCAAGCATACCACTGACACGACCACAAGACCGTGAGCTCATTCTGCTTAGATCGGTATCGGATCTTTAAGCGTGGTAGAGCCAAGCGGCGGCTGTAGCTGCTGCTCGAATGGGCCGGCTCGACCGGGTTGATACCGGCGTGAAGTAGAGGCATCTTGTGCATCTGCGTTTCGTTCGGTGAGTGAGGTAACCGGAGGCCCACACCCCCTCCCTATTCCCCTCCTCTTCCCTCCCATCTCCCAAATATCCTCAAAGACCGGCAACGCACCTGCAGCATCTATGGTGTTGCAGATGTATGTGGGCGTCGGTAAGCACTTACCATCAGGTGAACCGCTTGCTCGTTTGCCATCTTTTCCTATACTTTAACTATAACATCTGGACATCTAACACCTTAGCCCCCCCCCCTCCCCCACCCCCGTGACAACGTCGAGATTTAAAAAAGTTAATTAAAAGCGATAAAATACGTATCTAATAGATTTATTTCAAACGTGTAGTGTTCGAGTAAATTAAAGAAATCAATACATAATAGGTTTTTTGTTTAATAGTCAAATTAATATTCGATAAGTAAGCGATATGTTTTGCGTCGTTTGGGTTTTTTTTTATGAGAGAGGCGGCAAAGGAGATAAGAGTTCACCTGATGGTAAGTGATTACCCTCGCCCGCGTACATCCGCAACATCAGAGGTGCTGCAGGTGCGTTGCCGGCCTTTAAGGGTATTAGGGAGATGGGAGGGAGGATGAGGTGGGGGATGGGAAGGGGGTGTGGGCCTCCGGTTTCCTCACTCACTGAACGAAACGCAGATACACAAGATGCCTCTACTTCACGCCGGTATTCTGCATGAACGTGGCACCAACCCGGTCGAGCCGGCCCATTCGAGCAGCAGCAAATGCCGCCGCTTGGCTCTACCACGTTTAGTAAGCGATGCTTCTATTGACTGTTAAAAATATTACCATCTCTACCTACCCCGTAAATTGGATGTAAATATTATTGGAACTATATTGCATCACAGGTATTAAAAAAAAATGTTATGAATTTATGACAAAATGTAACGGAGTTCAGATGCTTACATTCTCGGCGTCTTCCTTTTCTTGTAGTATATCATTGATCGTCTTCTCTTTCACTTCCTCTCCTCGTTCCTTCTGTTCCTCTTCTTCACTCGCCTGTTTTTCGCTCTCTTCATTTTCCCTGCGATTAAAAACAAAATTAGATTGTCTTCATTAACAGCCAAAGAGATAAATGTATTTCTTAATTCTATTTGAATTATCCCGCGCTGTTGACGATGCTGTTGGTAAAGCTTTTTTTTTGGTAGACTTTGAATTTTTTTTTTCGTTTGCCGTTAAAGCAGGGGCCGCCATTTTGAAGGCAATGTTCTCTGATTGGTATGAAATATGGAAGCGACTAAAGAAAACTAAAGTTCTGTTGAAAGTTTGTATTAACTTACTCTACTTACTTACTTAAATTACACGTTTCTTTGTTTATATGCAAGTCGTAACTATAAGCGTATTTTGATGTAATAAAAGTAAAACCTAACGAAATAAAAACATTGTTCACAGAGCAACACATCGTAGTTTATTTCAATTGCCGATTATTAGAATTTGGATGATTACTGTGTTATATAAATATTAATTGTGGATTATAATTGACTCGTACCTAAATTCCTTCTCTCTCTGCTCTTTAGCGTTGGAGTCGTCTTCCTCTTTCTTCTTTTCAGTCTTTTCCGAGTCTGCATTCAATACCTGACAACAAATTGAAGAAATATCATAATTAACCCTACACATGCACACACACACACACACACTGCTGTAAACCCTCTCACATATACAGTCACCATAGGTTCGGACCAGAAAAGAGAGCGAATGAATGAATGAAAATTCTTTATTCGTCGACATAAGAAACATAATTTCGTTTGACAAATGTCAAATTTTTTTTTAACAATCTACCACCGTTTCGCAATGAGGCTTCTCTGACGGACGGACGAAGCCTTAGGAATTATAAGTTCTGTCAAAGATTACAAAGCATTACTTATTTAAAGACACCGTGAAATAATAATAATAATAAAAGTTATGTGAGACATATGTGTATATATAACGAGAACCTCGTGAAAGCCGAAACAGATAAGAAAACGAAATATCTGGACCTGGCTCACGAGGTGACCGACATGTGGGGTGGTATGCCGACCGAAATTATTCCGATCGTCGTCTCTGCGAATGGGTTAATCCCAGTCAGCCTCGCAACATCTGACGCCAGCCGCGTGCGTGACGGACCGCTCCGAGCTCAAATACAGAAGTCGGTGCTACTTGATACCGCTCGCATTGTCCGCCGGTTTCTTTCCCTTACCCCTAACCCTCGGCCTGGTTGGGTTATAAATTATTTATTTAATTTATTTTATTTTAAGTATTTTAAATATAATATATTCAAAGATAACTTTTTTATTTTATGTATATATACATATTTATATATATCTCACCCAACCAGACGAGTATATATCTAAATAACCCTCCACGATAAAAAAAAACTTATGTATACTTATCTATCAAGTCTAAGCTAATAATTGAACACAATTTTTTTTTAATACTGACTGCCCTTGGCTTTGTTACGGGATTTTGATCTCTCTGGCCACGAATCTATGGTAACACGCACTGTCTCCATGGGGAATATGCCTTGCCGTCGACGCTTGGCTCTACCATATACAGGGAGTCGACTGTCACAAAAGTCAACATCTGCGAGCGGTGGTGCTTGTCTTCGGAGTGGGTAGCATGTGCCATTTTATTGTTTTTTCCATACGGAATTGTGCGAAATAATTTTTTTCCAGCTTCATTAAAAACGATGGGTTACCCCGCAAGGCTTACACGCTTGACTCTATTAGCTATCCCGCACGTACCTCCGCCAAGCTCCAGCCGAAGTCCAGCGGTGGCCACTGGAAGCCGGGGCATGTGGCGTCGTCGATCTTCGGTATGCCCAGGCCGACGTCTATCGCCACGGCGCGCCGAATCTCATCCGCTATTAGCAGAGCGTTAATTCTGAAAAGTTAATATAATACATGACACACCCGTAGCGGTTGGATCGTTATATTTATTTATTAAGGATTACCAACAAGGTTAACACATAACAATTATTGTTTTTCATATAAAAATGTTTTTTAAATAAAAAGGCATGTGCCACCTTACTTAAAGGCAACCACGGAAAGCCAGTAGACACAGTCTGGTAAAGTTAAATGAATATTAATATTAATTAGATCTATTGCTTATCTAAAGTAACACTATAACAAAGAAACGTAATAACAAAAAGAATGAAATAAATTATACATAGCAGCGGCCCATAAATTCCCCACTGCTGGAGAAAAGCCTTCTCTTTTTCGTGATTGTTTTGGAATGAATTCACTACGCTGTTCCAAAGCGGTTTGTCAGACTTCATGTTTTTTGATTTCTCAGACATGCAGGTTTCCTCGCGAAGTTGCGCTTCACAGCCGAGCAAGTGGTGCATTGGTGAGTACCCACTCACTAGATATTCAATTCCCCATCAGTAATAAGTCTCCTGGATCAGACCCTTACCGTAGACAAGTTTAAGGGTTAATCTTCTGCTTGTGCTTCTGTATCTACCTGTACAGCACGCAGGGCAGTGCGACGGTGGCGAACCACAGCGGCGCCGCGAACGGATGTACCCGACACAGCTCGGGCACCAGGATCTGCTTCTGGTCCAGCCGGTCCCGCTTCGCCCTCCTGGTCCTCTCGGAGGACACCGGGAGGGCGACACCTTTGCGGTTCACGTATCTGTAATTAGCGGGGAAATTTAGCAGGGAGCTGATGATTGCTTACACGAAAGCAACGCCGCATAAACCCAACAATAACGACCGATGTTGACGATCAAACGATACGGAATGGAATGAAATGAAATGAAAAACTGTGACACAAGAGATTCAAATTTCGTTAAACAATTTTCAGTTTCGTAATGAGGTTCCTATGGTATACGTATCAAATCATACAAAATAAAAACCAACAATTGAAGCATGTTCTAAGATAAAGTAAAATGACAGAATAGTATAATGGTCCTTTTATGAAATGGTCGAATTCCACAATCGGGCCACGATATATATACAAAGTGACACGACCTATATACTTGCATGCTTTTGACATTTAACGGAATCTTGGTTCCTACTAGTTGGCTCATGAATTTTCGGAAATAGTAGCAAATTTAAAACCAAAAAAAAACTTTTTTCAAATAACCTTAAATAACCTAATAAACCAAATTAAACGTCAGCTCTGAAAATGAAATGAAATGAAATGAAAATACACTTTATTGTACACCAATAGCAAAAATAGGAAAAAATAAATAAATAAAAAGAAACACAAAGGTACAATTGGCGGCCTTATCGCTTAGAAGCGATCTCTACCAGGCAACCATTTTGCAGAGGAAATAATGACAAGGTGAGCAAGGGTTAAGGGTGTACGCAAGTTACAAAGAAGTGAAAATATAATGTCAGCTCTATTCGTAATGGACAGTGACACCTGTCGCGGGATTTCTTTGTCGGCGTGTCGGCAACTTGAAACGCGGGCGTCGGGCGGTCGATATGTCGTTGGCGTATGAATGATTATCTTACGTTGCCTTGACAGCCTAGAGACAGATCACAGCAGGACACGGGCCTCTCCCATAGGGAGGATTTGCCACGCTTGCCACACTCGCCACTCAACATCAATACTCAACTGGAAGCTGTTCGCGAATCTTATCTCTACCCAAACACAGAACAGCCGCTTTCAGAGGGAGTTTTCGATTTTGCGCTACTAAAGGTAGCAATGACATACCGCCCCCTATTCGCGAGGTTAAAACTAAACCTACGTTTAAAAAATTATATCGTCTATATTTATTAAATTAGGCAAAAGTCAAATTGACTAATTCATACTCTGTTTCTTTAATTATATACTAAATATGTTTATCTCAAATTGGATCGATTTTCCATCATAAAGAGTAGTTAAGTTTGCATTGTATATTTATATGGTTATATGTAGATAGTTGCTCAGCGCGCTATGGAAAGGGCTATGCTCGGTGTTTCTCTGCGTGATAGTCTGCAACGATGATATCCGCAGCGGAACTAAGGTAACCGACATAGCCGTACGGATCAGCAAGCTGAAGTGGCAATGGGCCGGCCACATAGCTCGCAGAATTGACAACCGGTGGGGAAAAAAGGTTCTCGAGTGGCAGCCACGTACAGGCAAACGCAGTGTAGGACGACCCCCCACACAGATGGAGTGACGACCTGCGCAGTGTTGCGGGAAGTCGATGGATGCAGGTGGCTCAGGACCGAGCTTCGTGGCAATCTTTGGGGGAGGCCTATGTTCAGCAGTGGACTTCTGATAGACTGAAATGATGATGATGATGATGAATGTAGATAGTGTTTTGTAGTGTGTAATATCATACAGTTTTTTTTTTAATTTAAAATTTTTTACTTAAATTTTTTTTTAAATTTTGAATCAAGTTACAGAGACTATTTCGTTTTATACATTAATTGTTGATTTTATACTAATTAGTTAAAAGTAACTTAGTTATTCCTGTATATGGAAGGCAAATCATAGCAGTGCGTTTGCAGCAAACATATCTTGCGTACTGCGATTATGAGACAGTGTGCGAAGTGCATCGCGCAATAGGGTCGGTGCTGACTGGAGATCAGCGTGGGGGTGAACCCCACGGCACCGTGCTGAGTCAGCACCGTTTCATTTAACACGACGCGGGTTATAAATTATAAAGTGGACCTCAGTTGACTCCTCTTAAGCCTCAGCTTCTCTTAAATTATTTCTTTTTTTGTTTTTACTTATTTATTGTCTTTTCTGTAAGTAAAGTAAAGTAGCAGCCAGTAAGTGCCCACTGCTGGGAAAAGGCCTCCATCTTAAATACGAATATCGGAGAGGGTCTAGGAGCCGGGAAGGGCCCGCCACGCTGCTCCAGTGCGGGTTGGCGGCCTTCACATATCCACGAAATTATTTTACAGACATGCAGGTTTCCTCACGATGTTTTCCTTCACCGCTGAGCGCGTGGTAAATACAGCACTTAAAATTGCTGTTAACAATTTTAGTGATGTTCACAATTTCAGTTTTATGACACTAAAGTGAGCGCCCTGAGCACTAGGCTACCACGGCTCGTTTTTTCCGCATAATTGTAACTTTTGTGTTGTGTAAATGAATATCTGTATCGTATCGTATCGTATCGTATCGTACTCGGAAAACGGATTGGCGTCACATGATACTTTATTATAATAATTTTGTACGTCAGCAACGCGCCGACAAAGAAATCGCGCGATGTGTTTGATTACCCGAGGTCTATCAAGTATTTATTACGAATTTGATTTTACAACGAAGTTTTTTTTTTTAATTATTAAATATTTTACCAAAAAATAAATATTGGCCATTATGCCAGTTAGTCGTTAATAGAATGTGAGTACCGTCGCATCCATTCTGTGCATATACAATTCAAGAGCGTGATGACCTGGGCGTCAGCAGGTTGAGCCTGGCGCTGGTGTGGTCCACGTCCAGCAGCGGCTGCTGGGGCTGCGAGAGCGTGGCGCCGTACTTGCTGCTGTAGTACTGGCGGAAGGTCGCGTGCGCGGCCGACGGGAACGCGGACTCCGGGCTCAGGTTCCAACAGATCTCCGCCACCAGGAAGAACTGGCGACAGGATATTTTAAATTTTTTTTCGACTGTAATGACAAACTAGCTAACTGCCGATTCGGATGCTTCAATCGAAGAAGTACGTCGCTTTGAACTAAGGTGGAATGCCCTTAAAGGTTAGTTACACATAAACTCTGCTCTAGCTACTAACACAAAGGGAGGCCGCCTTTATTTGAGAGGAGGGGGGAAGGGAGGGAGTTTAGATACGGGTTTAGGTTACATTATAGTATGCTACATCAGCCTACGTTATTTCACTGCTAGACATGGGTAACTCCAAGAAAGCGGTAATAAAAAGCCGGCACACATTTCTTGGAACGTTCGCCCGTACTCGCCAAGCTGGGCAAGCGGGTTGCTGAGCGTACCAGATGCAACACAGGCACCAGTGATGCCCCACTACTACGTTTTTTTTTATGGGTCAGGTGGTAAACGAGCTAGCGGCCCACCTGACGGTAAGTGACTACCGTCGCCCGCATAATTCCGCAATACCAAAAGTACTGCAGGTGCGTTGCCGGCCTTTAAGAGTATTTGGGAGATAGGAGGGAGGATGAGGAGGGGGATGGGGAGGAGGAGAGGGCCTCCGGTTACCTCACCAACCGAACTAAACGCAGAAACACAACATGCCTCTAATCGAAGCAGGTATTCTGTAAGGCCGCGGCACCAACCCGGTCGAGCCGGCCCATTCCAGCAGCAGCAAAAGCCGCCGCTTCGCTCTACCACGTAAAATTTTGTGTTCAACAACGCCAGGTAGTATTTACCACCACCACTCGATCGCCAGAGCCTTGTCTGTTGACAAGCATGGCGCATCACATGCAGAGTTTTGCATTTGGATGCAAAAGGTACAATACCCCGTACACCCCCAATAATCGAGTCTATTGACCATTTATTAAAGAAAACGTCATACCTGCGGCTGATCTTGATTCCTGTACCAAGGTGTGACTACAGCTTCTTTGTACTTCTCCGGATCAAAAACGAACGTCTCCCCGGGCTTCAGCAGGGGATTATCCATCTTCTTCACTTTCCCGTCCTTATCCCTGCCCCTGTCTCTCTCCACTTTCTTCTCCTCTATACTCTCTTCCTCTTCGTCCTCGTCCTGACGGAACAGGTTCGGTTTCTCCACTTCCAGATTCTTCTTCTCATCCGTGTACTTGTATATTAGTTCTAGGAATCCCCAATCCACGTCGACCTTCGCGGCGCCGTCCTGTTTCGTGGCTGAATTAAGAGCTGGAGTTAGACAACGCTTCACCGTATCAATTGGAGATACATACATCAATTTTAAGCTGCTTTAAATTCATTTAAAACCAGTAACTTTTGAAATATCACAATGAAACACAGACTGGGTTAGTCGCCGAGTGTGTATGTTCAGTCTATCTAACTTAAGTAGGCTTTAATTTTTTATTTTTTAAGATTTTGTCAACGATAATGCTGAACAGCTACTGCAGCCCATAGACACCGGCAAACAACCTCAATCGAAGATGGTTACGGATGTAATTCGTCACCTCTGAGGACTAAGATGAAATGCCTGAGAGTCTATAGTTGTACCGGCTCGGTATACCTTACAGACCGGAGCACAGCCGGGGTTGCCCGGCTGATTAACGACAGAACTTGGTACCTAACCGGACGACTCCTTAGCAGAGAAGAAGCCTACCACTAGTGTGACAGGCAATTCTTTTCTAGCTGCGAGCGTACGTGTACGAGTGTGTGAGCATGCGCGTGCAAGTGTGCGTGCATGGGATTGTAGATTTACGCTTTATGACGCTTTAGAATATGTCGTATTTATTTGTACCGATTCCCTTGCTCGACTACTTCTAATAACTTACTTTTGACAGTTGGCACTATGTAATAGTTATTGTGCGTGGACCCCTCGCTCTGCAGCTTCATGCCGCGCCTGCGCACTCTCAGCACGTCCGAGAACACAAAGCGCATGAACCTGCAAAATTAACCCATTTTCAATCATAGCTTCAAGACTCATCCCTAATGAAGTAAGCAGAGATGTAAAAACTGAGTTTACCATATACTTTATTCTTCCTATTTAGACTGATTGTGCGCGTCTCACACTCTGCAGCATCACTCTGTGCCAAAATAACCTTTTCTCTGGCTCCATATACACACCACCTTAGATAAATAAAATATTCTGTCTTTCTCTATCTCAAACAGAACACATACCTGCGCACTAAACGCGCACGCCTCGGTGAAAGCCGTACGTCGGCCTCGGCCGCCAGCTCCACGGACACGCGGACCTCGCCGGACCGAGTGTACACTGGGAACGCCGGGATTTGCAATCTGTTGAAATGATAAATACGTCAAAATTCACCTTAGCATAGCACGCTCTATATCACACTGAGCAACGTACACAGTACTGCGCAGTGTACACACCTCTACACACAGTACTCATCACTGCTCACTGTACAAGCCACTCCACATAGTACACACCACTCCATACAGTACACACTACCGCTCACAGCATACACACCATGATACACAGTACACTCCACTCCACACAGTACACACCACTCCACGCAGTACACAGTCTACACTCGCGGCACTCACCTGTCTGGCTGGTGGCGCGCCATGAGGATGCCGATGGCCTGGCTCGCGTGCTGCGGCGCGTGCAGCCGCCGGCCCCTAGTGTTGTACCTCTCCGGCAACGCGCACCACAGTTTCGAGTCTATCGCGTACAGGGTATTACGTTTTGCACCTGTTGGCGATATTTAAAATGCACATAGCTCTAGTAACTCTTTACATATTATTCCATCACGTACAGGCTGTTATGTTTTGCATGTTTTGATGATATTTAAACTGCACATTGCTATAGTAATGTATGTGCACAGTGTAACTATCAAAGGTCTGCTATGTTTTGCACTAGTTGACAACATTGAAACAGAATGAATAAATTTGAAACACCAGCAACTCCTCGACATTCTTTTGATGACGAGCCTTTTGAAAATATTGAAGACAATGATGTGGAAATTTTAATGAACCGATATTTAAAAAGCAATATGAATCACTATTAGTTTGAATTAGTAAGGAACATGAAATGAAAATTAAAATACACTTTATTGTACACTAATAGCAAAAATAGGAAAAATAAATAAATAAAAAGAAACACAAAGGTACAATTGGCGGCCTTATCGCTTAGAAGCGATCTCTACCAGGCAACCATTTTGCAGAGGAAATAATGACCAGTGAGCAAGGGTTAAGGGTGTACGCAAGTTACAAAGAACTGAAAATATAATATCATCATCATCATCATCATCATTTCAGCCTATTAGAAGTCCACTGCTGAACATAGGCCTCCCCCAAAGATTGCCACGAAGTTCGGTCCTGAGCCACCTGCATCCATCGACTTCCCGCAACACTGCGCAGGTCGTCACTCCATCTTGTGGGGGGTCGTCCTACACTGCGTTTGCCTGTACGTCGCTGCCACTCGAGAACCTTTTTTCCCCAGCGGTTGTCAGTTCTGCGAGCTATGTGGCCGGCCCATTGCCACAAATAAATTATAAATTATAATAAATATATATTGATATATACACAAACATATACTGATATATCTAAGATGTATTTAATAAAAAAAATAGTTCTGAGATTTTACAAATGTTGCTTAAGTACTTACCAGGCTTAGCTTCCTTCTGCTTCGTCTCGTTTTTCCGCACACCATCGGGTGGATCGATCTCAGAATCGCTGGTGTCTACAACCGGCTGGCAATCGGTGAAGGCCCACGCTGTCTGCGAGAAATTATAATTATTCAATACTGCGAAAAGAGCGTAAGCACCGTTTTCCACTTATCAATTAAATGTAAAACCTACGTACACAAAATCCAAAGAAACATGAGTTTACCATGGTAACGTACTGTTTTGTTTCTCAATATGGACGCTTTTTTACGTTTTTTTTTGGCAGCCACGTACAGGCAAACGCAGTGTAGGACGACCCCCCACAAGATGGAGTGACGACCTGCGCAGTGTTGCGGGAAGTCGATGGATGCAGGTGGCTCAGGACCGAGCTTCGTGGCAATCTTTGGGGGAGGCCTATGTTCAGCAGTGGACTTCTGATAGGCTGAAATGATGATGATGATGATGATGGACGTTTACACCTGTTTCTTCGAAATGAACAATTTAATTGAAATTTTCTACATATAACCAGGATACATAGGTCTAAAACGTTAGTAGAGAACCTTAGGGAAATATATAATTACTTAATAAGTATTAGGTAAATATAATTGTGATTACTTTATAATATGGAAAACTTAAGATCACTCTTATTTAACTTTTTAATACCCTTTTTCGCAAATGTTTTCATCTAACTGAACATACCTATGTTATCCTGCTACTGGTACATACGTACCTGTAGAAACTTTCCTATGCTAATTTAACCTTGGATGATATATTAAAAGAGAAACTGAACGCACGCAGGGTACCCCGCAATATGACCTCCACTGGAGGGTCTGTCTAGGTGTGCGGGCAACATAGGATCGATCTGAGTCGCGTGAGGTCTGAAAGAGGGGCTACAAACTTTTGTACTTGGTCTGGCATGTTTGTCCGTGTGCAATATATGTATGTAAACTGCCTCCGCGGCATAGGAGATATCTTTAAAGATGCAAAGTGTGCAAAGTATTTTTTTCTAATATCCACAAAGTAACGCCTAATAGAATCAGAAAGAGAAATTCCTGCAGAAAGGACTTATGTAAAATAAAAAAAAATCATGTGACCACCTCCACACGGCGAATCTCTCTTAGTCGATCATTATCACCTTTCCGTTCAAGCCCACAGCTGGACTACCGTGAAAGTGTTAGAATTTAACAGTGTGTTCCTTCATCACTGCGAACCCATTGAGTGGACTACGAGCGTGTGCCATTGATAATATTAAAAAAAATTACCCGTTTGAAGTAGTACTGCCGTCTCTTGGTGGTGCCAGGTCTGGCCGAATCATTGGGGTCAGTTGCATCTCCGCTCGTGAGGCAAGTGTTTACCGAGTTGGCCGTCGCCTCCAGTTCAGCTGCCTTGAAGTTTTCTTTGCCTGGAAAAAATGAGATGATGCTGAACTATCGATGGTGACGATGATGTCAACAACTTTACACTGGCTGCAGGTAATTACAGTGGCGAGATATCAGCGCAGGTCGCCGTTTGGTGGCAGAAGAGTATCTGCCATCACATATCATCTAATTAACATTAACCTTACCAGCCTGTAAACAGTCCACTGCAGGACATAGGACTCTCCTATATAGAGGATTTGCCTTAATCGCCGGCAAGCGGATTGGCGATGGCAGCACCAGGAACCTCGCACCTTAGGCTCTTCACCCCATCATCTGAAGTCTGAATACATTTTGTCTGGTATCTTTAGAAATGGTTATCCCGCCACCTGATAGCCATTTATGGGAAGAATCCTAACAGTAACCATTTATTTATTTATCTTATTTATTTAATCTTCATGCATAAAGTGGTACACATGGCGGACTTAATGCCTAGGCATTCTCTCCCACTTAACCATTAGGCTAAGCAGAGATAAACACGTAATAGAGGCGATACAGCTGACAGTATAAAACAAGTAAAAGATATTAATATCAAAATATATACTTACACAGATAGATACATACATACAATATATACAAAGATACACATAGATTAATGAATTTTAATACAAAATACAAACAAATATACATGTCAGGACAAACAACTAAAACGACACAATGACAAACAGCAGCTCTAGTACAGACTTGCAACATTTCTGGAATGTTTGCGGATTTTTGTCCAAACATTATCCATGCTAATATTATAAACAGGAAATTAATTCGAGTCTGTTTGTCTGAAACTAATTTTGAAAAAGTTTGTTATGGTCACCTAGAAGCCTGAAGAAAAAAAAGCGAATTCGCGAACGGAAGGTGGTGGACGAGTATAAAACATTTAGTACTCACCGATAGGCATAAGTTGGTTGTCTAATTCACCAGACTTGTGCAAAATCCTACACGCCTGCAGGGCCACCATCCTTCTAGCTAGGACTCTGGTCGGCATTGGGTGTCCCTGAAATCAATAAACTCTATTGGATTATGTGCTGGAGATGCCAGAGGAATATACAATCCTTTACTCTTATTGCCAGTGTGGTAACACATCAGTGCAGATGTGCCAGTGATGGAGAATCCATTCGAATTTACCATAACCAAATCCCACAGACTTGTAGATATTGTGGTAGATCCAATCAGTGGCTTCGACCGGGGTAGTACCGCGACCTCTACGAATACCAGCGTGAAGTAGAGGCATCTTGTACTTTCTGCGTTTCTGCGTCTGTTCAGTATTCTATCCTCCCTCCCATCGCCCAAATATCTTCAACTCACGATCAGATGTGCCGCTGGCTCGTTTGCCCCCTTTCGTAAAAAAAAAAACAAATAATGGAATGGGAAGTAGCATCACTAGTGAGAGGGGACCGGCACTGCGCTCACCAACCCATTGCCAGCGTGGTGGGTATGGACAAACCTTTAATTTCAGCCTGGTATAAGTCCAATGCGAAACATAGATCTCCACCAAAGTACGGCAAAGTACGGTCCAGGGCCACCTTCCAGTAGGAATTGCGCTTGCCTGTACCAGGTTGTCACGCGAGAACCTTCCTTACCCAAAGCTTGTAAGTTTTCTGAGAGCCATGTGGCTGGCCCATTTTCAGCTTGCTGATCCTTACGGATATGCTAGTTCTGCTGCAGATATCTTCGTTGCACATTGTATCGGCTCAGAGAAACTACGTGCATAGCCCAATAAACCACTTTAGAGCTTCCTCATAGGGGCTATGGTCAAAGACCATGTCTCAGTTCCGTAAGTCATCACTGTCAATACGCATGGTTGTAAACTTTGGTTCCTGAATATACTAACCACTATATTATATTTCACTGGACAATTGAGAGGCAGCCGAAGAGTGCAGATATATGCTCTCCGCATACTTCCATCTCTGTCAGGCAGTTGGACTTCTTCCATCCACCACTGGGGAGCGAGACGCGTGAACGTATCGGACGGTAGTTTACCGCAGTACCTAAAAAAATATGGCTTTGAGAGAAATTTTATTGTTTACAAGAAAACAGCTGCAATGGGATAAACTAAACTTTAAAACAAAAGGGAAAATGTTTTCCATTATTTCTCAGACATGCAGGTTTCTTCACAATGTTTTCATTCATCACCGAGCATGTGTTAAATTCAGCACTTAAAATTGCTATTTACAATTTCAATAGTGCCAGTTACTGGCGATCGAACCCAGCTCACTTGCGCTCTTTGAAACTAAAGCCCTGACCATTGGGCTACCACGGCTCATCATCTAAGTAAATATGAAAAATACAAATATATTAAAATATATAAATGAGTGTGAGAAATAAATAGGATTATTTAAAAAAATAAACTCTTAGTGTAGTGGGTCAATTGTTAAATAAATTTAAAGAATAATTCACACTTACCTATTAATTAGAGCAATGGCTGTACTTAGATCGACACTGGCAACACCATCACTGTCATTTTCCTTAACACGTGCCTCCATTTTACTATCAACACTATTTCCAGAACTGTCCACTAACACACTATTTGCACACTGGTTCACAATCACATCTATCCTTTTAAGCCTTTCAGTTTCATCACTACTATCTTTTATACTATCTTCAAGGTCTTGAAATTTATTACTATCAAACTCATTTCTGGAATCGACAGAAATACTATTCATTTGATTTATCAACTCTGTAATCACAGCATCCTTAAGATTGGTTGATTTTTGTATAGTTTCGATATTCTCCATTAAACTCTCAATGACAGTGCCACTTGCAGTAACATCTTCTGAACTTTTTTTCCCATTGATGGGATCAGATTCTTCATCATGAGCAATCTTTTTCTCTTCAGTTTCTTCTTTGTCTTTTATTTCTCTATTGTCATTTCCATTAATTGGAATAATTTCAGGTGCACATTCTGTCAGCGCTTTAATTATATTATTAATATTCTGAATATCCGAATTAATGATTTTTCTGTCACATATCACCTTAATTAACAGCTCTGCATATTTCTTTAACTCGGATTCCGTCAAAACACCTTCTTTTTTCTTTAGTTCGTTGCTCACTTTATTTTGTACAGGGGAATACGCTTTGATGGTCCGTGTGAAGACATCCGCGCGATATTCCTCCTCCGGTGGGGGTTCGTCTTGTATTCCACAGCCACATTTCCTGCTGATAATCTGTAAAATTAATTTTCTTATTAATTTTTATTGGATTGTAATTTGTAATTGTGGTAGTACAAGATGGCTTGGCGATGTAGTGGCTAAATGTTTGAACAAGTATTGTATATACTACTAATAATTGTTTCTGGTTTGTATTGTTAGTCCACGACACAAGACATTCCTATTCACAGATGTAATGTTTATTTATAAATAAATATTAGAAAAAACAATCTTGCTTTGATGAAAGTGTGATGACATTCAGACCAGTTTCTACTACGACGACATCTTCCGGTTAGAATCAGAAGCTGTTCTTGTTAGGAAATAATGTAAGGCGTGGTAGAGCCAAGCGGCGGCTTTTGCTGCTGCTCGAACGGGCCGGCTCGACCGGGTTGGTACTACGGCCTCGCAGAATATCGGCGTTAAGTAGAGGTATATTGTGCTTTTGCGTTTCGTTCGGTGAGCGAGGTAACCGGAGCCCCACACCCCTTCCCCATTCCCCTTCTCTTCCTTCCCTCCCATCTCCCAAATATCCTTAAAGGCCGGGAACGCACCTGCAGCACCTATGATGTTGATGTACGCGGGTGACGGTAATCACCTACCATCAGGTAAGTCGCTAAGATAATGTAATTCCTCTTACTTGATCCAGCTCTCGATAGATAGCCAAATGATGGAGCAGCAGCCGACTGCGGTCCGGTGCTTCCGCCAACAGCGCGAGGGCAGAGCGTGGAGCTCTAGCCCTGCCTCTGCACAGCGTGTGCGATCGGTAGCTGTGGGAGATTTGTAACATACGAATAATTCATCACTCCGACACTGCATCTGACACTTTCGTTCGGCGGAATCGCATAAGCGTTGCATACGGATACGGGAAGGTTAACTTACGGCACTATAGTATCTCCTGTGCCTTTGACAGCTGCCGATATTATTCAGAAGTTGTCGACGCGGTCGGAACCGGCCAGGAGGACATCATCAGTCAACAGTCCACAGCTGAACGTGAACCTCTCCCGAAGTTTGGTTTGGCCAGACACATCTCCATTAAGACGCTATTGTTCGCTCCCCCAATTTCTGACCCTTTCTTCCATTTCCCAAATACCCTTTAGGGTCGGCAACGCACCTGCAACTTCTCTGGTGTTGCAGATGTATGTGGCCGACGGTAATCTCTTACCATCAGGTAAGTCGCTTGCTCGTATGCGCTCGTTATTTATAAAAAGAAATATATAATAAGCTTTCATGTCTCCGACACACAGGGGTGGTCGGAGGTCTAGACATTTATGAGTCACATAAAGTGTCACTTTGAGTTAATTTGGCACAATGAGTGAGTGTGTTCAGTTAAAACCAACGATACAAAACGTGCACAACTTTTTTAAAAAATCCTGGTGCCGAGCTCTCCACCATACACTTGATCAGACGCCTCCTAGCAATAAATGCAGATCTACCATGCTGATCTTATGAGTTATTCTTAGGACAATAAAGATTATTATTATTAATTTTTTTTTATTAATTAATATCAGTATATATATATGTACTTATATCTAAATAACAGATGAGCACATCACTCAACATATTATGTATATACTATGTATACAAATTAACAGCCTGTTAGTTCCCACTGCTGAGCAAAGGCCTCCTTCTCAAATACCAGTATCAGAGAGGGTTTAGGAGCCGGGAAGGGCCCGCCACGCCGCTCCAGTGCAGGTTGGCGGGATTCGTATATCCTCGAAATAATATTTTTATTATTTCTCAGACATGCAGATTTCCTCACGATGTTTTCCTTCAGAGTTGAGCACGTGGTAAAAACAGCACTTAAAATTGTTATTAACAATTTTAGTGGTGCCGGCACCGGGGATCGAACCCAGGTCACTCACGCTCTGTGACACTAAAGTGAGCGCCCTGACCACTAGGCTACCACGGCTCTTGTATATAAAAATCTTAATTTAATCACATTCAAAATGTAATATCATGAAATGAATTATAACATGTACAGAGATCGGACTGCTCCCCGAGGTCACCGGCAACTTCAAGGGATAACTGAGTTTCCTTGTGGAGCTCAGTCATTACATAACATGTACCGAGTAAAAATTTTCCTTTTAGTTACCTTGTAGCAAAAATCATTAAAAAAGAGGATTCTACTGTTCCTTCGCCGTCAGAGGAACCTCATTACGAAACGGTGGTAAAATGCAAAAAAAAAATTTGATAAATTACATTTTTATTTATTACGTCAAAAAAATTAGATAGTACTTCATTCTTTCATTCATTCATCAGAGTGATATAGTTTATATTAAACAAATCAATGGCTACTCACGAGGGTGGCAGATCCCAGCGCACTACAAGGTTGCAACGTGGCAAGTCGATGCCCTCCTCCAACGTGGGTGTGGCCAGTAAGAGGTTGCATTCGTGCATACGGAACCTGTAACGAATATCACGTGTTATTTTTAAGCATGGAATCAACGTCTTATTTGGCAGTTCGTTGAATTTGTAAATAAGCTTTGAGTATGCTGATAGTTTTTAATAGATATATTATTATTTATTATTACTTGTTTATGTTTTAAAATATTCTCTTCTAACTTTTAGGACCAATGTATGTATTACATGTATCCCACACATGTAATACATACATATGCAAATAAATTTAATATAAAACAAGTTTATTACTTTCAAATAAATAATTTGGGCTTGTATGAAGAGCCGTTAGGTCTAAACAATCTTAAAAGGATTTGTATATTATATAATAAATAGCGTCTCAAAGCAGGAGTAATGACGTTAGCACTAGTACTAGGCGCTCATATCTTGGAAGCAGTCACCCATAATCATTATTTCATCATTTCAGCCTGTCACAAGTATACTGCTGAACATAGGCCTCCCCCAAAGATTGCCACGAAGCTCGGTCCTGAGCCACCTGCATTCATCGAGTTCCCGCAACACTGCGCAGGTCGTCACTCCATCTCATGGGGGTCGTCCCACACTGCGTTTGCCTGTACGTGACTACCTTTTTTCCCCAACGGTTGTCAGTTCTCCGAGCTATGTGGCCGGCCCTTTGCCACTTCAGTCACCCATTACCAACCAAAATGTTTTTATCCGACGTTCCAATTGAATTTGAAATTTCCGTGGCAGCGGGTAAGAATCTGCCACAGCTTTCTTCCCAATGGTATCGAAAGAGGCAACCTAAGGAATAATGAAAATCACATCGGAATCTCCGAGATCAAACATGGAAGCTGGCAATCCGTCACATTCCCATGGCCGAGAGAGGTTGAAAATTGGGCTACGGAAGCCGTTTGAGGATTTTGGACAATTCCTCTCCAAATCCAAAACCCTCACCTGCACGTAGTTCACTCTGGTGACTAACGAGGGTCTGGAAAATCCTTCTAAATAAACTTATCCCATATATGCCGCGACCACTTCACGCAAATTTGGCCCATATTCACAAAGCTGGGCAAGTGCCGATTTGCACTAGTGATGCTGCTCCCCATCACTAGTCTCTGGTATTTGAATTCGGTAAATTAGAATGGGTATTCCACCATTATATGGTCACCAGCGCCTCGCAGCCCTAAATTATACTGGCTCTCTCTATACCTTTCAAGCCGGAACACAGTGGTTGCACTGCTGTAAAACGGCGGTATCACAACCCCTACTCAGAGGAGTCCATCGTCTTCCTCTATAGACGATCAGAGTGCACCACGTGCTGGTTATGTTGGCATTTGGAAAAAGAGATGGTTATACTCACATTTAGATCTCCTTGCTTAAATATTACAATAGAGAATGGAGGAAACTATTTCACGCAACCGTATCAAAATTTCATTTAATTTCACTCACTTCTTGAGTACGTCCTCTTGTTTTCTATTCTGACGTTGACACTCCTGCAGCTCATTTCCGGCCGCTTCAACAGCACAGTACTGAGCACACAGGTAGTTTAAAGATGGCCGACTCCTGGATATATCCTGTAAATAGTGCATGCATATAAGATGTACAGAATTTACCTGTTTATCTGTTTATCCTGTTAACAATACTGTCTATCAACATAACTTAAATCCTCTAAGGATCGTCCAATCCAAAGTGCTTGTAAACACACGAACGACGGTAGTCCACGTAACGACAACAACAACAACATTTTGTCGTTGTTGTTGTTGTTGGTACTACGAAGGTAATCGCATGCTCGTTTGCCTGTTTCCCATAGAGAAAAATCCAAGCCTCCTCATTTACGGTTAAGAATATGAGAAGGTGATTTACAGAACCACTATCCTGAACCGCAAAACCATAGTGGTTGTTACGCTAAAGTCCGAATTACTATCGTAGGTTGTAAATTGTGCAGGAGATATGTCATAGTGCCGTAAGTGTACCCTTCCCATATCCGATGCAATGCTTGTGCGATAAGATAAGATGAAGTAACAGATATGGGATGTTAACATGACACAACCAGACCCAAAAACCAACTGTTTGTGAATTGCACAAACATTGTTCTACCTGAAATAAGTACCCAGGCATTCCAGTACCACTAATCCACGCTGTACATACAACTAAACACAGTAATAATAGAAAATCTTACCACAATCACCATAAACATAATTTTCGCCATTAGTGGTTCCTTCATGTACACAACTCCACACAAAGCATCGGGATTCTGCTGGACCTGCTGAGTCCTGGCGGGATTATTACGGGGAAGTCTTCCTCTCCCTCTTACCCTGTGCCTCAAACCCCTAACGAATCCAAAAGTTTTACCGTCATCAACTTTTATGTCACTTTTCTGCAAACTATCACATTTATTTCTGTCACTATCAACCGCAATTGTGTCTTGTTTCACTTCGCCCGTAAGGACGATCCGGGTAGTAATAACCGAATTTATTTCGACAACTTTCGATGAACTATCATTTATGCTTTTACTACTATCAACATTATTTCCAGCCATTTCTGAAGGTATATCCTCTATTTCCTTCAAATTTGCCTCGTATGTGTTGACACGATCTTCAATCCGGTTACCGAGCGTTACGAAATCACAATCTTCTATGACATTCAACATTTCGTTAGTCTTCGTACTTTTGCGTTCAGATCTGTTACTATCGATTGTATTTCCTGAACTATCACAGCTGTTTGCGTCAGTTTTTTCGCTATCATTCGGACGGAATTGTTCTAGAATCTCGGCGAACCTCAACACTTTAGGTGTACAAAACGTTTGAATTTTCTGCCAGTCGGACGTGTACTTCGAGAATATATAATCTGCATATCCACGAATCTTTATTAGCAGAGACGTACACATGCATAGTAAAAGAAAATGACGTTCATAAGGCACTTTGATTTTCAGTTTCTCCAATGTAGTGAGCAAGGAGAAAGCAGCCTTGTCTGCTGCGTATGGACCTGAAAATTTGACGAAAGCATAATTTAAAAAAACAATTCATCTACTTAAATACTTTTAGGATGTAATTTAAATAATTCATACATTTAGACTGATGATGTGACAGGCACACGCAGCCAGGCACGCACGCATTAACGCACGCACGCACGCAGGCATGCACATATCCGAACATATTTCATGACGTGTGGGTTAGACCATTTGGAGACCCTCGATAAACAAGTTTACTTATGTGCCTTATACCACAAAACGAACCAATCAACAATAAACGGTTGGCATTGAGTTGTGATATTGGATTATTTTATATTGCCTAGTTTCATTTTCCTTGATTTTTTGACAAATACTTATGTTCAGCAAGTAGGATCAGGAATACATAAATAATCCATATACAAGTAATATAAAAAAACCATACCTAATTCATCTAAAATGTATAAGAACTGATGAAACAGCTCCTTAGGGTCTTCCGTAGGGTCGGGTATATTAATAAATTCTTCATAAAGTTCTTCACCATAGATCTCTGTGGGGTCATATCTACAA
Organism: Bhutanitis thaidina; assembly: GCA_029286595.1. NCBI lineage: Eukaryota > Metazoa > Arthropoda > Insecta > Lepidoptera > Papilionidae > Bhutanitis > Bhutanitis thaidina. Next base: position 2,273,831 of record JAGSMS010000039.1, on the reverse strand, counting down.
TTACAAAGTTAAGTATTATGTAACAGAATTTAAATGTATCACAGCTTTTACTCCAATCGTCGTAAAATAAGAGGTCCCTTTTGATGTTTCCCAATTATAATGGCGCGCTGACTTTGTACGAAAGTTAAAACACGAAAACAAAAGTTCACGTACCTAAAGACAGATAACCATAAAGTTATTTGTATACCACGACGATAAATGTTATTCGTAATTAGTATTCAAAATTTATATTACCTAGTATTTGTCTAAATGATTAATTTAACCCACAATGAAAAATACAAAGGATTGCCATTGGACATGTTGCCGTAGAGTTGTGTCAGTTTGAAACTATTTATTAACCAAGCATGATGATTGATCAATTTCGTTATTCTAATAATCGAACCATAGATGTAGTAAAGTACCCTGTAAGTGCCCACCGCTGGGTAAAGGCCTCCTTCGCAAATATCAGACAGGGTTTAGGAGCCGGAAGGGATCCACCGCGCTGCTCCAGTGCGGGTTGGCGGATAACACATATCCTCGAAATAATATTTTTTATTATTTCTCCGATGTGCAGGTTTCCTCAAAATGTTTTCCTTCACCGAGCGTGTGGTAAATTCATCACTTATAAATAGCTATTAACAAGTTTTGTGATGACGGCACAGATCGGAGTATAACATTTGAAAGGTTTTGTATGACATTTAAAAAAAAAGTGCCTTGTGCCGTAACAAACTCAAGATTTGTAATCCGCAGAAGAGTATGGAATTTTTCAATTCAGGCTATAGTCCTCTGAAACGCCCACCTCGATGACATTAAGACGACCCAAACAAGCACTCTTTTAAAAGATTGGATCGAGCATATTTACTGAATAATTAACATCAGCCATATTTCTATTCCTTCCTTATTTTTGCGGGTAAACATAATGTTATATTTTTATTTGCATATTATGTGTATGTATTATATGTTCACTTTACTTTATATTATGTGTACACCCGAACCCGATACTTATCATATTTCCTTTTTCTTTCTGGGTTGCCTGGAAGAAATCGCTTCTTAGCGATAAGGCCGCCTATTGTACTTTTTGTTTTTTGTTTCCTTAAATAATCTTTGTATTTTAAATCTGTGTGTACAATAAAGTATATTTCATTCATTCATTCATTCATTATATTGTCTAGTTTGTCTGATTTATGTTTACCTTATCATTATGAAACTATGTATGATCTATGTATATATCTTTATGTATGTATAATTATTATTATTGTCTAGTAATAAAAAATTCACATAATAATTTTACTTTTATCATAATAGTGAGTACCTATAGCGTGTCTCTCTATCGTGCAGGGTTGACTGGTAGAGAAAACCACGAGGCAATTAAGTCCGCCTGTATAACGTTGAAACGTAGATTAGTTTGTCATTAATTTATATTGTAATAACAGATGTCGCTGTACCACCTATTTATATCGCGATATGGTTTCACTGGTTTATAATGTATAAGTTCAACTAAGATTAGTGGATAAATGTCGAGCAATAGTCTACCGGTCAATTGTGTTCCTGATTAGTTTCATTGCTACAGCGACCTCCTAGGATCCTTGTGCACGAAGTCGTTGTACATTTGGTCCTTCGAGCCGGATATATCGGCAGGGAACGCTTCTAGGTAATATTCCTATTAGGAATTACACAGTTCCGCCCCGGTAGTGGATAGTGGATTGCTGTTCAGATGCGCAAGCAGCAAACCAATGCTGACATAGTTATATATATACATATTGTAACCATTAAGTGTAAGTTAATAAATAAATAAAAGTTTTGTATTGTACAACCATTCCGAGTGCCTCACCTATGTTCATTGATGAAGTCCATTGCATCCTGTACAGTCACCCTCATAAACTGGTCCAAATCTTTATACACCTCTGGAAGACTGTCCACAGAGAGCTGCTTCCCATGCTCTATTATCAATTCTTTTGGTTTAGTCACTATGGCCGATAATCTGAAATACAAGATTCATTTACCATCGGAATATGATGGGTATAAACATTTCTTTTGGACTATTTGTTTTTAAGTTACTTGTGTCCATACGAAGCCCTATTTAAAAGTTTAGGTCATCTGTCCGTCCGTTCTACCTTTAAGGGACTGTAGCATTTAAACCATAATAGGTAGCGGGTTGAAATGATCACAGAATGTTTTATTATGGCAGGGCTCGCGAAAAGGATCCCGAACTAATCGAAAAAATAACATAGGTTGTACGGAGTGTATCCATGGGTATCTGTGATATGTATTTACCAAAAAAAATTGTTCATTTTTTCGACTCGCCTTTGGCCGGTTTTTATTAGTAGTATTAATACCCCACTTCTTTCCTACAGGCCGTAAGAGGAAGCTCAAAGTTGCTCAGCGGGCAATGGGCAGGCCACATAGCTCGCAGAACTGACAACCGTTGGTAACCAACACAGTGTGGGACGAACCCCTACAAGATGCGAGTGACGACCGGCACAGTGCTTCGGGAAGTCCATGGATGCCGATGGCTCAGGACGGAGCTTTGTGGGCAATCTTAGTTTTTTCTCGACAACGATATTGGAGCCACTTGAAATTTGATATGAATAATTTGAAATTACTCAATTCAGTGCAAATATGAAGCTAAACAAATGAAAGAGATTGAAATACATAACAAAGTATTTTAATAAATCATAACAAAAATACACAAATAAATCAAGATAAAACGAAAAATACCTTTTCCCTCCATCAACATCTTCCGCTAAATCCATTTGACAATTCAAATCATTCTCCAACTCCTCGATTTTCCAATTCAATTTCTCGTACATTTCGAAGTCGTCCACATTATTATAAACTCCTATACTATATTCACTATTATCAGCAACAACCTTTGTATCTTCTGAACAAACCTCAGTAACATCATCGACCCCATCTATGGCTATCTTCTCTACGTTTTCTTCATTTATATTGTCTATAGTAGTTAAAGTATCTTTCTCATCTGTGACAATAGCTTCGTTGACAATTTCTGTTTCCTTGTTTGCAATTACTTCATTATCTATTTCTTCTTCTATGTCAGACTTATTAGCATCTCTCCTTTCTATACTATGGTTTGTATCTTCGAGTTGTTCATCGACACTGTTCGCGGATGTGAATAAAGGATAGGTGAGAGCCAATACTCTAGGCCGTTTACTTTCCTCACATTGTTTATAAAGTCCCATTACCTGCCAACACGATCAAACTTTCCAATGACTTCAATCATTACTCAGAAATAAAAAACGAACCTCCTTGTGAAAACGAAATAGATCAAAATTTACTATCGACTAGTCGTATGTTAGTACCGATTTTAAAAAGGATATTATTGGGCAATAAATAGTATATGCAATACCCTCCAAGTTTAAATATAAACAAATATTTCTTTATATGCCGGTGTACAAGTGTTTCAATTATTAATCTACTGATGTACCGGTACTGGTGTTTTTTGTATACTAGTAAGAAGAAGACAGTGCACTGCAGGCAGTGTAAGATCAGGCAACATATATGTCTGTGACGGTATAATAAAACTGCTTACATATTTTAAGTCTTCATCTGTTGATATTAAATGACAGCTGTCTATGATCAAAACATTGATGATGGGTATGCTCAAAAGACCCTCTTCTAAAATTCGTTGCAGAGTATTTGATGTACATACTATGACCTGGAATTAAAAAATATATTATATAATACTACGTTAGAACTAAGCTATATAAGATATTATACAACTACGCTAAAGCAGTACGATAACTTTTATAAAATTTCCCGTGGATGTCGTAAGACAACTCTAATTTTGGATTGTACTTGTTCTTGACGAATTGAACTTGAGCAGAATAACCATCAATGATCACTCAAATGAAAATACACACACTGGTATCAAACAGATCTATGGAGCGTATGCTACGGCAATCAGATAAAGGAAAACTTTGTCTCACTTGCGGATTATCATTTTTAGATATTAGTTAGCTTAAGTACTTAGAAATACTGAAAACATAACCTATGACAATAGATCAATATTGAGATGATTATCAATTTATCTGTAAGGCAAACATCTAAAATAATTTCGCATCATTATTTCAAAATAAGGTGAATTGGTGCGCATGGCGGAAATGATAACAACGTTCCACAGGAAACGGCGTTTAAGACCTGCTTACGTGTGAGACCTGCATTCGCCAATATGATCCCGAATCAATGCAGGAGTGGCTAAACATCAATCATTCATCAGATCAGATTTACGAGCTTCCCCCTGCATTAGCGATATATATCAATAACAAATTGTGTAATTGTACACAAGAACTTTTCCTATGATTCCTTACCAACTGAATGAGCAAAACTTTTTCTAAATATTTGTGAACGGAACATTTGTTGTAAAATAAAAATGTATAACCTCTTAAATATGTACATACATATACAGTTATGAATAAAAAAAATCGACTAAGGCCGATTTCACGAACAAATTAACGAACATTTAATGTCAACTTTTTCCCTGGATGTGAACAATTGATTCCAAAGCAAAGCGCACGCTGACATTAACGGATTTTAATTTGTCCGTGATTTTAATGCTTAAGTTATCGATAAATGTATTGAAAAAGAACGGCCCAAGGTTTAAACCTTGGGGCACACTTGCAGCCACTGTTCAAACGATAGTTATGAAATACATCTCAAGGTGATGATGCTGAAAAAGGCTCAGCAATTCATCATACCTTCGAATACCCATTCGCGTGTAAACACACTTGTACAAAACAGAATAACGCCAAATATAAATAAGAAAATTATAGACAACATTGTAAGAGGTTATCTCTTTATTAATGAAGGTCTTGTATAAAAGTAAATGAGCAACCTGCTGAGCAAAGACCTCCTTTTAAATATTTGAAAGAATTTTGGATCTATGGAAAGGGTCTGCCACACTGCTCCAGTGCGTGTCTGTGGACTTCAGGTTCTCGAAAATAATATTGATTATCATTCAGGTTTCCTCACGATGTTTTCATTCATAGCCAAGCATGTGGTAAATTCAGCACCGTTTCATTTATTATGCCGGCACCGATGATCGTAACCCAGGTCACTTGTGTACTATGAAATGATCACTTGAATACTCACATATATTTTTTTTGCACCATGGTGTCCGTTCACAATGGATGGACGACAACCACAGACTTCAGCGTCATGATGGCGTCAGGGTACGCGCCCACGTGACATTGAAGCCTGTGGTCATGGTCACACTTCTGTACAAAATTGTGCACCCTTTGACATCCAGTGACCTGTAAAAAGTTAATCTCCAACGGAAGAGCTAACTTAAACCGATGTACTGAGTAGATCAATAAGATTTTGGAAATCCAATGAAACTTCAGAATAAATATATCCAAATTGTATTTATGTACCTTCTGACCACCTTGAATAATGTTTTGAAAGTGGAAGGCTTGATCCTGGGTATCATAAAAGACCTCTACAGCACAAGACTCATCATATCTTTCTATTGTATACTGTACAAGTGCTTTTTTAAATTTATAAAAAGGTGAAACCAGACTTAGCTGTCCGGAGGATATGAGGGGCGCAGCATCAACAGAAACCCATCAGACCGATGTGCAACTTTACACCTCGTTTATTTTGTATTTCTTCGCGTAGTTTTCGATCAATGATGTTATTGTCTGTCCTATAGTTAAATTGTCGATCATAGTTGTATCATTATGATCGAATATTCAATTATCCCGCACTGTCACTATTCCGCATCCCAGAAGGCAGAGGCAATTATCTTGCCAGCTGACGCAGAGACGTTGTGTCTATTGGCTGGCAGGAAGAAGGATCTTTTCCAGACCTTATTTTGGTTGTTCATGTCCGGGTCAAAATGGTAAACCAATGTTACATAAACAGACATGTAACATATTCGAAAAGGTCTTCATCAAAAATTCACAAATTTTGTTTGGTAACGTGTCAACGTAAAATGTCAACTCTTGCTTTCTTATGTGTGCCTATTAACATTCGAGGAAACCAACATGCAGCCATCTTTTAGAATTTTAAGGCATGAGGTAATATTTTCGAAAATCTCAACTAATTAACGAATAAACACATGTCGATCTATCTCAACCGTCCCTCCATTTTATTTATGATTTCTCCAGTGTCGGCGGTTGTTGGCCTCCAGGAGTGAGTCGCGTCTTTACACTGCAGAATAACTCTGAGCATTGTCTCCAAAAGTAGACTGTAATTGTAACTCTTGAAAATTACATTTAGTAGAAAATAAATTAAAGCAGTAATATCGATTTTCTCCATTTTTCACACGAATCAAATTCCCGCCAAATGTCATCAACGAAAAATAAAATTGAGTAAAGATTTTTTTTTGTGGCAATGCCTTCTAATGTATTTAAGATTTTTTCATATAAAGTATCCACTTCCAAAAACTTACTGATCAACATAGTATTACACAATATTTGCTAATATTTCTCTTAATATTTTAACACTATTTAAAACTGTTAACATGAAATATAATGCTAATTACATGCCAGAGATTAAGACCTGAGTTCACTGACAAACTAACCGATTTCATGTGTCTGAACAACCGTTTAACATTGGATTTTGTATGGAAAACAGTTTATTACATATTATTGATCTGTTGATTTGTCTGTGATCTAGGAGTTAACTCTGCAATGTACTTACTTCTTTCTCCTCTAATTGCCCACTCCAATCTTCTACATCCTCGTACTGGACACCCTGTCCTATATTGAGGTCTGTTAATATACTTAATTCGTAAGCTACATAAGCTATTCGTGATGCTCTTGTGAGATACACAGAACGTTGACGACCTTTGCTCAATAACCTAAAAAGGGTAACAAAAATGAATAAGTTTTTCAATTGTAAATTTTTTATTAGATAATTTCTATCATGTTGTTACTTTACTTTTTTTTGTTTGTTGTGTAAACCTTTAAGTATCATAACAATAAGATATCTATTGTTAATACATGTCCAAATTTACTAACACTAGGTGCATCTTGAGATAATGATTATTGTTATATATATGCTTATTTTTTAGTGCTTATTATTATTAGTGATAGGCACTGGAAAATGTTGCACCTAAATTAAAATGTTCTAATTTGAAAAATCAAATAAATCTAAACTTTAAAAAGTTACCAATTTTAAAAAGCAGGTTTTTTTAGCATAATTCTACCACCGATATTTGACACTTATGGATAACAATTATCAGCTCCTCACCCGCGAATCTTATGGGCGTCTTCGTGAAGCAACCTGGTTGCTACAAAAAAACAGTGCTCAGTGATGATGGTATTCTTTACACTGGCCACCGCAGCAAGCCTGGCCCCACCTTCCGCTGCTGTAAAACGTGAGCAGCATGTTTCCATATCCTGTAATAATACCAGTTATGATCTAATATGTATCTTTTTAAATTATGATTATTGTACTGTATTTATGATACATCTGTTAGAGATCGTGTGACCTCAACACTTGACTAATTGAGGCCATATTCAAACAATATATTTTTTTTGTTGACATGTCGCACTGACAAACTAAAGTTATCATATTTATGGGCCAAAATTAATGATGAATTATAATTTTTCTTCAATTAAGAAATCGAATTCTTTGTGCCATATACTGGAATGGACAATGTCTACCAAGCCTGCTAATAATTTATATTATAGCACCCTCATTATCTAATTATGGTACCTATTAAGTACAAATTGTAGCAAAACAAAAGAAGATTTAATAAATAATAATGTAGACATAATTCATGTAACCTGAGTGTATGTTAGCTATTTCCGAAGTATAAAAAATAATTAAGCAAATAGAGCAGTGATACGGGCAATATTTAATTATTAACAAAAAAAATTATTAATGCATTTTTAAAAACAATTAAGTTGTGTCTAAGTACATAGTTGTATATCCACTGCAGGATCCTCAAAAAAATTGGGGTATTTCATTACTGAATATATGATATTCATAACAATACTGAATATATGACACTCTATACTTTTTACATGATGCCGACTAAAAATTTTGTAAAAGCTTTAATTTCTAATAAAATATTGATCACTTTATTATAATATATTAATTACAAAATCATTCATAATTTTCTTACCAGCATAGATGCAAAGCTTAATTTTCAAAAAGTCTAATAAGATTAGCAAAGGCTTGAAGTACCTGGTTTACCAAGCAAGCAAATTGATGCGAAAAGTATCTTTATCTAGCAAAACTAGTGGTTATATCCATATCAAACCCCTTCGAGCACTGTGGTGACTTTTTACATTTTATCCTGGGCATATCAGTTCAAGAAGGATGCCTATTTTTTAAAGCAGGGGTCCTGTTGACTGAGGCTCGAAAACTTGACAGGCTCTAGGGTTAACAAATTACTCTTTTGATCTAACTGTTTGTACAGAGCCCCGATTGGGGCTCTCTATAAATTTATTTTTATAGTAATTAAAATATTGATAATTATAAACCCATAAAATTTTTTCTGATATTGTTTTCAGAGGTATGAAAATCATAGCCCTTCTTCATTGTCAGCTAAATACTACTCAATAGGCGAGTTACTCAATACATTTGTTCCAATGCCTATATATATTGGAACATCAATGGTTTTGTTTTGATAACTACTTATGAGTACTGTATCTATGTTTTTTTTTCAATACCATATCACTATATCCACTTAACCCTTCATACGACATAACAATAAAATTTCTATTGTTGCAATTCCAGACAGGTAGAAATAACCAAATCCGTGCAATTGAAAAACGAAAAGAAATTTGAATGTATTAGACCAACTTGGAATTATTTCATAGTTTATTCTTTGTCATTGTTATATCTAATGATTTATGTTCTAAAGGAATTGCGTTCAAAGTGGCTAATAAAAGTAAGCTTGTTATGTTCAAAACTTTGTGTTAGGTTATTTCTGACAGAAATCCAATCAATACTTACTACTATAATATATAACTTTTCACCGTTGTCAGGCAACTTAACTCTCACGAATTCAAGTCACATCTCAAACAAACAAACGATTGGATAATTACAAACACATCACATTATTAAGAATATTAGAATTTACGGAAAAATGTCTTCATAACATTGCCGGTATTCAATTAATTGGTTTTTAATATTTGAAAAAAACATTAGATTTCTAAAAAACAGTTTTACTTTCACTGATTTATGAAATAGCAACTTAAGAAAATAGTAATTTTAAACAATCTTAAAAATGGGAAATCTGAAATCTCTAATAAAACTAGCTTAGCTGTCAAGGAGAATAATATGGAACGGAAGTTGTCTGTGAATGTCAAAATGTCAATGATCATCTTCGTAACTTCGGTCGTTACAGTACTTCCAAGTGGATGTCTGTGTTCCTCCCCTAAATCTCGCCCACAATACCGAGACATTTTAGGAAACAGTGAAAACACCCGAAGACATTTTTCACAATTTTTTTTAATTAAAGTTAAAAATACATATGAAAATGCTAACTACGCTCAGCAGTAACTTTCATAACGGAATCAATGGCTGAATCAAATGTATATAATATACATAGATGATTTGAAATTATTGCAGTCTATCAATATCTTATTCTTAAGAACGTTTCAGCAGATTAATTGAATGATCGTACTTATAATATTTTTCAAAGTTTATCAAACATGTATTATTTATTTTATTTTTTTAGAGAAGAAGGGGGCAAACGAGCGTGCGGCTCACCTGATGGCAAGTGATCACCGACGCCCACGAACATCCACAACACCAGAGGAGGTACAGATGCGCTGCCGGCCTTTAAGGAAGGAATAAGCTCTTTTCTTGACGGTCTCTAAGTCGTAACTGTTCGGAAATACTGCTGGCCACAGCTGATTCCACAAAGTCGAAGTGCGTGGCAGTTCCATCTATACCACCTAGGTGCTTCGAATTCTGTCTGTCGCGATGTACAATGGTGAAACTCAGCAGCTGGGATCAATCCGAACAGTTCCTCAGAACATTCCCCGTGGTAAATTTTGTAAAAAATGCAAAGAGAAGCAACATCTCTTCGCAATGCCAAAGGATCAAGCCGATCAGAGAGAGCTTGGTCGCCGACAATTCGAGCCGCTCGACGTTGGATGCGGTCAAATGGAAGGAGTTGGTACTGGGGTGCCCCTTCCCATAGATGAGAACAGTATTCCATGTGGGGCCGAACTTGCGCCTTATAAAGTTGCAAACGGTGGACCGGCATGAAATACTGTCCCGCTCTACAGAGCACACCAAGCTTTTTGGTCCACGGAACTGAACGTCACTCGATATGTCAACGCCAAGGATTCTGATACTGGCTGAGGCACTAAGGGGAATGTTCTCAAAAAGAGGAGAAACGACAAAGGGATTCTTTTTAGCGGTAAACGCGCAAACCTGTGTCTTTTTGGGGTTGAATAAGACCCAATCCGAGACTTTGATAAACAAGGTCTCGACTTCAGACACAAGTTTGTTCCCGCAATCTTCGACGTGTACCCGAGAAATATTCGCACGGCCTGTATATAGGGCATCACCAGTGCTGTCGTCTGCATAGCAATGAATGCTACTGATTTGTAGCATGTCGTTGATATGCAGAAGGAACAGAGTGGGATATAGCACACAGCCTTGTGGAACACCAGTATTCACTGGTTTGGGGTCCGAGCATGCACCGTCCATAACAACCTTGATTGAAGCTCCAGTTGCACAATCTCTCGGGAACCCCATAAGATGAAAGCTTTGAAAGAAGCGCTTTATGCCAAACCCTATCAAATGCTTTCGCTATTATATTATATTCAACTGCTTCTGCCCATCAGTGAGACAGGTAAACTAGAAGATCACCAGCTGATCGTCCGCGACGGAAATCGTACTGTCGGTCACTGATCAGCTGATGTTCCTCCAGGTACCTCAGGAGCTGGGTGTTAATAAGTGACTCCATTATTTTAGATAACAAGGGGGTGATGGGAATAGGCCTGTAGTTGGACGGATCAGAGCGGTCGCCTTTTTTGGGTATCGGATGCACAAATGCTGTCTTCCAGGATTCCGGGACGACGCCTGAAGAGTAGGAGAGCCGGAAAAGCAGCGTGAGAACCGGTGCCAACTCCCTCACATAATTGGAAGGATTCCGTCCGGCCCACTCGACTTATGGATGTCCAGGGAGCGGAGTGCCTTTCGCATTGAGCTCTACAGAAACTGAATTTCCGGAATGGAGCACTTACACCACGGGATGGTAGGTGGAGAGTTTCCCCGGTCATCGAGTTTAGGAAATAAATATAGTTATATTATTTTCGACCCGGTAGAACCAAAGGGCGGTTTTTGCTGCTGCACAAATAGGCTGGCTCAACCGGGGTTGTAACATGCACTCGCGTGAAGAAATAACATCTTGTCCTTCTGCATTTCGTCCAGTGCGTGAAGTAACCGGAAATCCACTACTCCATACCTAAATATGGTGGCGGAATTTAATCAATACCTACTCCAAGATACCCAGAATGCTCAAAAATACCTTACTGTATTTTTGATCAGGTTTGCTGCAAAACGCATATTTCGAAACAGTCAGTATCAGAATCCTAAAGTTGACATAGCGAGTCCCACCGATTGCAACTTTATAAGGCGTAACTTTACACCTTACGGCTAGGTCGGTAATCCTAGTTCTTCTACGGATATTTTCGTTGGAGACTCTATCGAACAGAGAAACAACGAGCATTTTTTTTATGGGAAAAGCGGCAAATGTGCAAGTGGTTCACCAAAGGTAAGTGATTACCGTCGCCCACGTACATCTGCAACACCAGAGGTGCTAAAGGTAAGTTGCCGGTCTTTAAGGGTGTTTGGGAGATGGGAGGGAGGATGTGAAGGGGAATGGAGAGGGAGACTGGGCCTCCAGTTACCTCACTAACTCAACGAAACAGAGAAGCACAAGATGCCTCTACTTCACACCAGTATTCTGCGAGGCCGTGGTACCAATCCGTTCGAGTCGGCCCATTCAAGTAGCAGTTAAAGCTGGTGCTTGGCTCTGACACGTTTAAAATAGCCCTTATCATAGCCCACTGAGCAACATTGACCTTCCTCGTACGGCCTGCAGTTAGAAAAACCAAGCTCGGTTTCGTAAGTCAACACGCATTGTGCACCGCTATGATGTGCTCTTGAGGTTCTGAGGTATACTCGATGAGAAGATGTGACGTAGTTTCGCAAACGCGGCCAAGGTGCCATAGATTCGTTGGACTTACCCAATCTTACAATTTTGTTCAGGTATGTACAGGAAGTGTTCCCAATAAAAACCGGTATTGGTGTGACATAGAACTTTGTCTTGTTCATGTTAATTTTAAGACCAACCTGTCGGGACACTATTAAGTTCATTAAGTAATGTGTTAAGCTTCTCCAGCGACACTACCATAAGAACTATGCCTACGGCAAATCGACGTTATTTGATGTATTCGCCATTGAAGTCGAAACCGTATCCTCTCCAGTTCACCACATTGGAAACTTCTTCCAATGCAGCGGTGAAGTTTCATCGATATTACATCATACTGCTTTACGCATTTCTGCTATAGGATTGGTTAGATATTATGGTTCTGTATTCGGATAGACTTTGTATGCTCATTGTACAAACACCTCATCATTTCGATATACCGGGACCTGATAGCGCTGAAGAGGCTGTAGCACCGCCCAAATTTCGATAGAAAATCGAAGGCTTTCTCATCTCCCACATATCCTAAACATAATTAAAAAATTGAACTCCTTGGTCTTCTGTAGTATCTGACGGAGAGTATATATGTGGTCTATGGTACTATAGCCTTTTGGGACATAACTAGCGGGCCTTCTATCACGATTCTCTACGGCCAAAGCTGTAAAATCCACCTGGCCAACAGCGTGTATACCGTTTTAAGCGGTTCAGCATCTTCAATGCCAATCCTTTATCCGAAACCAAGTGCGAGCACCTTCCCCCCACGTAAAACTAAAAAAAAGGGTGTGTGTGTATTTATGTACGCCACATTCCATAATAGTTAGCAAGATAATTTAAAAGACATATAAAACCAACTTCATTCAATTCAGATGTCGGTGTGCGCGCGCATCGTAAAAATGCACTTTCATAATTTTTCCCAAATGTGCCAAAAGAAGTATAACTTCAAAAATTTACTTTTGGGAAGTCTGCTTAGTGTAGACGATATGAATTTACTATATAGTTCTGTAGTTTATACATTCACTATAATTAAGGATATTTTTACAACTGGTCAAATTTATGATATTCATACACAGTATACCTATCCTCATTTTAATTATAAAGATGAATAAATTTATACTTGCGATCATTGTTAACTTAATCAATTTTCTTGTGGTCAAGGTGACCATTGTGGGTAACTTTAGTTCAATATCTTTATAATTGGTGGCTTGATATATGGTGAATACTCTGAAGATGCCGTAAGGCGAAAGGGTCATAAAAATGTGTTGTGATACTAGTAACAAGAGCCAAAAATAATAGTCAATTTATAAATTTTAAAGACTTTTTCATATTTCGGCTTTCCTCATAAACTTTTTCATTAAAAATCACACTTGTTTTGATTTGTGATGTCATGTGATAATAGCTTTAATTAAGTAACTTAATTGTATATTTTTTCTTATAGTTATTTGTACGTGGTAGAGCTAAGCGACGGCTTGCTGCTTATAGCTTGATTCGGCTCAACCGGTATGCTTCTGCTATTCGCTCGTGGATTGAGGTTACCGGAAGCCTGTCTCGGACGGGACTGATGGTTGTGTCTTATATTCTATTTTATTTCTATATATTTCGAGTTGGATGTATAATATTGATAGTATATTGTGCTGCTTGTGATTGTGTACATTAATTAGATAATTCAATTGATGGCCATCAGTATCAGGTCTTTGGAAAAGTTGACTATCATATACTTGAACAAGTTTTCAGGCTTCATTGAATTTATATCTAAAAATTATTATTATTATAGCACTTTGGCACTGGTAGATAACACATTTGACACTGTTGCCATATAGGAGTTTGTGAAAAGAAAAAAAAATAATTGAATAAGAATCGAAATGTCATTGTCATCAATGTCAAAGCTAAGGAAGGTAAATAAATAAATGCTAGACTTTTAAAGAAATAAATCGTCTGTGCATTTTAAGGCTTAGAAGATTTTTTGATTTATATTATTAAAACAAGAATAAGTATTTTGTAAAGATGCTACCATTATCGTTGCTACGTACGGCACAAAATCATCCAATGTTGGTGGAGCTGAAGAATGGAGAAACTTACAACGGCCACCTCGTGAGTTGTGATAATTGGATGAATATAAACCTTCGGGAAGTAATTTGTACCTCTCGAGACGGTGATAAGTTTTGGAGAATGCCGGAATGTTATATACGTGGTAGCACTATAAAGTATTTACGAATACCAGATGAGGTTATAGATATGGTCAAGGAAGAGACACAAGTGAAAGCAAGAGGTCGCAGTGAAGTCTCCAAGGGTCGTGGTGGTGGACAAAATATGCGGACGGGTCGCGGAGGCGGCCGTGGTGCCTTTGGCAATCGAGGAAGACCCGCGCCACTCTCTAGGGGCGGCGGGAACACGGGTAGAAATCCACAAAACAAAAATAAAAAGTAACTATTAGGTTGTTTACTATAAATAATAAATTAAGTATTTGTACAATGCTGTTTTATTATTTTATTCACATTGCATACTTAAAATTAAAGGTTATGTTCATCATATAAATTGTCAATATAATAATAGATAAAGAAAATACCTATTTAAAAAATATTTACCAGAAGCCCAATGTTTTGGTTTAAATACTTGTGATTTGTGGAAAACTGAAAAGGATTAAAATTTGTGTAGGATAAGATCAAAGAAAATTATTTACATCAGTTTTGGGGAAGGAAAGAGCAGTGATAAAAGATGAGAAGCACAAAATGCCTTGGAAATAATTACATATCATAGTGCATAATATGTTGAGACATTTCAGAGCCTGCCTATCTGTAAATTGCATTCAAATTTAATCATGTATTTGGCTTATGGCACTAGACTAGCCTTTAACTCAGTCTTGGAAATTTTAAATAGGTATAGAAAAGAGGACATAATCTAATTCTGGAAAAGTTCCAAATCTTTTTCCAAGGGTCACTCACTCACATATAACTTACTACTACTAACCTATTGTAGTCCACTGACGGACATAGGTCTCTTCCTCTTCCTTGGAAGGTTTGCCCATACTCACAATACTGGGCAAGGGGGTCGATGAGCAGATACTGATTTATTTCTAACAATGAAAGCCATTTTTTCAAGACTCATATAGAGTGTATAAATAAATATTTTTAAAAACTTAATTACAACAAAATATTTTATTATTTTCATCCTTGTCTTTCTATGTAACAATCTTGTGTGTGTCTGTTAAAGAATGCGCAATTTTCTAACAACTCAACTGATTGTGAACAATAATGCAATATAGTTGGAAATATAACATCTGTATTTTTTTATTAAAAACTAATTGTTACGTGCCCTAGAATATATCCTAAATTTTGATGCAATTCCTTAAGTGGTTATTTTTTGCCTATTCGGTATAAAAAGTGGTCTAGATCTTTAGTAGAATGTGCCTCTTTGCAGGGCTATGCAGTAAAACCTGGCTTATATATTTCAAGGCCTTTCTCACATTAGAAACTCTCCTATTTAGAAAGGTGGCAGATTATTAAATGGCTATAACACTACCAGCTAATAATCTACATGGAAACAATCACTATTCAAGATATTCTACAAGATATAAAAAAAAAATTGGCCGTGTAGTCTTCTCATGGGAGTTCCCGTGAGTATCGTAAGAAAGTAGAGAATAGCCATGAAAATCACAATAGCCACCGATAGATAGCGGAATAACCATCCGACAAATATCAGACCAAAGCAAAGCATAATGGGGAGCAACGTCTAAGGTGCAAGGTGTCTGGTACTGCGATCGGCAATTCACTGGCCGAGTGTGACGATTATGGGAAATCCTCTTTATGGCAGAGGCCTATGTTCAGCTGCGGACAGGCTGTAAGGATAGCAAAAAATATTACTATCAAATAGATTACTGTGATTTTCAAATTTGAATTAGGTTGTATTTTTTAATGGCTGGTGCATTTTAGAGTACATTTAGAAATAAAAGAACATTGATATTTCATTATTTTATTAAATTGTATAAAATTCATTGTACTCTCAATAAAACTATTAACACTTAATATGGCAATGGTGCAAGGTATTGAACCCATTTAAAATAGAAACTATACTTAAATAACTTTTACTAGATGATAGGTTCCCTCTCGGGCTGGGAGTCGTCGGTGTAGGTGCCACCCGCATTTACATTACAGGAAAACAGCAGTACTGCTACTGTTGTGTTCTGGTTGGAACGGCACAGAGGGCTGGTATATAATTTCAGGGTTTAAGGCATCCCGTCTGAGACCTCAGGGACCTGACTATGCATTTGTAACCTACTTCTTTTCAACTTGTTTGTTGGATATCTGCCATGGACTACGGTAGTCACTTACCATCAGATGGATTGTATGTTAGCTCCTATAACATCCCCAAAAAAAAAAGCTTTAGTGAAAATTTTTTTCCCATGCAAACTTATATGGCATTATTCACTTCTTGAATTTGAGGTATAGCATAGCCTGGGATTCCAAAGCATATACTTACATACATAAACACATGTCACTTAGGAGTAAGCAGACTACGGATTTCCTGTTGGCACGACTCAGCAAAGCCAAACAGGTTGCAACCAACTTTTCTCCTTTCCGGGAGTTATAAAGTGACGGGTGGCGAGTCAGTTTAGCCCTTGAAGATTGCCATGAGATTATCAAGGCTATTCCCTTAAACGCCTCTTGCAAACTGCAGCACTTACAAAAAGCACATAGCCAACATTTGTATAACACAAATTGTAACGGTTCTCGCATTCCTGTCACCGCATTGAAACCCTCCTACGAATTCGGATGAGTGAGTGCCGGAAGTCGACTCACCCGGCATTACCAGATGTCACTAGGTAAGAAGCTCACAATGTTTCCGTTTACCGTAAACCTATATGTTATACAATATTTTGTACAATGTTAATCGGTGCAGGTTGGGCTTGCACCATGTTCTGTACCAAGTTTAGATTCTGTTGGAAGTACTGCATTCTGTTCGCTAGTTCGATTTCCGGGTAGGGCTCTTGCTTCTTCACTGGCGGTATCGGTCGGGATTGCTGTGACGGAAAAATTGTAAGTGTACATTTTATAATATGTAAAACATACACGGTTTTTGATGGTAGTCCAATCAAAATATTTATTCAACATAAGAATCACTTTCGTTTCGTAATGAGCTTCCACTGACGGAGGAGAAACCGGCGAAAGAAACTCCGTATTTTTCATAACAAAATATTTAATAGTCTAATATTTTATCTAGAAACGTTCCATGGGGATATTACCATCTCATCATCTCATGATGTAAATTATCCCATGTGAGATATTGGATGCCTACTTTTAATCTCAATTAGTCATAGCATATGCTTATAAAACAAAGGTTTCAGCAAAGTATGAATTGCACCATCACTACAGTGCAACAAACAGACAATGTTTGAGTAAGGCCTACTATAAAATAGATCAATGCATCGAAGAGAAAGATTTGCGGAAATAGCTCTTACCGTGTACTTGCAAGTCCCCTGGCTGCAGATATATTATTAAGAATTTCCTTACATTTCATTATTTGATTTCATTGTAAATTATAAATGACATTGTAACATGGCGTTAGAAAAAACCTCCCAGAGTTTCATACCGGTTCTTCTCTGAGAAGGTGGTGTTTTGCGAACAGGGTGTAGATTTTAACGTTCATAAGAGCTTTGAAAGATGTCTAAATTGAATAGAAATGTTATGACTTAGATTTTGACGATCCTTCTAGACACTCGTGCCTGGGCCTGGCAGTGGGATGTTGGTGTGTGTACCTTGCCCCGCTTGTTGGTGTCGTGCATCATCTTCATGTGCTTGTAGATGGACGTCTGCCAGGTGAAGGTGGCCGGGCACAGCTTGCACTTGAAGCTCTTGGAGGAGGAGCGATTAGTGTGCATCGCCCACACGTGGGCCTTCAGCCTTTTCACTGTCTGCGGATGAAGTTAATAATAAATAAAATATCACGACCTGGCTCAAGGTGAACGACATGTGGTTGTGCAGGTGTGCCGATTGAGACTATTCCGATAGTCGTCTCTGCGAACGGGTTAATCCCGGTCAGCCTCACGGGACATCGGGGGTGGGGGGGCGAGCTGGGAGTCCGCGACGGACCGCTCCGAGCTCAAATACGGTAAAGCTCGCATTGAATACTATATGCGGTTGTCAACTGCGCCGGAGTTATTATAGTGCCGTATGCAGTGACAGAGACATGAGGCGCAGCATAAAATAAACACGCAAAACCCAATAATTTGTTTATAAAGCAAATAAAGCGCCGTGTTGGCATTGTACCTGACTGACCAACATAAAATTGTTAATAGCAATTTTAAGAGCTGTATTCACCACGTCCTCAGCGGTGAAGGATAACATCTTGAGGAAACCTGCATGTCTTAAGAAATAATAAACATTATTTCGAGGACAGGTGAAGTCGACCAACCTGTACTGGAGCAGCGTGGCTTACCTTCCCGACTCCTAAACCCTCTCAGAGATTTGAGATGGAGGTCTCTGCCCAGCAGTGGGCACTTACAGGCTGATAGTTTACTTTTGCTACGGAAACGGACAGGACAGTCATCAAAAACTCCAATCTACTCTAATCGAAAATGTATAGAGATATGGAACAGAGACAGAAAGGGTTGACACCTTGTAAGACTTTCCGCAGATATCACAGAGATGTTCACCGTCAGGCTCCTTGTTCTTCTTACCCTCGTGTATGTTGTTCATGTGGGCGACCATGATCTTAGCTGTTTTGAAGGGCTGATGAAGAAAATAAAGTTAATATTAGAAAGCATCAATTAGCTTGTTAGGAGTCCTCCCGCTAGATGGGGCACAGTAGTGTATGAGATTAAGTAAAGAAGCATTCTGTCGTCGCCTGCGCACGCGCCGCTTGAGATTGTAGAGCGGGATGGCGGGGATTTCTATCCCGCTCTCACACACTTCGGTACCTCGTACGGCACGGACGCGCGTGCGGCGCGTGAAGCGAGCTACTATTAGAATACTGTGGAATAAAGAGGGAACCCTTGGCAAGTGGCAATCGCAGTACCATACTCACTCAAACCTTACGTGGTAGAGCCAAGCGGCGGTTTTTGCTGCTGGTCGTGAAGTAGATACATCCAACCCCCCCCCCCCCCTAAATATCCTAAAAGTCATTGAACGCAACTCCTCTGGTGTTACAGATGTACGTGGGCGAAAGTAATCACTTACCATCAGGTGAGTCACATGGTCTTCCCCTCCCCCCCTTTCTCATAAAAAAAGTCTGCCAACCGTAAACGAGCTAACAGTCCATCTGGCGGGAAGTGGTTGCTGCAGCCCGTGGACACCTAACAGCTTCAATCGGAAGACGGCTGCATACGCCCAACCCTGAGGACCTTACAGCCCGTAATCATCCCGACTCTTTATACCATGGCAACCGGAACAGCGCACCGTTTGCGATGCTGAACAGCGCGCTCTCCGGAAGTTGAGCGTGCGCCTCTGCCCGGCAGCGGGACACTTACGCTGTCGGGCTATTTTAGATTAGATTAGACATGATTACCTTGAAACAAACGCTGCACTGGTATTTGATAAGCTTCAAATGGTCCCAGTCGATGTGATCCACCATGCACCACTTGGTGGCGAATTTCTTCCCGCAGTAGCTGCACGTGTGGCTGCAACGGCATACCGATATCATTAAATATTAAAAAAAAAAGATGCAATAATTAAAAAAAAAAATTAACATTTAAATTTTTATGAGGTAGGTTTTTAATTATAACAAATTAATATTTAGTTTATATGTAACAATTGTCCGTGCTGTTATATCAGACACTGGAATTAAAAGAGTTACAAGACAATGCGTTTGCCTGTACGTGGCTGCCACTCAAAAACCTTTTTTCCCCAGCGGTTGTCAGTTCTGCGAGCTATGTGGCCGGCCCATTGCCATTTCAGCTTGCTGATCCTTACGGCTATGTCGGTTACCTTAGTTCTGCTGCGGATATCATCGTTGCAGACTCTATCACGCAGAGAAACACCGAGCGTAGCCCTTTCCATAGAGCGTTGAGCAACTTTGAGCTTCCTCATACGGCCTGCAGGGAAAGACCAAGTCTCGGATCCGTATGTCATCACTGGCAACACACACTGGTTGTATACTTTGACTTTACTTTGGATTATTGTTTATAACCGTGTAACCAACCGCGACGGATCCCAACTGGAGATCTTGATATTGTTCTGAGAATGTCGCTGGCTGACTAAGATGTTAAGTAGTGACCAGTCTGGACTAACTATTACAGGATGCAGATATAACATTGCGATACCGGCGCGTTTCGATGAAGTAAAGCAGCCTGTAAATGCCCACAGCTGGGCAAAGGCCTCCTTCTCTAATATCTGCTGCTGTCAACTGCGATCTGAGTAAGTTTTGGAGCCGGGAAGGATCCTGTGCGAGTTGACGGACTTCACATGTCCTCGAAATATATTTTTTTAATTATTTCACAGACATGCCGTTTTTCTTCACCGTCGAGCACGTGGTAAATACAGCACTTAAAATTGCTATATTAAAATGTTTGTGGCGCCGGCACCGGGGATCGAACCCAGGTCACTAACGGTGTATGAAACGAGCGCCATGACCACAGGGCTACCACCGCATTTCACTAGTTATCCATTCATTGTAACACATACACATGTATGTATGTATGTATATATTCACGCCTTGTTCCCAACGGGGTAGACAGAGACAACTTCTTCCATTTGCTACGGTCCTGACATACGTCTTTCGCTTCTTCCACTTTCATCACTCTTCGCATGCATGCTCGTTGGTTTAGAGTCCTCTTGACCTGGCCTTTTTCCAGAGCGTCTCCGATTTGATCGTGAAATGTTCGCCTCGGTCTTCCTCTGCCGACTCTACCATTTACACTCGCCTCATATATTTGTTTCGTCAACCTACTTTCATTCATCCTCTCCACATGTTCATAACATACACATTTTATATTATAATAAAATGGATGTGTTTATCTGTCTGTTAAACTAAAATCACTGAATATTCTAACAAATATGCATACTACGAGTCCACATTTATTGATTCGTTCGACTAAAACATGGTGTTTTTAAATACTATAAATTTCTTCTACGGTATATATTACGCAGATCCGAAACTTAATAAAATACGATTATAGTACAGTAGGCAACCCTGGTTGTCACTCCTGAGAACTAAGATGCAATGCCCTCAAACTCCGTCAATATACCGACTCTGTACCTTTCGAACCAAAACACATCAATGGATACACTGCGTTTGTCGCCAGAAATAGGTAAGAGTGTGGTAACTGCCCACAACCACTCCTAGGCAGAGAAGTAATCTAATACCAGTTAAAGTTATACACAATGTGTAGAACGATTAGTCGGGTAACAGTCGAATATTAGTCGGGCATCCGTCGAATATTAGCCGGGCATCCGTCGAATATTAGCCGGGCATCCGTCGAATATTAGCCGGGTCATATTAATCGAATCACCGTCAAATATTAGTCTGCTGTTCGTTGAGTATAAGGGATCAGGTGAATACTAGTCGGACCTGAGATACTCACATATATGCGTCTTCAGGCACATGGCGCTTGCTCAGCCGCATGTGATTGTTGTAGCAGTCCCGACTCGAGAAGGTCTTCCCGCAGTCCCTGCACTCGTGCAGAGCCCCGGCGTCCCTCTCGCGGTGGTTGCGAGTGTGGCGCGAGAGGTTACGCTTCCACTGGAAAAGTTTGCCGCATATCGGACATGGATAGGTTAATCCGTTGTGGATTACCCTGAAAGAGATGGATAAGAAGTAATGTAGCAATGTTAACTTCCCACTGCTGGGCACAGACGTTGTCCGTATAATAAAATATTCTGTCTGGTGTATGAGACGCTACTACATCTTAGTCATTACTTCTAGTGCTCTAATGTAGGCTCTCACAACTGTTTATGGTGGAAAATGTGATTTTGTGCATTTTATCACTTATTCAAAATAATATTTTGATTTAAAGTATTTTTTTATGGGTTAGTGATTACCGTCGCACACGTACATCTGCAACACCAGAGGTGCTGCAGCTGCGTTGGCGGCCTTTAAGGGTATTTGGGAGATGTGAGGGAGGGTGGGGAGGGGGTTTGGGTCCCGGTTACCTCACTCACCGAACGAAACGTAGAAGCCCAAGATGCCTCTATTTCTATGATTTTAAATGCTGAATTTACCAATTGCTCGGCGGTGAAAGAAAATATCCTAAATAATACGATGAAACCTGCACGTCTGAGAAATGTTACATGAACTTCCTCAACCCGCATTGGAGCAGCGTGGCTGACCCTTCCCAGCTACAAAACCCTCCCGGTTTTTGAGAAGGAGGCCTCTGCCCAGCAGTGGGAATTTCCGGGCTGGCTACTTTACTTTAGATTTAATAGTTGAGAAAAACTTACACGTGTGCTCTGTAACTCTTTTTAGAATAAAACACTTTAGAACATCCTTTGCAGGGTATGTGGAGTTTTTCTTTTGGTTTGTTTTTCGGTAGTATTCTGGAAAAAAAAGAGAAGCGTAATATAGTTTTTCATACTTTCTGCTGTTTAAATAATTTTAACAATTGTTATTCTATTTTCTTATTCGAATTGAACATTAAAACTCTAGTTTTTTGTGCACGTCAAATGATCAACCTGTTAAAAATGGAATATTATATGAATTTATCTAGTTTGAAAGCCAGAATTTAACATAGTCTTAGCCTGCTACATGTATCATGATCTGTAGCAAACGAATTCCTATATAGAAATACAAATCCAATCGACACTTAGTATTATAATTATTATCCTACATAAATGAATAAATTATATAGTATGGGCCCGAGAAGAGAGCCTAGAGGAAAGCCGAAAGAAATAGGTGAAGCACGAAATGTTATCGCGGTATCCTTTTGTTATCGAATTTCGTTCGAGTGATGTACTCACTTTAAATGATATTTCAGTGTCATCTTGTTAGCGAAGACCTTGCCGCAGCAGTCGCACTGTGGTCGCTCCTGGTGGCACACGCCTCGGTGGTACGTTAACTTCGATTTTGTACTGTAAAGCCAAGTGATAGCGTTCAAAATCGTATAATTTCCCGAATCACCCTCTAGATCCAGGATATAAAGAAACACAATTATATGTGTGTGTGGTTGTGACAATTGTCAAAGAAATTGTAAACTACCGTCGCGGTAGTGCAGCTTAGCGATCTCAAGCGCTGAAATATTCTGTACGCCAAAATCACCTACTTATTAATCCAATACTCTTACCGAAGAAGCAAATATAAACATCGGTAAACTAGTACCGGTAAAGATGTTCAATCGTAAACAGCTTTGTGCATAGTTCAATTTCGTAAGTATGCAATGTTTCCGCAAAATTCTGTAACTGAAGATGCTCCTAAAAATAAATTCACTGATCGTAAATAGCGAGTAACGGCTTCATCACCATCATCATTTCAGCCTATCAAAGATTGCCACGAGGCTCGGTCCTGAGCCACCTGCATCCATCGACTTCCCGCAACACTGCGCAGGTCGTCACTCCATCTTGTGGGGGGTCGTCCTACACTACACCGAGTAACGCCTTATGTACTATATATTTGTATCAACTTGGCGGGCGACTGAAGATGAAAAACCCATCTGACAATGTCGAACCCGAATCCCTGAGATAAGTTATAAGGTATAGACGTGCGTGGGCACTGCTCTCATTGATCAGAGGCCTACGTGGAGCGGGAGGTGAAAGGGCTGTAATTTAAAAACTTTTCTCCAAATGTCCACAACACCTGCACGCGGCACACGTTGTTAACTGACAGACGCGGCTCTGACCAGTGCTCACGAGACCCTAGGACTATTCCAATATTTTTGAAACTAAAGTTAACCCAATTATATTTAGCATTTTGCATTTCAATAGAATTTTGTTTCGATACATGATCACTTGTTAACGATCCAATTTATCACTATATATATATATATATAGTTAAAAATGAATCAAATTCCACGACAAACGCTACTGTTCCCAAAAAAAAAAAAAAATATACCATTCTAGAATCATTCTGAATGTCCAAGAAACGGGAGACGCTTACGTAACCTGCAAGTCATACCTGAACTCCTGGCCGCAAGTGCTGCACGCGTGGCCCGTCCCGTAGTCGCGTGCGCAGCCGTGGCGCAACATTGCGCGCTTCAGCGCTGTGACGGTTCCGCAGCTGCGGCAGCGGTAGGCGGCCAGGTGCAGCGCCCGGTGCACCGAGACGTTCTCGCGCGTCAGGAAGTACGCCTTGCATACGTCGCACTGTATGTTGCCGTCGCCTTTCTGGCCGAAACACAGCTCTCATGTTTATTTAATATTTGTACGTGGCTAAGCCATACGATTAAAATGACCTAATAAACTAAACGAAACGCAAGCGCCATTTATCATGCTTTACAGTTCACTGAGCGGAAGAGCCTAATCCTAGCGGGATCTCTTTATCGTCGCGTCGGTGACTTCAAACGCGAACTTAAACGCGGTCGATGAGGTTTTTGACGCAGGTTAATTATTAGCGCTATGTCTGTAGTCAAAGTACTTTACTAACCCGCAAGAGTATGTATTCACGCCTTGTTCCCAACGGGGTAGCCAGAGATAATCTCCTTCCACCTGCTACGGTCCTGACAAATGTCTTTCGCTTCTTCCACTTTCATCAATCTTCGCTCTGAACCAACGAGTATGCATACTCGTTGGTTCAGAGTAATATTTACCCGGCCTTTTATCAGAACGTCTCCGATTTGATCGTAAAATGTTCGCCTCGGTCTTCCTCTCCCGACTCTACCATTTACACTCATATATTTGTTTCGTCAACCTACTTTCATTCAATCTAAAATGTGCCAATAAAATATGTCTTAAGGTCGGATTTAGTCAGTACAGTTCTCGATACTGAGCAGAGACCTGTTTTCAATATTTGAAAGGGCTTTGAAGCCGGGAACGGTCCGCCACGCTGCTCCTGAGCAGGTTGGCTGACTTCATAAGTCCTAGTAATATATTCATCAGACATGCTGATTTCCTCGCGATGTTTTCCTTCAACCGCCGAACATTTGGTGAGTTCGGCACTAAACAATCTTGCCATTGACTATTATGGTGGCGCATCACGATTCGTATCCAAATCACTCGAGTTGTATTAAATATAAGCGACAGCTCCGACCACTGAGCTTTGCTTCGCATCCAACCTGTATATGTCTGTGAAGCCAAAAGAACCACATTAACACCGCTACGGCGCTAATTTTATCAAATAACACCCACCGGGTTATGTTTCCCATTAAGATGATACTTCATAAGTTTCTCCGTGTTGAAACCTATCACACAGTCCCGGCACTTGTACTTCAGGTCGGCGAACTCCGGCCTCGCAACGTCCTCAGCCCTGATCCTCCACATCTCCTCTTCCGTCATCGTGTACAGCTCCACTAGATCCTCCGGCAGGTTCTTCAGTTTCCTAGAACGCTTGAGTGCCACTTCCTCCTGCTTCTGAAAGAAATGGTTTTCCAAATACAGCAATACTCAGTATTGATACGATTTTTGAATTTTCCCTACCGATTCGTCTTAAATCGTCACGCCCTCGACTCATCCCTCCAACCACCCACACTCTAAAAACACAGTGTGTTAGCGTAATCACTCGTTGCTCCGACGACGCGCTGCCAAAGACGACAAATAACACTTCTATGAATGCCAAAATGCCGAGATACCTGAGATTGATTACTTCCCGCTTGCAAAATCCCTACAGCTCTTTGCATTTCATTTGCCGTCAAATGACGTCGCTCCATGACGTAAAGAATATCTAACAATTCAATTTCGTCGCTAACTTTATTTAAATGGTTGGTAAAATTATAAAATCAAGACTAAACGTAGCAATGAAAACGCACTTAAATTCAAACAAATTCCCTTTCATTTAATTTTATGAAAAAAACAAAAATAATCGAAATTTTATTTTTACCTTTTATTTTAACTTTACATACCTACGCACTTTGAGTGAGTAAAGACTTAGAAATTAATTAATATAAATGGTGGATTTGTAATACATGTCATGCATGTTGCTTAGACTTTTTTGATGTGTGTAGTTTGGAAATCCCTGAGCTGGATGGTTTCTTCCGATCTGAAGATCCTCTAGGTGGCATAGATGTCATACAAATTTACATACATTGTGGGACCAAATTATCAAGAATTTTTTGTTTAAGAAGCCTTTGTCTTTGTATAAATACATTTATTTACTAAGATTTCGTTATTTAATTAAATATGGTTGGTAATACACGATAATCCGTATTCAATAATCCGCTCTGGGACCGGATCTTTTTGTGGCGGATTAGCGAGAGAGACACCGGCTATGCTTTCACAGTCAGGTGGTATGTCAACAACTAAACCACATACGAAATCATTCTCACCACATCATCTTGCAGCTTCCTCTTGCTCCTTTCCTTCCTGCTCTTTCTGCCTCTCTTCTTTTTCGTTCTCAACTTCGACAGCGCGACCTCATCATCGGACACATCCTGATCCTGCGACGGGAGGTCCTCGTCAAAGGTAATGTCATCAATGAACACATCTGTACTGGCCGCTTCGGGCTTTGGGGACTCGGTGATCGGTGATGTCTCTATGATCTGAGAGTCAGACTCACAAGAATCTGTAAAGATACAAAATTGTTGGATTGGGTGGTAAAGAGGGAATGTTCAATCGCATTCGCCAAATGACAATTTCAGTGGCTCGTGATGCACACTGCAAGTGAACAGACCAGACTCTAGAGACCGAATGCTGATGGAATATCCATTCAAATCCGTTCAATGAATCCGAATCCTACAGACTAGTAGTTTCTCTAGTGGGCGAGTTGTGTGGCAACCATCACCAACCAGCTTGGTGAGTATGGGAAAACCATCCTCACCACGCTTTCCACGAGGACTATGTTCATCAGTGGTATTGTGCACTGCTAAACATGAGCTGATGTAGTAGACATACTGTATTTAATTGTTAGATTTCTTCTTCTATGATGCTTTTCAATTTGCGGAAGCCAGCAGAGGTGGAGTTATGAACCAGATAGGCCGCTAGGAGCCGAGAGGTCTGGTGATTTATTTCAGTCCTCAACCCATTGCCAATGTGGGTTTAGAGGCCGTGTGCGCCTAGCCAGGATGGAAAAGAACAGGAGGAGCTCTTATTCGAGGGTGACTGGTGGGTCAGCCGATGAGTGCGCATGCGCGCCCTTGGCTCTGTAAATATTGCAGTATGTATCGAACATCACGAGGTTCTAGTCTCAGTAGATTCAATAATATAAATAATACCCACCCTCGCACTAATGTTTGTGCCTTAGGTATTTCCCTGTGTGCCAAATGGAAAACTATATCTCTGCCTATACCTATGGGTGGCATGCTTATAATATACTCACCGAGAGTGACAGCATCATATTTAGCATCATCAGCTTCAATCTTGATCTCTTCAATTGGGTCATCCTCTTTCTTCAAAGGCAGAAATGTGGGCTCCAATTCAAGAGCTATAGATGTAAGACGGCTGGTAGCATGTCTTGTTAGATCATTCGGTGAGTTGAGAAATGTGTGCTGGAAATAAATAAAAAAAAATTCTTAAGATAGGTTGACATATCTCAATCAATCAAATCAATGTGGGTGGTTGTGATAGGTCACTAAGGTAGAAGTGAGAACCTGCAACAGGCGGACAGTTACTTTGTTATTTATAATATTAGTAAGGATAAGTATGATACAACCGTCCAGTATCATTGTTTGCTGCTGGATGATGTGTGTGTAAATAAGCTTAACAAACTTAAAACCTAATACTTCAGTTGTCAGATGTCTAGACATTTGTGGACTCAAGCCACTTGTCCCCAGAGTTTATTAGTGATTAATAAATGTATTATTTTATCACTAACCTTCCGTGAATAATCTATAAGTACATCAAATGCAGAAAGAATCTGTTTCCGTAAACGGACCGCAGACATTACTGCAGCTGTGCATTCCCAGCACACCTGGATTGTCAAGCCATCTGGAACCTATTAAATTATTTAAATTAGCATCAAAGTTTGAATTGGGCTTATGGTGTATTTGAAATAAATGTGTACTAAGGTTCAAAAAATGATTATTTTACACACACACACAGTAGCTTTATTACGCTACATGCATAAAGAGAACATTAAAATTATGACTAGTATAAAAATAATATTGATGTTTCCTTTGTCATAACAATAGTAACGATGAAGAAAAACAACAATAAAATTTAAATAAACGTGTCTGAATTAATAAAAATAACGAAGCAATGACGGATCCAAGGATTTTTGTTCCGACTAATTTTTGAAAATTAAAGTCGATCTATGACATAAACGGTATATTATAATACAACATATTATTTACTAATGATATTTTCTTAATAAACATTTTCAAATTATGAAAAAATATTATACTTACGTCTATATTTGCCCATTTTTTAAAAAATTCTACAACTTCATCGCGGTAAAACATCTTTCTATTGTAATTAAGGCAGCCTACGCATATTCCGTTTACATTATAACCTTCAATATTAATATTTATTTCCTTCATTGTTTATGTTAAAATCATGTGTAAACAAAAAAATTTACAATGAATGGAAACTTTATGCATTTCTTTTGGCCATTTTGTACGTTTTCTTTGACTTTTTATATGACAGCAAGAAGCTTAGTTTGACAGTTTAAGGTTGTGCTAAGGAATCTAGTAGATTGATTATGGAGCTATTGAATACTTCATGGAGTAGTATTCGCCATTTTCCTTTTTCGGACATTTAACATTTTCCTTTTTTTAGGACATAACAGTATTTACTTCCATGGGTTCTGGGTGATCCATAGCATATAGTCGTGCAGGAAAGCATGGTAGCAAAATGGGGAAGTTGACTTAAGGTAAAATAGATGATGTAGTAAACTTCCTAACATGCGAAATATGCCAGTAGGCAGTCAGGCACGCAGAAATGAAGTTTTCATAAATACTTTAATTTAATTCACGAAACGCAGAAGCACTAAGTGCCTCTACTTCTTTATTCTGTGAGGCTGTGGTACCAACCTGGTCGAGCTGGCCCATTCGAGCAGTATTAATATAAAGATAACGATGTTCACTTTTATTAGAGCCATGGTGGCCGTTACTACAGGTTTTACACACACAGGTGGTCGAAATCGGTTAAGAAAACATTTTGAGAAGAGAATTTAGGTTCAGCATAATCGGATGACCAAATTATATTCCTTTCCATTACAAACTATTATTAGATGTTAAAAATAAAAGAAAAATAAGACAAATAATGTCAAAAACGTTTATTTATACATATCTCATGGTTTATTTCTGTAATGTACTAAATGATCGCACTCTCGGAGACGTTCCGCCGCTTGTTCAGGCGTGAGGTCCCGCTGTGGTTGTGCGAGCATTTCGTACCCCACCATGAACTTCTTCACGGTGGCCGAGCGGAGAAGAGGTGGGAGATATAGTGCGTGTAGGAGCCAGTGGGGGGAATCACCTTGGGTTGCAGACGGGCCGGTAGGCGCACCTGAAAAATTACAAATTGATACTAAATAGCTTCGGATGAAATTACCTAAGAGTGTTTCAGTAAAAAGTATACATGTATGATGCGTGATGCGTGTATGTGAAACACCATTTGTTTTTTTTTTCAATTGACAGCCCATAGACACCTGCATTCAATCTCAATCGAAGAAGGTTACAGTAGCGTTGTCAGCCCGAAGGACTAAGATGGAATTCCCTTACAGCTCTATACCTTTCAAACCGGAACAGAACAAAAGTTACAATAACAATGCAGGTACTTTCTCTAATCTTACTGCATGTACCGGGCTATTTCAATCACCACCCGCAGATTCATTGTGCCTGAACTGCATGCACGGATTAACGTGGCGATTATTGGAAACTCTCCTTTTTTGTCTATGGTATATACACAGAGATTTAATATAGTAGCAGACTTAACCCTATTCTCACGTAATATCTTTTTAATGTGGTCACACATAGATCTTATCCGATCACACGTAATAAAATGATATACCTTTTTTTACATGTAGCAACATTCACTACTACAATGACAATTCTAGAACGGTGACGTTGTTTTTAAAATAGCTAATTGCATGCAATTTCGTATGGACGACGTTGATGAACTGGTAATGTAATAAAACATCTTTTACTGTGACGAAAAAACAAATATAAATATTAAAACGAAATGTTTAAATATTAGCGCCCAAATGTGTAAAACGTAACCTATAAATTTTATCGGTAATTTGGCTGTGTGTGATTGGTTTATAAGTGTGCCATTTGGACACGTTTTGTTAACTGTAATTTTTGTCTTCTACTATACTGAATGCTGTGGGTATATATAATGTTTAAATCTATAGGTATATACAACGCAGTGGCTTATTAACAGCCTCTTCATCATCATCACCATTTCAGCCTATCAGAAGTCCACTGCTGAACATAGGCCTCCCCCAAAGATTGCCACGAAGCTCGGTCCTGAGCCACCTGCATCCATCGACTTCCCGCAACAATGCGCAGGTCGTCACTCCATCTTGTGGGGGGTCGTCCTACACTGCGTTTGCCTGTACGTGGCTGCCACTCGGGAACCTTTTTTCCTTTTTTTTTTTCTTTAACAGCCTGTTAAAGAATATTTCCATTCATTCATTACATTCCTGATGCACTCTAATTTAAAGCTGTTTAAAGTAAGGGGGGATATAACATCTCTTTCTGGTATATAAACGAGGTTCTGGGCGATCGACCGATGTCGGAAAGCTCATCCGAATTTGCCGAACCCAAACCCTACAGACGCATCGAGCGATGCAGCAGCATCTCCATCAGGAGCTTGTCCAGAGTGGTCAGTAAGGACAAATCTTCCAAGAAATATATGCCGGCTCATGCTGTCGTTTTCCTCGAGACGTTTATTCAGTTGTGGACTGCGCTGGGCTGGTGTCTTAGTTGTATTAATTGAATAATGCAAATGCATGCAAACCACCATAACTTACTTTACCATCCTGTAAAAACTCCACTGCGGGTCCTAGGCCTCCCCCATAAGGAGGATTTGCCATTAGCCGCGCTCGACAAAGTGGATTGGCGATTGCAGTATCTGACACCTCGCATCATAGACGACGCTGTCCGACATCGGTCTGCTAATTTTCGAAATGTTTATACCGCCACCTGTCGGTAGTCAGGGCAATTTTCAAGGGTTTACCCATAGTCGTCTCTTACGACACCCGCTGGTAGAAAGGGGAAGGCAGATTCTTACGCCGATACCGCACGGCAACATAGTTAGCGGGAGGCCTTTTTCCAGTTAGATGACTTTTGACAGATTAGAACGTGTATCTCGAAGTTAAAGCAGAAGTTAAAAAAGTCCCACCATGCCATCCCATGCTGTAAGGAAAACTGCATTGAAACAGATTATCATATTTTGTGTTCAGTTGCTTCATGATTTCCGCCAATGCTCTCTTCTGTTCTGCGTTCAGATCGGTCATCCTCTGCGGGCTGCCGTTTATGGGCAGAAGCATGGTCTCATAGGGCCACGCGGCCCAATACGGTACCAGGGCTACCCATTCAGCGTTCTGTATCACGGTACGTTCCTGTTACCACAGATAAAATCCCAAATAAGTTTTATATAACCGTTTTGTGAAGGCGAGTGAAAAGACACCTGAAGTGGTTCATCTTTATGTTTCCTTTATTATTTATGGAATGATTGGGTAGGTGACGCCTGGCTGTAAATAATCATTTGTTTATGTTGAAGATCGCGTGTTTAGCAGTTACTACCAATGGGTACTGGGTTCGAATCCCAGTCGGTACCAATACTTGTGTCGTGCGTTCAGTATTTCACGCCTTCCTTATGGGGACATCGGATTCGAAGAATATGTGTTTTATCGTCGCGGACACTTCTATTTTTACAGCCTATGTGAGTCCACTGCTGGACATATGAGCTTTTCCATGAGTAAGCGCCAACTTAAACCGGCATGCGACGCATGGAAGATTTGCCCATTCTCTCCACGCTGGGCAGGTTGGTTGTTGAACACAGTGCCGGTAACCTCGCAGTAGGGTTGCCAACCGTATTGTAATTAGTGTACCGTATACAGTATTGTACTGTATTTCGGGTTCGTGTAATATATACCGTTATTATACAGTACTATATTTCAATCGGATGCATAATTTTTTTTTGCATCTCTTACAGTTTTGAAACAAATCCCTAACTTTCTGAATCTTGAATGTTGGCAACCCTACCTCGCAATAGTGATGCCGCTCCTCGTTACTAGTCTATGGGATTTCTGGGATGGACAATCCTCCACCATTCGATCGTCAGAGACTAGTTTCTTCGCTAGCAGCGTCTACTGCCTGCAGGAGATGATGGTGTTTGGGAAAAAGATGGTATATTTGCCTTTACACCATGATCATCATCACTAAGTACATTTGTTTCTGTCTCATAGTAACCATAAGAGCACATCATGAAGGTTTCGTCTATAGCCGGTACTATTACAATTTTTAGGTTTAAATTTTAAGTGTTGAATTTACTGTCTGCTCGGCGGTGATGGAAAATATTTCGAGGAAATTTGAAATCTGCCAACACGTCTCAAACAGCTGGAACTGTAACTTTAAAAGGATGCATTAATTTATTTACGCCATGGACAACAGCTCTATCATATCTCTCTCTCTCTCTTTCTCATACGTTCAAAAATGTAGATACATGTTTACCTTTTGTCTCAGTTCTTGCTCCACATAATCCACAAGCAATGTCTTCCCGTATTTTATGTAATAGTCTTTTTGGCATCTAAAAAAGGAAAATATCTCATGTTAATTGTTAATTTAAATAATTACAAACAAACCGGAAGGATTAGAATGTTATTCTATTCTACGTGAATTTGAAACTAACGGAAATAAATGGGGTCTTCACTTGAAGTTTTTCGGCTTTTGAGACAAATCAATAGACAATTTTTTTTTTAAATCAGATGTGTTAATTATACTTTATCTTTTATAATCATGAACTTTAGAATACATAAATATTGTATAAAACTCGAAGAAGCGATAAAATTTGGGTAAATCGAGTAATCTTGAAAAGTCGCTAAAATGCACACACTTAAACGCTTTCGTATCACAATGTAGCGTTTTGATGATTGAAATGATCATCGGTGTAAGCTTCACTGCAGTCTTGTGGTTGATCTCTTTACTAAATTTAGTATACCGCGCTTGGCAAGGGCTAGTTAGTTAAGCAGGATCGACCGTTCGTTTAGATTGTTTAATTCCTTAGTGCTCTCGCCACTTCCCTTCACTAGCCTCTTCTTGCAAAGTCCAGCAAGTTCGCACTCATTTTCTAAAGTGTGGTACTTCTATTCTGTTGACTCCGTAACATCTTACCTATCTTTTACCCTGGGCTCGTTGGGCACGAAACTGGAAGCCCAAATCTGACAATGTGGGTGTGGGTTAGAGCAGCCCATTATCGCGCCCTTGTTCTCGAAAATCTGCACCCAGGTGTAGCGACGTCCGAGCTCCTTGAGTTGTTCGATCCATCTGTAGGGACATTAGATCAATAAATCATCCATCTATAACTAAAGACATAGTTAATAAATTAATTGTGCGGAATTAATTAAAAGAAATTAATATATCAATTTCTCCAAGTGTCAACTCACCTGCACGGGCTACATCCTTTAGACTAACGTTCAGACTCTGGCGTCCAATTGATTGTCGATAATCTGTCCGCCTCTACCGAACCCACATTGCACAGACTAGTGTTGGGGAGCGATGTCTCTAGTGCGAGGTTACCCTGCCCACTGCCCAGATTGCTTAGTATGGCCATTTTAGTAAATTCAAAATGACGTATAAATGAAATTACTAGTATATTTTTATATTATATAACCGGACAGCAATATAAATCGATTGCTGACATCAAGATAAAGAGGAAATGTTATGGAGTAAGGTCTACCAAAACATCACGTTTCCAAGACGCGAATGACTAAAGTTATATTAGTAGAGTCAATATAGTTCATAATCATTTAAAAAAAAACAAATTCCCATTTCCAAATGGGTTTCTAGTACTAATAAAATTTTCACTAAATATTCTTGAAGTCGCATCCAATCTATACAAAAACCAGCTTAAGTACCCGGTGTTGCCAGGATTGTAAAATGTAAACTCACGCTCAAAACAGGTTCAGATAAGATGCCCACGCACACGTATAAGTCCCCTTCACACACTATCCCCACTAATTTCCCACTCTTGCCAAAAATCTTGACTACACTAAAGGCTACTGGAATACGCTGAATCATGCGAGAGCAGCGGGTCTCTGTATTGTGTCAAGTGTAAAAGGTTCCGTAAAAACTAAGAAAATAAAAAAAAAACACAGTACTTCTAGAATCACAAGGAACGCTGGAGAAAATCAAAAGACGTACTCAAGTTAAAATCTCGCGTACACTCATACGAAGAATTTCTAGTTTTAGTATATATACAAACTTACTCATTGATAACCGCCAGTATTTCCTCCACCGACATCAGAGGTATAGTCATTGTCGAATCAGGATGGAAGCACATGACCCTGGAAGAAAAGGTGGTGTTTAAAAATATAGCGTGTAATTGGAAATATATCAACTCTTTCTCCATTTTTCAAATGTATGCGCTGCATCCTTTCAACTGACGGACGAGGGTCTGGCGACAGACAGACTAGCAATCCAAATATCCATTTAAATTCAATAGAACATATTAAATGTGAGAATGACCACATGCCAAGCCTTTGGACAAATGTTTCTTGGAAAGCAGGCTCAGGGTCGTTATGGCGGCTTCTTGGTGAAGCAAGCTTAGGCAAACCGATGCGAAATGAAGAAGCCTGGTGTTACGACGTGACGATAACCTGACCTAACTAGTGAACGAGCATTTTCGACATGGGGGCGAACAAACTTTATGTTGACTCTTACCCCATGGGTCGTTATCACGGTGCCACGACATTTTCTGGCATTTCCGTTAACCGATTTTAAAAACACCCATGATAAAAGGTGTTGGCAGATTCTTTTAGGTCATCACTATAGCAATTTTTTTGTTTACGCAATTTTTACCTGCATGTCCCTTTTGCTTGGGCCGCTTGGAATAATGGATGTTCTGGTGGAGGTGGTTCTGGAACCTTCTCCAATAGGGCCGGAAAGTCGTTCGGAAACACGTATGTTGATGTGTAGTTTGGGTTGCGCTGTATTGAACAATAAATTACATTGATACAGACAGACATTAACTGTATTGACTGAAACGGAACGATTGTAGACTTTATATTTTTTAATCTGTATATGACAGTTGTGCGATAAGGAAGGTCCCGCCAAAATAAACCCATGAATTATCACAACGAAATAGTGAAAATATGTACACTGAAACTTTATGAAAGTCAATGACAATAAAGAGACAAATGAAAAGCATGTACCATTATTTTATTACATTAGAGTAACAAACGAACTAACAGTTCACTTGATGGTATGTGGGACTTGGCAACAGTCCAAGGACATCTGCAAACAACTTCAATTGAAGATGGTATGGACATATACATCGTCATCTCTGAGGACTGACAATTAAATACCACACAGCTTGTAATTATACTATCCCTCGATATCCGTTACACCGGAACACAACAGTGGTAGCAGTGCTGGTAGCAGAAATAATATTAGAATAAATACAAAATACTCGAGTGGCAAGCTCGCAGAAATTGGATAGCTCGACCGAGTTTTGTGGCAATCTTTGGGGATTCAAGCGATCCCAATTTTCATCTGTAGACTTGTAACAGGCTGTGACTACGATGAATAATAGCTTACTTGTCCATTCGAGCGGACTGATCCAGCTCTCAACGGGTTGCCGAGGTCAGGAGGTGATTCCTCAGGCGGCTGTTCCGTCTGACCGCTCCAGGGTCGCTTGCAGCGGTGCGGTGAGACCAGGACCCATTCGTCTTTGAGTGGATTGTATCTCACGTGCTGGTGCTCTAAAACAGTAACAAGTCTTCAAAGGACTCTGGGGTTATAAAAAAGAAAGAGCGAAAGAAAAAAATGTATATTCATTGCCACAACCAATGATGTCTTTACTAAGTATGAAATATCATTGACCACAACTTACATTACGGATCGGAATCTGACTCAGTTTAATGCTATAGCAGCGTGTGTTGCCACAAACAGTCGGTCCGGCAGAATAATAGCGGTCTATACCGATTCGCGATTTGTCCGCGGATTTATTAATAAAGATAATATTTAAATATTTGTAAATAAAGAAATTAATAAAGATAATATTCAAAATTAATAACAATTATGTATACTCTAAACCACTTTAGCTGCTATCCTTACTCTGTGACTTTAGAGTAGATTTAGAACAACATAACATAGAGTAATGTAATAATATAAGGGAAGAGTGGCAACTGTATGGTAAAATATGCATCTATGGCAAGTGCTGCCGTCTGGTGTTTGGTTATTGAACTTCATCAGTACACACCCATTAACAGTATAAACTGCATCTGTATGTATATATCTATACTATAATGCCTTATTACTACTTAACTTGTATGGAGGTATTTTCTTACATTAGTACGCTAATCCGTCGATACTTAGTTAACGAAATTGGGCAATAATGGGTATGCTACTTGCATTGCGATGGATATTTTGTTACTCATATTAAATACGCCTCGCTTAACTGACTTCTGATATATTCCCCATACAATCAATACAAAGCTAACTATCCTGCCAATTTGTTCAGTAAAAGATCTGTTTCTGTGCAACATTTGAAAAAGTTACTGTTACGAAATTTAGTTAGTCATTTATTCAGCAGAAAATTTGTGCATAGTATATTACATTGAACATTATATATCTATATAAACTTAAAAGAACTTTTTTTTTTTCACGTTTATTATGTTGAATTTAAGTTGTGCCTGTTATAAATTAACAATAAACTTAAAAGAACTTTTTTTTTTCACGTTTATTATGTTGAATTTAAGTTGTGCCTGTTATAAATTAACAATAAACTTAAAAGAACTTTTTTTTCACGTTTATTATGTTGAATTTAAGTTGTGCCTGTTATAAATTAACTTCCATGTTGTGCCTAAGGATATTTGTACAATATTAGATTACTATTATATGCTATAATGGACTTATATTTTATTAAATATCTACAAACGTACAAACTGAGTAAGCCACTTCTCGTGTTCGAGTGACTTATTTATAATATAAAAAACATCGTTTTTTTTTATGGTAAAGGCGTGAAGTAGAAGCTTCATGTGCTTCTGCGTTTCGTTCGGTGAGCGATGTAACCGGAGGCCCACTACCCCTTCACATCATCCCACCCACTTCAGAAATACGCGTAAAGGCCGGTAAAGGTCCGGCGATGGTAATCACTTACTATCAGGTGAACCGCTTGCTCGTTTGCCGTCTTTTCCAGAAAAAAAAAGTTTTATAGACTCGATTGTACAGGATAAGTATTAAGTTAAATCCTTTTAACAGCTACTATGCTATTATTGTATTTAAGCTCTTTAGTGGTTAGCGTACTTAATTGCTAAGCTATGAGTTCTGGGTTCTTATCCCGATGCCGATACTTGTGTCAACCATAAAGACCTGGTTGTGTTGTATCACGTTGTCGCATCCCGTGCATCTTGCGCGACTGTGATATCACCCAGAAGTTGTCGCCGTGGACGAAAACAACCAGGAAAACATAATCAATAAGGCAGCGAGCACAAGTTACGTTTTCACTATCGTGCATTTAATACGTAAAAAATTACCGCCGTAATTTACTTTGGCAGAATACATGATATTGTTTCGAAAATGGAATGAAGTAACAGAGATCTTTTTTTTTTAATGTAATAAGACAGTGTTTTTTTTTTAGTGCGGCGACACTCGGAGGTATTTAATACTAAATTAAAAGAACTCGATATATGCGCCTCTTTCGCGCCTAAATTTAAAAATCGAGTGTCAAATTTATTAATGAATACGAGCAGTTACATCATTGCTATTGATTTAATTGCTTTGTTACTAACATTTTAGTGCCCGCTGTACTGTTTTTTTTTCTCTCCGCTTCTCTTACACTTGTGTTGCATATATTATTAATTATTTTACAATAATTATACATTGTTATTTATTGTCTATAAACGATATCATGTTCTGTGTAACAGCACTCTATGGCTTGTACAATTTTTTATTTTGTTTAATGTAGTCTAAAGTGCTTTTAATTTGTGCTATATTGTATAACCGTACGTTGATCCAAATAAATTAATGTATGTATAATGGTTAAATTATTTCCATTTTTACTTACCCGTTGGTTGAAACTCTTGCATTTTAAAACGTATAATCTCGTGCACGTCTTCTCTCCACGAGATAGCTAACAGAACTGACTAGTGAAGTACACAGTTTAAATTAATGAAATGTCGATTGTCGATAAGAAACTGATATGTAATAATTTCATTACACGAAACAATGTTGTTGTCGGTTGTAGTGTACTTTATTGTACAACATAAAAACACAAGATAAACAAATCACAGAAGAATAAACTTAAGAAGTAGGTACAATATGGAGGTCTTATCGCTAGAGCGATCTCTGCCAGACAACCTTAAGTCTATGGAAAAAACTACATATTGAACAGTGGGAGACGGTGTAAGTAATAAACTTACCTGCTAATACCTAAATAAACTAAAACAATGTATTATAACATAACCACTAATACACTAATATATGCAAAAAAATCTACAATAATCATACATAAGACTAAACAGGCAAAAATACTTAATAAAGAATACATAATAATGTGATATTATGTATATTATTAGGTATATATTATGTATACTATTATGTATTTATTATTTATAATTATTTATCTATTTTATTTTACTTTAATTATTTTATTGTATTTTATGTATGTATACATAAATATTTATATCTCCCAACCAGACGAGTATATATCTAAATAACCCTACATAACAATGTAATACTGATACGTAATTAAATAGTAATAATACGAACAAAAATACAACTATATATTCTAGTATTGGTTTATTGATATCCCCATTGTGATATCAGACAGACGTGGCAAACTAGTAAGCATGAAACAATTTATTGGCTTGTGTTTTCTTCCTTAAAGTTAAATTAGCAGCCTGTGGGTTCCCTCTGCTGGGCAAAGGCCCCCTTCTCAGATATTAGACAGGGTTTTGGAGCCGGGAAGCCGTTACTCCAGTGAGGGTTGGCAGGCTGCACGTATTATTTCCTTTCGTTTCCTCACGATGTTTTACTTCACCGCCGAGCACGAGGCAAATGTAGCAATTTAAATTGCTATTAATAATTTCAGTGGTTTATTTTACTACCACGGTATTGAACCCAGGTCACTCGCGCTCTGTGAAATTGAAGGGAACATCTTGTGTACTAGGTTTCCACGGCTCTCTTCTTTAATAGCGTTTAATTTGAAAAGTTTTTAATATGTATGGTGGTAAAGTCTAGCGTCGGCTTTTGCTGCTGCTCGAATGGGCCGGCTCGACAAGGGTAGCACCACGGCCTCGCAGGATGTCGGCGTGAAGTAGACGCAGGCATTGAGCTTCTGCATTTCGTTCGGTGAGTGAGGTTAATCGAGGCCCGTTATCTTTCCCTCCCTACCCCCTAGTGAGGGATCACTCCAAATATCCTAGGCCGGCAACGCACTTTTAGCTCCTCTGGTGTTGCTCATGTACGTGGGTATCGGTAATCACCTACAATCGTGTCGGTAATCACTTACCAGGTGAGCCGCTAGTTAGTTTCCCCCATTTTAAATAGAAAAAGTGTGTGCGTGTGTGCAATTTACACACGGCAGAAGTGAAACTTAACCTAAGTAGAAAAGTAGCCCACAAGAGAATGAGATAAATATAGAGGAGAATTACGATAATTAAAACGTTTATTAAACTTTATTTTTATTTATATAAGTATATTTGTTATTATACTTATATAAATAAAAATTATTGGTCTAATAAACAGAGATGTGAAAATAATTAACATAAATTAATTAACCAACCAATTTTAATACGCAAATGCAAAAAAATAAAACACGCATTGTTTATGACACATTTCCCGAAGCCTACGTTGTGCGCATGCGCAAAGACACGTGATAGCATACATACAAACCTATTCGAATTTTCAAAAATCACAACGGTGCTAAAGAAGTTTCACTTCAAAAATATAACAGAGAGCCGCGGTAGAATAGTGGTCAGAGAGCTCGTTTTAATTTCATAGCACTCGTGGGATCGAATCCCGGTGAAAGCACCACTAAAAGTGTCAACGCAAATGCTGAATTTACGACGTGATCTGCGGAAAACGGAAACACCGCGAGAAAACTTTGTACAATCGAGA
The DNA here is from genome assembly GCA_029286595.1 of Bhutanitis thaidina. Classification (NCBI taxonomy): domain Eukaryota; kingdom Metazoa; phylum Arthropoda; class Insecta; order Lepidoptera; family Papilionidae; genus Bhutanitis; species Bhutanitis thaidina. The sequence goes on along the minus strand of JAGSMS010000039.1, from coordinate 2,233,479 downwards.
TAAAGAAAATAATATCGAGGACATGTAATGTTCATCTTTATTTGTAGCAGCGAATAGTAAATAAATAAAAAATTGAAAAGAGGATTTCATCTCATTTAATAAATCCATTTTGTCGATATAATTAAAAACGTACGCGTCCATCACTATGTAATATAACCATAAATTGTTTGGATTACGTGTAGCACCGATAAAAACCTAAAGTTATCGCACAGTATATTATAATAAGATAGATAGTCCATTTGTGTCAGGAATTACGGAGCTATAACGTTAGTGCGCAATTCACAGTTTATCCACGATATAGCATTTAATAATCGACATATAATAAAATGATAAACATCGTCACTAAGTACAGACTCCGGGTATTGGAGCCGGAAAGTGTCTGCTGCTTTAATCTTATCGGGCCGGGCGTTTCAGAGGAGTGTAGCTTGAACAGTAAAAGAAGAGTTACAGTATCCTGTATTATGATATAAAATGCGAATCTTAAGTTAGTTTATAGAACGAGGCTCTCAGTCATGAGCAGAATAAAGATATTGGAGATTATTCTTAAGATAAGAAGGAGAATTAGGATCACTGAATACAGAACACAATAAACACAGAACTCCAGAGCTACACCTTTGAATAGGAAGACAGTTAAGCTTGGAACGGTAAGAAGAGACGTGATCATATTTACGTATACCAAAGATAAATCTAATGCAGTTGTTAAGAAGGCGCTCCAACTTGTCGAGACGTGATCGGGATAGGTCCGGGTAACACACATCTGCATAGTCGATAATGGGTAAAATTAAGGGTTGAGTGAGCAAAAGCTTAGTTTTAAAGGGCAGGACATTTTTCAGATGTAAAGAACGTAAGGTGGTAATGACTTTCCGGATAATTTCAGCAACGTGAGTCTCCCAACACAACGAGGGGTCCAGATGCAAGCCAATTTTTTTTAACGTGTTAGAGAAAGGAATGAATGTTCCACTTTTTTATTAAAAAAAAAACATTAACAAAAATACATCGTCAATTAGAGCTATGGTAGCCTGACGGCCCGGACGAACTTCTCATGTCCTCGAAAGTATTTTTTTATTATTTCTTAGACATGCCGGTTTTCTTTTACGTTTTTCTTCACCGTCGAGCACGTGGTAAATTCAGTACGTGAAATTGGTGTTAACAACTTGAATGGTGTTGGTGAGGATTGAACCTAGATCACTCGGGTACTTCATGAAATTATAGCAAGCGCCTCTCCGAAAATAGATAAAGCATAATTAAAAAAAACTATAGTATTTAACGTAGTGATAATGATTCCGTAGTATGAAGTAAATAATGTCTTACATAATATTTAATGTACAATAATCAATAGTGGTTTACAAGTTTCAATTTGTTGTTACTGCATCTATGTGAAACTATTGGCACCACGAATAATAAAAACCCGAAAGTGGCAATGTTGTAGTTAAATTGTACGCCAGCAGATGGCGCATAAATGTAATTGCTATATAAAATTTGAATCACTTTAACAGTAAAATCGTCACAGTGTAACAGTCTTTGGGAAAGCCATCAACATGTCTTCCCGCAGGAAAAGTTGGGTATATTAATAAGTGCCTTCTGTTGTTAAGTAGTTACCTAAATAATTCAACATTCTAAGAGATGGCGCTTATTTTAATTTACTTATATAGTTTATTTTAATTATTTGTGAGATAATTGTTTTCTTCAAGGACGACCTATCTAGATCATCTTGGATAGTAGCTTGATAGTTTCGTCCAATTCGTTAGAGCGGTTTCTGTAAAACCAATTACCTATATAATATCTACAAGAATTTCTCGCTTAAAGTAAAGAAATACATACATATCTCATTCGATTGTCTCTTAAGTGAGTAGGTAGTTCTGTAAAAAGAACGTAAATTTACAGTACCAACGAACGAGCTCGTTTTTGTTTATGGTAATAACTATATTACATTTATATAACTTTGACAATATTGTATATTGAGTATTGAGAATCATTAGCTTGGGTTACTCTATGGCGGATTAGCGTATATCATTATTGTTATGACCATAACATTCTACGTGTTCTAGTAATTTTTTTGAGGTTTTGGTTTTTATTTTCATTACAATCTTTTCCTCCTTAACCTCTGCAGCAGCTCAGGCATCTTTCTGATGATAAAATGCACCTAAGTAAGTATCACATCTCAGTAAAATTCCACACGTTTAAGGGCGGGTCAAGTCTTCTGATTGGGGCGTGGTCGAGGGTAGGGATTTTTAAACCCTATCCGATGTCTCGAACGGATCGAAGCGTGGTTATACTTCTTTATCCGTACGTTCGTTAGCAATATGTATGTTTTGCACGCTACCCTGTATCATATCTTTTTAACGCGTTTGCTAAACAGTGGCTGACCATTGACATTCCACTGGTAAAAATAGGTTTCCTCACAAGAAACGCTACTTTATGTATCCAGTAGCTGGTCGCTGCCGGGCGTCTTGCGCAGATCGTTACTACATTGGTCCAAGGGGCGTCCCACTTCAGTACGCGCTAATTCTAAATTGACTTCTGCGACAAACAAAATAAAAATTTAAGTTTTCGTACTTATAGCGACATCTAGTTTCGTAACTGCGCAACTAAGTTATTCATCTTGATAGCTTATAGTTAGAGATTAAATTTTATATTGTAAATTTAAAGAAATATTGATAACGGAAATATTTTTTATAATTAAAACTAGGTGTAATTTACTTTGTAATAGGAACCTTTTCAGCTTAAAAAAAGAGGGCTTTTAACCTTTTCAGCTTAAAAGTCCTCTGGGTAGCTACCACCCTTTTAAGTTATTTCTGCCATTAAGGAGCAGTGCAGCCACTGTTGTGTTCCGGTTCGAAGGGTACTGAGACCCTGGGTAAACACAGGTAATGGCACTCGCATCGTTAGTCTACACCTAAGGGTGTGACGAGGTATCTGTAATCTTCTTCGATTGAAGATGGACACTTACCATCGGGTGGACTGTTAGCTCATTAGTGATTCAAACATTAAAAAAAGCATGATCTATTCTACGTTAAATAGCACGCGGTAACTGCTAGATACAGATCCAATGAATTAACCACACCTTACTCGACACTAGCAAAAATTACAGCAGTAGCGACCTCTATATCACCACATAAGGAACTCAAGAAGACCAGAAAAAAATAAACCGTAGAAGATGGCGCTTCAGGTCACGAGATGAATCTATGTTGTGTACATAGATTTATCATTACTTTAGATCTTTCGTGTCTGGAGATTTGGTCATTAGTCATCGGTGTGTATATGTGTTAATTCTATGACGAGTGACATGGCCAATTTTAAGAGGAGAATTTTCACGTGTTCGGTGAGCGGAAAACTCAATGAAAACCGCTAACCAGCACCGAAGGTACGCGGCGAGCCCGGCTCCAAAAAAAAAAAGAAAGTAGGGGAGACCTTTGCCCAGCTGTGGGACACCTAAAGAGTGTAACTTTACTAGCTGTAAGCTGGCGACACAAATACTGCCATCGTAATTCTACATTGAGGAAGGATGTCCGGTGTTCATTATCCCATTAGTTGTCGATGCGACAGATGTGGTTCGATATTCAAGATTTCTTTTATCGCCACAAAGGTGAAGATTATATATATTATAGACTCCTAATTAAACTATAAAAACATTAACCTTTAAAATAAATAATATAATTAAAACGTAAAAATTTAATTATAACGACTTCTGAACTCAAAAACCAGTTTTAAAATAATTGTCTATCTGCCTGTTTTCCGGGTTAATCTGGAAAAAGAGCGAACTAATTGTGTTAGGATTTTTATTGGGATGATAAAGGATTTTGGATGTTATAATTATTGAGGGTTCTTGCGTGGAAAAATTTTACCTCATAGTATTATAAAATTTGCTTCTCTTTACTTTATAAGCACATTTCTAAAGGAAGTTTTATCTTATATATAATTATATAATAGCGAAACAACTGATCTATAGAGGCCTAGAAACTTGAACTTCGGCAGGTAAGGGTCTCAAAATGTACATGAATTCGTCGAAGAATTTCAGATGTTCTCAATAATACCGGCTATAGTTTAACTGCTCGTATTTGTAAGTGAACGAAGACGCGATTTATTAGCTAGGAAATTATAAAAATTAAATCTCTGCCCGATCCATTTTGAATTACAAGGCAAAGTGTTATGATAATGCGGTTGGCATTGAAGTTACGGATGCTCGTTAGCATGACGGACGATATCGGTTTGATGCGGAACTTCTTAACCTATATACTACGTTAACCTAAATAGGTAACCCAATGCAAGGCACGGGCATTATAATTTAAGGCTGTCGATTCACTAGGGCGGTACGAAGCCGAACAGCGCAGCATCGTTGAATAGGGAACGTTAGTTATTTGTGTAATATGAAATGCATAGTGCGCTACTCTATTTCATTTTGTATCTATGAAATTTTTCTATTGAGTGGTATTGTTGCCTATAGAATAATTTAATAATCTTTAGTTTTAAAACAATACAATTGAGAGCCAACGCATTTTAAAGAAATAACAAAACGCATTAGCCTGCTAACTCAGCACAGAGTTCTAATACAAAACGTATAAAACGTAAACGTAAAATATTTTTTTTTTTTTTTTTATTGTATTGGGGTGAAAATCAACTTACAGTTCACCCGATGGCAAGTGCTCACTACATCTCAAATAACTTCAATAGGAGAAGGTCACAGATGCTTCGTCTTTCCTGTTGTCTAAAATAGAATTGCTCACAGTCCGTAATTATACTGACCCTCTATACCTTTCAAACCGTAACTCCTACGCAGAGAAGGAATGCCTATATACCACCTGTTTGTATGTATGTATATATTCACGCCTTGTTCCCAACGGGGTAGGCAGAGACAATCTTCTTCCACTTGCTACGGTCCTGACATACGTCTTTCGCTTCTCCCACTTTCATCAATCTTCGCATGCATACTCGTTGGTTTAGAGTACTCTTGACCTGGCCTTTTTTCAGAACGTCTCCGATTTGATCGTGAAATGTTCGCCTAGGTCTTTCTCTCTCTTCTTCTTCTTCTTTCTTTACCACCTGTGTAATACTTATGTAAGCCCTCACGACCCTATCTGACCATGTCTCTCTCTCACAATCGACTGAGAAAACATTCTTAATGCTCAGCAGTTGTAGACGCTGTTGTAGACGTTGTTGTAGACGCTCTTGTAGACGCTGTTGTAGACGCTGTTGTAGACGGTGTTGTAAACGCTGTTGTAGACGCTGTTGTAGACGCTGTTGTAGACGCTGTTATAGACGCTGCTCACCAACTCTAGTCTGTGGAATTTAGATTCAACATATTCTTTCAATCCGACGAATTTTCATTCAATCCGTCGTCAGAGCTTGTTGTGTCACGTTGTCCCATGCACAGTTAAGGACATCTATTACCCGCTGATGAAGACGATTTTCCCCATCAGCGGGTAGTAAGCCACTGCTGGACATAGAGCTCTCTTAATCTATATGTCCAATTAGAATATATGCCATCGTCGCTAGGCTTGGCTATTTAAACGCTACTGTCAATTACGGATTTGTGTATTTTTTGTGATTGTTAATTCATCATCTTTTAGAAGACAAGAGATGCTCAAGGTTTTTTCCCCTTAGGTGACTCTTCCATCGTCAGGAAGAAAGGTGGTGGCAGCACAACCCCTTTCAGCTCTAACATTAATTATTAAAATTACATTACAGCTCCGATGTGCTCGCACCCTAATGGCACACTTTGCGGCAGAGTTAGTCACAATGCTTCACTGCGGGATAGTATCCGCAATGAAGCAATGGTTCGCTTGTTGAAAAATAAGACATATTCAATCAAATATTGTCCCAGTCCACTACTGTTCTGTCTTCTACCCATTAATGTGACAGGCATGAAACGATCGAATTGCAACTTGTTTTTTCACGCCTAGCAAACGTGTTAAATAGCCTTTTGTCGGGCGTGAATAAAGTTGGGCTCATGCCAGTTCACATTTACATACTCAGATGGACTCGAACTGAACTAAACGCCCTGGTCAGAATAGTCTGCACAATCATGACTGTCCACAGGATGCGTCATCGGGGATCGTCGGTGATGAGGCTGTACTAGTCGCGGAAGAATGGCGGGCGGTGTTTTTTTAGCGCTCTCGCCATGCCCAATCGTCAAGTGTGCAGCCTCCGTAATTACTTCCTGGCGAGATCGGACGTCATTACCTGTGTTAAAGGACCTTACCTTTTTATCATTGGCCAACGAGCAACAGCAGGACCCGGCAGTAACGCACCTGAAACACCAGAGGTACTGCAGGTGCGTTGCCGGCCTTTAAGGCAGTTGCAGTTTTTTATGGAAAAGGCAGAAAACGATCAAGCGGTTCACCTGATGGCAAGTGATTACTGTCGCCGATGTACATCTGCAATATTAGAGGTTCTGCAGGTGCTTTGCCGGCCTTTAAGGGTATTAGGGAGATGGGAGGAACGATGAAGAGGGGCATTACCTCACCGAACGAAACGCAGAAGCACAAGATGCGTCTGCTTCGTGTCGGTATTCCGCATGACCATGGTACCAGCCCGATCGAGTCGGCCCATTCTAGCAGCAACAAAAGCCGACGCTTGGCTCTACGCGTATAATAACCTAAAATAATCAATACGCGTACTAGTAACAATAATATGAACGGGTGGCAGATGGTTCTCTGTCGGTTAACCTATAGATCTGAATCGGAAAATGAATCTGTACCATCTACATAATCAAAGTCAATGTGAACTTGAGATTTTAATGTCGCCACTCTTTCAAACTAATTGTGAACCTGAACTGGAACGTTTCTACTCTATCAAACTTCATTATAAATTGACATTTCTCTACTCTTTCAAACTGAATGTGAACATGAGCTTGTAATATCTATACTCTATCAAACTGAACGTGAACTTTAGCTTACAATTTCTCTACTCTTTCAAATTAAATGTGAAATTGAGCCTGTAATGTCTTTACCTTATCACAGTCAATGTAAACATGAGCTTGTAATGTCGCTACTCTCTCGAACTGAATGTGATCATTCGCTAGAATAAGCTAGCAATGTTTCAACTCCATCAAAGAAAACGTGAGCATAAACTTGCATTGTCTCTACTCCGTCAAACTGAATGTGAACATAGGCTTGTAATGTCTCTACTCTTTGAAACTTCATGTGAAAAAGTGGTAGCTATGTCTCTACTCTACGATAGTAAACGTGAACATAAACTTGCATTGTCTCTACCTTCACAAACTGAATATAGACACGAGCATGCAATGTCTCTACCTTCACAAACTGAATATAGACACGAGCATGCAATGTCTCTACTCTTTGAAACTGAATGTGAAAATGTGGTAGCTATGTCTCTACTCTACGATAGTAAACGTGAACATAAACTTGCATTGTCTCTACTCCATCAAACTGATTGTGAACATAGACTTGTAATGTCTCTACTCTTTGATAGTAAACGTGAACATAAACTTGCATTGTCTCTACTCCGTCAAACTGAATGTGAACATAGACTTGTAATGTCTCTACTCTTTGAAACTGAATGTCAAAATGTGGTAGCTATGTCTCTACTCTATGATAGTAAACGTGAACATAAACTTGCATTGTCTCTACTCTTTGAAACTGAATGTGAAAATGTGGTAGCTTTGTCTCTACTCTATGATAGTAAACGTGAACATAAACTTGCATTGTCTCTACTCCGTCAAACTGAATGTGAACATAGGCTTGTAATGTCTCTACTCTTTGAAACTGAATGTGAAATTGTGGTAGCTATGTCTCTACTCTATGGTAGTAAACGTGAACATAAACTTGCATTGTCTCTACTCCGTCAAACTGATTGTGAACAAAAGCTTGCAATATTTTGACTCCATCAAACTGAATGTGAACATAGACTTGTAATGTCTCTACTCTTTGAAACTTTATTCGAAAATGTGGTAGCTATGTCTCTACTTTATCAAAGTAAACGTGAACACAAACTTGCAATGTCTCTACCTTCACAAACTGAATATAGACACGAGCATGCAATGTCTCTACCTTCACAAACTGAATATAGACACGAGCATGCAATGTCTCTACTCGCTCAAACTAAATATTGACATGGCCCTGTAAGGTTACAACACCTATACTAAATGTTAATTAGAAGCGGAAACTTGAAGTGGTTTCAAGAATATGTAGCCTAGGTTAATACATGCGTCTTTGCCTTCCTGTATCCGATGTTATAACTCGATAAGATCGGAGGGAGGGTTAGTGACAGATGTTTTGAACGTGGCAGAGCCAAGCGGCAGCTGTGGCTGCATCTCGGATGAGCAGTGGCTCGACCGGGGTAGTGCCACGCAAAATATCAGCGTGTAGCAGAGGGATCTCGAGTTTTTGTGTTTCGTTCGCGAATGAATAACAGCTGCACTGTGTCTGGCTTAGACAATAAGGGCGTTTAAACATTTTTATTGTATCGGCACCGGGAATCGAACTCAGGTCGCCACATGGTATGAAACTTAAAACAAAAACAAACGTGCCTTCACGAAATCTCTGTAGATAATAATCGCAATCGGTAATGTTTGTATATCTTGTTTAGTAGCTGCAAAATCCATAAGGTTCCTTGGCAGTGTTCGGTCTGCGTCCACTAGATGGCGGTAGTGGGCCTACGTAGATAATTAATCATTTTGGCCACTGAGGTATTGTGTGATAAACCGCAGTGCATCAATATTACCTAAAACCCTAACACCTCTACCACACAAGTCTCGGTGACATCCCATCTAAGATTTTTCCCTCATGGATTAGAACGCTAATTTGTATAACAATTATGCATAAACTTTTAGTAAAGCTGAGTACATAATTATACATGTAGGTGAATATAAGATACGTCCTTTATAAGACATTCTCGGATTTGGATGATTCCAATCTGTTTAAATACGTTCATATATGGCGGACGAACATCGCGCGCTAACGTTTTGACGCATTCGAGCAAAGACAATTCACGCTACAGCCTTCAATGAAACGGTGTTGCGGCTGAAAAAAAAAAATTCATTCGAATTTCACCGAAAACGGAACGCGGCGTGCGCGCGCATTTGACATCGACCCGATAGGCGATAGGTGTTATCGTCAGTACACGTCCGGCCGCGGTGCAGGTCGGACGCGTTTCGTTTATGGGTGAGTTACAGTATCCCGGCGCACCAAGCGTCGGAGACGATGAGCGACAGTACAGGGCGCCGTTCCGCCGCGCCCCACAGTACCGATGGCCGGCACCCCAGCCCCCGCAGCCGTCGGCCTTCGCCCCTTGGCGTAGAGCACCTGCGCCACCTAGACCTCCAGATTATCGGCGGAGCGCATCTTACCCTGGCAAGCCTGACGAACCTTATCAGGTAACATATGTTTTCTATACCTTATGCTTGTAAAACAGTTGACGTTTTCTATTTATATTTGTTCAAACTTAGTCGATTAAAGATGTTTTTCACGAAAAGAACACCGTTTCTTTTAAATGCACCGTTTAATTTAGTTTTTTCTTGTTTGTACTTAATTAATATTGATGATTGCATTAAACATATTTTAAGTTTATCTGCTAAATTATTCAATAAACTGTAATGTAAACGTAAATGTTGAAAAATTCCCGGAATTCATTGTCGCAGATGGATTGTTTTTTTATTTCCATGTTTTTAATTTTCCTATTCAGTACGTGATTCTCAAGATCCCTTAATGTTGTAACGTATGATCTGCTACATAATCCAGTTTTAACACTAAGTTTATGTATAATTTTAAGCAATATTTCGCTCAATTTGGCGTATAAACATATGTTTCATGTTCTACAAAAATGTCTAAATATTTGATCTATCTCCAATGTCTTAAATTGCGTAGTATTTTTAACCTCGTACAGTAATTGTTTCAATTTAGAAAACAATTGGAAATCGTTTCGTCCATCTATTTATTTATAAAATTATCTTTAATAAGTACAACGGACTTGTAATATATTTTAATATAGTGTACATACATCTATATATATAGATACTCATCGGTATGACGTGGATTTATGTTCTGGTAGAGCTTCGACAGGAGCAAAAATAATAATAAATAACGTTATTTATATTTAATAATAATAACTATTAATAACTGAATGATACACTTAACGCAAATTTAAAAGAATTTTTCAATTCTCCAATGCTCAGGAAAATAGCTGGTCACGGAGCTGAAAAAATATTTTTAGTTTACAAATCATGTACCAATTCACAGTAATAAAAATTGTTTTGAAATTTATTTATATTATAAATCGTTTGAAAAGCTAATTTCATTTATTTGTTGGAACTTCATTACTATCGCCTTTATGATTACGAAGGATGGCATGGCCCTTTGGCGTTTTCTGCCAGTCAACCCGGGGTATGGAGAAATAATATAATAGGTGTATTAAAAAATGACAGTGATAGTTTTGTATGTATGAAAAGATGTATGACTCTAGAGGTTACCACAAAAGGTAGAGTTCGCCACGTTATATACTCGAATATTTATGTAATGGAAGACAATACTTTTATCGAACGAATAGATCTGTCCAATAGCCTCAACCCTACAACGCCCACATTTTTCTTCAAAACTCGTTTAAGTACGTATATTTTTGTATTCGTTACAGCTTCCTATCTTTTACGTTCCTCTCTTATGTATATATAAATATACATGTACTCACGTGTGTCATCAAGAGGCAAGCAGAGATTATAAATTTCCGTGACTCCACGTAGCGATACATGCGTTTCGCCTGTAAGAAACATGGGATATAGAACTAGTGGGTGCGGAGTGTCTTTCATCAGGTTCGCCTTTCTATCGCCCTTTTGTTCGCCCTTAATCTACTTTTACTACACCCACGCGAAGAGATGTGAAAAATAGAAGAAAAACCACACGGTAATGTAGAGCTGATTCTGTAACAGGCTTCAAATAGTCCACATCTGGAGATTGGGTTATACAATTCAGAAATATTTACGCGTCTAATACAGTATAATACTTAAAAATCATAATCTGGCATAAATCCTTTACCATTTACCTTAACAGTCCGTTATAAGTCCACTGCAGGATATTGACCACTCCCATAAGGAGGATTTGTTATAATCGCCTCGCTCGACAAGCGGAGTACCAGATGCCTCTCAACATAAACGCTGCCGCCCGTCCTCGGTCTGCTTAAATTTGGTCTCAATTGTTCTATTGATATCCGGGCATCAAGTTCATTTCAAGGCTATTCCCCTAATCATCTCTTACGACACCCACGGAAAGAAAGACGATAGAATATATTTACCCCGATACCGTACAGCCGAACAACACAACATTCTTTCTATATATACATTTCGTTACGTATTTCACTCACGGGATAAGGCATTGGTAGCAGATTCTCTTATGCTGCTATCGCGTGCAATCATCATCATCATTTCAGCCTATCACAAGTCCACTGCTGGACATAGGCCTCCCCCAAATATTATATAATATATATATATATATACATATATTATATATTATTATATCGCCGGTCACATAGCTCGCAGAACTGACAACCATAAAGGTTGGCTGAAAAAAGGTTCTCGAGTGGCAGCCGCGTACAGGCAAACGCAGTGTAGGACGACCCCCCACAAGATGGAGTGATAACCTGCGCAATGTTGCGGGAAGTCGATGGATGCAGGTGGCTCGGGACCGAGCTTCGTGGCGATCTTTGGAGGAGGCCTATGTTCAGCAGTGGACTTCTGATAGGCTGAAATGGTGATGATGATGATGATGATGATGATGATGATGATGATATCGCACGCAATATCTACTGAAAATTATAAAGTAGAGCGAGTTTGAATATTTTAACTAAGTAGATGACTTCACTGCCCAGTCTGGGTTGGGACCACCCTCTTTGGATAAGCTGATGGTACCTACCCAGTACCTGCCGCCAACACTACTGTCCGTGTTCCGGTTTAAAAGGTATAGAGTGCCAGAGTAATTACAGACTGCGTTGCATTTCATATTAGTCGTCAGGGATTATTATAGCACATCTGTGACCTTCGATTGAAGCTGTCTGCGGGATGTCAATAGGCTGCAGTATCCACTTACCATCTGGTGGACTGTTCAGAACGATTCGTCAGCCGAATCTAATAAGATATATGTGTGATGTAATCTCCGGAAGTATTGATTTTGAAAAGGTTTCATTGTTAGAAAGCTAGAATACTCTAAATCCGAGATTCCCAAACTATTTCGGGCCATTGAGACCCCTTTACCAAAATGAACTGAGACCTCGGACCCCCATAGCCAAATTACTATAAAAATCCTATCTCCAGATTGTTTCCTATTGATAGAAAATACTTACCAATTTAATAACTTTGCGGTTGGTAAGTAAATCTGGGCGTCGGTGATCACTTACCGTCAGGTGAGCCGAAAGCTCGTTTGCCCTTCTTATACATAAAAAACTTAACTTAACTTAAAGTAGTTGATAGCAACCCTTTGGGGAATCCCAGCTCTAAATGGTCATCGGCTATGATTTTTCGATTCTCGATTCAAATGGAAACCGGAGAGAGAATTTACTATTTGTACGAATTGTCACCCAGCAAATAATTACCATGTACTGTACTGTGTCCGAAGAGTACACGGTACAGTACATGGTACATCGTCTCTGTGACGAATGACACGAATACAGTCTATAGAGACACACATATAAGGCGTAGCTCTAGAATTCTGCGTTTATTGTATTCTGTATTAACTGATCCTAATTCTCCTTCTTATCTTAAGAATAATTTCCAATATCTTTATTCGGCTCATGACAGAGAGCCTCGGTCCATAAACCAACTTAAAATTCGCATTCCACAACATAATACAGGATACTATAACTCTTCTTTTACTGTTCAAGCTACACTCCTCAGGAACGCCCTGCCCGATAAGATAAAAGCAGCTCCTAGCAAAAATCGTTTAAGACTCTAGTTCGTGGTTACCTAATGGAATAATGGATCATTGACACTATTCGGCTGATTTACTTTCTATTTTTATTATATATTTATTTATGTATCTTTTTATATATTTGTATACGAATTTGTGTATTTTATGTTATAAATATTTATTTAACACACTATGTTATAGTGTGTTTATATGTATTTATCAACTTATTATTATCGGGTTTTTTATTTTTATTCTATGTTTTGTACCTGCCAACTACCTTTCCCCATAACAAGGGTTGACTGGTAGAGAATGCCACATTGCATTAAGTACGCCCATTGTAACCTTAAGCTTAAGGCTAACAACAAAGAATAAATAAATATGTATGTACCGTAACCTATTTCTGCTGCTTCTAGCGTCACCGACTCCTATGCTACTCCTTACGATATGAGTGGTCGCGCTTTCTGCTCGAAAAAAAACGGAATCTTACTGTCTGCTCGTAACTTCGGCATTACAGGCGCAAAGTCCCCTTGAGATATGTATATCTAATTTATTATAAACATGTTAGAGCTAAACAGTGGCTTTTGTTGCTGCTCGAATGGCCCGGCTCGACCGGCGTGAAGTAGTGCCATCTTGTGCTTCTGCGTTTCGTTCTGTGATTGAGGTAACCGGGGGCCTAGTCCCTCTCCCCATTTTCCAAATATCAACAATGTTATCATCACCATGCAGGCTGGACTGAAAATCAGCATTATTTTATGGATCTGGGTGAAAAACGCACTTACAGTGCCTCCGATGGTGTGCGGCTAATGCGGCCCATGGACAGCTCCAAACAACTTCAATCGAAGAAGGTCACAGCTGCCTTGCCACCCCTGAGGTCCTGAGAAGAAATGCCTTACAGCTCGTAATTATACCGGCTCTCCGTACCTTTCAAACCGGAACACAACAGTATCTACCCTAGACGACACCTAGACAGAGAAGGAGATCATTTTAAAGACCGGCAGCGCATCTGTAGCTCCTCTGGTGTTGTGGATGTTCGTGGGCGTCGGTGATCACTTACCATCAGGTGAGCCGCAAGCCCGTTTGCCCCCCCTTCTTCAATAAAAAATAATATCACATATCTCTGTCAACCGTCAAGGTTCGGGGTTTCATTCTGCAGCATAGACGTTTTTTTAATGGGTATTCTGCTCGCGACGGTAATCACTTACCACCATGTGAGCCGTTGTTTGCGAGTACTTGATCATTTGCCGGCTTTCCCATAAAAAAAAAAATAAACTATAGAGAATGGACGTGAACGTTTAGTAAACAAGCCAAAGCACAATTTCGCAAATTATATATGGCATGGTATTTTTTTTTCTTTACTGAAATAATAGATTTCAGCGATGTAACAGTTGATCCTAATAACCCTCTGATTGGATCTATTAGATAGTTATTAGGGTATTATCACCACTTAACATCGTGACCACTGAGCGATGGGGCTTGGCTTACTGTTCAAAACACAATTTATTGGTTTACGGGTCCGCTGGCGTTGGGCACGCGCCGTCTGACCCTATATTGCATCTGGTTCAGATGTTCCTCCGGTCTTATCGCAAAAGCGTTACATCGGATAGGATGGTAAAGAGGAGCGACTGTCTGTTGTTGCTTTTTCACTCACAGCACTGTAATATCTCCTGCTCAGTTGACAACTACCGTTGGTATTCGGGAGATGTCGCTGTGGATGAAATCTGCCGGGAGGAAGGCGTCCTCATGGATTACAATTAAAAAAAAAAGGCAGTGATAGTGTTGTGCATTCATAGTCATCCATTGACATCTATGGCATCTGCAGGTTCCTCCGAAAAGAATTCAATTCAAAGACTAACAGAGCGTAGCCATAGAGTTCTGTGCATTCATTGATTTTACAACAAAATCGGACAGTACATCCGTCTAGTTTGTGAGAAGCCATAGCTTTGTTACGTCATTGAAAAAGATAAGCGAGCCAGAGCCTGGGTGTTAGCATTGTTATGTAAACTATACTGCAGCCAGCCCGCTTGCCATGCAAGTAGTTGTGGCTTAATGGTTAATTACATCTGCCTTTAAAATTTTATATATGGCAAGGCATTCTGTGCCTGCATGTAATAAAAATGTACACAAGTCGAGTTTGTACATTAATAATTGACAAAGTTTTTTAAACATTTTGTGTTGGGGGAATATTTGGGATAGATTACAAGCCAATACGTAAATTTTTAGAATTCCTGTCTGTCTGAATATAAAAAAATTCTTGATTGTATAGTTAATAGAAACCTTTTTCGAAAAAGAGTATTAAAGCTAAAGAAGAGCGATTTTAAGATTTCTATAATATCAGATAATTATTATGTTCTTTGTAACTGGCCACTTAGAAAATGTTTTCTAATATACATAAGCATATACGTGCAAAGTTACATTAAAATCGGTTTATTAATTTCTAATATTTTGGACTTGAAAGTTTGTTTGAAAAGCCGTGAGGCGTAAACGCTCTTAACCTCTCCTTACTGGGCTGTCCCCTTACTGGGCTGTCTCATATAAAGCGCACAATAAACAGATAGTCATAATAAAAATTACTATCTGTCTATTTATTTTTTTTAGGCATTCTCTACCAGTCTACCATTAGTCTGAACAGAGAAAATGTAAAAGGGTGCACAAAAATATTATGTTCATATATATATATATATATATACTCGAATATTATACTACGATACAATACTTATATATGACGGTACTTAGACAAACATGTAATTATAGTTGTTTATTGTTTATTGTGAATTAAAATACGTGAGCATGCATTTGCATTGCATTTTGTTTTATATATTGATTTCCAAGTCGTGCAAACAGGTATCATGCGGAAGTTGCAGACATTCGCTAGTAACTAATCATTATTAATTGATTTTCTAAATCCATCCCAGTTAGCAGTGTGTGTGTTTTTTTAGTTAGTGTTCCTCCTATTAACCCCCACGCAGTAATAAATGACCATCTGTCTGTCTATGGCATAGTAGCTCTCAAGAAGGTTGACCGATTTCGATGCGGTTTTCAACTTAAGGTCGTTCAATCGTGACTGTTCACGCTATGTTTGATTTGACACTGTCCAACTGATTCGAAGGATATCTAATTTTTTTTTTAATTTTCGTAATACTTCAACAAAGAAATAATAGTGGATAATAAATATTGTATTTAAGATGGACTATACCATTTGTTTCTCCAATTACCAAACCCAACCAGTACACGGCGCACCCTGTTTAGCGGACCGACTAGGTCCCTGGTCACCTAATGGTGTCGGCACCTCTCTACGTATACGTCGAACCCAAATATCACAGACCAGCGATGGGAGAGCACGGCATCACTACTGGTGTAACGGTTGAGCTCACCAACCCGCTTGCCCGGCGTGGTGAGTATAGGAGATACATTTAAGAAATACACGCCGGCTTCTGTTGGCGCTTTCTTCGATAGGCCTTTTTTTTATAGAAGAAGGGGGCAAACGATCGTCCCCACGAACATCCACAACACCAGAGGAGCTACAGATGCGCTGCCTTTAAAGAAGGAATAGGGTCTTCTCTTGAATGTCCCTAAGTCTTAACTGTTCGGAAATACCGCTGGCGATGAACAGTGTACTGCACAGTACACCGATGATGAAGCAACTCGCGCCTGTAGCTGCACTGTTAAAGGGTTAGGCAGAGACTGCGCTTTCCATTTAGCATGACTCGGTGTAGTCAAACTTCCAGAGATCGATTGTTACGGGTGGGTCGCTTTAACTCTCGAAGATTGCCATGAGTTTCTCAAGGCTTTTCCCTTAGTCATGCCACCCAGGATAAGAACTTGGTGGCAGATTGTTACGTCGCCTTATACCAGCGTTTTGTTATAAATAGAGCTACAAGATATGTATACAGGAATACATATAAATACAAAACAAGAAGCTCAGCGGCTAGATAAAAGGTTTAAATAAATCCGTATAGATTTGCCTGTGGTATTTCTTCGTCAATGTCATTTATATATAAGCCACCTCTTGTTCTGTACGTCTGTTAGCCTTGTAGATCGAGGGCTCGTGTACACGGTACAAAGTGTTTGCACTATTTTAATTGTTGAATTATCATTAATTCAATTTTCGCTCCACTAAAATAGTTAATAGCAATTTTAAGTGCTGCATTTCCCACGCACTCGGCGGTGAAGGAAAACATCGTGAGGAAACCTGCATGTCTGAGAAATAATAAGAAAAATATTATTTCGAGGATATGTGAAGTCCGCCAACCCGCACCGGAGCAGCGTGGCGGGTAATTCCCGGCTCCTACACCCTTTCAGATATTTGAGAAGGAGGCCTTTGCCCAGCAGTGGGTACTTAGAGGCTGCCACTTAACTTTTTTTTTACTTTACAAATTTCGTATGTGAGTGTCACAATCTGCCAGCCCCTTGTATTCCTAAAGTAAAGTTTTGAAAATAAATCTTTCAAGTATACATCATACAGTATTTTACTAGCCCTTTCTTGGAGAGAATCCGTGTTCAGCTGTGGACTAAAATTGGCTGATCAAGTGTGCGTGTGTGTGAGTTTATAAGTAGGGGTGTGGTGTGGGGGTCTATGGTAGGGGACACAGAGCAGGGCGTCTAATTGTGAAACGATTTTGATGTTTTTTTTTTATTAAACAGCCCAACACCTCGAGGTTGATCCAGTTTAGGTTCTAAGGGTAGCAGAATACGGGCTGGAGTCGGTTGTTTTTGTAAAACTTTGTTTTTAAATCACTTGCACAGTACGAGAGTGAACTGTCCTGATCTGGTTTCGATTGCCACTGCTGGTGGGACTGAAATTGTTCATTTCAATATATGCTGAATTCACCTGCCAGTCTGAGAAATTATAAAAAATATTGTTTCGATGATATGTGAAGCCCCGCCAACCCGGATTGGAGCAGTGGCGGGACCTACCCGGCTCCAAAAACTCTCTCAGTAATTTGAGAAGAAAGCTTCGAACGTTAGTCAGTAGAATCAATCAGTCAGCGCGCATGGGGCATGTTCTCAGGAACTGTTCGGGGCTTTATTACATAAAAATAAGGACTTTAAATTTCCCCAATACTATCTATATGGTTGGCAATCCATCACATGGCAATTCTCTCGGTATTCTCTGCCACGCGCTTCAACTTTGCAGGGAACCCTTAGCTGTCCGCCAGCGGTATTTCCGACTTAGGCAACTTCAAGCAAAGAGGCTATTCCTTCCTTACAGGCTGGCAGCGCACCTGCAGCACCTCTGGTGTCGCGGATGTACGTGGACGTCGGTGATCACTTATCATCAGGTGAGCCGCTCGCTCGTTCGCCCCATTTTATACAAATAAAAAAAGAAAAAAAATATATATCTAAAGCACCGGACATGACGGGCTTTTCTCGGTTACGGACGAGGACTTCTCTTAAAAAAAATTAGACGAGGCCATGCTATTTACGCTAATTTATTTAATTATTTGTTTATTAAGGATTACCAACAAGGTTAACGTATAACAAAATAATTCTTATAAAAATATAAAAAAAAAAGGCTTGAAAACCTTACTTCGAGGCAACGGTAAGCCAGTAGATACAGTCTTCAGATCTATAAATTATCTAAAGTAACACTATAGTGAACTTGATAACAGTATTAGGTGAAACAAAACAATCAAAGAAGGATAATTAAATAAAGTTAAGACAAATCAAATAATTAAGTAACCTTGCGTAGTTCTAAGATCACAGATTTTAGTCAAAAGTATGTCCAGGTACATTTTTTTATATTCCTCCATTATATTATCTAACCATTCTATTTAGACTAATCAAAAGTGTGTTTTATTATGGTTCGATTGGAATGTTATAAAGCCAGTATAATTACAATCTGTGAGCGTTTTTAACGCAATTCTTAGGGTAGACGATGCGTCCTGTAACCCAGCTTCGATTAAAATTGTTTACAGACGTCCATGACTGATGATTAGTGGTTTCCACGGCAACGTTTGTTTTTTTTAATGCTTAAAAACAAAAATATAAACATATCTATCGTTAGCCTCCATTTCCGACACCCATAGGCGGGTAGGGTTGGCAATTCTTAAGTTCTGAAAATAGGTTAGGTTTAAATTATTTAAGCGCGTGCGAAGCCAACTCGGCTGGGCTGCGTTCGGGAAACTACGTCATATCTTCTCGTCAAGTATACCGCAAAGCCTCAAGACGAAAGTATACAACCAGTGCGTGTTGCCAGCGATGACATACGGATCCGAGACTTGGTCCTTCACTGCAGCCCGTATGAGGAATCTCAAAGTTGCTCAGCGCGCTATGGAAAGGGCTATGCTCGGTGTTTCTCTGCGTGATAGAGTCTGCAACGATGATATCCGCAGCAGAACTAAGGTAACCGACATAGCCGTAAAGATCAGCAAGCTGAAGTGGCAATGGGCCGGCCACATAGCTCGCAGAACTGACAACCGTTGGGGAAAAAAGGTTCTCGAGTGGCAGCCGCGTACAGGCAAACGCAGTGTAGGACGACCCCCCACAAGATGGAGTGACGACCTGAAATGATGATGATGAATGATGAAGCCGCTGGTTAAACTATGTACGGCGGGAGACATTGTGGGTGAATAATAAAAGTAACCCAGTTAAGACATAACTACGAAATATGTCAGTCAGTGGCACAGCGCCGTAAAAGTATTGATTTTACCGTCCACTGCCCGTATCTAGGTCGCAGGCTTTGCTGATGGCTGTTATGTTCATTACGGTCAGCCGTGGCGCGTATACGTATCGTTACGGCAATCTGTATAATATATGGTAGGCAGTACCAGGGGAAGGGAATAAATTGGTTCGGATAAACTAGTGAAATTAAAAAAAAAAGCAAATTTTTGAACATATATCCGAATTCGACCTTTATTTTATCACTCTTAGAGATGAAATATAATCTTCTTTTAAAATGACTAGCTTCGAGGTATAACCTATTCAATAATAAACGATTTTTTTATGGGAAAGGCGGCAAACGAGCAAGCGGTTCACCTGATGGTAAGTGATTACCGTCGCCCACATACATCTGCAACCCCATAGATGCTGCAGGTGCGTTGCCGGTCTTTAAGGATATTTAGGAGATGGTAGGGAAGAGGAGGAATAGGGAGGGATGTGGGCCTCCGGTTACCTCGCTCACCGAACGAAACGCGGAAGCACAAGATGCCTCTACTTCACGCCGGTATTCTGCGAGGCCGTGGTACCAACCCGTTCGAGTCGGCCCATTCGAGCAGCAGCAAAGCCGCCGCTTAGCTCTACCACGCTTTAAATTATTTGAGCGCGAGCGAAGCCAACTCGGCTGGGCTGCGTTCGGGAAACTACGTCATATCTTCTCGTCAAGTATACCGCAAAGCCTCAAGACGAAAGTATACAACCAGTGCGTGTTGCCAGCGATGACATACGGATCCGAGACTTGGTCCTTCACTGCAGCCCGTATGAGGAATCTCAAAGTTGCTCAGCGCGCTATGGAAAGGGCTATGCTCGGTGTTTCTCTGCGTGATAGAGTCTGCAACGATGATATCCGCAGCAGAACTAAGGTAACCGACATAGCCGTAAAGATCAGCAAGCTGAAGTGGCAATGGGCCGGCCACATAGCTCGCAGAACTGACAACCGTTGGGGAAAAAAGGTTCTCGAGTGGCAGCCGCGTACAGGCAAACGCAGTGTAGGACGACCCCCCACAAGATGGAGTGACGACCTGAAATGATGATGATGAATGATGAAGCCGCTGGTTAAACTATGTACGGCGGGAGACATTGTGGGTGAATAATAAAAGTAACCCAGTTAAGACATAACTACGAAATATGTCAGTCAGTGGCACAGCGCCGTAAAAGTATTGATTTTACCGTCCCCTGCCCGTATCTAGGTCGCAGGCTTTGCTGATGGCTGTTATGTTCATTACGGTCAGCCGTGGCGAGTATACGTATCGTTACGGCAATCTGTATAATATATGGTAGGCAGTACCAGGGGAAGGGAATAAATTGGTTCGGATAAACTAGTGAAATTAAAAAAAAAAGCAAATTTTTGAACATATATCCGAATTCGACCTTTATTTTATCACTCTTAGAGATGAAATATAATCTTCTTTTAAAATGACTAGCTTCGAGGTTATAACCTATTCAATAATAAACAATTTTTTTAATGGGAAAGGCGGCAAACGAGCAAACGGTTCACCTGATGGTAAGTGATTACCGTCACCCGCGTACATTTGCAACACCAGAGGTGCTGCAGGTGCGTTGCCGGTCTTTAAGGATATTTAGGAGATGGTAGGGAAGAGGAGGAATAGGGAGGGATGTGGGCCTCCGGTTACCTCACTCACCGAACTAAACGGAGAAGAACAAGATGCCTCTATTTCACGCCGGTATTCCGCGAGGCCGTGGCACCAACCCGATTCGAGCCGGTCTCCACTTCTTCTCTTGACTCTACCGCGTCTCAAAATTTCTTTTTACAAAATTCATTAAAAATCGATTCATAATCGAGGAAGATATCGCGTAGCACACATTTAATTTGGATGCGTCCCCTATCGCGAGAATTCGCTCGCGAGCATTCGATGCTCGCATTTACACGCGGCGAGCAAATAAACGCGATACCAACAGATGGTGTTCTATGTAGTCTCTTTTGAATATCGTGCGCTACTCGAACGTACCACAGATAAAATACCGCAGACCTTACTAGGTGCGTGCCAAATGTGCGAAGTACGTCGGAGCGTATTTAGAAAAGTTGCACTCGCGTTCGCAGTGCGATTGCGAGCAAATAATCACGACACTTTCGTGCTCGCGTGCGATCTTTGTAATGCTCGGTTAAATATACTCGCTGCTCGAATGTTCGTAGCCGAATGTTCGTTACACAAGAGTGCTTGCAGCGGTAACGCAGCTAAAGACAAAACGCTTCCACGTTAAGCATGTTAGTGATGCCGGCAATGGGTCGTACCCCGGTCACTTGTGTATTAGAGTATATTGAATCAAGTGCCCTGACCACTAGACGATCGATCATAGATATATAGGATAGATAGATAGAAAGAACAGTTTGTTCGCAAGAATACAGTACTGTTGCACACCAATTAGCCAAAAAAAAAAGTATAAGATCCACAAAGGTACTGTTGGCTGGCGGCCTTATGGCTTAGAAGCGATCTCAACCAGGCAACCACTTTGCAGAGGAAATAATGACCAGCGAGCAAGGGTTAAGGGTGTACGCAAGTTACTAAGAAGTGAAAATACAATACACAATATTTTTATTAAAAAAATATTTATTTGAACGTTTGCACCCGCCGTCGTGTATTTCTTTCTCACTACTGTAAACGTTACTATAACCTTACAATAAAGTATAAATAAATAAAAATGCTACGCTATATATCAAATACAAAAGGAAGACGACGGTTAAATCTAAGACTGTATATGCAAAGAACATATGACTATGCCATTGAATGAGTTGCACGGCAACAGCCAAGAGCTCCTAGCTCAGCATTAAGGTATCAGGATGTGGTAAACCGCGGGGCTGATGATTCTCCTAGAGCCTAATTCAATGAAAGACCCGCAACCAGAGCCATGTACGAGCCAAGCGAATGTAATGTGCGACGTGAGAATGCGGTGTATGATAATAATGATATGAATGAATGACTGAATGAAAATGAATAGAGAATTTCTTTTACAATCTACCACTGTCTACCACGGTGAAGAATCAGGCGAAAGAAACATCATAGGTGTACAATGTATAATGTATGGTAATATACTCTTGTAGCATCCTTAAGAATATAGTGATGCACAAAATGAAAGCACAAGCGCACTGCAAACTCGTGCTGATCAGCCTCCACAATTGATACCTGTTCACAAAGTACGACGCATGTAACAGCCTTATTAAAAGGAAGTGGGTAATAATCTCTCACGACCAGTACACCCAATACTGGGGAGGGTCAGAGGTTTAGACATTTCAGTCGTTACAGCGCACTCATAACTATATAACATGTATATATAACAATATAAGTCCTAAAACCGAACCCTGTGGAACTCCACATAAAATAAACTGAGCCGTAGGTGAGATAAGTAATCAGTAATGTTTGGATGTAACAGTTTGGTGTGCAGTTAAGATAACCGCCGAACCACTTGATTGAGGAACTGTCAATTCTGTAAAAAGATAGCTTCCACAAGAGCATTGCTATATATATTGAGTCAAAGACTTTTGAGTAATCAGAATGTGAGAATTGAGTCCTTTCCTAAATCCTGAGTAGGTAGCTGGTTATCCTACCTATATCAAGCAGAGCTGTAGCTGTGCTCTGATATTTGCGGAAACCAGACTACTTTCACAATTTTCATCGCAAGCCTTTTAATCTGGTGCTACGCAGTCCCCTATTGACTTGAACTGCTCTTTCCACATAAAAAGGAAAACTCTTCGGCTTAAAGATCTATTTATAACTGCCGTAATAACTTCTAGTGTGCGTGGAAGGCTAATTAATATCATATACCCACGGATTTTGTCTCTACCCTTGGCATTCGATTTATCTTTGATTCCATATTTGTCTTCCCAGTTAGACTTGTAACACAGCGATGTAGAATTTCGTAGCACATCTGGAACACGTAACTTCCGTAGCACGTTCTAGCTACGCTCACGGGTTCGGCTACGAACGAATGCAGCTGTATGCCCTACCGCTATCGGTGAGACGCGCCCAATCCTTACCAGTTTTTAAAAATCTCGTCAAGGCTTACTATCTATCTTTGTAACTTCGGTTATATTTAGACAGTTCTTTTATATTTGTATTGATTTAGTCTATTTATGTATATGTATACGTATACAATAGGTATTTATAAAACATGTATGTATTTCTATGACATGTGTATATTATTTTTTTATGTACTTTCTTATTTGTATATCAATCGCTTTTAGGCAACTTCCAAATTCATTTATAACAATCCTGTCCATCCAAAGGTTATCTGGAAGAAATCGCTTTTAGCGGTAAGACCGCCCATTGTTCCACCTCTCATGTCTAATTACGTTTTTGTACTATTATAATATTTTCCTGTTTTTGGTGTGCAATAAAGCGTATTCCATCTTCTATCTATCTACAGCTGCTCATCTAGTAAGCTATAAGCACAGAGAAACGCATCGCGTGTGTCTGTGTATTTCTAAACTAAATGGATTTCTATGCGATTTTACAGAGGTAGATAGAATAGAGGTACCCAGACTTTTTTCTCATAGACCACTTTCAAAATTTAGCTACTTCCTGGGGGACCCCCTGCAGCTACATTTCTACCATATTCCCAAAACACGACCAATAACGTGGAGATCAGATCTAACTATGGAAATTTGCGTTGCGGCTGAGTTCCAACCGCGTATTAACAACTTTTACTAACACTGGCAAACACTGACATCGATTCACTTTACTTTACTTTTATTTTCGAAATTACATGTAACAGTCGCTGAGCTTCTTAAAATATTCTCTGCCAACATTTTAGTTCTTCACTATCGAAAGTAAATCAATTTTCGCGGACCCCGGCTTACGAATTGTGACTCACCATTTTTTTTGTCACGCCAACGTAGACCCCCGTCGAGTCTCCTGTAGACTCCTGGACCACTTTGGGAAGTAAGGATCTAGAACATTTTATTACAAAGCTTTATATTACAAGTCACAGGTATGTCTGTACGAAGCTTGTGCAGTTCGTTTGTATATATTAAAAAAGAGGGCAAGGGAGAATACCCCACTTTCTCTTCAAATGCCTGCTGTAAACGAAACTCTGGTAACCGAATGAAAGCAGAATATCCAACGGAATTTACCCAAATCCCACAGGCAATATCAAGAAGAAGAAGAAGAAGATGCAATGTTTATTCGATGCTAAAACACAGTTCAGTCGGCTGCAAACGAAACTCTGGTAACCGAATGAAAGCGGAATATCCAACGGAATTCACCCAAATCCCACGGGCAATATCAAGCTGAAGAAGAAGATGCAATGTTTATTCGATGCTAAAACACAACAAACAAATAACAGATAATACAATATGTTGGATTATAGCAACGAAAGGGCATTCGAATCAGCATTACGCTGCAGCAGTGTAGCCACAGCGCTGATATTCTACCGCTGCTGATATCACGCAAAAAAACCCATATCTCACTGACTAGTATTTGATAGCAGCGTCTCTAGTGCTCGTGTAGTATCCCCTCTGACAACTTCTACATAATTCAAATTTAAAAAGTAAAGACGTTTCTCAAATAACACCGTATTTAAAATAACTCTTCTTACTTCGTACTTGGATAACACGAACCCTGTGTTATTCAGTTTTGCAAGCACATTCAGCACAATGGGGTTATAAAAATAGGCTCTCTTTTAATTAAAAAAAAAAAGCTCTCTGAACATAATTAGGCGGTATGTAGGTCAGGTTTAAGAGGTGTCGCTGTGGGCTATAAATGGCGCCTGCCTTCTTTTCATACGAGGTCGCGTGTTTCATAGCTGATGGACATTAGAAAGGATGAAGACTTGCTTTAGTAGTATAGAAAGATATAAAGTAAATACTTAAGTTACTGTCGTGGTGGCGGAACAGTTGCTATGGCCCTAAATTGCCTATAATATTACAAGTGATGCGTTTAACGAATTACTCTGTATCATAGGTTTTATTCTGGTTATCCCTTCTAGTTTCATTAGTCCTCATAAGCCAAAAGTTCTGACATATAAAGAGCAATTATTATTATTATATTAACTTATTATAATTAACAATGTAGTAAACATTGATAGAGTCTGGTCTAGTGAATAAAAATTAATCAAATCTTTATTCACTAGACTTGAAATTCAAATAACTATTTATTTAATTATCGGTTAATTATAACGTGAAGAGAGCCGCGGTAGTCAAGTGTTCAGGGTGCTCACTTTAGTATCAGAGAGCGGAAATGATCTGGGTTCGATCCCCGGCGCCGACACCACTAAAATTGTTAATGGCAATTTTAAGTGCTGCATTTACCACGTGCTCGGCGGTGAAGGAAAACATCGTGAGGAAACCTGCATATCTGAGAAATAATACAAAAAATTTAATTATTTCGTGGATATGTGAAGCACGCCAACCCGCAATGGAGCAGCGTGGCGGGTCATTCCCGGCTCCTACACCCTCTCAGATATTTGAGAAAGAGGCCTTTGTCCAGCATTGGGCTCTTACAGGCTGCAACTTTACGTTTTTTCTTAATTATTGTAGTAAAAGATAAAAATAATATTAATATATTTGTATTAAATGATAAATTTCTTGACTAAAGTGCTAAAATCTAAAAAACCTCAAGACCAGTGCGTTGTTCCAGTAGTGAGTTATTCAAAGATGCTCAGCGGACTATGGAAAGAGTATAACTGTCGGTGTTTCTCTGCGTGATATAATCTGGTACGAAGATATCCTCAGTAGAACTGACATAGCCGTAAGGATCGGGAAGCTGAAGTGGCAATGGGCCGGCCGCATAGCTCGCAGAACTGACAACCCTTGGACTGACAAAGGTTCTACAGTGGGAACCTCGTACCACAAAGGAATTGTGGGACTACCTTTCACAACATGGAGAGATGACCTGAAAAATGTTGCGCGAAGTCGATGGATTCAGGTTGCACAGGAACGTGCATTATGGCAATCTTTGGGGGAAGCCTATGATTAGCAGTGGACTTGTGATACGCTGGTAATGATGATGATGATTTTGATGATGGAAGATTATGAAAGTATGGTAGTAGGACTTCTTTTCTGCCTAGGAATAGAACATTATGGGAGGCGAGCCACGTTTCCGGGTTCACGCCCGGAGATCACCACGCCGCGTCTAACGACACCCACGGGAAGAAAGGGGAGGCGGATTCTTGTACCACCACCACACAGCGATGTATAATAATGAAGAAATAACGAACAAGCAAGTTTCGCTCCGATGCAGATTTTTGCATAAAATCCCCGGCGGCCGCTAACGACAAACACACGAAAAACAATGTATGTTTAGAAGCATTCTTTTCGCTTTGTGTAAATGAAAACATACTTAAGCAATAATGGAGGGAAATACTTGACTAGAATTGGTTTTTTTTTAAATAAAAACTATAGCTAACGAATTCGAACATTCGGTCTAAATTTTTGACATAAATCCGTTCTTACTATTTAACCACTAATCTTCTAGTTAAGCTATAACTACGCTATAATTATTTTAATTTACTTTCACCGCCATTCGGTTAGTAGCTTGTAATTTTTTTAACTGCTGGCCAGAGGCCTCCTCCCATTTTTCTAGTATTTCTCAGACACGCAGGTTTCTTCACGATGTTTTCTTTCATTACCGAACAAAAGGTGGTAAATTCAGCACTTGAAATGGTATGTATGTATATATTCACGCCTTGTTCCCAACGGGGTAGGCAGAGACAATCTTTTTCTACTTGCTACGGTCCTGATATACGTCTTTCGCTTCTTCCACTTTCATCAATCTTCGCATGTATGCTCGTTGGTTTAGAGTAGTCTTGACCTGGCCTTTTTTCAGAATATCTCCGATTTGATCGTGAAATGTTCGCCGAGGTCTTCCTCTCCCGACTCTACCATTTACACTCGCCTCATATATTTGTTTCGTCAACCTACTTTCATTCATTCTCTCCACATGTCCAAACCAGCTCAGCATCCATTTCTCAATTCGTGTCACTACATCGTCTTTCACGCTTTTTTGAAATGGTAATATACGAATTTAGTGGTTGCCTGAATATCGGGAATGAACCGAGCCTAATTTCGCGAACTGTAACATTTAAGAATGTATTCTGCCACCTGAGCCACCACGGCTAATGGTCAAGTATCCCATAAACCCTCGGTTCTTATACTGTTACATTATGTATAAAGAAACTTACGCTGCGTCACTGGGGGGTTTCTTGTCTCTTCATCCAGAACATAGGCATCTACCTATGTCTTCATATCAGTCCTCAAGGGTGACAATATATCTGAATTTATTTTTAATCGAGGATAGATGCGGTAAATCGGTCGTACTGTGCGTTTTTAGGGTTTCGTAACCAAAAGGGCTAACCGGAACCCGGTTAATGTTACTCTGCTGTCTGTCTATGTGTCTGTTTGTCCGTCTGGTCGTTCGCATCAGGTACGTGACCTCTAGCGTTTAGACTTAATGTGTGAGAGAAATTTGGATATTTAGTATAGAATGTTGACCAAAATCGAAAATTGAATTATAAATTGAATTTGAACGTGAAAAGGAAAGAAAATTCTTTAAATTCTTGCATGTGTGGTGACATTGTCTAGAGCGCATTGAATAGAGTATAAATACCTTTTTAATTCTTAAAGAAATCTATTAACAGAACTTACGTCACAATTAATGACGTCATTCGTGGATGAAACGCCCTTTAACCATGTAAAACGACTGCGCATTAAAATGTATATCTTATTCTCCAACATTTGCCCACGCACTACTTTTGAAACATAGAGAATCGAGAAAAATAAAACATTCACCGAAACTGCAATCCCGGTGTAGGCAGAGGTCCAGAGGTGATTCCAACGGAATCAACTGCCAACGCACATAATATGTATTTATTAATGTTTGGTTTTATGACATATTACAAACTAAAAATGAATACTACTAAAATGCAAATTAACATATGTGAAACGACGAGACAGGAGAGATGGTGCTCTTTAGTTTCTTCGAACTATGCGGTAATGAGCCGTTTTATTGTTTTTGCGCAAAGTGACCTCTGATTCTAGATCAGCCCATTTTAGTCCTCTGCTGGACACGGGCCTCAGCAATGAAGCGCCAGCGCAAAACCGGCGCATATTTCTTGGTACGAGTAGGTTTGACCGTACCTATCACGCTGGGCAAACAGATTGCTGAGCCCAGTGCCGGTACCGGAGCACTGGTGTAGCTGTCCACCATGACTTATTCTGTGGGTTTTGGGTTCGGCAAGTTTCGACAGTATGTTCCGCTCAGCCTCGTTTGTTTCCTAGCTGGCTGCGTTTAGAGAAAAATCCGGTATGTTCCCTACCACACCACCTATGTATTGTAGTTAACTACTTACTCCCTTAACAGGGCTTAGGTTCGCAGCATTCCCTTTTTACATTCTCGTTATTTACTTTGCGGTTCTATCCACCCAATAAATAGAAAAAAAATGGCATCCCAAATAAATTATCTATGGTCCAAAAGAACCTGCATGACAAATGTCAAATGTCATAATGACAATCGTTTGATTGTAAGATTATTGTGTACTCAAATACTGGAAATATTATGTAAAATAGCTTCGAAAAGTGATGGCAGAAATGTCTCTATCGCTATTTGCGTATACATGTTGTGGGTTACTGTGTGAGGCTGTCTTCATGTCTTTCGTCTTCAAAATAAAACAAATATAATAGTCTTGACATGTCGTAACAATTTAAACCATATTGTTATAAAACAAGAAAGGATAAAACATAACCTAGTGGTAGAAATTGCTGGTTTTGATAATAAAGTTACAAAATTACGTAAATCCAGCCGAGCGAAGGGATTAATTAAATATAAGTTTTTCACACATGCCTTTCTTAACTTTTCTAAATTTCATTGACAAACATATGTCAAACAGGATGCAAACTGGTAAATTAATCAAATTAAACCACTATCAGCTCCAGTGTACATTTTATTCGGCCTAGCTATTTTTTTAACAATACATATAACATTAATACGTAATGTATAAACAACGTAATGAATATAGTGATTATTAAATATTTCGTTTTAAAATGAATTATGTATTACACGGGCACAGTTTATCTAGAACGTTAAAAATAAAAAAAGAGAACTTTAAAAGTGTGACACATTACCATAGACAACAAATTTTTTTTTTTTTACCTTGGCCTAAATGCGACAACGATCCGCATCGCACAGCCTATATAGTTTCTACATCGGAGGCTTCGCCCCCGTACCGCAGTCCGGGCCGCAACCACGTGACCCAGTTTAAGCGCTCGATGCGGGGCGCAGTGCGGCGCCCTGATTGGCCCAACGCGCCAAACACAACCGTTTGTAGAGAACGCTCTGATTTTTCTGCGTTGTCACTGTTTTTTTTTTAAATAAATAGTTTTTCTCTCGGAACTCTCGTCGCATATATAGGCAATAGACGCAATACGTTGTTCTTATAAATAAAACTTTTATGTATATAAACTATTTATATATATTTATCGATACATCGGTTTTATGAATGCTGCATACTATTACATCCACTTATTTTAGTCCACAGCTGAACATGGGCCTCTCCAAGAAAGTGTAAGCAAAAGCCGGCCTACACTTCTTGGAAGGTTTACCCACTTACGAGTTAGTGAGTAAGGTAACCGAGTGATGCTGCACCTCGTCACTAGTCTATGGTATTTCGGTTCGACAAATTCGGTCGTTAGGGTCTCGTTTGTCGGCTAGCAGGGTGCACTCTTGCATGTGAGGTTGGCGGTTGGACAAAGTAATGAAATGCACCCCCCCCTACGCCCCTTTAACCCTTACACACTCTATATGTAATTAGATATAGATAATTAAAAAAATTATTAAAGTTACTGTCGTGGAAGCGGTTCACATACATACATACATACAGGATTCAAACCAGCATCCTTTAGTTTTGATGTCACTACCAACTGGGTTATCGGGTCATCAAATGTTTCGCTACATGATAGTTGTCGTCCCTAATCTTAAGCTTCGCGAAGGTTCTATAACAGACGCATTTCCATATGTATCGTTATATACAAATGGCATAATGTGGAGAATAAATTGCAGGAAGAATCGTTCTAAGTATTTTCAACTTTCTTGTCCAATCATTCAGGGTACGGTGCTTGTAATTTAGCTTATCATTTGTTCTAATGTAGCATATCCGATTTGTACAGCATGCCATGTAAATAATGGTATTGTAAAGGTAAAAAAAAACCGTTTCCACAATTTACTCAAGATATTTTAGTAAAAGAATTATATGTGTTGAGATTATGTGTTATGTATATTTACCACGTGCTCGGCGGTGAAGGAAAGCATCGTGAGGGAGAACCTGCATGTCTGAGAAATTATAAAAGATACTATTTCGAGGGTGTAGAGGTCCGCCAAACTGCACTGTAGCAGCGTGGCGGACCCTTCGGCGGCTCCAAAACCTTCTCAGATATTTGAGAAGGAGGTCTTTGTCAAGCAGTGGGCACTTACAGGATGCTACTTTTATGTGGTGAGAAATTAAATAAATTTATTATGATTATTTTTGGACTATTAAATAGTACGGTTAAGGAGGAGGGCAAATACTGTGGGAGGATGGTCGGCACGGCTCTGCAAGAGACTTGTGGATCGTAGAGCATGCTTTATTTATCTGTGATATTAAATATTTATTTCTTTTTTATTCTATTGTATAGTAGTGTATTGTTTCGCCAGTTTCATATCCGTCAGACGAAGCTCATTTGTAAACGGTCTTAGATTACACAGAAATGATGCCTGTCTAAAATTTAAATTTAATGAAATTTCTACATAGGTTTCTTCAGGCTCTACCACTAAACCAGTTCGATGGGTCCATATTACTATATTTTCATTATCAATACACATATATAAGAGCGAAATATTGACCACTCATGAAATCACAAAAACTATGAACCCTGTTATATGATATTTGTTTCGAAATAAAGTTAAGTTATATGCTCACAAACAACATACTGTATACGTTCCCAACCCAGCGGCAGCAAACATATATATTTTTTTAGTTTACTTACGTTACATATAATTAGTGCATTTGCGCATAACGCATGATGGCGTTCGAATACATGGGTGTAGGCGTTTTTACGAAAAAAAAAACTGTGTGTTTTTGAAGTGAGAGACAATAAAATATTAGGATAGCATTTACAAACGATCAGCGCTTTGGAGTTTAGAATAATTGATGAAATATTGTGTAGGAGCAAATGAATAATGTTCTTAGTAACTTGAAACTTAATAAAAATGCATGTCTGTTCAAAACATATTTGATTAGAGAATATATTAAATAATATATTTTATATGCGAATTACAAAGAAGAAAACAAATTACCTCACTCAAACGAATATTTTTTTTTTTTTTAGTTTTACGCGGGGGAAGGTGCTAAGACCTGCCGATCATCGTAAACGGTGACTGGTCATGACAGGATCAATAGTTAACATGTCAGTCCATGAAGTAAACCCCCAACGGCGGTTGCGCTGTTGGCCCGGTGGCCTTGACAGCTTCAGCGGTAGAGACTCGCGAGCTGAAGGCCCGCAACTTAGGGCTCATACGAAGACGAGGAGCTAGTGATTTGATAATAGAATATATACATTTTTGCGGTATTTCCGAACAGTTACGACTTAGGGACCTTCTTAGAAAAGAGCCTATTCCTTCCTTAAAAGTCGGCAGCGCGTCTGTACATCCTCTGGTGTTGTGGATGTTCATGGGCGCTGGTGATCACTTTCGCCTAAAAATAAAAAGTAGTTTCATACAAATGCGGCGGCTATATTAGAAGTGGCTTAAAATTGATAGTTATACCGGCACCACGTATGGGTAAAGGTTCTTGGAGAGGCCTATGTCCAGCAGTGGACTAAAGTCTTAAAAGTCGCTAGTCTAGTCTAAGCTTAAATTTTATCTACTCTTATATATTACGTTCTTTTAACTTTAACACAAAGGATTAGAAGTATAAAGTTACTTTAATGTCGATATATGAAAATAAATGTGTTTTAATAACACTAGGCTCATAATGGCGTGCTTCCTTTGAAAGCCTTTTGATTGATTAGCCGCTGGTATTTCAGTAATTAATACACGATTATCGCCCTTCTCTCCGGAATTCGGTAGCTCGAGGTTTTATGCGGTACTTTTATTGGTATAAACAATAGAACGTTTAAACTGACTAAAAAGCGGTAGAGCCAAGCAGCGGCTTTTGCTGCTGCTCGAATGAGCCGGCTCGACTGGGTTGATACCACGACCTCGCAGAATACCGGCGTGAATTAGAGTAGCATCTTGTGCTTCTGCGTTTCCTTCGGTGAGTGAGGTAACCGGAGGCCCACCCCCCCTCCCCATTCCACTCCTTATCCTCCCTCCCCTCTCCCAAATACCCTTAAAGTCCGGCAACGCACCGGCAACACGTTCGCCGCCTTTCCCAATTTCCCAAAATTCAATATTTCGAGATTAGAAATACATTATATATATATATATATATATATATACATATAACTTCCGCTACACTATATATATATATATATAGTAGTAGTTTACATAAATAAATTGCACATAGACAAACACTCAGACGTGTAAAAATTATATTATTTAGAACGGAATTAAATTAAATATAAAAACAAAATTAAACGCGATAACATACGTAAATAATAATAGTTTAATTTCAACAATTATTTTTTATTCTCGTTTTTGCGGCCATTTTGTCCGAGTTGTTCCTTCACCTCCGTGCGCATGGAGCCGCAGAAATCGGCAATAGGAGCGGCGCCGGCGTCCGGAATCAAACCCGGGTCGCGTGAAAACTCCTCTCTCGGCACAGTTCGATAACGGGCTCGTTAGCGCCGCCATTCCAACACAATTATGAAATACTTTTATCGGCGTACGTTTATGGAATTAGCGTTCGATACGAACGATAAAAAATATTTGAACGATAGTGCAATGTTTTGTTATGATTACAACTCATTAGAGCGTTATGCTTTTAATGATTAGTTTAAATTTAATATAGTGGCAGCCTGTAAGTGCCCACTGCCGGGCAAAGGCCATCTCCTCTCCCTCAAATATCCTTAAAGGTTGGCAACGCCCCTGCAGTTGCTTCGGTGTTGCAGATGTACGCGGGCGACGGTAATCACTTAACATCAGGTACACAGCCCATGTACACCTTGGACATCAAAGGAGCTGCGCTGCAGTCGCGTTGCCGACCTTTAAGGATATGTGGGAAATAGGAAGAGAGACGACGGGGAGGATTTGGAGCACAGCCTATCTGTACTTCACGCCGGTAACCCAAAATTTTATTGAAACTATAAACGGAGCGATATGGAATGATAGAGAATGATAGAGAGCATATACACCACCCCATCTCATTTATGAATGATATTGCAACCGCCCGCTAGAAAATCTTGGGGATTACGGCAAGTAGACATTCTGGATAAACAGAGAAGATTAATACTTACATCTGTAGGTCATTAGGATTATACAGAGATTACGGATTCCCATTTGTTCCACCTCAATATAACCTCTAACGGCCTATCGCAAATCAGGTTGTGACGGGTGACAACTTTTGCACCCGGAGAGTGTCATGGCATTTTCAAGGCTTTTCCCTTGGCTGTCTCTATTGTCAGCCACGGGAAAAACGCGGTGGCAGATCCTTACGTTACAGCAGCAGTAGAAAACTGCCAGCAATGCGTTGGCATACGAGTAAACATAGTTTAAGACGCTATTGTCAATCCGTCTGTAAAACGTCTTCTCGCAGAGTTTTGATGTTATGTTATGTTACGTTATGACGGGCTGGTATACCCAACTCCACGACTGTGCGCGTATTTTGCGTGTGGGCAGGAATATGAACTATTTGAGCCAACCGAGCTACTCAAGATAACTCAGTAAATCCTTAAAGTTACCGGTGACCTCGGGGAGCGACCTCGAGGTACTTAGCCCTGTATTCCACGACCGTCGGACATTGCAACAGGACGTAGGCTGTCGCCTCTTCCTCCTCCACACACGCTCCGCATAAAGGGCTGTCTGTAACACCTATAGTAAACAGATGTTGGTTAAAATATCCATGTCCAGTTATGGTGCTGGTTACTATTCGAATTTGGGGCATATTCAGGCGTAGTAGCATCTTGTTTAGCAGAGTTTAGAACATCATCATCATCATTTCAGCCTACTACAAGTCCACAGCTGAACATAGGCCTCCCTCAAAGATTGCCACAAAGCTCGGTCCTGAGCCACCTGGATCCATCGACTTCCCTCAACAGGTCGTCCCACACTGCATTTTCCTGAACGCGGCTGCCACTCGAAAACCTTTTTTTAAGTATGTATGTATGTATATATTCACGCCTTGTTCCCAACGGGGTGGGCAGAGACAATCTTCTTTCACTTGCTACAGTCCTGACATACGTCTTTCGATTCTTCCACTTTCATCAATCTTCGCATGCATACTCGTTGGCTTAGAGTAATCTTGACCTGGCCTTTTTTCAGAACGTCGCCGATTTGATCGTGAAATGTTCGCCGAGGTCTTACTCTCCCGACTCTACCATTTACATTCGCCTCATATATTTGTTTTGTCAACCTACTTTCATTCATCCTCTCCACATGTCCAAACCAGCTCAGCATCCCTTTTTTTTTAAGCGAGTTTAGATAAAAAGTTTTAATGCGACTAAAACTATAAATTTTCAATACGGCTGCAAAATACAAGATCTTTCAGTAAAACACAGGCGTTATCAGGCACACATACTTTTCAAGGTCGGCCATTTTGTTCACGTGTTCGCTCCGCCTCTTTCCTTCTTATGATGTCACATGAGAGGAGAGATGTAGGTAAAATGGTTGAATGCACGCTGGTTTTACTTACATACGTAACTACGTGGATCGTATTAAACTGAAAACGTGGGCGAAACGAAAATGTGGTAAAATAGATGTGTCTTCACTCCTTACATCGCTCAGGTTGTCTCTAATTTTTCAACCAATAACCTAATAAAGATATGATATATTTACAAGTCAAAGTTATCTTGCTTTTTCTTATTTTTTATAAGCCGGTAATAGTCCACAATTGGGCATAGGCTTTTTCAAGAAAGCGCCAACAGTATCTTAAGTTTATGCTGTGACTGTGAGATGCCAGGACATGTAACGTCGGACCTACACAGTTCATACTGGTTATTATGCTCGTACAGTCATACTAGTTATTATGCTCGTACAGTCATACTGGTTATTATGCTCGTACAGTCATACTGGTTATTATGCTCGTACAGTCAACATCGATAGTAGGCGATGATTTCAAATGGTTTCGAAAGCCTTTTATTGATGTAAACTTGCATTTTCTTCAGCCAATGTAAGGTACGATAAAGAAGAAAAATAATTGGAACGCAAGTTTTTACTAATAAACGATTATTTGAAACCTTACGCAATCGTCATCTACGTTGATGCTGACTGTACATGCGACCTCGTCGAGGAATCTAAATGATTTTTTTCACAGAATGTATCATTACTGAAGTTATTCTAACAAATTACAGAAATACAAGATATAACTTTTATCTGCTTGTATTATTGTTGTTGTTTTTTTTTTTATGACGTTTGACCTCAATCTTTGTTGTACGTGTTAAAGCCAAGTGGCGGCTTTTGCTGCTGCTCGAAAGGGTCGGCTTGACCGGGATAGTATTACGACCACTCCAACTCCCCTTTATATCATCCCTTCCATCACCCAAATACCTTTCGAGGCCGGCAATGAATCTGCAGCACGTCTGGGGTTGCAGATGTACATGGGCAACGGTAATCACTTACCATCAGGTGAACCGCTTTGCACGTTTGCCGCCTTTCCCATAAAAAAAAACCGTCTAGAATAGTTTCCAAGGTTCGAGTGACACACACAAACACAATTTTGGGCACTCGCTGACAGACCGACTGATAGATCTTTACAGGTCTAGGATACTACAATTCAGAGTTTTAAAATTTTTCATCATAATTACGACGAGAACAAAAATCAATAAAGATCCAACATGGCGGATTCTGTCACGCAATAGCGACGGTAAAGTTACGGAGTAAAAGCGGTCAATGTATACACAAAAACGAACATGACGTTTTAAATGCTGTAAATAAACGTTAAGTTTTTAAAGAGATAAAAAAAGATCCATGCATAAGAACAGGCCATCTTCTCCCTAGGACTGTATTTACTGAACAAAAAAAATGAAATGTAAAATTGGAAAAATGGGATCTTGTTAAAGTTGTTGCCATTAATAGAAAAAAAACCCGTTAGACTTTTGGCGCGAACTAGAAGAGTGATGGTTGCCTTAAATAAAATTTTGTTAATATTTATATGTTTTGAGTTTTGGTGTATAACATTGATTGAGTGTATTATGCCGCAAGTTCTTGTGAATGTGAACATTAATGGGAAAATTCCATTGAAGGCCGGAAATCGACATTTTTCGTTTTGTTGTCATCCGTCCGACAGGTCTTCCGTAAAAGTCAATAAACCTAGCGGTGTTTTTATTTTAATGTTTAAGTTTACCGATAGAAAATACACGAAACTAGTACCCGACTCCGTTTTGGATCTATTGGTAAAGATCCTGAGCTCATGCGGGTCCAGACCTTCCGTGCGATGGTCTTCGTAGAGTTTAATTTTTAACTTTTTGTCGATTACAAATTGTTTCGGGATCCTGTCATACTTAGATTGCAGGATCAGCATCGACAGTCAGATCTTGCAGTATGGTCGTATGCGGTATCCTGCAGTCCTTCCAGAGATCCATGGTCCTCAGCCTGATGGCAGCCATCCAGACTTCCTGCTGAATAAACGGGTGCAATATAAGGATACTTGGACGCGCTTTCAAGCAACGTGGTATAGCCAAGTGACGGTAGCAGCCGTATCTTTTGCAGAAGCAAAGCGTTTCGTTCGCTGAGTAAGATTAACCGCAGGCCCGATACCTTTCCGGGCCGGCAATGAATCTGCAGCACCTCTGGGGTTGCAGATGTACATGGGCAACGGTAATCACTTACCATCAGGTGAACCGCTTTGCACGTTTGCCGCCTTTCCCATAAAAAAAAACCGTCTAGAATAGTTTTCAAGGTTCGAGTGACACACACAAACACAATTTTGGGCACTCGCTGACAGACCGACTGATAGATCTTTACAGGTCTAGGATACTACAATTCAGAGTTTTAAAATTTTTCATCATAATTACGACGAGAACAAAAATCAATAAAGATCCAACATGGCGGATTCTGTCACGCAATAGCGACGGTAAAGTTACGGAGTAAAAGCGGTCAATGTATACACAAAAACGAACATGACGTTTTAGATGCTGTAAATAAACGTTAAGTTTTTAAAGAGATAAAAAAAGATCCATGCATAAGAACAGGCCATCTTCTCCCTAGGACTGTATTTACTGAACAAAAAAAATGAAATGTAAAATTGGAAAAATGGGATCTTGTTAAAGTTGTTGCCATTAATAGAAAAAAAACCCGTTAGACTTTTGGCGCGAACTAGAAGAGTGATGGTTGCCTTAAATAAAATTTTGTTAATATTTATATGTTTTGAGTTTTGGTGTATAACATTGATTGAGTGTATTATGCCGCAAGTTCTTGTGAATGTGAACATTAATGGGAAAATTCCATTGAAGGCCGGAAATCGACATTTTTCGTTTTGTTGTCATCCGTCCGACAGGTCTTCCGTAAAAGTCAATAAACCTAGCGGTGTTTTTATTTTAATGTTTAAGTTTACCGATAGAAAATACACGAAACTAGTACCCGACTCCGTTTTGGATCTATTGGTAAAGATCCTGAGCTCATGCGGGTCCAGACCTTCCGTGCGATGGTCTTCGTAGAGTTTAATTTTTAACTTTTTGTCGATTACAAATTGTTTCGGGATCCTGTCATACTTAGATTGCAGGATCAGCATCGACAGTCAGATCTTGCAGTATGGTCGTATGCGGTATCCTGCAGTCCTTCCAGAGATCCATGGTCCTCAGCCTGATGGCAGCCATCCAGACTTCCTGCTGAATAAACGGGTGCAATATAAGGATACTTGGACGCCCTTTCAAGCAGCAGCAAAAGCCGCCGCTTGGCTCTACCACGTTTTGAAATTGCTGTTAACAATTTTAGTGGTAGCCACAGGGAATCGAACACAGGTCACTCGCGCACAGGCTTACGCTTGGCGGTTACAAGCAGCTACTTTACCTTTACGTTACTTCAAACATATCATTATTATCATGACCTCACGCTTCATTCGCCCATACGCTATAAAATAGTGATTAGTGGACGTGTTACGTCTGCTCCTGGTTCATTTATTTCTTTATTAAGGCTTCATGCACAAAGTGTATATTGTATACAAAGTAAAGCTGTTTATAAAAGCAAAATTGTAGATATTTTGAACAGTTTATAATGTAGGAAATTTAATAAGCTAATATTTTTAATACATAAAGACTTATGACCCATACACTCACCACACACTCACCACATACTCACCACACACTCACCATATTTACATTTAAATAACCTCATCGCCAAAATAACATAAGAACCTACTGTTATATCATTATTTTTTCTCAATTACCATTCTTCTTTTTTTTAAGCCTCTCTAGAAATGTGTATTTTGTTTTATGTTATTTTTTTTAAATTACATAATGTCGCTTGGTTTATTTGTTAAGTAGTAATAATCACCTGTAACTGTACATGTTATCAAGTTCTTTTAATTATAAACAATGAAGTCCATTATTGGCATTAAGTTGCATTTTACCTAATCTATATAATTTTTATCTAAGTGCTGTGTGACTTTGTTTAAATAAATAAATAACAATAAAATAAATAAAGTGGTACACATGGCGGACTTAATGCCTAGAGGCATTCTCTCCCAGTCAACCATTAGGCTAAGCAGAGATAAACACGTAATAGAGGCGATACAGCTAAGAGAATAAAACAAGTAAAATGATATAAATATCAAAATATATGCTTACACAGATAGGTAGATACATACATACATAGATACATTAGTATACTAAATACACATAGAATAATGAATTTTAATACAAAAAAATATACATGTCAGGACAAACAACTAAAACGGCACAATGACAAACAGCATCACTAGTACAGACTTGCAACATTTTTTGTAGTTTTTGCGGATTTTAGAAAAAAAGAAAGAAAGAAAGGAACACATTTATTTGGCAATCACACAACACTGATTTGACAAAACACAAAATAAAAAAAAAAAGATTAATTTGTTGTGCGATGTCAAAAAGGTTCCCGTCCCAGTGATATCACGGCACTGTTCTTCAGTCGGGTCCTTCAATAACTTCACGAACAACCGGACTAGAAGCATTTTATTTTTAAAGACAAACTTATTAGGAGCGTTTTTTAATGACAAGAGGGGGGGTTCACGTGCGCAGGAAGCTTTCGACGCCGTAAGTGATCGCAACGAGCCGCTATCAACTAGGTTATCTCCGAATGATGGCAGCAGGTGTATGTTGTTATCGATGTTGGTCCGCGAGGCTGGGAGCGCCGCAGAAACAGCACGGGTCGGTATTTAGTGTTCGGCATTATTTTTCCTTTTTAAAAAAAACTTTCACCTTCTGCTATAGGCATCGCGGAGGCAGTTTATCGCGTCACTGATTGTTCGAGACACACAGCGCCACCGAGTCGTCTAAAAGTTTTTTTTTTTTTGAAACTATTAGGGAACGATCGAGCAGTGGTAGCTTGGCGGTTAGAGCCGACGTTTTTTATTCATAGCAGGAGAGTGAACCCGTGTTCGAAGCGACACCACCAAAAATGGTTAATTGCAGTTTCATGCGCTTTGTTAACCACGTGCTCGTCGGTGAAGAGACGCCTTCCGGCTCTAAAGTTCTCTAAAATTTTCTGAATAGCCCTTTGCTCAACAGCGGACTTTACCTTTAATACTGTGGTACTGAAGTTTCTGGACATTTATTTCTATTAGTTTCGATCCATTTTCCACCACAGTCATCACATCTCATCATCATCTGGGACAACAAGGCGGGTGCTGTCCAGCCTATCGTCCATGCCGATAATATTTTCCAATTTTTTTTTTTTAGATTTTATCGGACAGAGCAAGCGGCTCCCCTGATGGTAAGTGATTACCGTCGCCCGCGTACATCTGCAACCACCAGAGCCGCTGCAGGTTCGTTGCCGGGTATCTGGGGGATGGGGGGAAGGATACGGAGGAGTATGGGGGTGGGGAAGTCGTCTCCCGGTTACCTCACTCACCGAACGAAACGCAGAAGCCTCTACTTCTGCGAGGTCGTGGCACTACCCCGGTCGAGCCGGTCCGTTCGAGGCGGCAGGAAACTTGCCAGGCCACCGCTTGGCTCTACCACGAGATAGACAACTTCCACATACTATTGGCAGTTTCCACTTGCGCAGGTGATATCATAGTTCTGTTAATGTAGACAGAGGCAAAAACATTTCATCGTTTCACGATCCACTCGTGTGTTTTTTCCATACTAATAAGAGTAAACTAATATTTTTTTTACCACTGACATTTATCTATGTATATTCGTTTTTACCTTTCCATATCTTATATGATAAGGTCGGAGGAAGGATCAGATGCAGTCTCAAAGACACGGAACGCACATAACACAACTAAACTCGAACGTCAACTATTTGCATTTTTTTTTAAATAATAATTTCGGCCGGAATTTGAACCCAGAACTGAGCCGTGCGATCGTTTAAGAGGCTAGAGGACAAAGAAATATTTGTATTGTGTTGTTTTTTTTTTTTAGTTTAACGCGAGGGAAAGGTACTTGCACCTACCATTATGCTATGTCGGGAACAGCATTGAAGATGCCGGCCCGACAAAAACCCCCACGGTAGATACGATTTACAGCTTCAGACTCGCGAGCAGAAGGCCCGCAAGTTAAGGGTAGTAGAAAGAGCAACGACTTGACTGTCAGAGGGGGGGGGGGGGGGTGACTGACGACAACCTACGGGAAGACCCCTCTTAATGAGGTAAAGCCGGCTTAGGTTGCAATCGAAGTCTGTGAATTTGCGTTTACTATTTATACTTAATATTGGAACATTAGATAAACAAACTGACAAGTACCACACTATATCATATCTTATCTAATCTGTGACGAATTGACAGATCTAGGCGAATATCCATCACAGAGGCCTGCGCTCGTTTCGTGTTCAAATTGGAAAAAGAAAAACAAGAAAGGCAATTGTTAATATTTGAAGCGCCAATAGCGAAGGCGAAGACTGTGAAACGTAGGTCGTGGGTTCGATCCCACAATACGACAATAGTCGTGAACCACACCGCATACAAGCTTTTAGGCCTTCTGTTCTGTTCGTTCTCTTTTTTAATTAATGCTTTAATTAGCAATTGTACATTTTTTTTGTTGTTAAGTGTAATGGGGTACAATAAAGTATATTTCTTTTTTTTTATTAGGCAATCCCACAGCGATTTACAAAATAATTAATACATCACTTCTAACAATAAATGAGGCGAAATACGGATTACACAAATATATCATAATTTTATATACAGAAACATAGTGCTCAACTTGCAATATCTGGTCTGTGTGTGTGTTGTTGGGTGTATGTATGGGTGTGTGCATGTGTGTATGGGTGTGGGTGGGTGGTATGTTTTTCATTAATTCATTCACGCATAATTCACTTTACTGTCGCGTATATTTCGCATATATTCCCTATCTCGGTTTTTCATTATTATCGTTAATACTGTCATATCGTGGGACCTATGATTACGTACATCGCTGTGGTTTAGTGACCTTAACTATTCTTTGACATACGAGTAAGTTAGTATGTTGTTATTTAACCTTATAAAGAAGGAAAGAAAGAAAGAAACTTTATTCATTACACCATAATTAGTTAACAAGTTATTAATAAAACAATTAAAAGAATAATTAAAACTAAAAAACTCTTTTTTTTCCGCGCTACAGCGTGATGCGACAAATGGGTCTAATTGCTTAGTTCATGTTACGGATTCCCGTAAAACACAATGCAGCCTTCCCCTACTTTTACTACTTTCATCCCCAATTTCCCCAATTTGACCGCTCGGTGGCGTAGTGGCTAAGGCGTTTAGCTGCGGCGCTGTGGGCCGCGGGTTCGATACCCGCACGGGACCAGTATTTGTATGGACTACAAATAATAGTTCCCGGTCTGGGTGTTCGTCCGTGTGCAATTCATGTATGTAAATTGCCTCCGCGACACAGGAGAAATTCCTACAGCGGAAGGTGACGTTTTTTAAAAAAAAAAAAAGAAATTGTCTTATCAAACGCCGGCTCGGTTGGTTGGTAGTAGCGAAAAGTATCGACGCGAAGGGTCGCTTGTTCGATTCTGGCGCGGTTTCCGTACTTATGTAATTTATATCTGTGAAACGTCTCCAACGTACTATACAGCAATAAACGTGAAGAATATTCGGAGAGCATACGTCAGGTTATTTCAAATGTTACCTTCGAGGTTCAATTATAATAAATAATTTTAGAAAAATTCTGAGTGACCATCGTTGCTCTATAAAGTTCAAAACATGGTTACGTTTATTGGTAATATCTTGAGTGTGAAAGATAACACGGAATTGTTGTGAAATATTTTTTAATGGCATAGTGTATAGTAATGTATAGTGTATAGTATGTATAGTGTGTAATACTCCAGTGCGGAGTAATGAAATGCATATCATCATCATCATCATCATTTCAGCCTATCAGAAGTCCACTGCTGAACATAGGCCTCCCCCAAAGATTGCCACGAAGCTCGGTCCTGAGCCACCTGCATCCATCGACTTCCCGCAACACTGCGCAGGTCGTCACTCCATCTTGTGGGGGGTCGTCCTACACTGCGTTTGCCTGTACGTGGCTGCCACTCGAGAACCTTTTTCCCCAACGGTTGTCAGTTCTGCGAGCTATGTGGCCGGCCCATATGAAATGCATATGTTCGATTATAATTTGATAATACAAAAATATTAGTCGGACGAAAGTACATACAAAAAGGTCGAAACACAGCCAACATACCAATACCCTTAAAACAACAAGAAATCTGAAAAACAAACACATGAAAAAATTAAATATAAACATTGAATAATTTGTATGGATTACCCGAAATACACAAGACACGTGCGCAACTATGGTTAGGCGAAACATGTCGCGATGAACATTACTAAGGGTGAAAGTGGCGTAACTCGGACAGACGCACGATAGGTGTTTAGAATCGTGTATAATACGGACCGACAACAGATGCCTGCGATAAAATATGACATATCTAAACAGACAAGTGGACGCATCGCGAAACA
The DNA here is from genome assembly GCA_029286595.1 of Bhutanitis thaidina. Lineage (NCBI taxonomy): Eukaryota > Metazoa > Arthropoda > Insecta > Lepidoptera > Papilionidae > Bhutanitis > Bhutanitis thaidina. Next base: position 2,189,812 of record JAGSMS010000039.1, on the reverse strand, counting down.
GTCTCGTTAACAAATACCGGCCGATAACAGCGGAACGGCATTGCAGGAGGGGGGACTGTCATATACCAGGCGACGTAGACACGCCTCGAGGGTATTATTAAGTGTTTGTGTAAGTAAAGAACACCGTCACTTGTACGATGTTACGGGCCTACCTCACTCACCGAACGAAACGCAGAAGCACAAGATCACTACTTCACGCCGGTATTCTGCGAGGCCGCGGTACCAATCCGGTCGAACCGGCCGATTCGAGCAGCAGCTAAAGCCACCACTTGCCTAGCTCGGTATTGGCGAATGATGCTAGAAATATATGGCAGCTTTTAATGGCGATTTCTTGCAGAGGCCTATCTTCAGCGCTGGACTAAAATAGGCTGATATGAACGCCTCTGTGTCTATGTGTGCACTGGCAGCGTATATGTTATATATATGAATGTCAAATAAAAACAAAACTGTGGTCAGCGGCCCAACCACAGACAAGATACGCAGCTGGGAGCCGAATGACCGACCGTTACATACCCACTTCGTGCAATCACTACAATTCTGTTTTCACGTCCAATCATGGTCAAGATTAATACGTGAAATGGCGGCAAATCGTTCGAAAGTCTGTTACAAAACAAACGCATTTAAAATTTGACTTTAGAAAAAAAAATACTTTTTAATTTGTTACATTATTTATGACCAGACCAGACTAGTCATTCATCTTCAAGTAATTGCCACAGGAAACTGATACATGGGGGGGAGGAGGATATTACGTTGAATATTCCCTTAACGGTATTGCACCGGCTTTTCTTATACTCACCGCATTGTCTATAAAGGGGTGGTCAAAGATACATGATACTCTAAAGTATGACAGTTTAGAGTATCGCCGAGTCGTGATTAAGATTTATAAAGATCGATATTTGTTAGGCAACCTAATGTTCCTCAAAATTCTTACTTACGAAGTTAAATCGCTTAAACCTTTATGTGCTGTTGTTCCACACTTAAGAGGATGTAATAATTATTCAATGTATATTATTTAAAGAATAAATGAAATCAATTGAAGTTCCAAACAAGATTGCCGTTCGTTTGTGTACAGGCGTTTAATAAATAATACAAAACGTATTACTTGCTGCTGAAGGCGAGACAACTGGACTTTCTATGCCATTTCTCTTTGTCGGCAAAATTTTTTAAGCGTGGTAGAGCCAAGCGGCGGCTTTAGCTGTTGCTCGAATGGGCCGGCTCGACCGGATTGGTACCAGGGCCTCGTAGAATACCGGCGTGAAGTAGAGGCATCTTGTGCTTCTGCGTTTCGTTCGGTGAGTGACATAATCGGAGGCCCACACCCTCTCCCTATTCCCCTCCTCTTCCCTTCCAGCTCCCAAATATCCTTAAAGACCGGCAACGCCCCTGCAGCATCTATGGTGTTGCAGATGTACGTGGGCGATGGTAATCACTTACCATCAGGTGAACCGCTTGCTCATTTGCCGTCTCTTCCATAAAAAAAAAAACTTATCACACAGCTGGATTTTTGCTTTGTATAGACAAAAGTATGTCCGGTAACGCAGGTGCCGTAACCGATACGCCACATAATATTTCACCAAAATTCCATGCGATTTCATTACCTGATAAAATAATACCGTGTTTTTTTTCCATAAATATTATTATTTTGGAGTATTTATGACAAAAAAAATTCTCGTCTGGTTGGGGCTGGATGCACCATGTATTAGCAGGGTGCAAAAGGCTCTGGCGACCGAATGATGCATGAATATTCATCCCTATTTATCGGACCCAAATCCCACAGACTAGTGATGGGGAGCAGCGTCACAAGTGCGTGGGGCCACCCAGGGGGGTTAGGGTTAGGGGTTTTTTTTTGGGAATGGGAGCAAACGATCAAGCGGCGCACCTGGCGGTAAGTGATTACCGTCGCCCACTTACATCTGAGGAGCTGCAGGTGTGTTGCCGGCCTTTAAGAATATTTGAGGAAAGAGAGGGAAGACGAGGCTAACACCTTCCCTCCCCTATTCCCCATAGGGGAGGGAAGGTGTTAGCCTCCGGTTACCTCACACACCGACTTACTCATGGTACAAACCGCCGAGGTGGCAAGGACGAGCAATGGCAGGCTTGCACTCAGTAAAACCTCACATTGTTCCACCTTAACTGCACATCGCTAGGGCTCAGGGAATCCTAACGCACATATCGGCAGCCTACCAGCACCGGCTTACCGCGGTCACTTCTCGGAAGAGAAATCCTCTTCACCCCCGACCGCGGTAAGTCGGAGAAACCCTCTTTTCCCCCCGATCGAGGTGCGCCCATCGACGGCAACAGACCCCTCTTTGTCCGCCACCCCTAGGGTTAGAAAAGCAAGCGCTACGAAGCATTAGCCTCCTTGCCCCGAGATCCGCCATCTTGTCCTTGGCTGGACAAGACCATCGCTGAGCACACGTCAGCTGCGGAGGGTATGGTGGGTAGGAAGAGCGGCGCAACGTAACCTTTTTCTTTTTTTTTATGGGGAAATGCCTAACGCATACCCAAAGGACAGGTTATGTTGGGCTTACACCGACTAACACCCCATGGTGTTCCACCTTCGCCGCATCCCGGTAGGGTCACGGGATCGCTTTCCCACACAACCGTGACCCCACCAGCGCCGGCTACTCTCAACGTAACCTAACCTACCGCCAACCTAAGTATTAAATGACATATTTGGAATTATGACACATGACGGACGAGTTTAAGGTGATTTTTTACGATAATATAAAATGATTTCCAGACTTCATGTGACATTATTAATACTATAATTTGTTTTTTTTTTATTTCCCTAAATAAGACTTATTAGCGAATTGTAAAGTCAACGCGGATGGAGTCGCGGGTTACACCTAGTCGTAAATAAGTTTCATAAAACTTGAACTCGGATCCCTGATTCGGAGACAAATCGTCTAATCACTCGGTTATCGTTTCTGTTTTAAATAAAACCCAAACTTTTACCTAATATATTTGTTTCGTATTATCGACATTTATTCCCGATATCCGATAGTTTCGGTTAAGGTTACTGAGATTCACAGCATCCCGGTGCAGAATTATCAAGTTCAACGTTAAATATTCATGCAATGTCGACTCTCCCCTATTTAATCTGTGACCGCATTAAAAGAGGGGCGTGGGGCGTCTCTTGTGCTCGCGACCCACATTCCGGCTGGGGTTTCGTATGTTATCTTTGTATTATAATGCCGTTTATGTTTCGGGGTGGGTTGGACATATTAAAGTTGTCACGGTTCTTGATGACTTTGTCAATTAGGGTAGCAATATATTCTTGTATTAAATTGTTATAGAACATGTAAATATGCTATTCGATACAAATATAATTCCCATAATCTTAACAGATCTACGAATCTGTCACGTATTATGTGTTTATAAGATTTACCTGGATTATGTCTCGATCAATCCGCCAGCCGAGCGAGGCGATTTTGAATGAAATACATTTTGTTGTACACCAATTAGTAAAAACAGGAAAAAAAATTTAAAAGAAACATAAAATACACAAAGGTACAATTGGCGGCCTTATCGCTTAGAAGCGATTACGCCAATTTTTTTTTTTTTGGCGAGGGTTATGTCAAAATTGTTGTGAATAATGATGATTACTAAGAAGTATGTATGCCTTGTCCGAGAGTCTGCAAGCGTTGATATGAGTGATCCTGAAGATGCGCAAGTTCTTTTTCATTACTTGTCTCAATTTTTTCAGTCTTAACGATCTATGTTAATTCTCAGTTATATTTTCTACCCAGCAACCCTGCTGCAGAGATATTGTATAAGTTAGTTCCACTGACCTATTTTCGCTTACGCAGTGTGACGTCACTACGGCATTGCGCTATGACGTATCAGAGACCGGGCAAGGTAAATCCAACCCTAAAACCGCCACCATACGTTCAAGGATTAATTGGGCTCACTTCCGCCGAGCGCTGACACTGAAAAATGGAACGAATTCTTAAGTGGCACGGTCGGGTTTCGAATAAGTGATTTTGTACAGAATCTGGAAGTTTTAAAATCGCTCTTATAACAATGTATATAGAGTTTTGCGATAAATGTTAAGTATTATGTATTTTTTAAGCGTTTTCCACCTGAAAGGTCAGAAGGCTCACTATGCACTGCGAACATTCTGTGCTAGAAAAGTTTCCCGGTGCTGTGCCAAATTTGTTGTTTTAAAAATGTTCAATGCTGTGTATAAGTTATTTTTAAAAGTCATAGCATTAGCTTACAGCTTTTTGCCAGTGTCAACGATTGTCATTTATATAATTTTCAGTAAATCGGAACTGCAATTCTTATAGTATTATTTATATTTTTAACATATTTTTATTACCTATTTTACCGAATCACGCCTGGCTGACTTATATATAAATACATACAGATAAAATGTATTGCCTATTTTATTATTGTTCCAATTATGATTTGTCTGTTTGTTTAGTTATTACAAGCTTCTTTCAATAACGATGGTACAATGATAGTTCGCTTTTTGTATGGTTTGTTGAATTAGTAGGTGGTAGGTAGCCTTTTATGTGTAGGAGCCAATCTCTTGTCTATCTCTGTCACTAAACAGCTGTGCAGCCATTGTTGTGTCCCGGAATGAAGGGTACAGAGAGTCAGTATAACTACAGGCTGTGAGGCATGCCTCAGTCCTCAGGGGATGACGACGAATCTGTAGCCTTCTTCGATTGAAGTTGCTTGCAGGCGTCCATGGACTTCAGTAGCTACTTACCATTTTGTCCCGATGACATTACGACAATATGTAATCTTGATCTGATGCTCCAGGAGCAGTGTCGGGATAATTTAAAAAATAACTATGTCTGATTGTTATCGAGTCTAACTTTTACAAACAAACGATGTGACATTTTATTTAGTCCACACCGTATGAAGTTGTAGGTCACATGTTATCACAGCGGCTGCCGAGCTTTTGACAGCTCAATACTAAGACGGCTTGACCTGGTGCTCTATTTCGCTGAGTTCGTTACAAAAGCCGCGGCGTTGTTGCCAAACGTCGGTGCAAATAGGAACGCTCCAGTTTTGCCAACATCAGAACATGACTTTACTCGCTTCGCTGCGGGGAATTTAATTGGGATATGAAGATATGTCGAATAAAACAACTGCTACAAATAACTAAAATCGATAAAATTAGTCTAGTATATTCAATTACTCACGTTATCCAGCCTCAAGCATGGGTTTCCTGTGTCGTATTAAAAAAAAAACTGTATTTACTAACTGACACGTCGCTGGTACGACCCCGCCATTCAACTATTGTCGTGAACCTCTCCACGTACAAGTTCTTTTTTTTTTTTTTTTTTTAATTATTTATGTACACACAAGTGTATTATGTACAAAAACTGAATAAAAAGATTAATAGGAATATTGGTCATTTTATTTAAATAGCATTGCTAGTATTCTTTTGTAAACAAAAAAATATCGGACAAGTTAAGATCCCATCTTTTTATTTTATTTTATTTTTTATGAAAAATAGGTTTGCATTTGACCTCAATCTTCCCCGATGGAAAGCGAAGATGAGAAAATCTGGTGGTAAATGGCTACCAATAGAGGAATTAATGATGCACCGGTCGGTATTACTATATACAAATATGCGGCTATTGAAAAGATTTGAATTGTCATAATTGTACATATTAAATTTAATTAAAAAATGTGCATAGCAATATTATAATTAAATTTAATATGTATAACGTAGGCATAGCGATCGAAATCTCTTATATAATAAACGCATTCTGTATTTGAATTCGGAAAAAAGATGTTTTTAAATTGCAACATTATTTATAGCCAGATAAGTTAGTGAGACATCTTTAAAAAGTAATGTTAAAAAAAAACAATTTTATTTAAAATTACATATCAATCCTCGTAAGGCCAGACACACACATTTTTAAAGAGCAGATTCCTCTCTCAATATTGTGGACAAGTGACCTACTGGTTCTTCACAAACAAGCCCAACACCCGAGCCAAGATGTTAGGATATAATACCTACACCATCATAGCCACGGACGCTGAACGTGGCACACAATTCAACGCCTCAACGAAGTATTATTAGATAGACTCTGTAATTCTCGCTCAAAGATGGACGACCGCGATAAATTTAAAAAGTTATTCCTCTAGAGCAGCCTGTCTAAATCCACAGGCAGTAGGCATCTACAAGAAAGAGCCAGCAATACATTACTCACTAGTTATGCTGTTCGCCATCACTAGTTTATGCGATTCATCATCATCATCATTTCAGCCTATCAGAAGTCCACTGCTGAACATAGGCCTCCCCCAAAGATTGCCACGAAGCTCGGTCCTGAGCCACCTGCATCCATCGACTTCCCGCAACACTGCGCAGGTCGTCACTTCGACTTGTGGGGGGTCGTCCTACACTGCGTTTGCCTGTACGTGGCTGCCACTCGAGAACCTTTTTTCCCCAACGGTTGTCAGTTCTGCCAGCTATGTGCCCGGCCCATTGCCACTTCAGCTTGCTGATCTTTACGGCTATGTCGGTTACCTTAGTTCTGCTGCGGATATCATCGTTGCAGACTCTATCACGCAGAGAAACACCGAGCATAGCCCTTTCCATAGCGCGCTGAGCAACTATGAGCTTCCTCATACGGGCTGCAGTGAAGGACCAAGTCTCGGATCCGTATGTCATCATGAGGCTTTGCGGTATACTCGACGAGAAGATATGACGTAGTTTCCCGAACGCAGCCCAGCCGAGTTGGATTCGTCGATTGACCTCTGAGTCGAAGTTGGACTTACCTAATCGGACAATTTGTCCCAGGTATACGTACTCGTCTACAACTTCGAGCCTATTGTTCCCAGACACACACATTTTGAAGAGCAGATTCCTCTCTCAATATTGTGGACAAGTGACCTACTGGTTCTTCACAAACAAGCCCAACACCTGAGCCAAGATGTTAGGATATATTAAATTTAATTAAAAATGTGCATAGCAATATTATAATTAAATTTAATTAAAAATGTGCATAGCAATATTATAATTAAATTTAATTAAAAAATGTGCATAGCAATATTATAATTAAATTTAATTAAAAAATGTGCATAGCAATATTATAATTAAATTTAATTAAAAAATGTGCATAGCAATATTATAATTAAATTTAATTAAAAATGTGCATAGCAATATTATAATTAAATTTAATTAAAAATGTGCATAGCAATATTATAATTAAATTTAATTAAAAATGTGCATAGCAATATTATAATTAAATTTAATTAAAAATGTGCATAGCAATATTATAATTAAATTTAATTAAAAATGTGCATAGCAATATTATAATTAAATTTAATTAAAAAATGTGCATAGCAATATTATAATTAAATTTAATTAAAAAATGTGCATAGCAATATTATAATTAAATTTAATTAAAAATGTGCATAGCAATATTATAATTAAATTTAATATGTATAACGTAGGCATGCGAAATCTCTTATATAATAAACGCATTCTATATTTGAATTCGGAAAAAAGATGTTTTTTAATTGTAACATTATTTACAGCCAGATAAGTTAGTGAGACATCTTTAAAAAGTAATGTTAAAAAAAACAATTTTATTTAAAATCTTTATTAAATCAATTAAGCAATATTATGATGTCAATCTGTTACAGCCTATTTTTGTTTACATATCAATCCTCGTAAGGCCAGACACACACATTTTTGAAGAGCAGATTCCTCTCCCAATATTGTGGACAAGTGACCTACTGTCTTCACAAACAAGCCCAACACCCGAGCCAAGATGTTAGGATATAATACCTACACCATCATAGCCACGGACGCTGAACGTGGCACACAATTCAACGCCTCAACGAAGTATTATTAGATAGACTCTGTAATTCTCGCTCAAAGATGGACGACCGCGATAAATTTAAAAAGTTATTCCTCTAGAGCAGCCTGTCTAAATCCACAGGCAGTAGGCATCTACAAGAAAGAGCCAGCAATACATTACTCACTAGTTATGCTGTTCGCCATCACTAGTTTATGCGATTCATCATCATCATTTCAGCCTATCAGAAGTCCACTGCTGAACATAGGCCTCCCCAAAGATTGCCACGAAGCTCGGTCCTGACCCACCTGCATTCATCGACTTCCCGCAACACTGCGCAGGTCGTCACTTCGACTTGTGGGGGGTCGTCCTACACTGCGTTTGCCTGTACGTGGCTGCCACTCGAGAACCTTTTTTCCCCAACGGTTGTCAGTTCTGCCAGCTATGTGCCCGGCCCATTGCCACTTCAGCTTGCTGATCTTTACGGCTATGTCGGTTACCTTAGTTCTGCTGCGGATATCATCGTTGCAGACTCTATCACGCAGAGAAACACCGAGCATAGCCCTTTCCATAGCGCGCTGAGCAACTATGAGCTTCCTCATACGGGCTGCAGTGAAGGACCAAGTCTCGGATCCGTATGTCATCATGAGGCTTTGCGGTATACTCGACGAGAAGATATGACGTAGTTTCCCGAACGCAGCCCAGCCGAGTTGGATTCGTCGATTGACCTCTGAGTCGAAGTTGGACTTACCTAATCGTACAATTTGTCCCAGGTATACGTACTCGTCTACAACTTCGAGCCTATTGTTCCCAACAACAACCGGTATTGGTGTGACATGGACGTTTGTACAATCTGGCGAAGAGTATGTATGTGGTCTAAGGCACTATAGCCTTTTCGGAATCCGGCTTGTTCGGGAGGCTGGAAGTCGTCAAGTCTGTTCACTAGACGATTTGAGATGACTCTTGAAAACAAGGCTTAGAAGCGATATCGGTCTATAACTCTTCAAAAGGCAGTTATCCCCTTTCTTGAAGAATAGGAAAACCACGCTTCTACTCCACGCTTTCGGCGTAACACCGCCATGAATGACGGAATTAAACAGCTTCTGAAGGACAACAAGTATCGGTTTTCCACCCGCTTTCAGAAGCTCAGCTGTAATTCCGTCCTCACCCGGCGCCTTGCCGTTTTTAAGCTGTTTGAGAGCCATCCTAATCTCGCTCAGACTGACGTCCGGGATGTTATCGGAGTAATGTCGGATAAGCTTGGCTCTTGGGTCGTTACTCACATCAGTGTGTGGTTTCAACGACGTTGTGTACAGCTGTCCGTAAAATCTCTCGATCTCACTCAAAATCTCGGCTCCAGCGGAAATGACTGCGCCGCTTTCGGTCTTCAGCTTGGTCAGTTGGCTCTTTCCGATAGACAGATCTCTGGCGAAGACTTTGGAGCCTTGGTTCCGCTCTATCGCTTTTTCAATACAGGCTGCCTCATACATTTGGAGATCTGTCTATTCAGTAGCCGATACGCTGACGCATCCGTTGTAGACTGCAGCTTTATCTCACGCCTGGCTTTCATGAGTTTAAGAGTGTGATCAGAGAGCTTTTGGGACTTGTTCGTGCGGCGGGTCCTGCAAAACTTAGCTCCTACCGCATGGACAGTTTCCACTAGCCTGCTATTCGTATCGTCCACTGTAACGCAATCGTCTAGGCACTGAAAGCGATTATGCAATTCGAGCTGAAAGCTCTCGGGATTCTGGATAAGGGCACGTGGTGGGCGGAGCGTAGACTTCACCAGACGAGACCGCTCGAGCCTAATGTTAAGGTTCAGTGTGCCTCTTACCATTCGGTGATCACTGCCGGTTTTACCCTAGTGATCACAGAGACATCACTGAACAGCTGACGCTTGGTCGTCATGATGAAGTCGATCTCATTTTTGTGGTACCGTCCGGGCTCATCCATGTCCACTTCCTGTGGGGCCGCTTCTGGAAATAGGAGTTCATCATAAAGAATCCCTCCTTTGCCATGAAGTCAGCCAGCTGTTGCCCTCTTGGGTTCCGTTGCCCTACTCCAAAGTTCCCCACTATCAGCTCATCGCCTTTTTTCGTACCTAGTTTTGCGTTAAAGTCTCCCATCAACACCGTGTAGTGAGTCTTAGAGCAATGCATGGCTCTTGAAATTTCCTCATACATTGCCTCCACTTCATCATCAGGGTGTGTTGAGGTAGGTGCGTATACCTGTATGACCTTCAGCGAATACCTTTTGGTTATTCTGAGTACAAGGTACGCGACCCTACTCGACACACTTCCGATCTCGATCATGTTGTTGATGAGAGACCTGTGGACGATAAACCCGACACCTCCTTGGGACAGATGGTCACCCTGCCGGTAGTAGAACAAGTTACCGGATTTTAGGATTATAGAGTCCTCTCCCTGTCTTCGGACTTCAGACAACCCTATAATACTCCAGTGTAACTTGCTTACTTCTTCTTCCAGTTCTAGTATCTTCTCGTCGGTCCTCAATGTCCGCGCGTTATATGTTGCCAGGTCCAGGTTGTTTGGGTTGGCAGCTAGAAATCAGCCGGTTATTCTTCGCACCCCCTGCCTCGCCGTTACCATAGCCCGGACTAGCGAGGCCGCCGGGGACTGGGGGCCATTGCTTTCTTTTACCTCTCATTATGGGGGGGGGGTTTGCCTTAGTTGCCACGCCTGGCGAGCGGGTTGGCAACCGCAGTTTTGTTCTAGTGCAGGAAGATGCTGCTGCCCATCTCCTAATATATTTTTTTACCATTAGTCGCCTTTTACGACACCCATGGTCAGACAGGGTTGGCGCTATTCTTTACTTCCGACAGCCACACGGAACCGAACCCTAATCCCACAGCCTGTGCGATTAGGAATCGGCAAATTCCGTTGGCTGGTTAATGCCGACGATCAAAGAATTCTTCAGGGAAACGTCACGGCGACACTTCGCGTCAGCCGCCGTACGCCCTAACCCGCTGGTGGTGAGCGTCAACAAATACTCCCCGACAATAAACGCAACGGTGCGCCACCGTCGCCCGCGTAACGTTCTAGTCGACCCAGACGACGTAACAACACCAACAGACCGACTAACCGACCCAGTCACGGTTAATCCTACTCAAACACACACTGTACATACAGTAGCAACAATTTCACAATCCCCCGCCGACGCATAAGAGCGTATCGAGCCAACAGAACACCCGCGTACAGACCCTACACCCGAGTTTCACGGCGGTTCTTACCGCCCAGATCCATCGAAACTTCTCGACCGTCCGAGACGAGGTCCGAACCTCCTTCGGACGGTCCACAGATAGCTTACTGTAAAGAGGTAAGCAGTAGATGTACACTTGTACGTCTACTTAAAGCATAACATAAAAAGCAAACCTATGAAGCTGTAAAAGCCAAAACGGCTAACAGCAATAACTTCATCGAACACAAAAAAAAATATGGCTGGTTAATTCCGCCATCAATCGGTGTCCAAAGCCTGATGAAGTTGGCATTTGGTGAAAAAGATGGTATATTCTTCCAATAAACAAAGTTCATTATATAACTGTTTTGTATTGAAGCGCAGAAACAACCCGTGTTGATATTTAGTATTAGTTTTGTTTAAAAGTATTAGGGTAATAAAAGAGCAGTGGTAACTTGACGGTTAGAGCCGCGCATCGTAAAAATTCGCTCTGATAATTTTTACTAAGCGCACGCTAAGAAGTATAACTTCTTACGTAAGTACGCATACTTTTTTTTTTTAATTTACTTTACCTTACAGTATCAATAGTACCGATATGTAATATCATTAAGTACTACAGATTCACGTACCATGTCGGGCATGGCAATGTGTACCAGAGACATCAGATTGTGTGTGTTTTTTTTTAATTTTCTTCAATGCTGTAATATGTTTTGTTTCTATTGCTTATGCTTAGCGGTAATTTTTATATATTTTTACAGACATTGAGTAGGAACCTGAACGCCAGTTATGCTTGCTTTGCAATACAAGCTATGCATTCTTCTATTCAAGCGAATATTATATATTTGAAATGAATTATTAAAGTGACGGTTAGTCGGGTTACCTATGACATCTGGACGTCAAACACCACAGTGTTCGTGACGTCGGGATTAAAAAAGTAAATTAAATGTTTTTTTTTTTTGTTTTAGGAAAGAGGTGGTTTGGACAACATGAGGTCCCTGGAACACTATCTCACAGATATAATGCGTGCTGATACTTCTGATCACATGAAAGGTAAGTGATAATTTTTTTTTATTGAGAGTATGTATATGTTTCAAATTATTTACAATATTCTTTGGTTTTTTGTGTCCAAGGCATCCTTATAATACTAGTTTTAATTTCTATAAATAACAGGCTATGATGGCAGAGTGGTTAGGGGCTGTGCCTCCAAATCAGAAGATGCATGTTCTATGACCGGTGGGTCAGGGCTCATACCAATGCGTTTTTCGAAACTTATGTACGGCTTGATCACTAAAACGGCGACAGGCAAGCCACCTGTCACGTTGTTCCCATTAAGATCTGATGGAAATTTGAATAAAAGGACTATAATAATATGAACAAAATTTTTTTTTTAATATTTGTACATATATAAATGTAAAACTAGGAAGTTGTATGTAGATTTATCTACAAATTGCATATATGTATAAGGTTCTTTTTTTGAAATGCGCGAAATATACCATTAGGCAAATGTTCCCCAGTAGCAGCTCAGCTGGAAGAAATTTTATAAGAAATAAGCAGTACTTTTATCACATTTCTTCTTCTGATTTACTTGTGTGTCCGTACATAAATTATTAAATGAGTAGGTAAATGTAATTTACTATTTCACTAAATACAATCAAAATCCCATCATAGCAATCAGCACCATATCCGGCTTTCAAAGAGTTTATTTTTAAACACTTCTGTAACGATTTCCTCTCTTACAATATCACGGAAGTTTAAAAAAAAAAGAACAGGACTACAGTCGTCAATGGTGATCCCTTCTAGGAAGCAAACAGTGTCGATCTAATTTTCGGTCCCCTGATCTAAGACCTCTATATCAATACATAAACCTTAATGTACTATTATTTGGTCTAAGTCGATTGATAACGGCTTTTGTTCTGCCACCTCCGTTACTATTTAAACGCGTGTGCATACGTAACGTAACCTTACTAGAGCGCTAAAAAGGAAGTCACGTTGCATTAACGCTGATCTGTGTGTGTGTGAGTGCGTCTGTGTGTGTGTGTGAGTGTGTCTGTGTGTGTGTGCGAGCTATTACACTAACATGTGTGATGAGCCTTGAAATATATCTGAATGATTCGAAATGTGTGTTCCCGTTTATAATAACATTAGTGTGCGCTCAAGGGTCACGTGCAGGAGCCGAACCGAAAGGATTGCCGTGATAGACAATAGAGCCGTGGTACCCTAGTTGTCAGGGCGCTCACTTATTTTCTGTAGATCGGAACAAAAATTAATAAATAAAAGCTGAAGGTAGCCCGAGTTAACTATGCTCAGAGCGGTTCTTACCGCCCATTTCTATCGAAACACCTCGACAGTCCGAGACGAGGCCCAAACCTCCCTCGGACGGTCCATAGATAGCTTACCATAAAGAGGTAAGCAGTAGATGTACTCTTGCACATCTACTTAAAGCATAAACGCCTGCGGCCTCAAGGACCCAGCCGCAAACCTATGAAGCTGTAAACGCCAAAACGGCTAACAGCAATAACTTCATCGAATACATACTGTTAACTATGACCACTGGACGTCTAACATCTCAGTCCCTCCGTTGAATACAGGTGCTGTAAAGCACTCGGAAACGTCGGGAAAAGAAAATTCGTAAAAATTGTTTCCTTTCAAACAAGATAATAGTTAAATAACTTTGAACGTAGTTTCTGTTTTTAATTTCGAAACAAAATAATAAAAATATGAAGTAAGGGGTTGACGCAAAAATTCAAACTATACTTATATTGTTTTTATTGACATGTGTTATTCAGTAAAGCTAAATGGACGCAATCACTAAGCATTTGAGCAGTTGACAGTGTACGGCGATGTACAGTACAATTGCAAAACTGGGGGAAAATGTGGATGCAAAAGATGACTAGATCGGACACCGTATACTAGCGGTTTCTTGTACATACGCCGATACCTTCGTTACGATTTTATCGAGAAACATTTTTTAACTTTAAAGGTGAGGCTGTAAAACGCGCGAAACGTGTGCCGAAAGTTTCATGTTTTCTTTTTTCTTTTTATGCCACCAATCTGCATTGCAACTAATGTTGTAGTAAAAGTTATAGAGAGCCAGTATAATTACTAATTACGGAATTAATGTATATACACTTGATTTGTATGTTTGTACTTATGTTGTTCTATAGTAACTTTTATTTACAGTGTAATATTTTATTATAAAAGACACAAACATTTCGTACATAAAATAAATATTTGGGAAGTTTAGAAGAGGGCATTTGTTTATTCTTCATTTGCACACTAAAAAAGTATCCAAAAGGCGGACTTAACCCCAAGAGGCATTCTCTGTCTACCCTAGGATTGAGCGGAAAATTTGTCATGGGTGTAGATTACAAAGGGAATCTGGAAACCAGATTATTAGCCCGATACTTCTTCAACATCATTGCAACCTATCATAAGTCCACTGTTGAACATAAGCCCCCTCCAAGGATTGCCACAAAGCTGTCTTTGGCCACCTGCACTCATCGACAGCATCACTCCACATTGTGGGGGGTCGTCCCACATTACGTTTGCCTGTACGTGGCTGCCACACGAGAACTAAATTCTTCCCTAATTAATTAAAAATGGACACGCATATTTATAAACTTTATATTATTGCATTAGATTAAGAAATTCTACCAATTAATTTTAATTATGGCAATTTGGTTGCCTGGAAGAGATCGCTATGCAGCGATTAGGTCGCTATTTTGTACCTACCAATTAACTTCCTGTTTTTATTCTGTACTCTTTATGTGCTTTGTGGTGTACAATAAACTATATGCATTCATTCATTCATTCATTCATTCAATTAATAGCATTAACACAACTACGCTCATGTCGCTTCCATTTACTCAACACGAACCGACTGCGCTTACGTAACTCATTGTGCCAGCCTTTTGTGCTGAGGCCTTGGGCAGGTTGGACTCGGCCGAGTTATTAGCTGGATTGTTCTGCGCTCGGGTGACATTGGACGTTTTGTTTTGTACAACACGATTGTGATGCTCCGAACAATACACGTTCACGTGTACTTATGCCCTTACCACTATTGTGCGATAAGCCCGAAGGTGTATCGGTGTATGGGCTTCATATCTGTGTCCGCTATTCGATTCGTTTGGTATGAGGAGAACTGTCGAATTAATTAGGAGCGACAAGACACCACGAGGGTTGAAGACTCGAGGCTTTTCATACAAACCTTCCAGTCCAAAATCTTCGTTAAACATAAGCGGGATTCATAGATCTAAAGTGTTAGTAGAGAACATTTACGAAAGTCTATATATTTATAAATCTCTCTTGCATGGGAAAGGTTTAAGGGAAAGGGCATGCAAGCGGGTCACCTGGATGGTAAGTGATTACCGACGTCCAGGTGCACCTGCAATACCGGACGCTCTTCAGACCCATGCTGCCTATCTTGCTCACAAAGTTACATTAAAATCGTTTAACCAATTTCGAGGATTTAGGACTAGACAATTTATATGAAAAACCGTCGGGCGCAAAAGCTCTATAAGACCTCGGTCTGCAGTGGCTTTATCATATCCAGAGGCCTCCTTCTCGAATACGAGTATCAGAGAGGGTCTAGGACCCGGGAAGGGACCGCGACGCTGCTCCAGTGCGGGTTGGCGGGCTTCACATATCCTCGAAATAATGTTTTTAATATTTCTCATCCATGCAGGTTTCCTCACGATGTTTTCCTTCACCGCCGGGCACGTGATAAATACAGCACTTAAAATTGTTATTAACAATTATATTGGTGACGGCACCGGGGATCGAACCCAGGTCACTTTCGCTCTATGAAACTAAAGCGAGCGTCCTGACCACTAAGCTACCAAGGCTATCAATTTTGTTAAGTTTAATGAAATAAGAATAAAAAGTTACGAGTTAACGAAAGACGTAACCCTACTAGGGTGTAAGGTGGGATATAACATTTTTTTTTCTACTATTCTTATCGCACGACGCTTTAGCGATGGATGGTGAGAAATCCATTCGTAATACCATAGACTCACTCCCCTACCCCCAGTCCCCCTCCCCATCATCCCTCCAATCTCCCAAACATCCTTAAAGGCAACGCACCTGCAGCTCCTCTGGTGTTGCATATGTACACGGGTGACGGTAATCACTTCCCATCTGGTGAGCCGCTAGCTCGTTTACCCCCCTTTACCAGAAAAAAAAAATGCATTTGTTGGTGATTATGGGTAAACTTTCCGTGCCTCATTGCCAGCTTTTGTTCATGCTTTCCTTGTCCAGTGGGTTCAGATAAGCTTATAACGAAGGGAATATACTAGATATGTTACAGAGAGTAACTGAGATTCCTCCACAGGTTGCGAACAGGAGAACCTCCTCCACAGGTTGCGCTAAACACACAAGACTCTTGGTAGAGAAGGTCAAGGTTCATTTTGAATTGACGAAGCGACGGACACTGACTTTCTGACTGACAAGAGGTACACTGGACTTTGATCTGTATATGTACACTCTAAGAGTTGTTAATTAAAATCAAAACTGTATAGTGGTCTAAGCTAGTATATTTGAACATATTAGATTGCGGGAAGTCGATGGATGCAGGTGGCTCAGGACCGAGCTTCGGGGCCGTCTTTGAGGAAGGCCTATGTTCAGCAGTGGACTTCTGATAGACTGAATTGATGATGATGACAATCAGATCAACATTCTTATTACCTTTATAAGAGGCAAACCATATCGCGTACTAAATATGTCTAGCGCCATCTAGTTTGTTCATAAAAGTATAAGAGCAGTATGAAGTATACATTAATAATATGCGTCTTTAACGACGGCATTGGTTAGTTTATACATAAACGTTTCACAATGGCGCTGCACGTGACTTAGCTCGTGTTATTTATTTTCTAAGTCACATCGTTCACACCAAAAATGGTGTATACAGTAACGCGTAGTAGATTGCCAGCCCATTGTCGCCGTTCCGATATCGAATAACGTGTTTAAAGATTAATAAGCACCCTGAACTGGGTGGGCAGAGATTGAGGATTTCAATTGGGTACGATTCGCGCAGCCAAAGCGCCCTCCGCAAGCCAAGAACGAGAACGGGGAAACAAGGTTTTTCCTAAGCACATGTCGCTCCCACACGACACAATATTAAACATATTCGTCATACTTCGCGTTGTAGGACACAACATCCACGTCCAGGTGGCGATGGGGGACAATGATTTATTACTGACGTCGCACAAAATCACCAGAAGTTATATAGTTTCCAACATAATCTCCCACGACCGTCCGTCCGTGTATGACTTGCTCGTCTTCACGTTTCTTCCATCCTTTCGATTCATCAATATCGCTCAAACGATAAGAATTTCTCACAAGTTCGTGGACCAAATTCAAACCAACAACCTGCGACTTGATAGAGTTATACTGAGCAACACGGATGCCACCAATAATTATAAATTCGGAGGATGTCTTTGTGTTAAAACGCTATAGATTTATTTATTAGGTATTGCAATTGCAGTCCGTGCCGGGTTTAATTCCGCAACCTCTCAAGTGGATCGAATCAAATCTAAATAAAACACTTCTATACAATCTAACTTCGGATCCAATACAAAACCTAGCCCTTTTCACATCTGACATTTTCGCTTTGGCGCGCAACGTGTATAACAGTTTAAAAATAACCAGAAACATAGACTAAAACTGTATCTAAATAGAGCACCTCGTGACTGCACATCGGGGTGACAATATTGTATTTTAAATTTTGGGACAATTTCATAATTTAAACGGAATTATTATTTAGCCGAGTGTAAAATATTTTCGTACCATTGTTTATTTATTTAAGATCACCAACATAAGGTTATACATTATTATTTTTATAACGTGTTTGTGATAAATTTGAAGTGCGTTACCCATTATAGACGACCGCGGCTTATACTCGGCTTACGCAATAATTAAGATGCATATAGGCAGCAAGATTTTACAATTAAATACATACTGCTATACAATTCAATGTTCATTTTAAAGATTCTAAATTTAAGTAAAAAAAAATTCCCTTCTAATATTATTGTTTTACTAAACTACTATTGACTCTAAGAAGTGTTCTAATATTTATTATATTAATACATTTTAGCGTGTACTATAACTATATCTAGAGTCATGTGCGAGTTATTATTCGGGTCTCGAGGGGGATAAATAATAAATATACACCAAGATAAATTGATAAACAGAAAATTTAAAAGAACTGATTTAACTTAGCTGTAATATAAATATACAGAATATATAAGAAAGAGATTAGTAATTTAAATAAAAATTGAAAGTGCTTTAATTACTACGGAAACCTGTACAGCAGTCTGTTTGTACGTATAGTTTAAAACACAAACACGAAACAAGTTCTCTGACTAAATGTTCTGAATAAGAGATGTGTAAGAGATGATAAATCCGAACAGGTAATGTCCTAATTAGAAGGAATTTATGGGATTCCTGCTATTTCCTATTTGTTTGATAAAAGGCAACCATTTTATATAGGCTATACCTTAGACTGGGCATAGAGCGCACAATATATCATTCCGATATAGCCGTATTGCAATACGAATTAAGCAACCAAATTAAGAAGGTACTATATTTAGGATAATATATTTTGATTTGCATATAAGCTTGGTCAAAAAATGTTGATAGGGCTTTAAATATTTCATTAATAGCAAATCGAAAATTAAAAATATTATAATAATACATTTATTTTTAATTTTCTTATTTTCTCTCAATAAATTGTATAATTCCAATAAACGAGGTCTTAGGACAGGCTGTAATGATGAGCAAGTCTGGGCTAAGACCGTTTCTAAAAAGCGCTATTAAAAACGGGTATGTAATGACAGAGCCGGTGCAAGAGACGCTGTTGTCCATTACTAGCGTTTTGGATGTGATTTTGATAAATACATTTTAATTATTAGTTTATCCGTTGTCAGTCGGTCGCCATAGCTTTATTTATTACTCAACAGGACTTACAGCTTGACATTTAAAGAAAACAAATTGAAAACTCCCTATTGAATAAATCCATAAGTCTTAAAATGCATTTGCACGTATATTTTTATTCGGGCAATTAAAAATAATAATATGAGATCTGTTACATCGGAACATCAAATCAAATAAGTCAACATACTTTTTAAATTGGCCGAATAACAGATAACATCACAATCGCGTCTCGGCTGCGTCAACCAGCTCCAGTCGGCTCGCGAACGAAGCGCATGCGCACGTCGCTCGGCTCGCGATACATCATTGCCACTCGGTATTCGCCTCTGTTCTATTTAGAGACAAAAATATAGTGCGTTCATACTGTAGTACAGTGAACTGTCGCATTTTTACGTACGAAAATAAAAATAGTGGAAAAAATTTATTAACGGATTTGTTTATTGTTTATTATATTACAAAGTGCAATATTTTGTTATCCAGCTGTGATTTACAGTGAAATTATAAAAAAAAAAAAAACGACGTGAGTTTCGACGTGCCATTATCGCATCTATCATTGCGCCTGTATTATTTTACGAGATAGGCTGAGTTTCAGCATGTATACATTGTAAGTTACGAAGAATATATCAATAAAAAAAAAATTCAAAATTTCGTTAGGCGAAACGAACAGGCTGCATATTTACGTTCAATAAGTTAGTTGACTTACACTCATATCAACATAATATCGAATAATATAATGGGCTGAATATTTGCGCCATTATATTCAGTAGGACAGTTAAAAAAAAATGTATTTTAAAGTTATTATAGGTTCCATTGTTAGGCAAAGGTCTTCCCTTATTTTTTTATGGAATTTGAAGAAGAAGGAAGAGTCCGCCACGATGCTCCTCTGCAAATTAACGTCTTCACGTGTAGTCAACAGCTTTTCTTTCAGACATCATGACGTATTCTATACTCGAAACATAGATAAGTCATATTTGTTTATATGTATTTATTCCGTCGGTATGTATTTTATATATTTATTCACGTATTTTAGTTTTTTTTTTAACAAATTTAATATTTGGCACCCTTACTATTTCTCTCCACGCCCCGGGTTGACTGGCAGAGAATGCCAAGAGGCATTAAGTCCGCCCTTTGTAATACTTTTATTTAAAGGTATGTAAATAAAGTTTAAATAAATAAAAACAAGTCCCCACTCATATATACCAGTGCCAATTTTTGTGGCATACCGGTATCTTGAATCGATTTCGAACCCGGGCAACGATTGCTTGCGTATGAGAGCCTTTCAGTGCCGCCACGGTTCACGGGATGGTAGTAACGAATGTTGAAATATAAACAGAACCTTGGAAAGCCGTCTGACCTCATTTTAACAAATGATTAATATTCATAAGAACAATATTTTCTTATCTATGCATCTTTTAATTAACTGCATATGCACCCGCGAATGAATTGATTAAAATTACGCAATAGCAAATTTTCCTATCCATTAATAATAGACGTAGTTAGTCTCTGGACCCGGAGTTGCTCTTTTTTTTTAATGTGAAAAGTAGGCGAACGGGTAAGCGGCGCTCTCGCCCTATGGTAAGTGATTAGTGATTACCGACACCCACGTACATCTGCAATACCGGAGGAGCTGCAGATCCGTTCCAGGTCCGTTGATGGCGGGAGTGGTGCTTCGGTTATCACATTCACAGAACGAAACGCAGAAGCACAAGACGCCTCTACTTCGCGCCGGTGTTCTGCGAGGCCGTGGTATCGACCCGGTCGAGCTGGCCCATTCGAGGAGCAGAATAAGTCGCCGCTTGGCTCTATCGTGTATAAAACAGTGGTATAAAGAGAATAATAATAATCTTTATTTACATAAACCTTTGTAAATGTGGTTTTAGTTGTAGAATTTATATGCAAATTTTAAAGCTTTGTGACAATCTACTATTTAAAACGTATCCTAGATTATCACAGCGGCCTAGGATATACGGATAGGCATGAGCCCGGTTGGACGATTCTCTCTTTTCTTTTTCGGTATGGATTCGCGGGCACAGACAAACAATAAAATGAACTGAGATCTGGACGGAGATATTTTGTGTACAATGTTATCTGTAGCAAAAATCGCCGATTCCTCCCGAGCTCGAGATTCGAACTCGAACCTCTTCGTGGAGGGCTCATACGAATGAGCCTCCTAAAACTTACGTACCAACGTTTGTTATCGACCTCTCGGACACTGAGAAGGCGACAGCGCAACAACTCAGCGCTGGTCAATGAACAAAAAAATAATCAAAAAAGAAAGGCTTATTATTACATTAATTATAATACAAAAAAAAATATTAATGTAAAAATGCCGCTGAAGTTGACCCTCCCGAAAAATAGGACCTTGACGTTGTTAGTCATTTTGGCTCTTGAAAAATTAAAACTCACAAAATTATCCATCAGTATCAGTATGAGTTATGGCCGGGACTTAAAGAAAAAAAAACATTGAAAATTGACAAAATGGCGCGCTTTTGAATGTGAAGTTTCTTTACCAGCTATTTAATTTAAAAACGAAATTATTGGAATAAAAAGGTGTTTCTAGTCCCGGCCGTAGCCATTCATGTTGTGAAATAACATTTCCTAATTTCAGGTGATTCGATTGAATAGTTTTTTTTTCTATAAAATCACGCCGAAAAAGTAGTTTTGAGATAAATGAGTTTAAAAGTTTCCATTGACGGAGCCAGCGGACCACTATCTACCTGCTAAACCGGCTGTAGAAGCAAGAATATTGTGAATATCCTTACGAAAATTTCACAGTACACTCTCGAAATATTATACT
This sequence comes from Bhutanitis thaidina, assembly GCA_029286595.1. Taxonomy (NCBI): domain Eukaryota; kingdom Metazoa; phylum Arthropoda; class Insecta; order Lepidoptera; family Papilionidae; genus Bhutanitis; species Bhutanitis thaidina. The sequence goes on along the minus strand of JAGSMS010000039.1, from coordinate 2,168,122 downwards.
TTCGAAATATAAAAAAAAAACATTTTTTTGAAAATTCTAGACCACCGCGACCCCCTCTCCCCCACTTTTCACTAAAGCTTATTTGAACGTGGCAGGTGGTAAGCCTGCCGCCGTCGCAGTGTCCCAGCGTACGTAATGTCATACGTAAGTTTCGATAGGCTCTCGTGGTTTATTGAAGTAAAGACATGAATACATTTACACACATAATACATGATCTGATGACATATAATAATTATAAACATAAAGAATAAATAAAATAAAAAATATATAGGATTTTGAGTTTGTTATCATAAAGCGACAGAAAATTAATATTTTAATTTTATTTATATATTCGTATATTCTTCGGCTAGGAACTTATGTATACTGGTATAAAGCATGCAATTAGACGATTTCATTTAATTGGGTAAAACGTTTCGTATGGAAAAAATCATATTATATTCATTTGACCCGCCTTAACTGTAACATACACACATAATTGTTTTGGTGCATATCTATGGCACAGTAAATTCGAATGACAAAGTTCAATTCCTCTACTTTTATAGAAAATACTAAAAACAAAAAGAGGTACATGAATTTTCGATGTTCACGTATTAATACAACGTAATGATTTGGTAGAGCCGAGCCAAGCGGCGGCTTTTGCTGCTTCTCGAATGGGCCGGCTCCACCGGATTGGTATCGCGGCCTCGCAGAATACCCGCGTGAAGTAGAGGGCATCTTATGATTACGTTTCTGTGTTTCGTTCGGTGAGTGAGGTAACCGGAGTTCCACTCCCCTCCTCTTCCGCCCTCCCATCACCCAAATACCCTTAAAGGCCGGCAAAGCACTTGTAACTTCAGGTATTGTAGATGTACGCGGGCGACGGTAATCACTTACGATCAGGTGAATCGCTTGAACGTTTGCCGCGATTCCCATAAAAAAAATATCTGAATTGTAATGAATTTTCTTCTTCTATATCACTAAATGAGCCAAGACAAAAGCTGTAGGTGTAAATTTCTTAATCAGGCATCGAGTGTTATTGCTAGGCCAAGTGCGCGTCGCACCACGCATGCGCTGTCCATTATGTACATTACAGGAACCATATTGAGTCCCGATCGTTCTCTCCGATTACGTTAAAATTTAGAATGTCCTGGGGGGCGTTAAGATTATGATAAAGAAGCATTATTACCAATTTCTTTATGTGGTAGAGCCAGTGTCTTTTGCTACTGCTAGAATAGGCCGGCTCGACCGGGTTGGTACCACGGTCTCAAACAATAACAAAAGAAAAAGTTTTAAAATAGCGGCAATTTTTTTTTATTTCTTTTCTAGAAGTCGCCGAATCTTAGTTGACGCGAATGCACAAAATGGCCGATCGATTTAAACGACACTTTACGACGAAACGTTTAGGTTTAATTTAAATAAGTAAGGCATGTGCCGCCTTTTTTTTAAAACATCAACGAACGGGACCTTCAAGAAAAGAGCTTATTCCTTCCTTAAAGGCCGGCAGCGCATCTGTGGCTCCTCTGGTGTTGTGGATGTTCGTGGGCGTCGGTGATCACTTGCCATCAGGTGAGCCGCACGCTCGTTTGCCCCCTTCTTCTATAAAAAAAAAAAAAAAACGTAGGAGCACGTTCGTTCGCTAGTTCATAATGAGTGCTCACGCCTGGAGTGGTCAGAGATTAAGGATTTCCATTTGACGCGATTAATCGTGGCCGATCGGGATTCGGTAGCCAAATTCTTCGCCGGCATTGCTACCCGGACGCTGCCATGTTATTTTCGAGGCTTATCCCTTAGCCGTCTCTTTCGGAACCCACGGGAAGAAAGGGGATGTCTGATTCTTCCTCTCTTCTTCAACACGGCACTCATACATAATGTCTTACATACAAACTTGTAGAAAATCCACCACATGACGTCATCGAGAGAGTGGACATCGATCTGACCGATAAGACGAACATAGTATCGTAACAGCGAGATTCAAATGTCAAATTGTGTAATACAATAAATTGTTGTCGACATTTTTTCCCCCGTTCACCTCAACCCGAAAAACTTTAAAGAACTCGTTTGTTTGTTTTTTTTTTTTTTTAAATAAATCTAACGTTTTTTTCTGCTTTACCTTGCGCTATATGTCAAGGATCTTAGATCTATAATTACACAATTATTAATAGATGTTAAATATTTGTTTATTTTTAACGGTTTCAGCGACGTTGGACGCGAGTTTTCTTTCGTCTCACCGGTGAATATGTATAAACTATTATCTCTCACGGCTATCTACCCAATACTGGGGTGATCAGATAGATGTATGTCTAAGTACCGTCATATATATGTATAGTATCGTAGTATAATATTCGAGTATATATATATGAACATAATATTTATGTGCACCCTTTTACATTTTCTCTGTTCAATCTAATGGTAGACTGGTAGAGAATGCCTCTTGGCATTAAGTCCGCCTTTTTGTTCTGTAATGTGCAAATAAAGTTTAAACAAATAAATAAATAAATTAGAGTTCTAGACTACTACTAGTTTTCAACTAGGGACAACGTGACGGGTGGTGAGCCTGTCGCCGTTTCAGTAATAAGGCCATCGATACTGATCGTACTAAAGTTTCGAAAGAGAAACTCATTGCAAGGGGTCTCTGAGAGAGAACCCGAGTCTCTTGATTCTGAGGTAGTAGATCCCCCAAGCCTCTCCGTTATCGTGGCCTCATCATCAGTGGCTGCTGATGCTGAGCTGATGGCTGACACATGTGTCATACTTGTGAACAGGCGCATAAATGGTGTGATACTTGCCGTCAGAAAAACAAGCAACGTACTGAACTGCTTAGAAATCCTACCTTGTAAACCGTTTGTTGGCAACCCTCTATAGTTGCTCGGCAAACGTCATGTCGGTCGCAGTTTAAGAAAAAAGAAATAAGCGTGTTTAAAAAATAAAAACTTCCTCTGACTACCACCGAGATGTTTGTTATCTGGCCAAAAATGCGTAACTATGCCTTCACGTCGTGATTTATAATTATAAATATATTACTAAGAAGCTTGTCGACATACTAATTGTAATTCAAAATTATTTTTAATTATTTAATTATATTAAATTCAAGTAAAAATAATCAGGCTGATCGATTTTATTTCATAGTTGCCGACTGCGCTAAAATTGTTAACAAAAACAAAAGCGTTCGCTAGACAGAGTATTAAAATCAAAGGATAACTTTTAATATCCTTTACTATCTATGATTTTCACGGAACATGCACTTGATAAGAACGGTATCGAGAGTTGGGAGATTGGGACATCCTTTCTTTGCTCCCACAGACTATAAAACAATTCTAAATCTTAATCGTATAGTATTGATATGTCACAGAAGTACATAGTATGGTTATGAGTTCTGTTATACATTAAAATGCATATGTTTTTCAAATGAAATAGTGTAGCAATAATAATACTTATCTGTAAATGTTTACGAAAGTCTCAAGCGGTTAATTAAAAACAATTTTATTGAATGTGATCGGACATTTGGCTTAGATACAGGCATTAAGACTAACAGACGTAGATGGACGTGGTCGAGCCAAACAGCGTCTTTAGCTGCTGCTCGAAAAGGGCCGGCTCTACCTAGATAGTAGACGATGCATCTTGTGCTTCTGCGTTTCGTTCGGTGCGTGAGGTACGAAGGATCAGACGATCGAACTTGCGTACATAATAAATATATTCCAAATTTAAATTAAAAAATACATTATTTATGGCCAGACTAGTTATAGTTAGTCTTAACGATATTATTTAAAACCATGCTGTGTAATAAGACAACAATAAAAAACACACAAATTATTGCTTTTCAGTCTGGATGTTCGATAAAAAAAAATATTTTCGTAATTCAGAAGCTGAGAACTAAAGAGTATATATGTATACAGAATAAATGCAAGAAGAATAGCAGCCGTTATTATGGCTCGATATGGAAAACTGTGACATCAAATTAACAACCCTGCTTATGTTAATAATTGACGCGCAAAGTTGACTCTATTGTAAAGTTTTCGTAACGTTCAGTTTCGCATTCGCAATCCATAATAAGCGACAAAATAACCGCCGAAAGTCTATTCCTATTGTTCCATAAATACGTACTGCAATGCAAACAAATGCGTAACAATAAATGTGGCGGCATTGTGACCTTGAGGTGTGCTTGAGGCGTTACGCTTACGAAAGCCGCGACGCGTGAGTAGTGATGAGACGCGTACTGTCGATAGAAATTTCAAGTAGATTGAGCATCGATAATTCAACGTACCGAATAATTAATAAAAAGTAGGTTCAATTGAGGTGGCAGTGCAAGAGAATCCTCTGTGCCGTAGCCTTCGAATTATTAAGGAATTACAAATTTATGAGAATTACCTAAAATTAAAAAATTATGATGATATACGAGGTGTGCCATTCATTGGTACGAGCCGTTCGCATACGAGATAGAACTCTGGTCTCCTGATTCGGTGGTAGCACCCTAACCAATCAGCTATCGTGGCTCCATGTAATGAAGTGTAATTGATGAACGTTGTTTTGGGTAACCAACGACAAGATGAATATAATAATATAGAATTGATGTATATGCATTTATCATATCGCCGGCCACATAGCTCGCTGAACTGACAACCGGTGGGGAAAAAAGGTTCTCGAGTGGCAGCCACGTTCAGGCAAACGCAGTGTAGGACGACCCCCCACAAGATGGAGTGACGACCTGCGCAGTGTTGAGGGAAGTCAATGGATGCAGGTGGCTCAGGACCGAGCTTCGTGGCAATCTTTGGGGGAGGCCTATGTTCAGCAGTGGACTTGTGATAGGCTGAAATGATGATGATGATGATATCGTAAATAATCCACTGCGGAACTTTTAGCCTGTCCCATATCCCACCGCCACGCGCGGTAGGGGGGACATTGACGATCGCAGCACCAGACGCCGCGCACCCTAAACACCGTAGCCCTTCATCGAACTACTTAATTTTAGTCACGTATTTTTTATGTCATCCCCCTGTCTGTCGGTAGCCAAGGCTTTGCCCTTAGTCGCTTCTTACTACGTCCACGAGCGGCAGATTCTTACGCCGATACCACATGGTCTAAATCCAGTACCAACGTTTCAACACATTTTAGTTTCTAACTGAACGACATGTGTGTCTGATATATAATTATACCCTGATTGGTAGTAACCGAGCCTTCAGGTCAGGGTCGCGGGTTTATGCCCTAGTTATAGATGTTTATGTTTACCTAATGTAGTATGTTTAATTGTATGTCTATTGTCATACATGTATATAAAATGAATAACTACTAATTAGATTGTGCGTCTTCTATGCGTTCGCGTAACCTATAAAATGTCCGATAAAAATGGTGTAGCTTCAGTTTTAGATTCGAACCTAAAATCCACAACCCAGTAAGCAGTAAAACCCGCTGAAGCATCGCCGAAGTGCTATATATAACACAAGCCAACAATAATTTCGTTGCCCAACAGACACGAGTTCAAGTTAGTGATAGAAACATTTAACCTTGCGCATGCGCTTACGACACGTCTTACGTAACACGTAATTGTAGTGATGCGCTTGTGTTTATTGGTGTCGATAGGTTTTTTTTAAAGTGTAATACCATTTTAAGAGAGGAGATGGCTAGTAGTCAGGTCGTTCACATTAGTTACATAGAGCGCGAGCGACCTGGGTTCAATCCCCGGTGGCTGGCACCACTAAAATTGTTAAAAGCAATTTTAAGTGCTGTATTTACCACGTTCTCTTCGGTGAAGTAAAACATCGTTTGGAAACCTGCATGTCTGAGAAAATATAAAAATGTTATTTAGATGATATGCGAAGTACGCCAACACGCACTGTGCACTCTCAGATATTTGAGAAGGAAGCCTTTGTCCAGCTGTGGGTGGGCACTAACAGGCTGCCACTTTACACATTTACCATTTTAAGCTATTAGTAAACTGTAATCATAATCTCAATGCTTAAGATATTACAATTTTGATACTTATTCCTCGTTTGAAGATCCTTCAATATTTATCAATCTCAGTAAACCTAAACCTTCGGTTGTTTAACGTGAACAGTGATAATACTTCAACATCGTCACTTTTAAACCCTTACATATCAACGTCACATGTTATATATGTGCATGACCTAATAAAGGGATTGTTACATGTAGATATTTTGTTTTTGTGAATTGTTTTATTTAATTTTGAGTATTCATGGAGTTAGGTGGATTTTGTGGTTACTGTGTACCAGTCTGCAAATGTCCCACTGCTGGGTAGAAGCCTTCTCAATATTTTAGAGAGGTTTTACAACCGGCCATGCTGCTCCAGCCAACATTTCAACCAGATGTATTTGAAATAATGTTTTTATTATTTTTAATACATGCAGATGTTTACCACGCGATGTTTTCCTTCATAATGGAAATTGCAGCTAACAATAATTTATGTGGTACCGGCAGTTTAAACGTGGTAGAGCCAAGCGGTGGATTCTGCTGCTCCCCAAATGGGCCGGTCCGACCAGGATGGTAACATGACCTTGCGGAATACCGATTTGAAGTTGAGCTTGACATCTTGCGCTTCTGCGTTTCGTTCGGAGGGAACTCGCTGTCCCCATCCTCCCCTCCTCATCCCGTGTTCGACAATGCACCTGCAGTTCCTCTGCGGTTGCAGATGTATGTTGGTGACGGTAATAGCTTACCGTCAGGTGAGCCACTTCCACGTTTGCTCCCTCTACATACAAAAAAATCTGCAAACTTTCGTGTCTATTTTATGGTCTGTGTGCTTCTAACGTGACGGAGCCATACCAAGGGACAAATGGAGGATTGAGCACAAAGAGAAATACCAAAACGAAAATCCCAAGAAGGATGACGGGCAGAGACGTCACTGGTGCTGATTTTTTTTTATGTGTATATATTTATTTATTCATTTCATTGCATTCATACAGAAGAATGCTGCCATTATGGAAAGCCTGCTTATCGTGGTGATTATGGAAAAACTGCTAAAAGCTCAGGCGTATATCCAGATGCCTATGCCTATATGGACTATTGACAAACATACGTTAATCAGGAAATCTCTGTACATATCTACGAACATAGGTTCGTTCGTATATGTACATATATTATACGAGCCAAGCGGCGGCTTTTGCCCGGCACGGCCCCGCTGAATACTGGCATGAAGAAGAATGCCACTCCTCTTCTCCCCTTCCAACTTCCCCCTCCCCAAATATACTCATAGGCTTCGGCACCCCTGTAACTCCTCTGGTGTTGTAGATGTACGTGGGCGACGGTAATCACCTCCGTTACTATAAAAAAAAGAACCGTCACGTGGACTAACATAACTTGCATAGTCAAGCATTAGAAACATTGTCTGACTCTGATTTTGGATTAACATGGGTCTTTTATATAACAACAAAAAAAAAACATTAAATTTTTTATCTTCAAAGTTCGAACTTTTATAGAGAAGTGTACTCACTGAGCCGTAAAATGGCAGTATTTATTTGTTCTCGATACAACAAGGTCATAGGTAATTAATTCATTGTGTTTTACGCAACGTTGATACGCGTGGACGTGACAGAAGCGCGATAGTGTCGTTGATTTAATTTCTAATCGATATCGATAAATCCTTATGTGCAGTGTTCGCTCTGTTCTGAGAATTATAAATACAACGCCGTAGTAAATTCATTAAGTAATCTTTCGTTACAAATTAACATTACAACTATAGTACAGCTTACCTTACCCGCTTTGGTAAAAGTGTAAGCTTATTAATCTGTTAATAACACAAAATTAAAATCACAAATACATATTAATATTATAAAATTCATATACGAAAAAGTAAAAACAATGAACAAATGACAAACTAAAATTCAACCAGCAAAGGTCACTTTAGTTATCGACTATTAGTTAGATCGACATGTTTAAAAAAAAACATTGTGTCACTTTACTATGACCTTCAAATACGTCTCATGTAATTTGCACAAAATGGAGGATATATCAGTGAAAGGTTCAAAAGAAGCCTTTTGGCCTCATTACACTAAGGACTTCCGATCCTTAAATCGATTCCTTTCTATATTCCATAAAAGTGTTACGGATAAGGTACAAACTTTTTTTGGATATTTTATTTAAAGGTCTCACATCTTGGCAATTGATGGGTGTTACAGGCCGACACCATTCCTATCTACATTAACCAGATGGAATATTTTTCAAATTTTGTGAATATATTTCTTCCATTGTCGTCTTTTATACGAAAGTTATCCGTCAATAACAGCAGGAGCTTATTAAGTTACAACGCAGTATTCATTTAAAGCAACTCTACCTAAACTAAACTCTAAGCATGTATACAGAAAGTGCATTGACAGTTCTGAAGACTAAACGTTGACAACATGTTGCCAGTATTTTCTTCATTTCGTCACAACTCGTTGTACATCCCCGAGACGTTCTTAATTTAAACTAATTACGTCACAGTATCTTTCTCCTGTTTATAAAGTAATGGAATTCAACTAATATATATATTTTTGATAATCAGATTTAATTTAATTGGTTAAAGTGTTTTCTATGGAAAAATCATGCGATTATGTTTTAATTTACCAGACCTAACAGCAACCTACACACATTACACATTTTTGGTGCAAACTACGGTACTTTTAAAACGATAGTCAACTTTAATAATAAATACTAAAAAAGGTACTAAAACTTTCAATGTTCACGTATTATTATAATGATTTACATCTGTAACGTTATACGTCACGGTCTGACACCACTACTGACCTTAGGGTAATATAACATAATGCACTCACACCTTCACTCAGAGGGGTAGGTAGACTCAGAGTAGCCACCCACAACCCACTTTTCGTCTCACCGGGTGACAGTGACAGAAAAGTGTTTTATTTAACCGTGCATGTTTTTAGTCTGTGTAACGGCACAGTAAAGATTTCTTATAAAAAAAGCACAAGGGAAAACTGTTATAATTCATGATGCAACTTTTCATCATAAAACTGTTTTAAAACCTTTGTCAGTCATTATATCCTTTCGATGTTGTCTGTGAAAGTAAAGTAAAATAATAGCCTGTTAGTGCGAGGGTAAGGGTTTTGGAGCCGGGAAAGGACCGCCACGCTGCTCAAGTACGGGTTGATGGGAAGATCATAATATTCAAAAATAACCAAAATTACTTTCAAAATTCAAAATTAAAATTTTTCATTCTTAACAGAGTATTATCTTCATCTTCGTTATCATACTTGTTGTATTGTATTTGTTTCATGTTTTGTCCGCGTTTTGTTAGAATTACAATTGTCTAATGACTATGGAGCATATTCAATTTGTATTCATTATTATAGTCGTAATATTGATGACCAGCCTTGCCTAGTAATGTTTTGTTGCGTTACTGATAACATTGTTTGTCTGTCCTTACAACGTATTCGGACAGATATTAATTAATCATTTCGCTATCGATATTTCGCTTATCAACAAATGCAACAGATTAATGCGTGATTTATTCGTTGACATCTCACGTATATTTTATCTGTATTTAGCGATATTCTAATAAAACATCGATTATAACGTTCTATATTATGGTTAAAAGTATAGCTAGAAATATTTATAACGTTTTAAATTTTATTTTTATTTAATCCAAATGCTGACAAAGAGAATTATGTGTGTTTTTTTTATGCGAGAATCGATTTAGTTGTTTAAAGTTACCTTGATCACAATTACAATTCCCCTAAACTAAGTTAAATGCTGGTCAAGTTCGGAAATGGATTACAAATTCGGAATAGGCGGAAACGACGCCGCAACAAGTTACCCTATAAGCCAGGCTATTCATGCGTGTATCTTGAATAAGCCTTTAAAAAAAAATCCTTCTCTACCTCGCAAAGTAAAACAGGCGTTCCATACATTTTATTTAGGATCACGTATTTTCATCACAAATTGAAAATATTTCCACTATTTACATTTTCCTTGTATTTTTAATAGGTGTGTTTATTTTAAAGAAGAGTTATTCGTGTTTTGTGTTATATGTGAAATATAAAGTGTGAAGATGATTAATGAACGCATGATTACGAGTATGCCCTTCTATGGTAAGTTTCTTTTATATGTTTATTGTGTGGCATTGTCTACAAGGCCTTCAGCCAAAAAGAAGACTAAACTGTTTTCAGATTTTTGTCGTAATTACCAATACAATTTCACTAAAGTTTATTAAAATATTGGTAGTAAATTGGTATTCATTTATTTATTAAGCATTACCAACAAGGTTAACACATAAAAAATTTTCTTTTTATATAAATGTTATAAAAAAAAAGACATGTGACATCTGTCTTAAAGGCAACCGCGGAAAGCCAGTAGATGCAGTCTAGTATAGTTAAACTTCTACTGAATTTGATTTGTTAAGACCTACATGTAAGATCCTGTAAACATGCCACCGCTGGACGGAGGTATCGTTTCAATATTTGTGTAGGTTTTTTAAAGCCAGAAAGGGTCCACCACACTGTTTCAGGACATTAACAGTATTCTATATACTCGTGAGGTTTTGTAACAAAACAAATTCAATTAAGAAATTATGTTAAGTGTTAAGAGAGGCTTAATTTTTGAAGAAGACGAAAAGAAACGGCCTCCGGAGAAATCTTGAATTTCATTTTTAACTCACTGTACACATTCTCGAGCACATGGTGCATCATCGAGACATCGAAATACACAGAAATATTTAAATTTTATAAATGACAGCCAAGTTCGCGCCAAAAGTAAACTTGTTTTTTATCGGCAAAGGTAATAAACGAGCATATTCCGTAAAATAATATTGATAAATAATCAAGATAATATTATAGGTGCGTGTGCGACTCTGCGGAATGCCTCGTCGTCAGATATTGCGTCTCCGGTTCTATTCATTCTGCGTACGTCGCTGCAACTGACATAGTTTAATTTAACACCCAGTATATTGCGTTCCAAAGCCTTTGGCAGACTGAGTTTAGACCTTTGGCCTTCTGTCAAAGACCAAGTGGGTGCACCATATGTTAGAATGGGGATAGTAATAGATAAGTTCTTATTCTAAATCAATTAGCATGTTTTATTTTTTTATATTCTTCCTTTTTCTTTGCAACAGCCTGTAAGCAGTCCTGCGGGGCATAGGTCTGTTGAAAGATATTTTAATCGACAACGCCACGCTTGGCATGCGGCTTGACAGAACAATACACCACGCATTTTAGACAACGTCGCCCATCACTTGTCTGGAATTCTGGATAATTTCCTGGGTTGACACATTTGATATCGTTCCGCCATCGATCGGATTTTGCCTATATCATTTTTCTGCCTTAACCATAGTCGACATTCACGATGAGATGGTGTGACAGATTCTATTACGCCGTCACTAAACGACACTTATCTTTTATTTGTCACAAGGATATCCTGACCCAGTTACTAGTAAGAAATAATTAGGGGTTTTCAGGGGTGTACAAAGTTGTTATGACGATTTCATAGTCATTAAAAGTAATATATTATGTGCTCTTATTACTCTTTTCCTATTTTTTTTGAGAAAAAAACAGATTTTGGTTAAAAATAATTGTTTAAACAATTGTATATTTTTTTTCGCATTTTTGTCATTCGATCAGTAGTAGGGCAGTAAAAAAAGCACTGTAGAATTTTATATAGATCATTACGCTTTACATTGTATATAATAATAGAAAAACTACAAATCTTACAAATCAGATGTTAAACTCCCATAACAAACTAGATATACTATATCCGAAAGCACTTACTTCTATTAATAATTTCGCCTAAATTTAAATCTATCCCTGCGTATCATTTTTACTCTCCAAATTTGTCACCAAATCTGCCCAACGCTTTTTTTTTTAATTCCCTACAGTCCGCCAACGATGCATTCATTGCGAAAAACCAATTCCGCATCGTTAAAAAGAGAATAGCAGGTCAGCGGATCTTCCGCTGCATCTAGGTCATCTAGGGCTTGATTTACCCTACATACCGTGTTGTCATGGCTACGGCGGCCATGTTGCCGTTGCTAAGGCAACCACGCATGCGCCCGTAATCTGACTGTCAATTGTAGGCGTGGTGTTATGTCGATGGTGTTTTTAATGACTTTTTTCATCGAGCGAAGACGTTGCATCATGTCAAACAAACGGTTTTGTAATCGTTGGCACGGCAAAACGTTATTCTATTTTTAAATAGAGCTATATATTTTTACAAGGTGAAAGGAGGCGCTTTTTCCGAATGACAATTTCATCTGCAACACGGTGCACCCAGCTGCTCCGACCGACGAGGTTCTGACAAACGACTGTAATGGTGGTGAATTCATTCCAATGTGACTATCCCGTGCTCCACAGACGTGAGGTGGAATATTGAATACTGTACTCACCGATCGACTCGCTCAGCGTAGTGAGTACGGGAAATTCTTTCGCGGAAAGGAATGCCAGCTTTGTTGGCCCTATCTTGTGAAAGGCATTTGCCCAACAGCGGATTTGAGTACGCTGATGGTGATGAAAAAGAAATATTGGCGGCAGAATAACTGTCACTTATTGATCAAATTATTTTTGGCAAGAACATAATCACTATAGATCCATATATGTGGATGGCTAGGACCAATGTGTGTTTTATAACTTACGTACATTTTGTATCGTTGGCTTCAACACTATGACGACGACTGACTCACCACCTTTTAACGTAGTAGAGCCAAGCGGCGGCTTTAGCTGCTGCTCGAAAGGGCCGGCTCGACCGGATTAATACCACAACCTCGCTGAATACCGGCGTGAAGTAGAGGCATCTTGTGTTACTGCGTTTCGTTCGGTGAGTGAAGTAACCGGAGGCCCACTCCTTCTCCCCATTCCACTCCTTATCCTCCCTCCCATCTCCCAAATACCCTTAAAGGCCGGCAACGAACCTGTAGCTCCTCTGGTGTTGCAAATGTATGTGGGCGACGGTAATCACTTACCATCAGGTGAACCTATTGCTCGTTGTCCTAGTACTAGCTTGGACAAAGATGTTCTAGACTTCTGACTACACCAGTAATGCACACGGTCGTGTGAGCGCGTGTTTAACATAGTCACATAGAGCTCAAAGGGACAGCCGAGCAACAGCCGAGGACCACACGGACTTCCGGACGGATGAACGGACTGCGGACGGTTTCCGGACTAGAAATATTAAATTAATATATCCCGTCCGACCTCATTCCCATTGCTATCAATATTAATATAGGCAACAGCAACGAGCATCTCTTGCTGATGCTCTTCACCGATCTCTAACACGGCGAAATTTTTAACACCCAGGCGGTCTCTTCATCATCGTCATTTCATCCTACCACAAGTCTACTGCTGAAGATAGGCCTCCCCCAAAGATTGTTATAAAGCTCGGTCCTGACCCACCTGCATCCATCGAATTCTCGCAACACTGCGCAGGTCATCCCACACTGCGTTTGCCTGTACGTGGCTGCCACTCGAGCACCTTTCTTCCCCAACGGTTGTCGGTTCTGCGAGCTATGTGGCCGGCCCATAGCCATTTCAGCTTGCGAATCCTCGTGACTGTGTCGGTTACCCGAGTTCCCCTTATCCGCCATTTTCATATCGTTTCTTTATTGGCGCGGATTGTAAAAGTTTATCTAAAAGTAAGTAAAGTAGCAGCCTGTAAATGCCCACAGCTGGTCAAAGCACTCCTTCTTAAATACGAGTATCAGAGAGGGTTTAGGAGCCGGGAAGGGCCCGCCTCGCTGCTCCAGTGCGAGTTGGCGGGCTTCACAAATCCTCGAAATAGTGTTTTGATTATTTCTCAGACATGCAGGTTTTCTCACGATATTTTCTTTCACCGCTGAGCACTTGGTAAATACAGCACTTATAATTGCTATTAACAATTTTAGTGGTGCCGGCAACGGGGATCGAACCCAGGTCACTCGCGCCCTTTGAAACTAAAGTGAGCGCCCTAACCACTAAGCTACTAAGGCTCAAATTTTATCAGCTTATGATTAAATATTTTGCTCTGAATCTGAAAATATTTAAAGGAGGGTGTATCTGAAACACTTCATTTCACATTCATACATTTTCCGAAAGAAAGAAAAAGAACAATATGTGGTAGAGAGAGGTAGAGTAGGAGAGAGTAAGGTGACGGTACTGTTAAGTTGATGGTTCTCCTAATTCTCACTGCCACCTCCCGCTCCTCACTCATCAAATATCCTCGAAGGCCGGAAACGCACCTGCAGCTCCTCTGGTGTTGCAAATGCGACAGTAATCACTTTTTTTTATGGGAATTGCGGCAAACGAGCAATAGGCTCACATATGCAACACCAGAGGCGCCACAGGTGCGATGCCGGCCTTTAGAATATTTGGGAGATGGGAGGGAGGATAAGGAGTGAAATGGGGAGTGGGCCACCGGTTACCCCACTCACCGAACAAAACGCAGAAGCTCAAGATGCCTGTACTTCACGCCACTCGCACGTTTGTCAAGGACAATGTTGTATTGGTCGTACACGAGGGTAACAAAGAATCGTACAGTTCACCTGGCCAAGGACTGAATGCCTCGTCCCCGGCTAATTGACCCAGGATCCAATCGCTGATCATACGAGATCCAGATGCATTAAGCAGTCACTTCATTTCCGCCGTGGTGAGTATGGGTGAACGTCGCGAGAAGTATATGCCGCCTTATGTTTCCGCTTTCTTGTAGAGGCCTATGTCCAGCAGTGGCCAAGAATGGACTGACGTTATGATCTTTCCCCGTTCGAAACGATCCATTCGTGCTGCAACTATGATGCAGTTGCTGCGTGATCCTATCTCATAAATGTATTTGTGTGTGTGCGCCTGGAAAACAATGAGCATTATCAGATACGCCTGTTTAATTTGATCCAGGTCATCTGACAATGAGGTCAGATCATAGTTACCGTAATGCTATCGACTTTGACGGGCTCGGTTGCTATGGAAAATTGCTTAACAGTGCGGGGTTGGCGTTATATACTGTTAAACAATTTTCTATCTTAAAGTTTAGGCAGTGTGTAATGACGGGCTGGTTTCCGCAACACCACGAACGCGCGCGTATTTTGCGCGTGGGCAGGAACATATGTTATTCGAGTCAATCGTGCTCCTGAAGGAAACCCGTATCGGTGTAAGTTTCCTTGCTGCTGGAATCGACCTCGGCCGAGGTCAATCGAAGAAGGTTACGAATGCGCTGTCACCCCTGAGTACCTACTTTCCGCATCGAAACACAACGGAAGTAGAACTGCTCTTTTGACGGCATAATTTTCTTACGTGGAAGAGTCGAGTGGCGGCTTTTGCTGCGGTCTGCTTAATTTCGTTCTGGTATTTTTCGAGATAGTTATCTCGTCGTCTGTCGTACAAGCGGCTCACCTGATGGTAAGCGATTATCGACGTACATCTTCATAAGCATAGTATATTTGTGGTGTTATGACGGGGAAGATCACCTCAGATTACCTCACTCACCGAACGCAGAAGCACAAGATGCCTGTACTTCGCGATGCAAGTTCGTGATCCGGGCGAATTGGCCCAGTCGAGCGGCAGCAATAGCTTGGCTCTACCACGTTTGTAACCTATCAGTACAGGCACTTCTGTTGTCCGGGCGGAAGGGAATGGAGCAGAGATTTACAACGGCTCGAACGCGTTCGTTACCCTAGTCCACAATATAAGTGCTGATACCTACTTTCCAATGTGTCCTCTGTCTTTCCTTTCGCTAACGATCGATATTTGTATTTAATTTTATCTGGTCTGTTCTTGCGTTGCCGGCCTTCAAGGGCTTTTAGAGTGGGTGGAAGAGGAGGGATGAGCTCAATTCCCACCTCTTCCGGTTACCACACTCACCGAACATAACGCTGAATCACTAATTAGTTATTTGCTAAATGTTTTCTGCTTATTTAATTAGTAGATCACGTAATATTTAAGAATGGAACGGTCGCGCATCAGATCGAGTTATAATTACAAGCTTCCACCTTAGTCCATAAGGGTGATGACGCAAACGTAACGTTCTTCGATTGAAGTCGAGGTGGCAATTGTCAGCAGTAACCTAAAGTGGTGACTGTCATTTCAATAAAAAATAAAGGAAAGTAGCAGACAGTAAATGCTCACAGATGGGCAAAGGCCTCCTTCTCAAATATGCAAACCTTCACGATGTTTTCCTTCACCGCCGTGCACGTGGAAAATACAGCATAAAAATCGCTATCAACAATTTTAGTGGTGTCGGCATCGTAGAACGAACCCAGGACAATCACGCTGTATAGAACTAAAGCGAGCGCCCTGACCACTAGGCTAATGCCTGACATCGTAGTGTTTTAAAAAAATTTGAGAGCCAAGCGGCGGCTTTGCTGCGGTCTGCTTAATTTCGTTCTGGTATTTTTCGAGATAGTTATCTCGTCGTCTGTCGTACAAGCGGCTCACCTGATGGTAAGCGATTATCGACGTACATCTTCATAAGCATAGTATATTTGTGGTGTTATGACGGGGAAGATCACCTCAGATTACCTCACTCACCGAACGCAGAAGCACAAGATGCCTGTACTTCGCGATGCAAGTTCGTGATCCGGGCGAATTGGCCCAGTCGAGCGGCAGCAATAGCTTGGCTCTACCACGTTTGTAACCTATCAGTACAGGCACTTCTGTTGTCCGGGCGGAAGGGAATGGAGCAGAGATTTACAACGGCTCGAACGCGTTCGTTACCCTAGTCCACAATATAAGTGCTGATACCTACTTTCCAATGTGTCCTCTGTCTTTCCTTTCGCTAACGATCGATATTTGTATTTAATTTTATCTGGTCTGTTCTTGCGTTGCCGGCCTTCAAGGGCTTTTAGAGTGGGCGGAAGAGGAGGGATGAGCTCTCTTCCCACCTCTTCCGGTTACCACACTCAGCGAACATAACGCTGAATCACTAATTAGTTATTTGCTAAATGTTTTCTGCTTATTTAATTAGTAGATCACGTAATATTTAAGAATGAAACGGTCGCGGATCAGATCGAGTTATAATTACAAGCTTCCACCTTAGTCCATAAGGGTGATGACGCAAACGTAACGTTCTTCGATTGAAGTCGAGGTGGCAATTGTCAGCAGTAACCTAAAGTGGTGACTGTCATTTAAATAAAAAATAAAGGAAAGTAGCAGACAGTAAATGCTCACAGATGGGCAAAGGCCTCCTTCTCAAATATGCAAACCTTCACGATGTTTTCCTTCACCGCCGTGCACGTGGAAAATACAGCATAAAAATCGCTATCAACAATTTTTGTGGTGTCGGCATCGTAGAACGAACCCAGGACAATCACGCTGTATAGAACTAAAGCGAGCGCCCTGACCACTAGGCTAATGCCTGTCATCGTAGTGGGTAAAAAAAATTTGAGAGCCAAGCGGCGGCTTTTGCTGCTGCACGAGTGGGCCTGCTCGTCCGGGTCGGTACCACGGCCTCGCGGAATACCGGCGTGAAGTAGAGGCACCTTGTGCTTCTGCGTTTCGTTCGGTGTGTGAGGTAACCGGAGGCCCATTCACTCACTTACCATCAGGTGAACCGCTTGCTCGTTTGCCGTCTTTCCCATAAAAAAAAACCATTCCCCCTTACACCTTTATTTGTTGTTACAACATATCTATTTCAATGTCTACCATTATTCATATACGATTTGCCCTAGTGTACGATGTAGGACGTCAGCCATGCTCTATATAACGCCTGGTAAGCCGCTCTAAGAATAAACTAAGTCTGTAATGCTGTAAAACGCATTACCACCTGTCTGTTTGTCTTTAGGGTTTCGCGATACGTGTTTCATTTACACGTTCACGCCTTTCTATATAATGGGATTAACAAACATCGCTAAACAATTATCCATGTACATTCCTACCGTGAGTCTATGGGAAAAGTATAGAAAAGTTAAACAAGGCTTCTCTCGTCTTTACCTTCCCGTATCCGATGTAATGATTATATCTCCCGCTTTCTTTGAAGAATTGAAAGTCGTAATTTGTTATAAGTAACTTGGTTATGCCTGTATATGGATGGTAAATCATGGAAGAGCAGTTCGCAAACATATCTTGCGTACTGCGATTATGAAACAGTATGCGAAGTACGACGCGCAACAGGGTCGGTGCTGACTGTAGATCAGCGTTGCGGTTAACCCCGCGACACTATGCCGAGTCAGCACCGTTTCATTTGACACGACACGGGTTAAAAATTATAAAGTCTTTCTCTTAAATTATTTCTTTTTGTTTTTACATATCTATTGTTTTTTTCTGTATAATTGTATTTCATTTATGTAAATGAATAAATCGTATCGTATCGTATCGTATCGTAAAAGCTACCGATAGATGGCGGTATAACCATATCGGAAACTATGCGGACCTATGATAGCGGCATGTAAGTAAAGGCGGCAAACGAGCAATCTGCGAGCCCAGAGGCGGTGCAGGTGCGTTGCCGGCCTTTAAGAACATTTGGGAGATGAGAGGGAGGATGAGGATGGGGGATGATGAGAGGAGGTGGGCCTCCGGTTACCTCACTCACCGAACGAAACGAAGAAGCACAAGATGCCCCTACTTCACGCCTTTAAGACTTCTCCCGTCTGTATTCAGCTGTGGACTACCAGGGTACCATACATAAGTTCGAAGGCAGTATCAGAAGCAGTGACAGAGACGAGATACTGGAACAGTTTATTTTTTTATTTTTTATTACATCAAATCAAATGTATATATAAATGATATTAGCTTAATGCCACTACAGTTAAAGGCAGTACAATGTATGAGCGAAAAGATATATTTTAATTTAACATAAACCAATTGTAGAGAAAATAATAATGCCTTATTTAGATTGTGAGTTTTTTTTTTAATTTCAAAAAATAGCAGAAAACAAAAAAAATGTTTTAGTTTTATCTTCAGTTTAATCTTCGTGTCTTGTTAAATTAACGACTCGGCCGGGGCAGCGACTGAGCGAATTACTTCGGCGTCGAGGGTTCAATTCCCGTACGGTAGAAGTATTCGTATAGTCTACGGATGATTGTTTCGGGTCTGGGTGTCTGTCCGTGTGCAATTTGTGTGTAAAAATCCTTCACGACTATAACTCTATCATAAGTCTGATTCGTCAATATTATCTGAAGTCCGTTACAGTCTCATTAATTACACGTGATATTTTACTTATCTATTAATATAAATATTTATATAATATTATTAGTGTATATATGTATACATATACGTTTTTAAATATTACAACACATATTTATTTATATATGTACAACACATAGTATGTAAGAGTGTTAATGTTTACATTACTCTGTACAGTACTCTTACTCTGTTAGATTTAATAATTTATTTGTTTGATATGAAACTATTATTTACAGATTTTATCGCTTTTGACTATGGGGGGATGGGGGCTGGGGGGAGAGGGACAGTACTCCCGTAGTTTCATTTCAAATGTGTGGTGTTCGCGTAAATACAAGAATTTTTTTTGTTTTCATATTCCGATTGCACCTGCCAATATTGCTCTGTATGCCCCCGGGCTGACAGACAGATAATGCCGGAAGGTATCAAGCCCCTTTGTAGCCCTTAGAGTATGCAATGCAGTGGATCATCTAGCAGCAGGGGCTTGTTTTTAAGAAAGAAAATTAGAAATTAAATGTAATAAGAGAATATTAGCTTCGGCTATGTATATCGAATTCAGACCTAGACTATACGAAGGTAAGGACACTAGCCACTGCGCCACCGGGGCTTCAGGAGCAAGGAGAAATAGAGCTAAGGAAGGTTTGCCCTAATCGCCACGCTTGGCAAAGTGACTGGCGATCACATGACCACACCTCGCACCTCAGACTCTGCTGCCCGTCTACCGTCTTGTGGTATTCCTCAAGATGGTTGTCCCGCCATCTGTCGGTAGCAATCGCGACTTTCATATTATCCTGAAGGCTTGTTAGCACGAGCCGTGGCGCTGTAGGTGCCGGACCATATTTCGGGGGCAGTCTTTCATTTCGTAGAACTTGCGCGCGTATCCCGGATACATTTTTCAGTGCTCGCAACACTAGCATTGTTAATTGTAAGTTTAAGCGGTTGTATGCTCGACGGCAATGGAAAACATGATGAGGTCTGCGCGACTGTAAAAATAGCACTTTCAATTATCCAACGACTCTTTCTGAACGTGTCACGTTCCTGTAAAGACTAATACAATAAAACAAGCGTGGTAGAGCCAAGCGGCGGCTTTAGATGCTGCTCGAATGGGCCGGCACGACCGGGTTGGTGCCACGGCCTCGCGGTATACCGGCGTGAAGTAGAGGCACCTTGTGCTTCTGCGTATCGTTCGGTGTGTCAGGTAACCGGAGGCCCACATCCCCTCCCTATTCCCCTCTTCATCCTCCCTCCCATCACCCAAATACACTTAAAGGCCGGCAACGCACTTGGAACACCTCCGGTGTTGCTGATGACCGTGGGCGACGGTAAACACTTACCTTATCAGGTTAACCGCTTGTTCCTTTGCCGCCTTTCCCATAAATTTTTTTTTAAAAAAAAATCGTGGTATTGATACCATTGCATCAGCTGCGACGTGGCGGACTCTCCGATAACATTTCACGCTGTTACATCACAAGTCACAAACACTTTTAATAAGACCGTGTCTCTGATTAATCCATGTAGCATTAAGCTTACTAAATGCATAGTTCCATCAGGACATGTAGATGCTGAAATGTCAAAAGAAGACAGAGCATTATGACTCCTGAGGATGTCGGGCATCCCAGTCGCCTGGAATCCCGTCCGACGAGGGGTCCCGAGCGAGTTAGGACCCGCATAGAGGTAGCGAGCGGCAAGGTCATCGAACCCGGCACGTGGGGTCCCCGGGCATGCGCGGCTCGGCCAACTCCCATGTCCTCGTGTGACGTGCCAACGTACATCGACATGCAGCTGTGTGATGAAGACATCGGTCTATTTTGTTTATTGTTTCATTATTTATTTAGCTTCATTTTGACGACCATCTGTATATATATTTAAAAGAATACTAGCAATGCTATTTAACTAACATTACTAATATTTCTGTTAACCCTCCAACTAAGCATTAGAGCTTGTATTTGGAGTGGTTCACGACAATAGTCGAATGGCGGGCTCGGACCTGCGACGTCATGTTTCGCAGTCCGCACCCTAACCCATTAGGCTATTGGCGCTTTTAAATATATATATATATATAATTCCTATTTTTGTCGACAGAGACTAGCATTTTAATCTCCTGAACCTATGCGGTATATGACAGAAAGGGGAAATATTTTTTTTACCCACGCATATAATTTAAATCTACATCAATATTATAAAGCGAAAGAGTTTGTACGTTTGAACGCGCTAATCTCAGTACCTACCAGTCCGATTTAAAAAAAAATATTTTTATGTTAAATAGCTCATCACGCTACGACCCATAGGCGCAGTACCCATAAACCTTGTTCATGTATTCCTGTCATGATGTGTGTAACAGGCATGTATAATGAAAATTTGACGCATACGAAACCGCGGGGCACAGCTAGTGTATATTATAAAAGTAGTAATTTAAGATCATTAGTGTATTGAACAAATACTGGCTTCGTCTGGCATTGATGACAGACCCATAGCCGCAACTTATAATACTAGACACAACACACAATTTCCGCGCAAGAACTGCAACCATTTTTACCCTAAATTATTTTTTGACCCTAATTATTACCATAATGTCCTATCAAAATCTGGTCCAAGGTCAGCGCACACAAAGAGCCACATAGACAGACCATATTCATAAAAACTTGCCATAGAGTTCTGTATCGTGTACATAATCCTATAAGCTTGTTAAAATGCAGTTAATTCGAAAACACAGAGACACTCTAAAAGTTTATTTATACCTATACCTTACAATGGTCAGTCCACCCCGTTAAAGAATGCGGGTGTAAAGATACGTAATGAAACCGAGTGTATCTCCACAAAGCGATCTTGGTACAACAGTCCACATAAAGAGAACAATATAGACGTCTAAATGGTTTAGAACAACCCGTCTTATGTAAGATTTCTTACACTAGAGATCGTCTCCCGCTGCACAGCTATATGCATACTGGCATGTCAGCTTGGGTTAGGTATATTACCTAAATCTAAACTCAATCTATACATAATAATATAATGATAAGCTTTTTCAACAGTCGCGAGCTTTTATCTGATATTGAGGTGTTCTAAGTTTTAGACGTTGCTCCCACAACTTTTTACTTACGTGGTAGAGAGCCAAGCGGCGGCTTTAGCTGCTGCTCGAATGCCGGATTAATACCACGACCTCGCAGAATACCGGCGTGAAGCAGAGGCATCTTGTGCTTCTGCGTTTCGTTCGGTGAGCGAGGTAACCGGAGGCCCGCTCCTCCTCCCCATTCCACTCCTTATTCTCGCTCCTCGCCGAAGGCAATACGTGTGACCCTTACCTTACCGGCCCGTAAATGGTCCACTGCAGGGTAGAAGCCTCTCCCATAAAGAGGATTTCCTGTAATCGCGAAGCAGATTGGCGATCAAGACAAAGAACAAGACTCCCCGGGACTTAAACTTAATTTGGGTCCGGTATCTTTCGAGATGATTATCCCGCCTTCTGTCGGTAGCTCTTGCGAAAAAGCTTATCCTTTTGTCGGTTCTCACAACACCCAAGGGAAGAAAGGGTGCGACAGATTCTTACGCCGACACCACACTGTATATTTGTGTACCAAACTTAATATAATTTGTTTTCGGGTGTGTGGTTGTCTTGCGGTGTCTCCCGTGTTTCTGACACTGCACCCAACCCATCCTCTGTTCCGGATATGGGAAAGGATTAGTTTTTTTTTTTTATAATCGTGGGCAAACAAGCAAGCGGCTCGCCCGATGCTAAGTGATCTCCGTCGCCCACGCAGATATGGACATTTGGGTGATGCGAGAGAGAGAGGCCTTATCCTCTCTCTCTCGCAGCCTTCGGTTACTTCACACGCCGCGTGAAAAACACAAGCACTCCTACTTCAGGCCGGTATTCCGCGAGGTCGTGATACTAACCCGCTGCAGCCGGCTCTACCGCCTACGAAGGAGGAGTGAGCGCCTCTGTGTACACTGGCGGCACTATAATATCACCTGAGCAGTTAACGATTGTCGATAGTGTTCGGCAATCAATCACGAGGTCGCCGCGAACGTAACGTAACAGAATGGCGGCCATAAAACAAAACACGTTAAAATCGAACCGATTTCGTTCGTGCTAGTACTGAAAGATCAATAGGAACCGGGAGTTTTGTAGGTCGCGTCGGAAAATCGACATAGCTCAATGCTGGAGGTGTTAATCGTCGGCGCCATTTTGTTTTGTCTAACCCGTAACAATATCGTCATAATAAATACGGCGGTGCCGATGACTATGCAATTACGTATCGGACGCAAAATAAAATAACCAGTCAAGCGTGAGACTGTCTCGCGCACCGTGGGGTTCCGTACAATTGAAACATTAAAACTTCTATTGGATTGTGGGGAAAAACGTTCTAGTAGTAACCTTTCACCTGATGGTTAGCGCCTACTGAAGCCCATGGACACAGTCGTAGAAGCTTACAGACGTGTTGTCACACCTGGAGAATAGCAAGGAATGCTTCGCAGCCTCTCTATAAAACACAACAGTAGTTTCAATGCTCATTGACGGGAGATAATGAGGGATAATAAGGATCTGGTACACACAGGCGAAATTATCTAACTCATTAAGCATATACTGAGTACATATATCCTGAGTTACGAAAATTGAGTTAAGAATTTTTGGTCCGATCTACGCAGAAAATTTAATTGATAATTAAAAGCTCTAGGTAGCTCGAGATAATTTAGATATCACGACGTCTAACACCTCAGTCTCCCCGTGCCATGGCCATGGTGACCATGGGTGTTATAAAGCACTCGAAACGTCGGGAACATAAAAACAAAAATTAAACGCGCCATTTTAAATATTATCTTTCTTTGTTAATTATGGCACAATATGTCTTCTCAGCCTTTCTTAAATATATATCTTACTTCAGCTCGACATACTGACGGCGTAGATATCGCAAGAGTATGAAGTGCTTATTAGTCTTATATTTGCTTAAGACGATCGGTCGCCCATTCTACCTTAGTTAAACACACGTCCAAAGTTACCATGTGGCACCCGTTGCTGCGCGGCATCGGCGTGGAAATCTGCCAACCCCTTTCTTCACCTGGGTGTCGTGAAGGACGACTAAGGGAACATGCTTGGAAAATTGCATCGGCTACTGACAGATCGCCAGATTAACCATCTCGCAGTAGCCGTGGGTGACGATAACGGTGAGTCCTCTTTATCGGAGAGGCCCGTGTCCAGCCGTGGACTATTTACAAGCTGCTACTTCACATGCGGGCTTCCTCGCGATGTTTCAATCAACACATAGCACGTGGTAACTTCGGTTAAGGGCAGGTCTTTGCTTTTAACATGCATCGGGAAAAGCCTAACGTTTACCCACCTTCGCTAGGGAAAGAACTAGTTATGAATTCGGAGGGTAGGCGGGTAGGGTGGTAGAGGGTTAGGGGGGTAGGGGTTTTAAGCGTGGTAGAGCCAAGCGGCGGCTTTTGCTGCTGCTCGAATGGGCCGACTCGACCGGGTTGGTACCACGGGCTCGCAGAATACCGGCGTGAAGTAGAGGTATATTGTGCTTCTGCGTTTCGTTCGGTGAGTGAGATAACCGGAGGCCCACTCCCCCTCCCCATGCCCCTCTTCTTCCTCTCTCCCATCTCCGAAATATCCTTATGAGCCGGCAACGCAACTGCAGCACCTATGGTGTTGCAGATGTATGTGGGCGACGGCAATCACTCACCATCAGGTGAACCGCTTGCACGTTTGCAGCCTTTCCAATAAAAAAAAAAACCGGCTCCTTTCGGGCAAGGAGAGCTGTGCTCAGCAACGACGAATACACTGCCGGGAGCACTGTCCAACAGCCGGCATTCGAAGCAGGCTCGTCAAGCCCACCCGGAGCATCATCGCTAAGTTGAGCCAGCCATGTTGGTTCTTGGCTCACCGCGGGATACCAAGACACGGTTACTAAGCCAGCCCTTCACGACATGCCAACAGCTATAACGGCCTGTGAATATATGCACAGGAAGATAATATACAGAGTGTTTCAAATAATGAACAGTTGTATAACCATAGAGCATAGACCGACACGCGCATTAGAACAGCGGACGCACAAAGGAAACACCTCATTATACATGACCTCTATTACATTGTAACCGGCTTTGCACTTCGTATGAATTTAGTACTCTACATTTTTATTCTACATCCACGTAACAGGATTATATTCCATGTTCACTGAGTTGAATTACCAATACATGCATGCCATTTACAAGTGTTCAGTGTTCCAATATGCCACGCCCTTTCTCCCCGTTGTACAGGCGACTTAGGCCCTGAAAACCTTTGAAAAGGGTGTCCGTCAATTCGTAATCGAAATCCGTAATGTCTGCTTAAGAAACATTAGCGGTGCCGACACTGGGAAACCAAACCAGGCCATGACCACTTGGCTACCACGTCTCTAACATATAATATATTGTAGTTTGTAGGCAAATATCTCACAGTTGGGCAACGACTTTTCATTTCCCTCTGCATGAAAAAAAAGGGCTGTCTTGGGTTTGAATTACGGTGACGGTACCTCTGAAATTGTTACTTGCAATTACTATAAATGCCAAATTTACCACGTGCTTGGCGGCGAAGGAAACATGGTGAGGATAACTGCATGTAAAGTAGTAGCCTGTAAATAATCCACTGCTGGACATCGGCCTCTCCCATTAGGAGGATGAGGATCGGAGTACCAGACAGCTCGCACCTTGGACGCAGCTTCCCGGCATGGGTCTGCTTATATTCGATTTGATACATGGGTATCCCGGCAACTATCGGTGGTGATTGCGATTTGAAAGGTCCTTGGCGATCCTTAGTCACCTCTTACGACAACCACGTGAAGAAAGGTGGTTGGGTGGTGGCAGACGCTTACGCGGATGCCACACGGCAATTTGTACCAGCGTTTACAGACAATTAAATTGATAACGCAAAAGCGCCCCCTACCGGATTGTGAACGAAACTTGCAACTTATTATTATTTTATTTTTATCTTTCCCACGGGGCATCGATTTACACACATCAAGGCATTCTGTATTGTGTATAATTTTTTTTAGTACCGTATCTAGTCTTATTATATCAACGAATAACGCCTCTGTCTACCCCGTGACAGATAACAGGCATAATACTATACGCATTAACTTGGCTAGCGGTGTAAAATGTTGTTTGTTATTCTTGTGTATTTCTAGTTTTGCTATATAACATTTACAGTGTATTATTGGTTTTAAATAAGTACAGTGATTGGAAAACGAAAAATTCACAGTAAAAGAGAACAATCAATTTACTGTCGATGTTTTAACAAGCTTTCCACCAACCGAAACGAATTGAATATTTTTTTGACTAGAAAGCCTTCATGCCAATGCGACAACGAATAAAAATACAGGCATAATGTGTGTTTATTTTTTTTTAGATACATAGTCGTTTATGTGTTCAAAATAAATATAAAAATGGCGCGTGTGTCAGACCTACAATAGTGGAGAGGAAATAATTCATTATAATATGGCATCTGATGCTGGGTTTCAACTCTGTACCATTGAGTTACGTATGTAGGTCGGATATTATTGAGTTATCGTCATACAAATATATATGCATATCCTCACCCCCTTAATCATTTATGTAGTAGACAGAGTATATAATGTACTATCGGAAGGTTTAGTAGCTATAAAAATATTGTCGTGGTAGCCTAATGTTTACGGCGCTTTCTTTAATTCAAGATAAAGCTTTTTGAAGCATACTGCCAATCATTTTACTCTTGTGCCCTGTGGGTGACGTATACGCTTCGAACTTAAAATGACCTGCGCGTGCAGTATAGCAACGCTTTCCGGATGTTGTTGCGTCTGCCCTGGCGCTGCAGCGCTTCACTTTCCAAGCGATTATTCGCAAGAAAACAGCCTCACTGCTGCAGCGCTTGCGAAGCAGCAGCAACGACATCCTGAAGGCGATATCTGTAAGATACGACTGTCCCATCCAGGACCACTGGAGGTGTCGTGGGAAAATAATATGCAATTAGCAATACTAACATAGTTACTAACAATATATGGATCTTCCGGTCTGAAATAAACATTTTATTATTATTTGATTTCATAGAACGCTAGTGACATGGGTTCGATCTTTTATCAGTTTGCGTTGAGCCACGCCACTTTAGTTCAAAACCCAGCAAGAATCAATAATATTTGTAATTGTACTTGTTTTTGGATATATTGTGTTGTGATCCGTGCGCTGCGCTCCGTCATTTTGTCAGATTTTATCGCCCGAGTGGTCTATGCGGGCTTTTTTTTTTATAACGTGGGGAAATCCTTCGTGGGTGACAGCTGGGTTATGTCGTACTCCCACCGACTGACTCCACGCCTACAGTTCGAACTGTGAGATAAATCGATAAATCGAAACTTTACAGATAACCTGAAAAACTAATGATAAAACTGTATCGCAGTCCTCCTTTTTTTGTGTGGGTTTTGGGGGAAAGGTAGTAAACACCTTTCTGTCACTGAAGACAGTGACAGGTTATGACGGCAATAAATACCGGACCGACTAAAACCCACCACGGAATTAGAGATACGCCGCTGGTATGGCGGCCCTGACATCACTTCAGTTAACTTTATTTATTATTATTTTATTCTGTATTGCAGCAAAAAAACTGTACAAAAGGCGAGCTTAATATGCTATATGGCATTCTCCACCAGCTAACCTTGGATAAAACAGAGATTGTGTTTTGGGGCAGTTAAGGTAGTCATGCGAGAGCAGGGCTATATTACCTATATTAATATATAATGTTAACTATATATTTATAATAGACTACATGTATTATTTAACCCTACGTACATATACATAAATATATCTCAACATATACATATACAAACACATAGATGCATAAACACTTACGCACATGTATAGAGATATAACTTTCTGTCGCTTATGATTACCTAGTAATCGGTTCCATAGCCGCCATAGATATTTTTGAACACAAAATCTCTATTATAAACCGTGTGGACGTCTTTGGGCATCGTTGGATCAGCTCTATGACGCTTCTTTTTACTATGTTTAAGACTGTCGCGAGATAGGCCAAATCTCGGAAGAACACGTCGGTACTTGTTTGTTTTTCCCAGCGCGTTTTCTTGATTTCCTACAAGTTCTTAAAACGATGTGCATTCAATGTTCAGTTAAATCTCTCAGTTTTAACTGAAGCTCTGCAGCCCGTGTTAATGTGATATCGATACGGTTCAATTTTTGACTATTCGGGTTAGGTCATTTTGCTTCGCATAGTGTACCGGACGTCTGAAGCTCCTTTAAATATTTCTCCTTGCAATCTATGGTCACCCAAAGACGACGTCCGTTTTCTTTTCTTCTTTCTTCTCTTAATTCTCCTGACGCCATATTCGTGAAAAAGAGCGCTAGAACGTTCATTTCTATTACACTTTGTGACGTGTGAACGGGGAATGAAAAGATTGTAAAGATTTCATTACGATCTCATTTTGAAATTGCGCCATAATTGTTATGGCAGTGTAACATATTGCCAATTGTGTTTACACCTCGGCCAACCTCGCCGTTTCATTATCAACTCACACTCAAGGGCTTAAATGTGATAATTGTTTGAATGCAGTTTTTATGAAACCAAAATGTGTACTTATTAGCAATTGAACGTATCTTGAAATATATAATATATTTAAAACAAATATACGAGGCGAGTGTAAATGGTAGAGTCGGGTGAGGAAGACCGAGGCGAACATTTCACGATCGAATCGGAGACGTTCTGAAGAAAAGGCCAGGTCAAGAGTACTCTAAACGAACGAGCATGCATGCGAAGATTGATGAAAGTGGAAGAAGCGAAAGACGTATGTCAGGACCGTAGCAAGTGTAAGAAGATTGTCTCTGTCTACCCCGTTGGGAACAAGGGGTGATTATATGAATGAATGAATAAAAAAATGTGTACTTATTAGCTACAACATGAACATACATTCAAGTATATTTAAGACACAATAAGACGTCATATTCTATCGGCTAACAATTGTAACGGCCTTCATTGTACCGTGGTCTTGTGGCTCAGTTGTAATGGCGTGGCGCTTTTTGTTTCGTAGTGCGCGTGTGACCTGGGTTCGGATCGCAGCGACGGCGCCACAGACATTGTTAGATGCAATTTTTACTGCTAAATTTACCAAGGTGAAAGAAAATTTCACGATGGAACCTGCACATCCGAGGAATGATAAAAAATATATACTCTCAAAGGGAGTAAAAATACATATATTGGGAGAAACCTTTTGCCCAGTAGTGGGACATTTCATTTACTTAAATGTTTACTACGTTTACTTCACTGACCGGTGCTCGCTCAGAACCTAAAGCCCGCTTATGATCGCCTAGTACGCGGTTCCATTTCAGCTGTTTTTTTTTACTCTGAATCCCTATTTATAAACCGTGAGGATGCTTTTGTCCAGCGATGGGACAGCTCCATAATGCTTCTTTTTACTACATTTAAGACTAGCTGTGCTCCGTGGTTTTATCCGTTGTAAATGTTTGCCTGTTTCGTACACACAATGTGTGATCATGACCAATGTTTATGGTTACTGCTCCACTCCTATAGATCACAGCGTGATGTTCTGTACCCCATAACCTTCATCAATAAACGGGCTATCAAACGCAAACAATTTTTTTTTCAAATCGCACTGGTAGTTCCTGAGTTCAGCGCGTTCCTATTTAAAAACTCTTCAGCTTTGTTATATTGTACTAGATGTTGTTGCCGGGGTTACCGGTTATAAGAAAAATGTATATGTATGTATACATTCACGCCTTGTTCCCAACGGGGTAGGCAGTGACACTCTTCTTCCACTTGCTACGGTCCTGATATACGTCTTTCGCTTCTCCCACTTTCATTAATCTTCGCATGCATACTCGTTGGTTTAGAGTACTCTCCATCTGGCCTTTTTTCAGAACGTCTGCGATTTGTTCGTGAAATTTTAGCCTAGGTCTTCCGCTCCCGACTCTACCATTTACACTAGCCTCATATATTTGTTTCGGCAACCTACTTTCATTCGTCCTCTCCACATGTCCAAACCAGCTCAGCATCCCTTCTCTAAGAAAAAAAAATCCAAAAAAAATTGAGCCTATGTCCTTCGCTACATTATAAGAAACATATAATTATTATATGTAATGGAGTAATTATAATTGAATACCCTGACGATGCCGTAAAGCCGGACGACGATGGACGGTTCGTTGTAAGAGGTAATATTAATTGTCAATAAATAGAAATGTCTATGGATTTTATAATCTACATGAGTAGTCCAACGATGTTATAATAAATTATCTGTGGGCAACCGATCGGCCTTGCCCAGACGCGTTGAGTTACAGGTCAATGATTTTTACACTGGAAGTAACATATATGTTAATGTGATATTAACGGAGGGAACAAAATATGCTATAGTATTAATACCAAGGCAGGTGGTTTCTTTATTTTAATTTTTTTTTATGGAAAAGGGGCATAAAAATCGGTCGAACGGTTCACCTGATGGTAAGTGATTACCGACGCTCGTGTACATCTGCAACACAAGAGGAGCTCCAGGTGCGTTGGTATGGGTTGAGCTGAGGATGGAGGATAGGGGAGTGGGTCTCCGGTTACCTCACTCTGCGAACAAAACGCAGCAGCACAAAATGCCTCTACTTCACGGCGGTATTCTGTGGTGTCGTGGTACACTACCCCAGTATGGCCAGCCCATTTGAACAGTCGCTAATGCCGCTGTTGACTCTACCACGTATAATGCTTTGCCCTGCATAGTACTCACCATAAGTGGGCAAACCTTCCAAGGAATATATGCCTTTTGCTGGCACTTTCTAGGAGAGGCACATGTTCAGCAGTGAATTTAAATAGGCTAATGAAGAATCATAAAAGTAAGATACCTAATTATGTAATGCTCTGTAATTTGTTTATTTTGATATCTTCGTGATAATGTTATTAAAAAAGTGAGAAAAGTAGCAGCCTGTAAGTGCCCACTGCTGGGAAAAGGCCTCCTCTAATATCTGAGAGGGTTTTGGAGCCGGGAAGGGCCCGCCTTGCTGCTCCAGTGCAGGTTAGCGTGGTTCACATATTCACGAAACAATATATTTTATTATTTCTCAGACATGCAGGTTGCCTCACGATGGTTTTCTTCACCGACGAGCACGTGCTAAATACGAAACTTAAAATTGCCATTAAAAATTTTAGAGGTGCCGGCATCGGGGATCGAACCCAGGTCGCTCGCGCTCTGTGAAACTAAAGCGAGCGCCCTTGTCACGAGGCCACCACGGCTCACGTTATAACTAAACTGTATAAAGTTTATCTGCCTCCGAATCACGAGACCCGTGTTCGATTCCTTATGTAGAGGGCTGGTACTAATAAGTTTTTCAAAACTAATGTGCGTTTCCCTGGCCTGGACACTAAAACGACGATAGGTTCATCAGCGGTCACGTTGATCTAAATAAGCTGTGGTTAGTCGAAACGGCTTAAATAAAAAATATCTAGACCTCTGACCATCAGTAAGGGCAGTTAGAGCTTATTTACTTATATTGCAGTTCACTCGTGCTTTAGTTTGCTGGATCACTGTATTATGTATTTGATCACGGCATGCTTTCAGCTGTCTATGGGTTCACGCTTTTTATTCTATGATTATAATTATTGAAAAGAGCTACGGAGTTGTCAGAGGAGCCTCATTAGGCAACGTGGTAAATTTAAAAAAAAAATTTAAAAGATTTGATATTTGACAAACGATATAATTTTTCTTAAAGCGCGCAATTTATTACAGAACATTTTTATGTTAGGATTATAAAAGTAATTTTGTTTTATGTCATTTGCTCTGATCTGAAGCAAAGAGAATGTAATAATTATTCTATAGGAACTAAATTTTATTTGAGGGCGACGTTAAAAAAATAATCCGGAATAAATAAAGCATGACGTGTTCATTTTTAAACACAAGAAAAGTTATTTTCGGTGCACGAAAACTTATCTCGATACACTTTTGAGTGACTTAAAACCACGTTAGGACGTTAATATTGTTAACTAGAAGTTAAAATATATATATTTATTACCATTTACAGCATTAGGTATTAGTTAATGATAGCAGGTTTCGTGCAGTTATAGCGTTTTCAATATTGTAACCGTTATTTAAAAAGATAAACAAACAATTGAATTTCGAACGCGAGCGTCATTTTTTTTCATTCGCAAGGTCCGTCGGGGCGCTGGACACGTCTTTGTTTCGTTGAAGAAAATTAGTCGATATATCCATTTAAATACTATGTCGGTGCATACAATACCATTGATAACGCCTTTTATTCGTGGCACGAGATTCCCTTGCAGAAAGAGTGAGTAATTTAATATTTTTCTTACATAGCATTGCACATAGCAAAAAATTATTTGCATTTTTAATTCATGCTTTATAATATTTGTGATGCTTACATTTATTTTGTATTAAAAATTTCAGTTTAGGCTATCGTCAATTTTTTTATTGATATTTCGTTTTATTTTGTTTTATATTAATTCTATATAGTATTATACATAATTAATACAAAATGAGCATAGCGTAAAATTTATTTATCTTATTGAAACGTCGCGAACATTTAACCCGATACAATCCGTAAATAATAGATTCGTTATCAGTCTAGAGGGGCTATGTTGTATTCGATTATCAGTCACCACAATAAACATTATAAATATATATATACATATATTGCGGTTATGTAAGTCCGTCAAAATACATCGTCTAGTACTTTAATCGCCGAGTTTCACGATATATATATCCTATATACAGATAGACTCTGTTATATATCCTTTCCATCATATTCTAGGAGCTTTACCGTGAAACGTGCCAAAAATAGGGACCCTTTTTGCTTTCTTTTACATCACCCTGTTTCATCCTCTCCCTTAAGGGATAACCGCCACGCTAGGCTGGGCTTCTCCCCTTAGTCGACTCTTACGACACCCACAGGGAGGAAATGGTGACGGGGGGGAGTAGGGGGGGGGGGATTCTTACCCCGCCACCACATGAACGGCAAACCAATTATGGTTATATGTGACCCAATCTGTTTGTATTACGATTTTATAACGATTCTGTCTGATTATATAATGCGGAACCGCATGACCGACTCGATCCAAGGTTCGACGACCTCGCTGTTTTTGTTATTTCCACCGGCCGAGCCGTGACAGGCGCAAAAAATGTCCTTTAATCTATTTACATACAGCGAGACCTTATTGCGTGGGCGGCCGTGTGGACTACGCGGCCGGCGTACCCGACTTTGGTGCTTACGGGGTCCGGGGTCCGAATTGCTGGTCGCAAAAGCGTCACGTCGGATATAGGATGGTGAGTGAGTGGCTCTGCGTTGGCTCGTACACCAGCGGCACTATAATATCGCCTGCGCAGTTGAAAACTGTCTATGGTATTCGGAAGCTGATGCCGCGGTAAAAATATTTTTTTTTTCTATTGAAAAGGACGCAGACGAGCATGCGACTCTGCCTGAATGGTAAGTTATTACCAACGCTAGAGGAGCTGCAGGTGCACTCCGGCCTTCGATACGTTCGGGGGTGGTGGAGTTGGGAGGGATGGGAGGGGTATTATTGTGCGTGGCAGCGAAAGCCGCCGCTTGACTATATACCACGTGCAAAGATGTTACAATGATATGTACTATATTATAATTAAACTTACTACAGTCGATCCTAGTCAAACCCAAGGTCGAACCAGACATGGTTTTGGATGACTGAATAATCGATTATATAATGTTTTCTTCTCAGGTGGTTTTGGTAAGCGAAGCGCCTTTAGTGATGCGCAGACCTCCATCGTATGTAACTTAGATTTGGGATCGGCATTGTAAGATAGCTCGCAGTACTGACAATCGTTGGGCTAAAAAGGTACTCGAGTGGCAGCCGCGTACAGGCAAACGCAGCGTGGGACGACCCCCCACAAGATGGACTGACGACCTGCGCAGTGTCGCGGGAAGTCGATGGATGTAGGTGGCTCAGGTGTTTTGTTGCAACCTTTGGGGGGGCGTATGTACCTATGTAATGATGATGATTGTAAGATAGATTTTCCCCAATCAGTGTAGCCATGTGCTCGTGATCCGGCGTAAGCACATAGATTATATATACGATTTAGTTGTCGACCTCTTTGTCTTTGAATATTTAATTCTTTTTATTTGAGTGTGAAGGGAAACACCAACATTACCAAAGACTTTCTCAGAGATACAGAAATAACGATCGTAAAGTCCCGCTAATCGACAGGAACATCGTGGCAGACTCTTATCGTTTCCTTTGCCCTTTACTTATTGTACAGAATAATTTATTTAAAATAAATCTCGTATGATATCTATACTCGCGTATAAATCGAACGCTAACCTATTACACCGATGCCTTGGTGGTCTCTGGTGATATGTACAATAAATTGATAGACGACTACAGCTCTGCCTATCCCTGTTAGAATAGCAAGTGTGATGATAGGCGTAAACGGTAGTAATCGATCATGAATTTAACAGCAGCACAGCCCTCGCTCGTGTGTTACTAATTTCGGCGCTCGATCTCTACCACCACGTTTTGACCTCATTGACCCTGTCGACCGCTATTGACCCGCGACCTCCCAGCTCAGCGCACCCCAAATAAAATGTCTACACTTTTATGGCCGCAGACCGCCGTTTTAACATCGTGAGCGCTCGTAACGTTTTTAGACAGCCATATATACATCACCATTTCGCTGTATTCCATACATACCTTTATGTTTGTCTCCTATCTCCTAAAGCGTAAAAGTGCTAAAGAATGTAACAAACAGTTACCGATTTTTTGGCAGATGTAATGCCACCCCGCTGGGGGGGATAAGGATGCTCGGGATCCGGAGAGAACGTACGTCCGCCTTATAAG
Organism: Bhutanitis thaidina; assembly: GCA_029286595.1. NCBI lineage: Eukaryota > Metazoa > Arthropoda > Insecta > Lepidoptera > Papilionidae > Bhutanitis > Bhutanitis thaidina. The sequence goes on along the minus strand of JAGSMS010000039.1, from coordinate 2,133,298 downwards.
TACTTTTTTTTTGCGGTCACGTGGGGGGCGGGGCGGAAGTTGTAAACACCTGAAGGTTGTGACCGGGTATGTCGGGATCGGCATTAAATGCTGGACCGACTGAAACCCCCCACGGTGTGTAGCGCTCCGGCCCACTGTTGACGAAGGAAAGGCTTCCGACAAAGACTAGAGTGGGACCCGCAGCAACTCTTAAAGGATATACCGAGTCCCACGTGTACTTGTATCTATGGTACGATCTGTATAGACTTTGATATCGGTAGGTGAATTTGCCATATTCGGCTTCACGGTCTTATTGTCCCCCGTCCGAACCCGTCACCGTCTCAGTGTCCCGGTCCAATGACATAATCGTCCCTGCAGCTTGAGCGTGACGATAACCAGCAGTGCATTTAAAGCTTCCACAGATTTTTTTTTTTTTTGGTAATTTTATTAAATTATTAATGCAATTTATTACATTTTATACAGAGACCCGGAGTGATTTGAGATAACGCTGTAATTTGGTTTCGGCGACATTGACATAATCGGGCCAACACATCGATTATGCATTAATTTATATTTCTTTGCGTAAGAAATCTCCTCTCGAATTTGTTAGCATTTTTATTGCTACGATAAGAATTAGAGCACCAGCTAGTGAGTAATATTAGAGGACTGTAGACAGTGATTAAGAAGTCTGTCGAAAATAATGCTATAAGAGATCTTACAAAACTTTGTATCATAAAATAAAAGTTACTTCTCTAAATAAAGATGAATTGTGACTTCATCCCCCAAGCGGACAGTTCCGCGTATCGTAAATAGAATAAGTTTGATAGAGTTAATATTCCGAAACGTGTGAGATATAGGACTGTCGGGATAAGAATTTTTTGTTTATTCCAGTTTTTAAGGCATTTATGCTATCATTCACTCAATTCTGGTGTGCTTTAGAGGTCTAGACGTTCAAAGTCCTTTCCACCCACTTTACACCGGAGCCTTTTTACCAGACAACGTTACAACGTTGGTTCCGATAAACTCATCGGCACGAGCTCTCACATGGGGGGATCGAACACGAGTCTCCCGAGATTTGGAGACGGACACCCTGACCGCTCGACTGTCGTGGCTAAAGGAGCGACACTTTCGTCTTGTTATTTAAAGTTGTGAGCTACAGCACGATTGGTTTGGCACGAACGGAGTAGTACCAAGGCCTCGCAGAATATGGGCGTGAAGTACCGGCACTTCCCACTCCCCACTCCCCCATCCTCCCAGCCTCCTCCCCGCCCTGGCTTTACAACTAACCCCACCTTAATTATCCTTAAAGCCGGCATCGCACCTGCGACCTGTTCTGGTGCTGCAGGTGCGCGAGGGTTGTCGGTAATAATTTACTATCAGGTGTGTCAATGGCTCGTTTGTCACTCTCCCATAAAAAAAAAACAAATCCAAAGTAAAAAATATTGACATAATGGGTTTGTATTTCGTAAGCGGACCGGTGTCATTCCGAGGATTCTTAACGGACCGGTGTCATTCCGAGGATTCTTAACGGACCGGTGTCATTCCGAGGATTCTTAACGGACCGGTGTCATTCCGATGATTCTTTATCGATGATGGACGCCCACTAGAGCCGCGGCAGGCCTAGTGGTCAGGGCGCTCGATTTAGTTTCAAAGAGCGCGAGTTACCTGGCTGTATCCCAGCTCACTGCCGGCGCCACTGAAATTGTTAACAGCAATTTTAAGTGGTGTATTTACCACGTGCTCGGCGGTGAAGGAACACAACCGTTTATCTGAGAAATAGTACAAAATATTATTTCGAGGATGTGTAAAGCCCGCCAACGCGCACTGGAGCATCTTGGTGGGTCTTTCGCGGCTCCAAAACCCTCTTCAAATATTTGAGAAGCAGAAGGCACTTACAGACTGCTACTTTTACATTTTTTATACTTTTATGGATACTAGATGGTAGACTCGACGGTAGTCACCATCCACCTATTGCTGCCGCTAATCAGCAGTGCGACCACTGCCGGCTGTTCGTGTGAATGGTATATCCGGCCATTATCGTTACAGGCCGGGAGGCGTTCCATCTTAGACCCCAGGGTCAAGGTATCTTTCGCCTTGGTGATCGCGGACCGCAGTAGTCGCTTACTCCGACGAACTGGTTGGCACGCTTGTGCGCTTGATTGCTCGTTAGTAATGAAAACTTCTACCGTTTACGTCAGAATGATAGATGGTGTTGGCGCACGGTATCGATTTTCGCATGTGGAGATAGCTCCTCAAGTTTAGATCTTTTATTATTATTATTCTTTTATGAGAAAGGCGGCAAACGAGCAAGCGGTTCACCTGATGGCAAGTGATTACCTCTGGCGTTGCAGAGGTACGAGGGCGAGTGCGTTGCCGGCCTCTAAGGCTATTTGGGAGATGGAAGGGAGAATGAGGAGGGGGATGGGGAGGGGGAGTGGGCCTCCGGATACCTAACTCACCGAACAAAACGCAAGAAGCATAATATGCAGCAAAAGCCGCCGCTTGGCTTTACCACCTTTTTATAATTTATCAAGAAAATACTCGATGCTTATTCATATATCTATATCCGATAGTTATTCATAGACTTCGCGCTGACAACAACCATGTCTAGGATAGATGAAATTGTGTTCAAAATAACGCGATATAGAAATTGGAAATTGGAGCTTAACGGATGTGGCCCCTTTATGGTGCGAATGTCTTGATTGCCATTCGTCACTGTGCGGGACGAGTTCAAAACATAATGTACCCAATTATCATACATGTCGTCGTCGCAATGCACGGGCTTCACTCCAACGGCTAAACCGCAGTCTCACAGAATACTCCCGATGCTGGGTGTTTTCCTGCCCAGTTTCGATCACGGCGAACACATTTTGTACGTGGGTGGAGCCAAGCAGCTGCTTTTGCTGCTGCTCGAATGTGCCGGCTCGACCGGTGGTTGTACCACGACCTCGCAGAATACCGATGTGAAATTAGAGACATCTTGTGCTTGTGCGTTTGGTTCGGTAAGGTAATCGAAGGCCCACTCCCTCCCATTCCCACACCACTCCTCGTCCTTCCGCCCATCGCCCAAATATCCTTAAAATTAAAACCATTAGGTCAACCGCTTGCTCGTTTAGACGTAGTTCGCTCGCATGAAATTATGAAATGGTATGTATTATTACCTAGTTTGAAGAGAAGAAGAGCACCACATCATCTCCCACGAATACGTGGCACTACTTCTTCCACACCATGCACCTTCTCCACGACAAACACCCACACCTACACGCACTACCCCTCTACACTACACAAGGTACTACAATCAACACATAACGTTTACAACGCGACACATGTTTCGCCTCGTAATAAGGCAGTCAAAGTCAAGTAAGTAGGTACGGTGTACGTGTACCTACTTACTTCATCATCATCATCATCATCATTTCACCCTATTACAAATCCACTGCTGAACATAGGCCTCCCCCAAAGATTGCCACGAAGCTCGGTCCTGAGCCACCTGCATCCATCGACTTCCCGCAACACTGCGCAGGTCGTCACTCCATCTTGTGGGGGGTCGTCCTACACTGCGTTTGCCTGTACGTGGCTGCCACTCGAAAAACTTTTTTCCTCAACGGTTGTCAGTTCTGCGAGCTATGTGGCCGGCCCATTGCCACTTCAGCTTGCTGATCTTTACGGCTATGTCAGTTACCTTAGTTACCTACTTACTTGTCTAGTATATATTATTTTTTGCGTGCGGGGTATAGTGCGAAATAAGTTTTTTCTATCATCTTTCAAAGACGCAGAAGATCTTTGTCCATCTGTTACCAGAAGTCATGAATGTTTTCTTGGCATATTTCCCATAGTTGTGGACTTCAGTTTCCTTATGACAATTGTATTTTGAATTCTTATATTTTTTTATACTTTTATGGATACTAGATGGTAGACTCGACGGTAGTCACCATCCACCTATTGCTGCCGCTAATCAGCAGTGCGACCACTGCCGGCTGTTCGTGAATGGTATATCCGGCCATTATCGTTACAGGCCGGGAGGCGTTCCATCTTAGACCCCAGGGTCAAGGTATCTTTCGCCTTGGTGATCGCGGACCGCAGTAGTCGCTTACTCCGACGAACTGGTTGGCACGCTTGTGCGCTTGATTGCTCGTTAGTAATGAAAACTTCTACCGTTTACGTCAGAATGATAGATGGTGTTGGCGCACGGTATCGATTTTCGCATGTGGAGATAGCTCCTCAAGTTTAGATCTTTTATTATTATTATTCTTTTATGAGAAAGGCGGCAAACGAGCAAGCGGTTCACCTGATGGCAAGTGATTACCGTCGCCCTCGTACCTCTGCAACGCCAGAGGTGCTGCAGGTGCGTTGCCGGCCTCTAAGGCTATTTGGGAGATGGAAGGGAGAATGAGGAGGGGGATGGGGAGGGGAAGTGGGCCTCCGGATACCTAACTCACCGAACAAAACGCAAGAAGCATAATATGCAGCAAAGCCGCCGCTTGGCTCTACCACCTTTTATAATTTATCAAGAAAATACTGATGCTTATTCATATATCTATATCCGATAGTTATTCATAGACTTCGCGCTGACAACAACCATGTCTAGGATAGATGAAATTGTGTTCAAAATAACGCGATATAGAAATTGGAAATTGGAGCTTAACGGATGTGGCCCCTTTATGGTGCGAATGTCTTGATTGCCATTCGTCACTGTGCGGGACGAGTTCAAAACATAATGTACCCAATTATCATACATGTCGTCGTCGCAATGCACGGGCTTCACTCCAACGGCTAAACCGCAGTCTCACAGAATACTCCCGATGCTGGGTGTTTTCCTGCCCAGTTTCGATCACGGCGAACACATTTTGTACGTGGGTGGAGCCAAGCAGCTGCTTTTGCTGCTGCTCGAATGTGCCGGCTCGACCGGTGGTTGTACCACGACCTCGCAGAATACCGATGTGAAATTAGAGACATCTTGTGCTTGTGCGTTTGGTTCGGTAAGGTAATCGAAGGCCCACTCCCTCCCATTCCCACACCACTCCTCGTCCTTCCGCCCATCGCCCAAATATCCTTAAAATTAAAACCATTAGGTCAACCGCTTGCTCGTTTAGACGTAGTTCGCTCGCATGAAATTATGAAATGGTATGTATTATTACCTAGTTTGAAGAGAAGAAGAGCACCACATCATCTCCCACGAATACGTGGCACTACTTCTTCCACACCATGCACCTTCTCCACGACAAACACCCACACCTACACGCACTACCCCCCTCTACACTACACAAGGTACTACAATCAACACATAACGTTTACAACGCGACACATGTTTCGCCTCGTAATAAGGCAGTCAAAGTCAAGTAAGTAGGTACGGTGTACGTGTACCTACTTACTTCATCATCATCATCATCATCATTTCACCCTATTACAAATCCACTGCTGAACATAGGCCTCCCCCAAAGATTGCCACGAAGCTCGGTCCTGAGCCACCTGCATCCATCGACTTCCCGCAACACTGCGCAGGTCGTCACTCCATCTTGTGGGGGGTCGTCCTACACTGCGTTTGCCTGTACGTGGCTGCCACTCGAAAAACTTTTTTCCTCAACGGTTGTCAGTTCTGCGAGCTATGTGGCCGGCCCATTGCCACTTCAGCTTGCTGATCTTTACGGCTATGTCAGTTACCTTAGTTACCTACTTACTTGTCTAGTATATATTATTTTTTGCGTGCGGGGTATAGTGCGAAATAAGTTTTTTCTATCATCTTTCAAAGACGCAGAAGATCTTTGTCCATCTGTTAACAGAAGTCATGCATGTTTTCTTGGCATTTTTCTTAGTCGAGTTTTACCACTTGTCTCATACTTATGAAATATCTCTGCTTCCCTGCCTGCATTCCTAACTTAAGCCGATCAAGTGCCGCCATACGAAACTGACTCGGGCGTTACGCAACATATTTAATGATCAATTTATCTCTCCACGGAGACACGCTACGTGTGAAGTAATCTCGCTCCATGCGCTGTTTCCTCGCGCAGCGCACCTGCGTCCCCATTTCAGACGATGGCACGGCGCGCTTCAGCTGAGCGTATTTTCAGCTAGCCGCTGGCGAACCGCCAAGTTGTTATTTTTTCGATGTCGTTGACTCCAGCGGCTGGTAACTGATTTACCAAAACAACGCAGCGGTGGAATGCGCGCTCCGATGACCATATGTCATTTCTTAGGATGACATGACGTCGAACGGACGAATCTACTGAGGTTGGGTTGTGGTATAAAAAGGTGGGCAGAGAGATACGGATTCTATTTGGCACGATTCAGCTTAAACCCGGCCGCTTCACCGTGAGAGAAAACCTGACGGGAGGCGTGCGTACTCAGCTACAGAATGGACCACAGCTGCCTTATCCGCCTATCGAAAATTACATGTGAAGTAACATAACTCTAGAAAATCACACTGTGTAATTTCTAACATGGTTCCGTATATCAAAGCCATGGTTAGCAATAAACGAAACCATGTTTTGATGTGAGAAATAACACGGTATGTTTTATCCAGTAATAACTTCACATGGAATTGTTGTGAAATATATCAACGCATGGCCAGAGATTACAATGACATTTACAAGGATTTTGCTGATTTAAAGAATGGGGTGGTGGATTCTAATGGATATTTCCCATAGTTGTGGACTTCAGTTTCCTTATGACAATTGTATTTTGAATTCTTATAATATTTTTTTTTATTATTGATTGCGCCTCGATTTTGAGTGCTGAATTTACCAAGTTCTCTGCGGTGAAAGAAAACATAGCGAGGAATACTGCATCATCATCATCATCATTTCAGCTTATCACAAGTCCACTGCTGAACATAGACCTCCCCAAAGATTGCCACGAAGCTCGGTCCTGAGCCACCTGCATCCATCGACTTCCCGCAACACTGCGCAGGTCGTCACTCCATCTTGTGGGGTCGTCCCACACTGCGTTTGCCTGTACGTGGCTGCCACTGAAAACTTTTTCCTCAACGGTTGTCAGTTCTGCGAGCTATGTGGCCGGCCCATTGCCACTTCAGCTTGCTGATCTTTACGGCTATGTCAGTTACCTTAGTTACCTACTTACTTGTCTAGTATATATTATTTTTGCGTGCGGGGTATAGTGCGAAATAAGTTTTTCTATCATCTTTAAAAGACGCTGAAGATCTTTGTCCATCTGTTACCAGAAGTCATGCATGTTTTCTTGGCATTTTTCTTAGTCGAGTTTTACCACTTGTCTCATACTTATGAAATATCTCTGCTTCCCTGCCTGCATTCCTAACTTAAGCCGATCAAGTGCCGCCATACGAAACTGACTCGGGCGTTACGCAACATATTTAATGATCAATTTATCTCTCCACGGAGACACGCTACGTGTGAAGTAATCTCGCTCCATGCGCTGTTTCCTCGCGCAGCGCACCTGCGTCCCCATTTCAGACGGTGGCACGGCGCGCTTCAGCTGAGCGTATTTTCAGCTAGCCGCTGGCGAACCGCCAAGTTGTTATTTTTTCGATGTCGTTGACTCCAGCGGCTGGTAACTGATTTACCAAAACAACGCAGCGGTGGAATGCGCGCTCCGATGACCATATGTCATTTCTTAGGATGACATGACGTCGAACGGACGAATCTACTGAGGTTGGGTTGTGGTATAAAAAGGTGGGCAGAGAGATACGGATTCTATTTGGCACGATTCAGCTTAAACCCGGCCGCTTCACCGTGAGAGAAAACCTGACGGGAGGCGTGCGTACTCAGCTACAGAATGGACCACAGCTGCCTTATCCGCCTATCGAAAAATTACATGTGAAGTAACATAACCCTAGAAAATCACACTGTGTAATTTCTAACATGGTTCCGTATATCAAAGCCATGGTTAGCAATAAACGAAACCATGTTTTGGATGTGAGAAATAACACGGTATGTTTTTATCCAGTAATAACTTCACATGGAATTGTTGTGAAATATATCAACGCATGGCCAGAGATTACAATGACATTTACAAGGATTTTGCCGATTTAAAGAATGGGGGTGGTGGATTCTAATGGATATTTCCCATAGTGGTGGACTTCAGTTTCCTTATGACAATTGTATTTTGAATTCTTATAATATTTTTTTTTATTATTGATTGCGCCTCGATTTTGAGTGCTGAATTTACCAAGTTCTCTGCGGTGAAAGAAAACATAGCGAGGAATACTGCATCATCATCATCATCATTTCAGCTTATCACAAGTCCACTGCTGAACATAGACCTCCCCAAAGATTGCCACGAAGCTCGGTCCTGAGCCACCTGCATCCATCGACTTCCCGCAACACTGCGCAGGTCGTCACTCCATCTTGTGGGGGGTCGTCCTACACTGCGTTTGCCTGTACGTGGCTGCCACTGGAAAAACTTTTTTCCTCAACGGTTGTCAGTTCTGCGAGCTATGTGGCCGGCCCATTGCCACTTCAGCTTGCTGATCTTACGGCTATGTCAGTTACCTTAGTTACCTACTTACTTGTCTAGTATATATTATTTTGCGTGCGGGTATAGTGCGAAATAAGTTTTTTCTATCATCTTTCAAAGACGCAGAAGATCTTTGTCCATCTGTTAACAGAAGTCATGCATGTTTTCTTGGCATTTTTCTTAGTCGAGTTTTACCACTTGTCTCATACTTATGAAATATCTCTGCTTCCCTGCCTGCATTCCTAACTTAAGCCGATCATGCCGCCATACGAAACTGACTCGGGCGTTACGCAACATATTTAATGATCAATTTATCTCTCCTCGGAGACACGCAACGTGTGAAGTAATCTCGCCCATGCGCTGTTTCCTCGCGCAGCGCACCTGCGTCCCCATTTCAGACGATGGCACGGCGCGCTTCAGCTGAGCGTATTTTCAGCTAGCCGCTGGCGAACCGCCAAGTTGATATTTTTCGATGTCGTTGACTCCAGCGGCTGGTAACTGATTTACCAAAACAACGCAGCGGTGGAATGCGCGCTCCGATGACCATATGTCATTTCTTAGGATGACATGACGTCGAACGGACGAATCTACTGAGGTTGGGTTGTGGTATAAAAAGGTGGGCAGAGAGATACGGATTCTATTTGGCACGATTCAGCTTAAACCCGGCCGCTTCACCGTGAGAGAAAACCTGACGGGAGGCGTGCGTACTCAGCTACAGAATGGACCACAGCTGCCTTATCCGCCTATCGAAAAATTACATGTGAAGTAACATAACCCTAGAAAATCACACTGTGTAATTTCTAACATGGTTCCGTATATCAAAGCCATGGTTAGCAATAAACGAAACCATGTTTTGGATGTGAGAAATAACACGGTATGTTTTTATCCAGTAATAACTTCACATGGAATTGTTGTGAAATATATCAACGCATGGCCAGAGATTACAATGACATTTACAAGGATTTTGCCGATTTAAAGAATGGGGGTGGTGGATTCTAATGGATATTTCCCATAGTGGTAGACTTCAGTTTCCTTATGACAATTGTATTTTGAATTCTTATAATATTTTTTTTTATTATTGATTGCGCCTCGATTTTGAGTGCTGAATTTACCAAGTTCTCTGCGGTGAAAGAAAACATAGCGAGGAATACTGCATCATCATCATCATCATTTCAGCTTATCACAAGTCCACTGCTGAACATAGACCTCCCCCAAAGATCTCATCATGGGGGGGTTTGCCTTAGTTGCCAGGAAGCAGGAATGCAGGATAGGAAGATGCTGCTGCCCATTTCCTAATATAATTTTTTTTACCATTAGTCGCCTTTTACGACACCCATGGTCAGACAGGGTTGGCGCGATTCCTTACTTCCGACTGAATACTGCATATCTGAAAGTTAATAAAAAAATTATTTCGAGGATAAGTGATGTACGCCAACCGGCACTGATGCAGCTTAGCGGATCTTTCTCGCCTCCAAACCCTCTCAAATATCAAGAGGGGACCTTTGTCCAGCTTCTTTACTCTTATACTTCACTTTGAATGCAAATACCATAAAAGTAAAATGAAGCCAACGTCGTAATCCTGTTGGATGATCACGGCTGCTGTCTTAAAGTCGCTTGATTATAAGTATCGTACGACGTAAAATTCCTTCATTAGATCTGTTGGGTAGAATCGGTTACACCGATTTTTGATTAGAAGCGGTCATGCCCTTTTAAAGGTTGCGGATTCTAATCCTGTAAGAAAAGAGATCATTTATGTATAAATTCGCGCCTTGTTCCCAACGGGGTAGGCAGAGACAATCTTCTTCCACTCGCTACGGTCCTGACATACGTCTTTCGCTTCTTTCACTTTCATCAATCTTCGCATGCATGGCTCCTTGGTTTAGGGTACTCTTGACCTGGCCTTTTTTCAGAACGTCTCCGATTTGATCGTGAAATGTTCGCCTAGTTCTTCCTCTCCCGACTCTACTATTTACACTCGCCTCATATATTTGTTTCGTCATATTATATACATATTAAATATATACATACATGGAATATATTATGTATATATTAAATATATACTTAAATTAGATATATACATATTAAATATGAGGCATGAATGTTTGTTTATAAGAAAGAAGGAAAAGGAAACAACCAGCTATTGCCCGCGTTTTATTAGTGTATATTCTATGAAAATGTAGTTATTTAATTACTGCTACCGGCAATTGTAGTATTGTTGACCTCCAATAGTACCTGCAAGTACGTAATACCTGCAGTAATTACGCCTCTAATTATTAAATTTTTTAAAACTTCGCGCAGGAAACCTAAATATTACCCGGGTAAAAGGTATACTCCGTACACAGTCCTTCACTCTCTAGTGAAAGTTTCGTCAAAATTTTCCAAGATCAACACAGAGAGACACGCGTAATTTTAAGTTTTTTTTTTATTATTGATTGCGCCTCGATTTTGAGTGCTGAATTTACCAAGTTCTCTGCGGTGAAAGAAAACATAGCGAGGAATACTGCATCATCATCATCATCATTTCAGCTTATCACAAGTCCACTGTTGAACATAGACCTCCCCAAAGATCTCATCATGGGGAGGTTTGCCTTAGTTGCCAGGAAGCAGGAATGCAGGATAGGAAGATGCTGCTGCCCATTTCCTAATATAATTTTTTTTACCATTAGTCGCCTTTTACGACACCCATGGTCAGACAGGGTTGGCGCGATTCCTTACTTCCGACTGAATACTGCATATCTGAAAGTTAATAAAAAAATTATTTCGAGGATAAGTGATGTACGCCAACCGGCACTGATGCAGCTTAGCGGATCTTTCTCGCCTCCAAACCCTCTCAAATATCAAGAGGGGACCTTTGTCCAGCTTCTTTACTCTTATACTTCACTTTGAATGCAAATACCATAAAAGTAAAATGAAGCCAACGTCGTAATCCTGTTGGATGATCACGGCTGCTGTCTTAAAGTCGCTTGATTATAAGTATCGTACGACGTAAAATTCCTTCATTAGATCTGGTGGAGAACTAACCTTCTTTGAAATGCAAACGGCCGCAGGATATTGGCTTTAAGGCAACATTGTCCGCCCGGTATTTGAGAGCCCATTAGAAGACAGTGCAGGAAGATAGAAACTCTCGATTTCTTTTACATGTCATAAGATCCCTTCAGCCTTAAGCCAGCCCTTCGTAGTCTTTCAAGACTTGAGGAGAGGGTGACGAGAAAACCTAACGAAGCTTCTGGAATGCTGCTCAGACCAAATGAATCCTCCTTATAGGCTTTGTTCTCCAGGTTGTTTATATTTCTTGATAACGAAAGCCTCCCCGATACAGCGAGTAATTGGTTTTTGGACAGTTTATCCATATTCACGCCACGCTGTGTAAAACTAATTGGTTAACATAGTACCGATTCCCTTGGCGCTAATCTTGCCCCCACTCACCGTCACTGGTCTGTTAGATTAGACTATTTCAATGGATGTTCCGTGAGGTTTATCATTGGCAAGGCGCTAATGTGGAATGTACTCACTGTTTACGTTTCTCAAGTCTTTTATCTCATTCCTTAAGGCGTTATAAATTGTTACAAGAGTTTTAAAGGTATCAATTGTTTCGAGACCGGAAACAACTTTGCCAAGGTATAGCCAACTAACCAGTGCGCTACGTTTGATCGAGGAGTTAGTTACTTCCGGAACATAAAGAAGGCTTCACATATTTATGAACACCAGGTCTGTTGGGTAGAATCGGTTACACCGATTTTTTGATTAGAAGCGGTCATGCCCTTTTAAAGGTTGCGGATTCTAATCCTGTAAGAAAAGAGATATATGTATGCATTTATGTATAAATTCGCGCCTTGTTCCCAACGGGTTAGGCAGAGACAATCTTCTTCCACTCGCTACGGTCCTGACATACGTCTTTCGCTTCTTTCACTTTCATCAATCTTCGCATGCATGGCTCCTTGGTTGAGAGTACTCTTGACCTGGCCTTTTTTCAGAACGTCTCCGATTTGATCGTGAAATGTTCGCCTAGTTCTTCCTCTCCCGACTCTACTATTTACACTCGCCTCATATATTTGTTTCGTCATATTATATACATATTAAATATATACATACATGGAATATATTATGTATATATTCAATATATACTTAAATTAGATATATACATATTAAATATGAGGCATAAGAAAGAAGGAAAAGGAAACAACCAGCTATTGCCCGCGTTTTATTCGTGTATATTCTATGAGAATGTAGTTATTTAATTACTGCTACCGGCAAGTAGTATTGTTGACCTCCAATAGTACCTGCAAGTACGTAATACCTGCAGTAATTACGCCTAATTACTGTAGCTTAATCTAATTATTAAATTTTTTTAAACTTCGCGCAGGAAACCTAAATATTACCCGGGTAAAAGGTATACTCCGTACACAGTCCTTCACTCTCTAGTGAAAGTTTCGTCAAAATTTTCCAAGATCAACACAGAGAGACACGCGTAATTTTAAGTTTTTTTTTTGTGAACATGAAGAGTATCTTTGCCTTATTGCTACTTCGCTCGAAAGGAGCCATCGTTCGACCGTTTAAATACTATTATGAGAAGATCCCGGGCCAGGGTAAACTTTTTTTTTTTAATGGGAAAGGGGGCAAACGAGCAAGCGGTTCACCTGATGGTACGTACATCTGCAACACCAGTGGTGCTGCAGCTGCGTTGCCGGCCTTTAAGGGTATTTGGGAAATGGAAGGGAGGATGGGGAGGGGATGGGAAGGCGGATTATGCCTCCGGATAACTCACTCACCGAACAAAACGCAGAAGCATAAGATGGCCTCTACTTAACGCCGGTGTTCTGCGAGGCCGTGATTCCAACTCGCTCGAGCCGGCCTCATCCCGGCAGCAGCAAAAGCCTTCGCTTGGCTCTACCACATTTAAAATTAAACCACACCTCATATTTCCAGGCCTGTCGATGTGCGTGAGCGCGCTGGGCTCGCCCGCCCGCTCCTCGCCGGTGTCGGCCGGCTCGGAGCACGGCGAGCGGTTCAGTCGGAAGGTGTTCGTCGGTGGACTGCCACCGGACATCGATGAAGGTTAGTGATACATAAGTGAAGAAGATATACACTTCTTTTGGAGCGTTGCGGGCGAAATGATGCGCCCGCGCACCGGGTAACCTCGCAATTTACACGATGAAGTTGCTCGCTAGAAACTTATATCTATATTTAATCATGTCTGGGAAGTTCGTAGGGAACCTGTGTAAATGCGCTGCTGTCTCTTACCTGTCTGGTGCGATTGGGGAACAGTCGGATAGAATTTCTGCCATTAGCCTATCACCAGAGTCTTGATGTTTCTTCTTTATTTAGCAAGGTGCAATGCACATGCAGACGTGCTCCACGTTTTGAATAAAAACATACAACCAAAGTGTTAAGTTTTGTGTTATACACAAATAAATCGATGTAATGCGATGTTGGAGTACAAAACTGTAACGTAAGAATCTGTCCATCCTCGTTCTTTCCGAGGGTGTCGTAACTATAGGAAAAATCTCATGGTGATCTTTGGGAGATGAAACCGACGACATTAGAATATTGATTATTACCAGAAACTTTAAAGAAGTTCGATGTTGTTGGGTTGATAATCTGAGTTTCTCGAACACTAGATTTTGTCTATGGGAAGGCGGGGACATCATGGGCTGGTGAAGCCCATTTGGCTACCATGCGTCGTGCCAAATTGAAATCTGTAATCTCTGTCCACATCCCCTAGGGTGACACGTGTATTTATATACAGATGTTTTTCTCCATTTTGTTTTTATGAACTAACAACCGTAGGGAGATAAGGTTTTCGAGTGGAGAACCTCAGTACACGCAAGCGCAGAGTAAGACGAACCTGCACAGTGTTGCAATGAGGAAGTCGATGGATACAGGTGGCACAGGGCCGTGCTTTAGACAATCCTTGGAGGTGGCAATGTTTGTAAAGTAAGGGCATATAACGCCATCTGTCGCATGCCACGGGATTTACGGGCGTTTCACCCAAGTTCACTTCCCCTCCCACATCGGCCCCTCCATCTCCCAAATATCCTTAAAGGCCGGCAGCGCACCTGCAGCACCTGCTGGTGGTTGTAGATGTACGCGGGCGGCGGTAATCACATACCATCAGGTGAACCGTTTGCTCGTTTGCCGCCTTTGCCATAAAAAAAAAAGTAGGTCTGGCTGGTTCTCTCACGCCCATCCGTTAGTATCTACAAAGTATATTTATACTTTGTAGATACTGAATGCTTGGCAATACTTGTCGGCAGGCAGCTGCACTTGTTCCTCTAAACAGCCTTGAATGCATTTGCAGAGCGCATCGATTGTCCGACGGCTGTTGCCCGGCGACGTCGGTGCAAACATGGCACGATTGCTTTCAAATGCAACTGCTGGCATTAGGACGACCGATAATTTTGACCCTGGATAGGTAGCCAGTAGCTCGGTGACGGGTTCAGTCTAAAGAGATGTTGTTGTAATGTTTAAAGGCCACAAAAATAGTCACTAAAATTCGAAAATCAATTAACGGACAGCATGTTGCAATGCCGTGGTAGTCTTCCAGGCCAGGCCGCTCACTTTACTATCATAGAGCGCGATTGACCTGGGCTCGATCCCCCCCGGTGCCGGCACCGCTAAAATTGTTAGTAGCAATTTTAAGTGCTGCAAACATCGTGAGGAAACCTGCAATGTCTGAGAAATAATAAAAATCTTATTTCGATTCGATTTCGATGTGTGAAGCCCGCCAACCCGCACAGGAGCAGCGTGGCGGGCCCTTCCGGCCTCCTACACCCTCTCTGATACTCGTATCTGAGAAGGAGGCCTTTGCCCAGACGTAGACACTTACAGGCTGCTACTTTACTTTACTTTTATGCTGCAATGTTGTGTTTTTGTATACCATCAAGGACGCAGTAGACCTATGAATTAATCATAGATACCGCTTCAACATTATTTTCAATATAAATCCGGCTTTTGTTAACAAAATGCAAATTAAAAAGGAAGTACAACAACCGCTGCAAACCACCGGTAGTCCGGTTCCCAGATCTTTTAGAGGCGAGACCTGTGCGCGGCTGTGGGACCTTCGAGATAGTCAAATGAATTAATGAAATTTCTTTATTTGAAGTGAGAAATTCAAATTTCGTTAGCCGATGGCCATTTTTTTTTTTATAATCCTCCCACCGTTTCGTAACGAGAGGCTCCCTCTGACGGAGATGAAACAGGCGAAAGAAACTCCGAAGGTGTACTCATTGATGGTGCTTATTCTAGTAATAAATGAGGAAATTTGTAATATAACCAAGCTATTTAAAGCCAACGACTCGGATTTCGAGACGGTCCTACAGTCTAATCAATGCTATCGTAAACCTTCCATTTAAGCGTTATCCTTATCCAATGAAAACATAATTTACTTGAACTGGGGGAAATGAGACATGCGCCTTCCGTATTACCTAACGATGGTCATTGATTACTCGACACCCGCGAACGTCTGCAACACCACGAGGAGCTGCAGGTGCGTTGCCGGATATTTAGGGGATGGGGGAGGAGGAAATGGGTTACCTCCACTCACCGAATAACAATTTTAAGTGCTGTATTTATCACGTGCTGAACGGTGATGGAAAACATCGTGAGGAAACCTGCATGTCTGTGAAATAATAATAATGTTTTCGAGGATATGTGAAGCCCGCCAATCCGCACTGAAACAGCGTGGCGGGTCCTTCCCGGCTCCTTAACCCTCTCTGAGTACTAGTATTTCAAAAGGAGGTTACTTTACTTTATACGGATTAAAATTTTGGAAAAAAAATTCTAAAATCAATCCTCGGTATCTTTTTCATTTGAACTATATTTGTTCACCGTTTCTCGCAAATAAATGTATTTTCTTACTCTACTTTCAGTTGGATTACACCCACACTTCTACACGTAACAAGTTCTATTTTAGTAGATTGTGTTATTATAATAACTTTTCTGTTCCGTTTGGAAAGAAAGAAAGAAACACGTTTATTCACGATCCTGAGACATTTTTAGAAAAATATCGTCACAAAAATAACTTATAAATTTAACCTTTAATATCGTGAAAGAATGGAAATGTTAAACTTAAAGTAAGACTAAGTCTGTACTCTGCAGCATGAGATCGCGAATATGTTCATACTTCCATGGGGAGAACCCAATCGATTTCGAATTTTAGTGGCTAATGTTAATCATTAGTTATCATAGCTTACCGTCCTAGGCTCGGACCTCGCGCGCCTGTGCACAAATCCCAGTCATATTTCAAAACACATTTCTAATTCCAATACCTATGTCATGGTAAAGTGACGACATAGAGATGTCCGAAGCCATGCAAGTTAAATCACTTGGAAACCTTACGAGGTCGGTTGCCCGTGGACCCTGTGAACAAGGAAATGCATTTTGCCGTTTCTGTGACAATCATATTTTATGCAAATTTTAATATGCGAACGGACCGGACTAATTTGTAAAATGTCGATATGCTTGACGTAGGAGCCAAACTTAAAACTGTACATTTTCAGTGTTACCACAAACACAATTACTCTTAAGTCTGTGAATAAAATAAAAAAGTAATCTGTGCTTGGCTAGCAATAGTTTTTTTTTCTGACATTCGTTTGAGCATTTCGTTTTTTTTTTATTTTTAGTCGGTAGAGTCATTCTCTGCCTTCTCAGGTGGAGTCCTCCGCGTAGGTAAGCAGTTCATCTGCCGCTGGTCTCCGGTTCGATTGGTAAAGGTAGGAGTTGCCAGTATAATCACGGGCTGCGCGGCACTCGACGACCTTAGTCCTCAGTGATGACTACGCATTCTTGAAGACCAGTAAACCTTCGATTGAGGTTATTTAGGTATTGTACGCGGTAGAGCCAAGCGGCGGGTTTTGCTGCTGCTCGAATGAGGCCGTCTCGACCGGGTTGCTACCACGGCCTCGCAGAATACCGGCGTGAAGTAGAGGTATATTGTGCTTCTGCGTTCCGTTCGGCGAGTGAGGTGACCGGAGGCCCACTCGCCCTCCCCATCCCCTTCCTTATCCTAGCTCCCATCTCCCAAATACCCTTAAAGACCGGCTGTGTAGCCCCTTACTACACAGTAAGGGGCTACACAGATGTGTCATCACCCCTGTGGATGACGACGGAACTTCTCCAACAGCCCGTAATTAAACTAGCTCTCCATAGCCTTGGAACTGGAACAAGTAGAGGGGGGCAAGCGGATTAGTTAGTTCCGTTACATGAAATTAAATTTTATCCAGTATTCAACCGGCTGTGAGAGTTCTTGCGTCTCTTGTCCTATAGACTCTTCTCGCTCATCTCTGCCCATTGACATTTGTACTCAGGTTCAATGTTGAAAATCAATCAATCGCATTAATAAGATAAACTTTATTGGGCAATGAATGGCCCGGATATAGCCCCCCAATCTTTTGGTTTCAATTCTTCAATTTAAAGTGTTCATTTACCATGCGCTAGGCGGCGAAGGCAAACGTCGCCCGGCGAATGTCCTTATTGTTGAGAAGCGGAGTTCCGGTCTTTACTTATTTCTTTGCCCAGCATTGGGACACTTACAGGTTGCTACTTTACTTTAATCTTAGTTACGGCGTCGCTTTTCGAAGTAAAAAATATCCAGTAATGTTCACCTGGAAATGTTTTATTATGAATCTCACCGCAACGGGGTTAGTGGTTCGGCGCCTTTTTTTCTACAATGGGTAACTTACATCGCTGTAATGTGAATTAGTACTTGAGACATAACTTTTGCATAACGTTTCTCTGCGTGATAGTCTGCAATGATGATATCCGCAGCAGAACTAAGGTAACCGACATAGCCGTAAAGATCGGCAAGCTGAAGTGGCAATGGGCAATAGCTCGCAGAACTGATAACCGTTGAGCCACATACAGGCAAACACAGTGTAGGACGACCCCCCTCAAGATGGAGTGACGACCTGCGCAGTGTTGCGGGAAGTCGATGGATGCAGGTGGGTCAGGAGCGAGCTTCGTGGCAATCTTTGGGCGAGGCGGAGGGGTTCAGCAGTGGACTTGTAATAGGCTGAAATGATGATGATGATGATTAATTAACCCCTTACTTAACCACAATCCGCACTGCTCCTATCTCCAAAACCCCTCTCAAACATTTAAGAGGAGGCCTATGCCCAACTGTAGGCTCTTGTAGGCTACTATTTCAATTGACTGAACACTCATCTCAAGCCATTTATTAAATTCTTTTAAAATGTGTGAAACAAATGTAAGTTCACGGTTAACTAGTAGAGGTAAGACTGCGAAGTGGGGGCATCGTTGGACAGCCAAGTAATCAATGTTACGTTGATGGATGCTTTTAGGGTAGCGGGATAAATAATTGCAATATTTTTTTTTCATTGTCGGCGGTGTGAGAACAGTCCATTGTCCACAGCTGGACTAATACCTCTTTAATGTTGGTCGTAACCAACTGGTCGTCCTTATTTTTTTAAAGTACGTAACAGCTATCTACTGTAGTGAAATTCCTCAAGGTGAACTTTACCCGTAACTCATTGTGTGCACCACTTTATTCTGCCAACCCAAGACCTTTATCTCATCTAGTTTTGTGCTATGTTTCAAGTTTCCAAGTCTGGTCTGCAAAAAGTTCCCTTAAAATGGATTGCAAAACCCAAACAGACAAATATGTAAGTGAGTTCATATTGAATTCTCATTCAGTTCTGAGCTATTTATGTTCAAATTTCTGATTCCCAGCTTGTTGAAGCTAGTTAAAAATCGATTTCATAATGTGTACCGAACAGACAGACAAATAAGTGTGACTTATTGAAAACGTGGTAAAAATTTTAAATGGAGTGATCGGGGATCTAGACGTTTTAGTGCTTTCCACCCACATTCCATCAGAGCTCATTTGGGGGAACGCGACGGGTGGTGAGCGTGGCGCCGTCTCGTCGTGTCAAGCCAATGATACATATCGTACACATGTTTCGAAAAACGTATTGGCAAAACTCTGACATTGAACTCGAGACAGGTCTTCCAGCTAGATCACAATGAACTGTGATTTGGGGCGAGCCCACGATAGATCATAAAACGTCTAACATGAAAGAAAGAAGAAAGAAAGTACTTTATTCATTGCCACAACTCAAGTAACACATAAGGAAAACTTAATTAACCTAACAAAAAACAATAATAATATTTTATTGCAGCAACAAAACGCTGTCCGACTCAGCATAATGCTGTAGCAATGCTAAACCACAACTACAGCGCTGGTATTCTGTCGGAACCGTGTTTTTTTTTTTCTTTTTTTTTTCGCGAGCAGTCATCGCAGGAATCAAAATATAAATAACAACAAAAAACATAATAATAATAACAATAAATATAGAAATACCCCATACAATAATAATAACAATATAATTCCGCATCAGCATAGAGTAATACACATCTAACCTCCAATGGATAACTGTAAACTGTACCTTAATTTCTTTAAATCTAAGTCTAAGTTTTCTTCGTATCTTACAACGAGGACTAACAATTTTTTACCACTATTAACCTAATTGCCATGTAAAAGAAGTGACCTATACCTAATTTTAAAACTAGCCTTTGATTGGTACCCACGAAGAGGTGGCGGTAGGTTGTTCCAACACTTGGTAATTGGCTAAGTAACGAAAACTACCTCGAAAAGCGGCATGCTCATTCAACATGGGTTGAAGCGAATCAGTGGTGGATATTGAAGGCCATTAAACTACGCCTTCGATTTGTAAACAAAGCCCGTGTTCCGTCCATAGACATAACGGCGCGTCTCTCGCTCATCGGCTGGGATCGCTATTGATTTTGTAATTACTTAGAATAGAAAAAAAAAATCGGGTCAAGTACGTTTCGACTACGTTTATGTAAGCGACAGTAAGTTCTGTATATTTTGTATTAGTCTTTTGTTTTTAAACAATGTTAAAAAACCTAGTGCTCATGTTATGCACACGACGACGTAGAGAGGCAATAGACAAAACATTCAACCGACAATGGAAAACGCTTTGATCGGCAGCGTTATATTTGAATTTATATATATTTATGTAATGTTTTAATGCATTTCTGGAACTTTCGAGGTGGTCTTACTTTTGTTGCCTTTAAACTTGTTTTTGGTTATTTTGAACACCCGACGAGACCAAATAGGTACCTGTAGTTTTTGAACTCTAATAGGGCTGGACGAGAAACGTCTGGAAACCACATCAAACAGAAAGGCCTATATGGCATTGGTAAATCGTGACGAGGATTTTTTTCTTATACCTGTTTTGTACTAACCAAAAAATGCTTCTATAACAATAGCAGCAAACAACTCATTTGTACAGCTCTGTTGGCTTAGATCAAAACTCTATATTCTTCTTCTTTAGCAGCCTGTAATCAGTTCACCAGTTGCCAGACATGGCCTTCACATAAAGATTATTAACAAATTTTGTAGTTATCGCGGATTTGTGACTACAGTACTAGACACTTTCCATCTTAGACACTTCTACCCAGCATCGATTCGAAAGTTCGTTTACACTCAAATATAATGATAACTCTTGGAATTAAAACAATGAAATAATCTGTTTCAGATGAAATTACTTCATCGTTCCGGCGATTTGGCCCACTGGTGGTGGATTGGCCCCATAAGGCCGAAAGCAAGAGCTACTTCCCGCCCAAGGGTTACGCATTTTTGCTGTTTCAGGTGAGCGTTTCATAACACTTGGTATACAAATGCTAAGTAATTTGTCTTCTACAGATAATATAGTCTTCTATGTAATTAAACACAAAACCCACTTAACAAAAAGGAATCTTTAATCTTTGAAATGTCAACCTACCTCTTGCCTTAACTAAAATTATTGCAGCAAAAAAAAACGCTATACACCATACGCCTTTTGATCTTAACAATGCTCCTTCCGTATTTCACAGGACGAGAGCTCTGTAGCAGCATTGATGGAGGCGTGTATCACGGACGACGATAAACTATATCTATGCGTGTCATCGCCGACGATCCGCGACAAGCCAGTCCAGATCCGGCCGTGGCGGCTCGCCGACGCCGACTTTGTCCTCGACGCGAGCATGCCACTCGATCCGAGGAAGACTGTGTTTGTCGGAGGGGTGCCGCGCCCACTTAAAGCTGGTGAGTTTATTTTTTTTTATTGGAAAGCCGGGCAAACATGTTAGCGATTCAACTGATGGTAAGTGATTACCGTCGCCCGCGTACATCTGCAACACCATAGGTGCTGCAGATGCGTTGCCGGCCTGTAAGGATATTTGGGAGAGAGGATGAGATCACTCACCGAACGAAACGCAATACCTCGACTTCACGCCGGTATTCTGCGAGGCCGATGTACCAACCCGGTCGAGCAGGCCCATTTGAGCAGCAGAAAAAGCCGCTTGGCTCTACCACGATTAGAAATAAAAAATATTGTATTTCTATGTATCGTTATATTCTCGGTAAATCGTTTTGATTGTGAAAAACAGTTCTCTTACTTAGACTAATTAGTACAAATGCGGCTCTTAGGTTCAAAAGAAGTCCTACCGCCTGCCAGTCAAATACAGTATTAATTTGATTGTTTTGACCAAAGCATTAGTTTCATTTAATTCTTACGAAATGACTATATAACAAAACGTTGGGACAGTCTCGTGGGTTTGTTATATCGGAGCGTGGTGTTCTCTTTGCAGTGGAGCTGGCGATGATAATGGATCGGTTGTACGGCGGCGTGTGCTACGCGGGTATCGACACGGATCCGGAGCTCAAGTATCCCAAGGTAAGAGATTTTTTATTGTAATCCTTAGATTTGGAGAATGCTCGACATTCTTAAAATATCTTCTTCTTCATCATCATCGGTCTGTGTCACTCCACTGCTGGAAGTGCCAAAGCGTCACTGTGCATGGTATCATCGCACTAGAGTCTAGTCGTCAGATGGTCGCCACGCCCTCGTTCGTTTGGGGAAAAGGTTCGTACCCCCACCCCCTACCCCCACCCCCGCCCCTTCCCTTCATACGAAATATCTGTATTGCTGCATTTAAAAAAGAACTACATTTAATTTTGTCATTGACTAACTACCTATATACCCTATAGACCAGAGGTGGCCAACCCTACGGCCGCTAGCGCGCACACGGTTGATCTGTAATGCGCCTGCGCTGCAAGATTTTTAAAATACAGACAGCCCCATTCCGCTTGCCCAGTTTCAGCATCGCCTCCTGTAACAAGCTCCTCATCTGCTCCGTTACCCGGGCGACCATTCAATTATTATTATTACCATTTACCATGTACCATAATCATTTTATTATATTGTTGTAACTTGTTTATTTTTATTCTCCCTCCTACCTTAGGTGGGTAAAAAAAAAAATAGTGCAAAAATTTTTCATTTCGAACTTACTTTGAAAAAGGTTAGGCCTACCCTTCGGTCTACAGTAGCGATGGGCAACCTAGAAAAAGAAGTTTAGAGTTTTAAATAAACCTAAATTTCAATTAAAAAGTTGTGACTTTCACTTGGCGGATCCGAGTACTTATTCACTTTATCACCGGTGTAACGTGGCTTTCAATTTCCAAATGTTAACTGTTTGGCTTTTTCTTTTCCGCATCCAGGGTGCGGGCAGAGTGGCGTTTTCCAATCAGCAGTCGTACATCGCCGCCATATCGGCGCGTTTCGTCCAGCTGCAGCACGGCGATATCGATAAACGCGTGGAGGTGAGAGACCTACTGCGCGCGCACCTACCGTGGATTCTCTGGCGCGGTCCTGCGTATTATCCTGGCTCTCGCTTTTTAAAAAAAAAAAAACTATTCATCATAATCAGGCCTATTCTGTACGCCTACTGAACACACTGGTCACTCCGAGGAAGCGCCGGACAAAGCCAGAGGACGTATTTCTCGACAGATCTGTAGCATACAGCGCTGGGTAGATTCCAGGTTGGTGAGAGCACCAGCGATGCCGCTCCCCGTCACTAATCTGTGACGGGAGCGGCATCGCTTAAAACGTACATACATACAAATTGTATGTTTCAAGGAATGGTTGGAAGGATTCGACGAAGCTTGCCAGAGATGTGGATAATGCAATGGAATACGATACAGGACATTTCTTATCTCGATTAAGAGTTATTATTTTAAGATGTTTGTAGCGCTTTTTAAAGTCGCGACGTGTTTGTGGATTTTATTACGAAACAATAATCGGCAACACATTACAAAATATTTTTTTGTTATTGAAAATACGGCAAACGAGCAAGCGGTTCACCTGGTGGTAAGTGATTACCGTCGCCCACGTACATCTGCAACACCATAGATGCCGCAGGTGCGTTGCCGGTCTTTAAGGATATTTGGGAGATGGGTGGGAAGAGGAGAGGAATAGGGAGGGATGTGGGCCTCCGGTTACCTCACTCACCGAACGAAACGCAGAAGCACAAGATGCCGCTACTTCACGCCGGTATTCCGCGAGGCCGCGGTACCAACCCGGTCGAGCCGGCCCATTCGAGCAGCAGCAAAAGCCGCCGCTTGACTCTACCACGCTTATAAACTACGAATTTGATTGTACTTAACCGCGTAAAAAAATTTCACTGCGCAGCGACTTGTGGCTAACTTAACAGCCGCCTTAGTCTGTGGCCACTTTTGGCGCGAACTCTAGAAGTGATGGTTTTACATAGAATTTTAATGTTTTTTTTTGTGTTTTGTTCCTATTTTGATATGCTTGTGAATGAATTGTAATGCCACAGTAATGAGGAAAATCAATGAAATCACGACAAGAATTTAAAAAAAAATGTTTAGATGCCACTTTGACACTGGCAGATAGTTGTACACTTTTGCCATATGTATATTTTATTCTATCTTTTTATTACAGTTATAACGTTCGTGAACACGAGCGATCCTCATGTACGATTTTGTCCGATTCGCAGGTGAAGCCGTACGTCCTGGACGATCAGATGTGCGACGAGTGCGCCGGCGCACGCTGCGGCTCTAAGTTTGCGCCCTTCTTCTGCGCGAACGTCACCTGCCTGCAGGTCCGTATGGCAGGCTAACCCATTTGAATGTCATCTCTGTCTCCATCGACTGTGGTCCATACAAAACTTGTCCTTGCTCACGCTGCTCCAATGCGGGATCAGCGGACCTCTGAATAATAATTATTATTGCTCAGATACAAATTTGCTCATATGGATATATTACATGGTAATTTTTTTAGTGAAGGTGCATAAGGCCACGGATGTGACCTACAGAGTCTAGTGCCCCAACACCTCTTGTGCTGCTCCCTTATGGTCCCCGAGCCCCCACGGCTCTACATTAAATGATTTTATTTTAATTTTCAGTACTATTGCGAACACTGCTGGGCCACGATCCACTCGCGGCCGGGCAGGGAGTTCCACAAGCCGTTGGTAAAGGAAGGCGCCGATCGGCCCCGGGCGGTCCCCTTCCGTTGGTGTTAGTGAGCGACGTTGGTACCAGCGCGCCTTTATGTAGCAACACTGTTACAGCGCCTCGCACTCTACAGTCTTACGTTGGCCGTACCCTTCTGCCGAGTGCCAGTTCGGAGCAACCTTGCTATACTATGCAGCTATGTTACTCTCTGATTTTGCCTAAACCACAAAACGTTCACGAGTGCCGATTCGCTAATATTGGCTCAGTGGCGTTATTCACATGTAGCAACATTGCTCCGATGCTCGCGCTATTGTCACACGTTGAACTTTAATGGTTTGATGTACGTACATGCAATCGACGATTGTTGTAGCTTTTTGAAAACTACACGCTGCGGACGTTTGTTCGCCATTTGTAGTTTAGCTACATTTGTTGGCTAGTCAATGCTGTTGGTAACGCCGAGATGGGATTCAATGTCTTTGCTACATAACACTACAATTGAACTCGTTGTAGTTCCACACCACAATATTGTCTAAAACTGCAATGTCTGTCTGTACTGTGCGTCCGAAGTATTCCCGGCTGACGTACATTTTTCACTCTCTACGAGAAAGTGGTTTCTACTTAACTAAAATTAATTGAATATATGTCGTTGCATCAAAAAAACGTCACGATATTACGTGAGTCATAGTATATATTCAAAGTATAGCATTTCACTTACTGTGGAGAATTAAGTCACCAATTGTAGTTTTACTATTTTATTCTGAATCGTAATAAATCTTTACGAGAATAAATTTATGATACTAGCAACATTGACTTCCAATAAAGCTCGTCTAAAACGAATGCCGTGGCTTACAATCTAACGAAACCAAAGACCCACGCAGTCTTTGTCTATGACCGTTTAATTTTTTATTTCACAATGACAGATGATGGTTAGAGTAGCCAGCGCCTTCCGGCAATGCGGTGTTTTTAAATATCTCTGACATTAAGTCCATGATTTGACGTAACTGGCTGGAAAAAAAGCTGATCGGTCTACGAAAGCCGAAATAAATAAAGCAACATTATCCAAAGTTTAATCTAATATTAAGCAAGATTATAGATTTCAAGTACAAGGTGTCGATGCTTTCTTGAGTTTTCTTTCGCACACTACTGTCCACCGTTTAGTGTTGCCAGTTTATAAAACTTCATACTTCTAAATTGTAGTATTTTGATGTACGTGTAGAAGAAAATTTAAGAAGCATTCTATCGATATAAGCAAAATGTGTATTCAAATAAATAAAAAAACTTAGCTAGTTGTCAGTTTGTCTCGTTAGTAAGGGTCTATCTCGAAATAGGGATCGTAGCTCTCGGCGGCAGAATTAGGGCCGGTATGTATACGGCGGTAATTGTGCCGCCAGTTGGCGCGGTCGCATAATCGTAAGACATAATGTATAAGACATAAGTGGAATGTCTGATATCTTGAGAAAAAAAAAACATATTTGTACCTGTGTAGCTAGAATGAATTTTTCCTCTATTTAAACCCCCCATCCCTCTCATTTTTGTTTTAGGACTTGGATATTGTTGCATTTTTCTTGACTCACTCGTTTAGTTTTTTGTTCGATTAGTGTACGGCGGTACTTTAGTGTGGTTTCTAGACCAGAACTGGATTTGGTTTTTATTGTACCTAAAAGGCAATGGTTGAGCCAATAAGGATATAAGACTACTTTGTTATCGTATTTAATATTCAAAGGCGCTTGATACAATTTGTTTCGTATCGGTTTACAGTTTTGGTAAAATGGCCAATATAAAAAGTCACTGTTTGAAAGACACTTATTTTTTTTTTCATAAAACCACAGACAAGCTTTGTTGTTCTAAAAACTAGTTTCAAAGATGATGCAAGTTTCTCCCCTTGCCTGTAGGTACAATGGAATGGTCATGCGGTCAGTCTTTGATTAACATTTGATTTGGTTTACAATCATGTCGCTGTCGACAATGGTTTCAACGATCATGATTTTGGTTTCAACGATCACGAGGTTGGGTGTTCGTTTGTTTGTTCGGCGAACGTGTATGTTCGCTCGCTCGCTCGTTCCCGGGCCTCGCTTGCAGGAGGCGATACGGAAACGATTTCTAGTACAAACAAATAATAAAACGTTACCGATTTTGGCTGTAGTTTTCGCTCTTATATTTTTAGCGTAATGAAATGGTATATAATAAATGAATTATTATTTTTTTTTTGGATTCGCCGGGAATGTGCAATAGACGGTAGAATTAGTACCTGTTAGGATTTTTATCCTACGCTGTTTAACTTAGTGTTACGATAGTTCACGTATGCCTTTTTAACTCTCGGTTAACGGTTAGGTTTGAATACGGACTCGGAATACGATTTCAGATCGTCTGGTCTTGAACCATCGTCGATCATTTGGTTCTAGCGGTGCGTGTTCTAACCTTGCCAATAAGTATTTCGGACGCCTATGTCGTTTTTTTTATTCATATAGAACAGCAATGGGTTCAGAAACTCGGGTTAAATCATAAATGGGAAGTACGAAAGTTAAATTTTGAATTAAGGGAATAACGGCATTGCTTAGTTTAGTTTAAATGACATGGGCGTGATCGATATAAGTTAAGGCTAATTTATGCGGGGGTATGTACTTAAAGAAATATTAGTTATCGGATACAGCCACCGTATCCCGATCGGCCACGGACGCATATAGACTGTAGTGAAAAGACTTGCGCGAATTTTTTGACGTTTTTTCCATGAGTTTTGAAACGGTTTTGTCGTGTCGTTGTATATTTTCGAAATTCAAGTGAGGCGAAGTGCCTTGGTGTCGGTGGGTGTCGGGTGCACCCCCGCTCCTTGAATGTGACGGTTGCGAAGTGTTTGTCTTCTCCCTGTATTTGTAAACTTTCCGTCCACTGTTGGACATCAGAAACAAAATTGTGAAATACGCTAAATCCTCTACCCAACACGTGAGCACCAAAATAAACTAAGAGAAAATCTTATCGTTAACAAGAATAAGATGGAATGTAACATTTTCCATTCTAGTGCTGGACTCATTTTGTGGTTTATTTTAGTGCAATGAAGAGAGCAGAAAGCTTTAAGGGGCAACCGTCTCATTCTAAAAAATACGGTTCCTTTAACGCGTCGCCTGTATGGAACGATCCAGTTTTTTGATTCCTCAAGGCAGCGAGGGTTTTGGTCTATCGACTATACTGAAATGTTATTCACCACATTCGATACACCTTTTCTCTTTATCGGATCAATGGCGTTCGGTCCGCAGTTCGTAGGGATGCTGGCGGATTTTCTAAACTTAAGTAGATTCAATTGATATTTAAATAGCGTAAACTGCGTCAAGTTCTATTAATATTGAACTCTTTAGTATATGAGAATATTTTATATTTTCTTAGTGTTAAAATACTTCAACGCGAGGGAATGCCGTTAGTGGCGAAGTCTCTTAAAGAATCCATAAGTAGTTTCAAATTATTGCTAAACGCGATTTTGAGGGTGGTTTTCTCTCGTAGTAAACATTTCAGATAATTCTGGAACACGTCATGAACGCCCCGAATTGCACTTGTTCAAACTTTTCCTCGGCACTAGACTTTTCGATCATGCCTTCAAAGAGAACCGCAATATTTAACCTACTTTTAGACAAATTCCTATATTTTGAGTGCATTTTGATAATTTGGTATGTTTTTTCTCATGGTGTTATGTGACAACACTTTTCCTTTTTTCGAGCATCTAAAAATTATACGGTTATTTGCAATGCTATTTTTGTTCTCAATCGTTCGTTTTTAATTGTTTACTATTTGTGGTTGATATCTGTGTATTTCACAATTCTTTATCGGTTTTTAAAATGATATTGCTCAATGTTTTTTCGGTGTAAAACTGTCTCGATGTGCCCCCTCACCCCTCCTTGTGACGAAACGGCGGTACGCGTGAGTGAGTATGTGTTGTCGCACTGTCCCATTTTGTATTTTTGTATTTTTATAAAAAACTAAAACGATTAACGCGAATTCGGTCGTGATTTTTTACTTTACGCGCAACGTTGTAGCAAACTAACGCTAGGGTGACAGCTGTCAATGTCACTTGACGTTTCGGCGGATCATTATTTTGAATAGATAAGAATTCGTTACTTACCCAGCGATTTAAGAAATTGGTGTTAGACTATAATGCCGAGGTGTTTGGGATATGTGGTCTGTGCGAGCGGTTGGATTTTTTTGCAGTATGCCTAGAATATGAATGTCGGGATGGCATAGTTAGACGCCGTTCGGCGGCTTTCTTGTCTACTCGACGTTGGAAAGGAGGAAGTTTAGCTTTTTTTGTCTTTTGTAACGATGTTTTAGTCGGCACTAATACTCCAGAGTTACGATCATTGCAAATGCAGTGACTGCACGATATCCTAATAGAATAGTGCCGACGTCATCAATATATGGACTTTTTAGGGTTTTTTTTGTACAAATTGTTGATCGCCCCGCAAGTTTTTATTTTGATCGTTTAGTTTCTAGAGTTCCAATTTTGTTTTGTAGATGAGATTTGATTTGGAGTATCATTTACGTTTCATAATGGCGGGGCGGCGTATTTGGTTTGTTCCTTTTCATTGTTTTGTCTTTAGTTCGTTACTTTTTAGGTTGTTTTTTGCATGAGCCATTGTTTATGGTCGCCGTGAGGCGGATTGTTCTCGTTGTTTGTACGTTGTCTGTTCTCTATTGGTAGCTGTAAACTGTTCTTTATTGTTTCTAGACGCTAATTTTTCTCGTTTGGCATATCACTGAGTGAGTTGAACTACACGGCAGGGGGCGTTGCGGTGTCGTTCGATTAGAGTTTCTTATATACATTTTGTAAACGTGTTTGTACGTTTTTTATGATATCGTAGCTAAACTTGAAAATGTAAACGAATTGTTGTTGTTAATAATTGAACTCGATTTGTCCCCTCGTCTCGTCCCGAGTGAGTTTTTTTCGCACTTTATTCACTTGCATGTACATAGTGGAACGATTCGTTGTTTCTTAGTAAAAGAAAATAAAAAATCCGCAAAAAAATATTTTTTATGACTTGTCGGCGGCGGACCGAGATTAGAAAATTTTTTCTTCGCGTGCGCCCGTACGTGAGGGCTTGTAAATTAAAAATGCTAGGATCTTAGTAAAATTATTACCTTAATAAACAAAATAGCGAAAAGTAGCGCAATTCATTGATACCTAGTTGATATAATGAAAACATAGTACCTAAATACCTTGTAACGTTGCTAGAGAATATTAAGTTTATATAAATGTTTCTTGCACTGTCTTTTGCGTCGGATATTTTTCTAATTCATCACAACTTTTAACGTTTGACACATCACAGATTGAAAATGTTTGAGGCGGTCCCACATCGAGCCGCGCGCCTTTGTTCAGCTTCGATCGATAAAAATAATCGAACTGACAATGTCGATGTGTGCGCGTGTGCGCGTGTGCGCGGTGTGGGACTGCCTGCAGAGACCAAGCCGGGATGGTGCATAGGAGAATATTTTTTTACTAAATTTTCAAATAAACCGACTCCTTTAGCCTCGGACCCAAAGGCCGGAGAGATCGTTAGCTTTCCGTTTCGCTTGCTGTACAGTTCCAATATTTAGATGATGAAGTAACGTTTCAACTTTGTTAAGTCAACGTACTTTATGCAACAAATCTCTTTTATCTGAAGAGATGCTAAAATTATATCAATTTCTGAAATGTCCAAATTTTTTCTACATTAACATTCAAAAGGGGTCGGGGATTCGCTCTAATTTGAAATTAGAATTATATATTTTTATAGACAGTTGTTTCAGTGACTCGTTGTAGACTATCAATTTTGTTAAGACCAGGGGGACCTTTGCTCGCATGAACACTTTTTGATATAGATATGAAATATACGATTTTAGTGATACAAACGGAATGCAAAGTGTATCGTTCTGTATCGCGGCGGTATATGTAAAAAGTGTTCACGGCAAGCTCCCCCTCAATTGCGACGCGGCCTCGGCCACCTGCGATGCCCAATTCATAGTTAATTTTTCGTTTGTCAAAGACAGGTAAATAGTGTTGACGAAAAACCGATATATCGAATTTTGTTATTTAAAATTTCAACTAATTGCATAAGTATTGTATTATCGATTCTATTTCACAAAATATCGACGGCTTATCAATATTTTGTGCGTTACGTTTTCGGATTGTAGATTATGATTTGTATTCATATTTATAAATGCCGAGAAACAATTGGCATTGCAGGTGACAGCGCCTGTGCTCGAGATCTGTATAGAAAATATTTTTTGTGTTGTTTAATAATCAAACGTTTCGATGCAGAAATTGCCGGTATTCGTTTGGTTCAAATGTTATTCGATAACTTAAATTCATCATCATCATCGAATGGAGATCAAATGTTCTGCACGGATAAATAAACCATCCTCGATCTCTGAGGATAATTTTTTGAAATGTGTGGAATACTTTTGGACCAAACGAAGCTCGAATATTTTTTACGTAAATGTTTTTGTCTAAAAATATTTTGTTGACGCGGATTTTTTTGACGCGATTAAACAATCCGCTTGTGGAAAAATTGTCGCATCTTAGTTTGAAATGCAATTTAAACTTTAGACTATTGTGAAGATATTAAAATGAATTTTAAAAAACTCTCTCCCTGCGTTTCATCTTTCGTCTTCGCTTTCTGGGATAGTGCAATGGACTCGAATTTTTTTTGTTCGGTTTGCTTTATTTTGTCCTTCTTTTTGCGTGTGAATCGGTTCTTTAAGCGTGTTGTCACAGCTCCTATTTTTGTAAGTACATTTTCGAGCTATATTTTCTCCACGTATGATGACCAAAGATGACGTCCCAAAGACGACGCTACCAAAAAGACATGCGGAACCGGCACTCGGCCGTTTCCGTGATTCCTATTTTACTTAATTCCGGAGAAAGTGTGGACTCGAATTAGTTTTTTTTTTATATAATTTTATAGACGATACAATTCCCGCTTGTTTGGATGTATTTTTGAAGTTATTTCCTATTTATTTATTTTTTACCTTTTTGTATAACGTTTTTTTTTTATTTAATTTTTATCATTTATCAATTAGTAGTTACGGTTTATCACATTAGTTAGTTGTTCACGTTATTTTAGTGTTAATTATTTTTCAGTATTTCAAAGTTTTTCTATAAGTAATTTTACACAGCAAATTAGCGTAATTTAAGCTTTGCCCGATGTAAAGAAGTTGACGGATTGCACGTTGGCTGTAAAAGAGTAAGTTAAGGAGTATCTATGTATATTTAACAATTAATGAAAATAGTGAAATATGAAAAATATGTAAAAAAATAACACAAAAAAAGTAGATCAAAATTTCCGAATCAGAGCTTTACCGGTTTTTCAATAATTGTATTTATTACTTGAAGTTGTTTTGAGCGGCAATTACGATACAGTTTTTATATATTTATATTTATGTAAAATCACTAAACGATTACGTGTAGATGTAAACCAAGTAGTTTTGATTTTAATTATTTTTTAAGAGTGAATTTTATTTTTTTGTTGTTTGAATAGTAATATATCTTAGAGTAATGTTGCACTTGAGGGAGGTGGAGTGAATTTTGATATTGGCATTTTAGAAAACTTTGCGTCTGTGTATGAAATGGAAATTTCAACGACATTGTCCATAATCATTCCCTTTTTGAGATTTTTTTTACAAATTTATTTGGCGTTTGACATTCTGACGCGATGAAGACGTTTGATAACAAATAAAGTTACATTTGCCACATTGTATCACAATTCGCATTAAGAACACACTCGTATTAAGCTTCTGTTTTATTGATCGAAACCGCATTTAATATAATAGCAGACAAACATGACAGTTAACAAAACTTTACCCAAAAACGTACACCAATAAACCACTCAACACACACAACTGTGTGCCAGACTACTGATAAAATGATAATCCAACTATGTTTCATTTTGTTTCGTTTTCACACACTGGACCTGCCTTTACTTTCCACCTTTTTTTATTATTAAGAATCGGTTTTTCGTTTCTTTAAAAAAAACTTTAGTACTTTCGTTCTGACAATGGGTGACTTGAAAAAAAAAACTGGTCACTTTTTATGAGCTGTCATTATGTTGTAGTTGATGTTGCTACACATGAAAAAAAAAAGGATTTTTAATGTCAAGTGTCATGATCAAATAAAATACATGGTAAACCACCACCACATTGAAGAGGGTATAAGTTAATAGGTTTAGTCTGCTATTATATTAAATGTGGGATCGAAACACAACGCTGCTACTGCATGCGTCATGCTGTCGGACATTTCGGGAGCGTTAAGAATGGTCCGTTCTGTTCCGAGAGGTACATCATCACGATGGAGTCTGCATTGTGCGTTCCGATCAACAGAACGAAGCTTTATCCGCGATTGTAACTGTTGTCTGCGTGTGAAAACGTTATCCGTTGTACCGATTTAACGTCTATAATGCTTAACCTAGTCACGAACCTTCAAAATTGGGGGGGGCATGACAACACTCCAACTCCCGCTAAGTTCAGTAGATATTGTTTAAAACTGAAATACTTGAATTTTTATATGAATTTTATTATTATAATATGGTATTTTACTAAATATTAGTCCAATATTAAATCTTTATACGATTGTTTTATTTTTCATCCTATATCTGTATAAGTAATGATCATTAGATATTTGAGTTTTTATTTAGTATTTAGGCTGGTGTATTATTTATAGATGTTATGCGACCAATGCATTCGAAAGCACTTTAAATTATCCAACGACTCTTTCTGAACGGGTCACGTTTCTGTAAAGACCAATACATTAAAAAAAATTGCGCGTGTATCAGTGTATGTATACACACACACACACGTGCAAGAAGTGACACTTCTATGGATTATCGCACGTATTCTATGTATTCTATTAAAATATGCTTAAGGTATTTTTCTTCACTATGCTGTATATATTATCTCGTATACTATTATTTCGAGGATATGTGAAGCCAACCCGCACTGGAGCAGCGTGGCGGGCCCTTCCCAGCTCCAAAACCATTTAAGATATTTTAGGCATTTGCGCAGCAAAGGGCACTTAAAGGCTGCTATTTTACGACTATAGATAAAACTAGATGTATAATTGCGCATGCGTCCTGTTCTGCCATAGAACTGACATGTATATATAGACATATGTTGATAAGTATTGATATAATATACATTACCATATACCTTAGTACACCGTACACCGTACGTAACATACACGAAACATTACTTTAGGCTATGGTTGTGTCCTCCGGGCCGTTTCGAACACGATCTTCCGAATACGGTCGTCAGTCGTCTACTACGGGGGGGATATTATAGTGCCCTAAAAGGACGAGCGAACGCAGGCACTCCCACGACTTAACCTTCCCACATCCGATATAATGCTGGTGCGATAATATCCGTGGCATGGTTATGGTCAGAGACACTGAACGAACAGAACATAAACAGACCCGAAAACTGATAATTTATGATTAAGGCTCTGGATTCGAAGCCAAACACTATGGTGCAACAATCCGGTACATTAACAACTAAGCCACGTGGTTAAGGTTTACTTATGAAACATATTCACATTCAACGTAACGCGTAACATTAATCGATTATAAAAAAAAATCAAGTACTACACGACAAAACTCATCACACTGCCACGATATCTGGAAACCGGATAATAGGGAACAGCCAACTGTCAAGTTCGCAGGTGTGATGTCTTCTCCACAAACAAATTTTGAACCAATTTACTTACCGTCGCTGTCATGGTGTAAGACCTAGTTATCACAAGAACCTCAAGTACTTAGTTGTGAAAATAGTCGTACTTCACAAAAATAAACATTAAGGTTGTAACTGCCACGGTGCCTGAGATCTAGTCATCACTAGAGGTGCAGCGTCTGGTCCAAAAACGTACGACGGTGTAATTGAAGTCCACGTTGGTCTTGATCTTTATTTATTTAAGCATTATTTGTATACCTTTATAAAAGTATTGCAAAGGAGGGACTATCCCTTTTGGTATTCTCTGTCAATCAACCCGAGGCGTGGAGAGATATTGTTAAGGCGCAAAACGTAAAAGTTGTAAATAAAACAATAATATTACTACAGATGCTTTCAAGAACGCAGTTTCTTTGTCAGGCCATCTGTTTTAATTTACATGTTATTTTTGTGAGATATGTATGATTGTGAATCCACACCAGTTTGTATTATTTAGTAGGCAGCTAATTGGATCTTGTGGTCCCGATTCTGGAATGTGTAATAATAATAGTTAAATGTAGTAATCTAGTCAAGATACTTACCCATATTGAAGTAGCTCCTCAATTCAAATATGCGCGTCTCCTACTGCCAAAAGTAATGGGCGAATGTTTGAAGAAAATTGTACAATAATACTATACAATAATAATACATTCTAAAAACTTCTAAAATTCAAAAAGATACAAAGTACTTCTCACACAAAGATATAGT
This sequence comes from Bhutanitis thaidina, assembly GCA_029286595.1. Classification (NCBI taxonomy): domain Eukaryota; kingdom Metazoa; phylum Arthropoda; class Insecta; order Lepidoptera; family Papilionidae; genus Bhutanitis; species Bhutanitis thaidina. Next base: position 2,098,191 of record JAGSMS010000039.1, on the reverse strand, counting down.
ACCTACCTTTTGATATGGCAAATCTGAGACAAACCGGAGATGTTCAGTTCAAATCGACCAGTTTCGGTATAGAAGAGCGTTTTCTATGTCGCCTTTTGTTACTATCTATATATATCTATTTAGTAAACCTTTGTGTTCTCGTAACATTATACAACTTAAAACAAAATTAAAGCTCTCCATGTTATATTCATCGCTTTTTTTTAATAGAAGTTTCGACTGTTCCTGCTTTGTAGTCTGTGGTGTGACACCAGAACCACTAATGTCATGTCAGTCTTACTATAATGTTATGTATGTGATTTGTTTCTTATTACAAAGTACATTTGTATATAACATGGAGATTTCTTATTAAAATAACAAGAAAATACAGAAACAGTACCAAATTAAATTACACTAATCTCACGGTTTCATAAACCAAAAAATGGAAAGTGTAGAAATTAAATATCAGACAGATGTTTATGGAGAAAGCGGTGGAACGAAATACGTGTCTAACCATCTTGAGGACACCACGCGCAACGAAAATCGAACTTCACCACCTCGAATTGCTGAGGTTTTATCATTTAATCGTTATTGTCCTCATTGCAACCTTAATTTCGACGACAAATTGAAATATGAGCATCACAATATCGAAATGCATTCACTAAAGAAAGGTTTCGTATGCGAATTCTGTCAGACAGTGTTCCGTCGGCATAATCATCTCAAACGGCACATACAAAGCCTGCACTCGAACCAGAAGTGTTACCACTGCCCTGTTTGCGACAAGGATTGCAAACGAGAGGATGAAATGTTGAAGCACATTAAACAGAATCATGCGACTGAGGAAGAAGTTTTTCACTGCAGGGACTTTAACTGCGCTTATCAGTGTAATACGATGACAGCTTTACAGAAGCACGAAAACTCGCATTTACTAACAGAGAGATATGTCTGTCCACATTGTAACACAATTTATAAACGCAAGGATCACATGGTCAGACATGTGAAATCGCAGCATTTAAATCAGCTTGTTGTGTGTCCGATATGCCAGCAGACTTATAAAAGGAAAGACCATGTTGTCAGACATGTAAGAGAGAAGCATAGAATGGGATACTTGAATGGGAAGCTTGTGAAATCTGCAGATATACTTTAAATGTGTATAAAAAGCTTTTGAATACATTTTCAAAATTGTGTTGATAAGTTTAAAAAATCTTAAATTGGTGTTTAATACATAAATTAAATGTGTAAGTTGTTATACTCCATTGTGAATTAATTAAATAATAATAATGGTTTATGTTTATAAAACTGTTAAAAAGTCTGTACATAATTTTATATACTCCAAATATACATGATAGGGTTAATTTTTGTCTCTTTGTTTGAGCATCAAGTAAAAGCTGAACCTATTTTGATGACATTTTCACTGTTCAACTAATATCAATCCAGGTGTTCATTTTATTTACTTAAAAATAGCTCCACATGATTGGAAGTTAATCATAGCATTCAATATTTTATTATATGTAACAAACTTCAAAACAAAGAGAAGTTATAACTCAACTGTTTTTTTTTAATATCTGTGTGGATGTATAATTAGAACATTCCACAGCCAGATGTGAGGCTCACTTAAGGAGGGAGGTTTTTTAATTTAATTTTAAATTTTATGATAAGGAATTGATAATGATTTGAAATCTTACATAAAATACATTATTATCTGATGTTTAGAGATGAGGGGATAAGGATTGAAGAGAATATGTTACAGACCTCGTCCTCACAACCGTGCTTTACGGCAATCTTTATATTAAGTAACTGAGCTAGTTAGTAGAAAGGAAATATTAAAACAGTTAGATAGTGGTTAGGTGTTATTTATTATTGTTTTACAAAAAAATTATTTAATTAGATTAATTTCTATGCTTGTAATGAGCAGTTATTTGTACAGGATCAGAAAAAAATTTGATTGATTTGCAATTCACTTAATAAAAAAACTTATTGTTAAATCACTAAAAAAATTTTTTTAAATGTGTAATAATAACCACAAATTAATGTAAAAACGATTAAATCTGTGTACAATTGGAATTTTTTATTAGTTTGTATTTATTTCATTAAATTAGATTAGCATGTAAATGCATCTTTATTAAAAAAAATATTTCACAATATACACAATCTCTCCTTGGGTGAATAATGAGATGATTTGGAGTTTATCTTTTCTAACTGCCAAATACATAATCAGTACGAATACCATCCATATTGTCACCATCAAATTAAGATTCATGTTTAAGGAAAGTTGCACTGTATTTTATTTGACCATGATATGGCCAGAGACTATCCACCCTAACCTGGTCTCATGCAGAACAAGGTTATCACTACCTAGCTTAATTTTCTGTGACCCTAACAAATCCCAAGAGAGATCAACACCGATTAAAATATATAAACAAACATAAGATGTCAGTTATGGATTAAAAAGATTTAATTCACAACTTGGGATTTGAATGGTAATCAATGGTCTCACCTGTGGACAACAGGTTCCATTTCATACAGTGTAACCTACGGTCCTGCGACATGAATGAGTGTGTTGTCGATGTTTACATGTTTTACATAGATTATATAGTAGTAATGTGCTAATTTTCATTAGCACATTACTACTATATATCTATAGTAGTGATAAGAAACATATACCTATATAAAAATCATATATTTATATAAACATCCATAACTCGCATGAAAACATTTATATTCATCATACAGATGGTTGCCTCTAGTAAGATTCGAACCCACAACATGCAGCTTCGAAAGTAGGTTTTACTTTCGACTAGGCTATCAGGCTGTCTAAATAAGAGAACACATTTTCTCATTTTATTCTCTCTTTATATCGGATTTTTCAATAAATTTCTATTTATTTTACATAAAAAGCAAAAGATGTCATAGCACTTTTTGCACTTAGTATTGGTTTTTTACCATTGTTATTGTTTATCCATTGGTGACATTAAGATAACATGTAACAAACTGACAAACAACTTATCTAATAACACCACTGGTATAAACTGCAAACATAATTTTCTCAATTTCTTTCTAGACTTCAATACAAAAACCTGTGCCGAGCCTTTCACTCTCATTTTCTCTGGATTAATGTGTTCTGTAGACTTGCGCATATACCTGCAAAAGATAAATGTATCTATGAAATACAATTCATTTCCGAAGGTTTCCTATTTTTTTTTTTTGATGTATGGAAAATGCTTTAAGCATAGCCGTTGCTGTTTGGAAGGCCACCCAACGGTTTGTCTGACTCGGATCTCAGAAGGAGAAACATATCGACTTTTAGTCACCATCCACCATCAGAGAACAATGACGCTGCATTGTTGGTGCGACGCCCGGCGTCTCGACGCTGGCTGCTGCTTTGCTATGCTCTGAAACCTGTTAACGAAAGATTTTCGTCAACTTGAGGGGAGCTCGCGGCCAGGGCCCCTCATAAGGTGCCTCGGCTTAGGATACCATCGATAAGGGTTTTTTTTCTTAGGATAGGATTATAGATTTTTATTTAAATCCTTAAATTAATTATTTGTGACCGATCATAATTGTGAGATAATCGATTTTTCTCTTAACGTCCTACGTTTATTTCTAAGCTAGCAAGTATACTATATTCGCCAAAAATACTGATTTAGTTCAATAAAATACCATACCAGCATACATCGCTACGGGACCTAGAGGCATATTAAATGCAAAAGCTGCCCCAAGTAATAGATCAGAAGATCGTCGACAACTTAATTCGATTTGTACATTGCGGCGCCATTAGCCGATTTGAAAAAGACCCTATAAAATTGTGGATATCTTATGCAGGAGCTTATCCAAAACTATCAGTTTTTTTTTACCATGGGGAAATGCCTAGCGCATATCCGCCATCGCGGGGGCAAAGAAGGGTTAAATCGGGCTGCCACCGAATACAACCCCTCGGTGTTCCACCTTCCGCCGTTAATGGGCAGGGTTTCGGGAACGCTTCATCACACAACCGCGACCCTACTATTGTGTAATGATAGATGTATAAATTATTATTGCCGTAAAATAAAATATTTAAATTATTTGAGATTTTATTCAAGTTAATTTGAAAAAACTGCTAAAATTATTTACCAAAACGTAAATGTAGTTCATATAGAGAACTTAGAAATGTACTTCGTTGATAAAATAGTCACAATAATCTTAATTTTCGTATCAAATCTTCTAACTGAGATGTGATGTGAATAACTTTAGATAGTATTTGTACAAGAATCAAGCACCAAAGTAGGCACGCTCAAACAAAATTAACAATTAGTTTAAGTTGTAGGCTCTATTTTGTTAGTACTTCTCTTGGATTTGATTGTAAAATATTTGCTATAACAAAATTTCCTCCACGAAACAAAAAATAATGAGGGATGATCGATGTTACAAAAAATTCATTATGAATCGACTGTCGACAATCACAGATGTTTTTACTTACATTGTTAGAATTAACGCAATACAATACAGTACATCTTTTTTTTAAGTTATGCATTCATAATTCATAACTTAATAAATCATGTATATGAGAATTCGGTCATAGATGAAGGATTTAAATTGTTCTGATTGTGAGTTGACATCGATGTCGCGACATCCCTAACCACAATATGTGTCTAGTGTTAACCCTAACCTAGCTATCGTATGTCATGTGGATCTCTTCATAGTATTATTGTTTATTGTTCTGTGTTGTGGATACCAGAGGCGACGAAAAACAAACTTCGTTACATCTAACAGATGAGGATTTATTACTTAATCGTTACTGTCATCAATATAACCTAAATTACGACGACAAATTGAAATATGAGCATCGCAATATCGAAATGCTTGCACTAAAAAAGAGTCTCATATGCGAATTCTGTCAGGCAGTGTTGCGTAGCCCCACTCAACTCAAACGGCACATACAAAGCCTGCACTCGAACCAGAAATACAACCAATGCCCTGTTTGCGACAAGGATTGCAAACGAGAGGATGCAATGTTGAAGCATATTAAAAATAAACATTCCACTGAGGAAGAAGTTTTTCACTGTAGGGACTTTAACTGCACTTATCGGTGTAATACGATGACAGTTTTACAGGAGCACGAAACCTCGCATATAAAGATAACAGAGAGATATGTCTGTCCACACTGTAACACAATTTTTAAACACAAATATCACATGATCAGACATGTGAAATCGCAACATTTAAATCAGCTTGTTAAGTGTCCGATATGCCAGCAGACTTATAAGAGGAAAGACCATGTTGTTAGACATGTAAGAGAGACACACAAAATGGGGTACTTGAGAGGAAAGCTAGTGAAATCTGTAGATATTAATTGAATGCATATAAATGCTTCTAAGCATATTCTCAAAATTAAGTTTAAAATTTTTTAATTTTACACAAACTAAATGTGTAAAGAGTTATACACAATTATGAATAAATTCAAGAATGATTATTGTTTATGTTTATAAACTGTTAAATGTCTGTACATAATAATATACTCTAAATAAATAGATGCAAGTAATATACTCTAAATAGATGCAAGGGTCATTTTTTCAACTTTTGTCTCCTTATTTGAGGTAATTCAACATTTATCATATCTAAGTAAAACCTTATATATGATAAATGTTGAATTAAGGACCTATTGAACTGAACCTATTTTGATATAATTTTCACTGTTCAACTCACCTACGCTTCAACTTCAATACTAGTGTATATTTCATTTACTTAAAAATAGCTTCACATGACCGAAGGTTATTAATACAATAGACATTTTATTGTTTTAACCAATTTCAAAACAGAGGGAAGTGTTATTTCAATTGTTTTTTTTTTATGCCTGTTTACCCATTATTCTGGCATTCTATTCAAAAGGAGGTGAGGTTCTGATCTGATCTTAAATACTGTGGATGTTTTTTTTTATATTGAAATATAGAAAATTATTGATTTTGATAATGGTTTTATTAGACATAGTTATCTGATATGATAAGACATGGGAGGATTAGGTTTGAAGAGAAAAATATATTAACTTCTCCTACTGTCAACTTCACCTGCATGAGACCTTGACCTTAGGTGACATATTAATGGCAGAAACACATCTCCAACCATGGCCAGGACAATGATTACTCATTGCATATACATGGGCAAATCAAGCATGCATGACATGATACCTTAATTGGACACTTTTATATAATTCCGCCACCTTTCCTACGTCCTACGTCCTAGGCGCACCACTGATTAACGACGCTAGCACGAATCCTGACAACTTGGTAATACCCCCAAAGACGCGTATAGAAGTAATGCACCCCAGTGTATAATTTTCTTACCCATCTTTTAAATGGTGGATTTCTACAAAGCAGTAGCTTATTCTATAAAATATTTTTGATATCTGTAAGAGGCTAGAATTATATAATGTTGTAGATAAAACTCACGACACTATCCATGCTTGGGTGATCAGAGGTACGCCAAATATATATTTAAGCGCTAATAGACTTATGGGTTAGGGTGCGGACTGCGAAACATGACGTCGCAGGTTCGAGCCCATCATTCGACTATTGTCTTGAACAACTCCAGATATAAGGTCTAATGCTTTGTTGGAGGGTTAACATGAATATTAGTTAAATAGCATTGCTAGTATTCTTTAAAAAAAAGTGTTTCGCTCCTCATTTCACCAGAGCTTGTTTGGATAATGTGTCAGTTCTTGAGCCTGTTGCTGTCCTAGTGTCAGGAAATTCGGAGGCAGCCCCCCGAAACTCAGATATTATGATAATTTTCCACAATTATGGTGTAGTTTTACCACGTTCTCTGCGGTGAAGGAAAACATCGTGAGGAAACCTGCATATCTGAGAAATATTAAAAAAAAAATTTTTTTCAAGGATATGTGACGTCTGCACGCCAACCCGAACTGGAGCAGGTGGCTGGGCAATTTCCCAGCTCCTAAAACCCTCTCTGATACTCGTAGTTGCTTTTTTTTTTATAAAAGAATATTCTTAATCCCTGTACATCTCTTAGAGATGTATTTAAAAAATAAATTGATTTTTTTTAACGCGTCGACTGTTTAACATTTTGGTTGGGCCAATCTAGTGGAAGGATTTGCCATAATCGCATTCGTGGCATGCAAATTGGCCATCGCAGTGCCAGACGCGACGCACGCTGCGGCCCGCAATCAGTATGTGTATTTTCGGTGAGGTCTTTTTTGAGACGCCATCTGTCGTATCTGCTATGAGATTTTCAGGGTTTTTCCTCCACTTATTGGCGTTGGACTCTTATAGCCACGGGGAGAAAGGGGGTGGCAGTTTTATTATGCCGCCACGATGTATGCCTATTTGATGAAGCAGTCAAATAACCGATCACAGAGAGAATTCGATAGACGGTTGTTTGTCTGCTGAGAAAGATGTCTAGCGAATGGTGAAGGGATCGCAGGATCGTAAACGATCAGTAAAATATATACTGCTGAGTAAAATACGTGAAGCCATGCATGGAAAATTTGTTTTTTCTAATTGCGGGCCACCTGCTCGCAAGTCTCTTCCGTGGAAGCTGTTCAACCAGCGTTATCGAGGAGCAGTAATGACGGAGGTCGACTTCTCTGAGAGTTTCGCCATCATTGCTCGATTTACTTCACGATAGACATCTGCTGTTATTTATACACCGGATCTTAAAAAGCTAGTTAGTTCTTGATTCACCCATTCCTAGAGTTCTTTGTTTGAGCAATATAGTGGAAAAACCGAAACAACATCGAACCGCGGCACTAATTCCTTGGTTATTTGATAAGGATCGATTTCCACCGTTACTTTTAATTCATCATTATTTACCTACCTCAGTGTCTGGTCTTCTTCGTGGTTCCATTCTTTATTCGTCAGACTTGTTCTCGCCATTGTTATTGCGTGCCGTCTCTACGCGTCGGAGCAAGTATTCGAAGATTACTCTAATTTTTCTAACGCAAATACTCGTGTAAAAACAATTAAAAGACGAACAGACAGAATTGTTTTTGTGAAATAATGTGTTTTTATCCCGAATCTTAGACCGTGCAGGTTCAGTTTTAATTCAAAGTGGCCACTACATTAAAACTAAAACTACATACTTCATCCCCTGTTATATTATATGTATATGTATAGTATGGCTGTGCGACTCATCAGTCGCGAGTGAGACTGGCACTTGGCCGGTTTATAATTAGTAATATATCTCTGTCACGACTAAGCTCATACAAACGGGCTGCAGCAGCCCACTTTTCGCCTCTCCGAGAGATAGAATATATATATCACGTGACGCAGCGTGCCCTCTCGCCTTAGCTGCGGCCGGCATTAAATATTCATCTACGAAGCAATCAGGATATTAAAAAGAAAATACAAGCACGGGGCGGCTTTTCCTGTTGCTCGAATGGCTTGAGACGCTGAATACCAGCGTGAAGTAGGAGCATGCAAGTGATTCTAAGTTTCGTACGGTGGCTGAGGTAACCGGAGGCCCACTCGCCCTTATCCTTATCCTCCCTCCCATCTCCCAAATACCCGTAAAGGCCAGCAACGCACCTATAGCTCCTCTGGTGTTGCAGATGTATGTGGGCGACGGTGATCATTTACCATCAGGTGAAAACTATTGCTCGTTTGCCGCCTTTCCTATTATCCTATCCTATATTTGAGGGAAGGGAGATATATGGAGGGGGTTTTGGAGTGGAGGGGAATGGGCCTCCGGTTACCTCTACTACTAATCGAACGAACTGCCGAATCGAACCCACTGTAATATCCTTCACTATTTGAAGGATTCGGAGCAGTTAATAAAACGCATTGAACACTGCAATCACCATTTATAGACTCGTGGGGTTCCTTCACAGCAATATATAACTATTGTCTCTCAGCGTACACACATTTCTTGGGATCGAAGTGACCATTGAGCCTGGTGATAATCGTGGTACTTCGTCGATTCAGGCAGGTGTCCTGGATGCAACAAATCGCGTGTAAGACGATACGAGTCCTGTGACATGGCGTTCAATGAAATTGCTCGTCTTTTAGCGCCTTGGGGGTCGGTGACCTCGTTGATTGCATTGGCCACGAAGAAATTATTAATCTGAGCCGCATGTACCGTCCACTCATCAGTTTTACAATCGAAGATGGGCACACTATCGAAAATAGACATTTTGACGCGTGGAGTTTACTTTTTGTTTAATCTATAATTAACATACAAAGTTTAAAAACTCGTCGCCACTGTCGTGATGGGATGGGCGTGGGGCCTCCGGTTACCTCACACACCGAACAAAACGCAGAAGCACAAGGTGCCTCTACTTTACGCCGGTATTCAGCGAGGCCGTGGTACAAAAGCCAAAGCAAAAGCCGCCGCTTGGCTCTACCACGTTTAACTATCACTATCTATATGTTGTTAATTTCTTTTGTCATCATTTCAGCCCGCCACAAGTCCGCTGCTGGACTCCGGGCTCTCCATGAGCTCCACGCAACAAAATTCGGCAGGCCGTGCACGGAAGACACGCCGGGGCCACAATCGGTCTTCTCCTTGCGTCTCTCTTCCACCGAAGCTGTCAAGGCCACTGTGCCAGCAGCGCATCTACCGTCTGTTTTAGCCGGTCCAACATCTTCAATGTGCACCCCGACACGGTCAGTCACGGTCCTCGGTGATTGGTAGATAGCTCTTATGCCCACGTAAAACTAAAAAAAAAAACAAACAAACTGGTGGGCTAACTCCCGGGCCTTCTGCTCGCGAGTCTCTACCGCCGAAGCTGTAAAAGGCCACCGGGCCAATACTGTATCTCTAATTCCGTGGGGGATTTCAGTCCGACACTTATTGCTGGTACCGAGATAAGCGATAGGTGTTTACACCTTTCTCCCACCCAAAAAGCCTTTTTTTTATGGCTTGGCGGAAAAACGACCAAGTGGATCATCTGATGGTTAATGATTACCGTCACCCACGTACATCTACAACACCAGAGCAGCTGCAGGTGCGTTGCCGGCCTTTAAGGATATTTGAGGGAAGGGAGATATATGGAGGGGGTTTTGGAGTGGAGGGGAATGGGCACTCCGGTTACCTCACTGATCGAACGAAACGCGGAAGCAAAAGATACCTCTACTTCGGTAATGCTTCTGCTTTACTTATGATTTTAATATTTCTTAATTTAATATTATCTTTTTCTCCAAATGTCAACAGTGCAACCCGCTGATTAACGAACTGTTATGTGACGTTAATTAGCGCTGAAACTTTTAACAAATTACACAGTAAAGAATAAAACTTACAGGACAGGACCTTGGGACAGATGCCGCGACGCGATGTACGGATGACAGACCAAGGCCGTGGTGTTTCGTTACCGTGTCACAATGGCTAGGGATGTCGATAGTAATCTGATACTCGGGACTTACCATTTCTGAATCTACACACAACAGAACGAGGCTCTGGCGACAAATGCATCCTGTTAAGTCACTAGTGTTATCCAATGTTACAGGGTGCAGGGATACATCCGCCTAATATAATTTCATTGTTAATATTTTGTCTGATTAGTTTAACTCAATTATAATAACTTATTTACTTTGTTTAGTTTCTAAATAAATTATAATTTGAATATTTTATTTATTTATTGAACTTCATATACATGAAAATGTATATAGGCGGACTTAATGCCAGAAGCATTCTCTACCAGTCAACCTTTGGACGATGCAGAGATGAAATGAAGTAGGTGTAGGTGATAGAATAGAGAGAACTAAAGAGAGGAAAAAAAAAATTATAATAAATGTAAATCTATTTAAGGAATGTAATGAGAATCTGTCAAGGGTATTTCATGCAATGCAATTTTACATACCGGAAATACCCTATTTATTTTTTATTACTTATGGTCGGTATATGCCGCATATAGTCTGTATAAAAGCCCATTAACCTGTAGCAAAGGCATCTTATAGAAAATCAGATCTCAACGCGTAAGGCGAAGCTCTGTCTGTTCGAAATAAATACTTAAAATAGTCAAGAGTATTTTATTAGTTTTAACACTAGCCGATCGGGTCAGGGTGCGGACTGCGTACATGACGTCGTAAGTTCGAGTACGCCATTCGACTATTGTCGTGAACCCACTCCAGATACAAGCTGTGATGCTTAGTTGGAGGGTTAACAGGAATATTTGTGATGTTTCTTAATAAATAGCATTTGTTTAAAAGATTAAACAAAAAAAAAATCGTGATGCAATCTCGGGTTATGTGTTCACTGTTTAATACACGCGACGTTACATACCCAATAAGTTTATTTTTTTGAAATTACTTTCTTCAGTTACAACTGCAACGCGAACTTTGTTACACGCCACTAAAAATTTGATAAGTTTTTGTTTCTGTGGACTTTATAACACGTACGGTCCAGCAATACCTACAGCGGAAGGTAAGGTTAATTAAAAAAAAATTACAAAAAAAAAATACAGAACCTAAATCCCTAAAAAAATCCCTAAAAAAAAAAAAAAGTGATGGGGTGCAGCGTCACTAGTACACATGTTTCGCAAATGCGAGGGTGGTTTTTTTTTTTTATAGAAGAAGGGGGCAAACGTGCGTGCGGCTCACCTGATGGTAAGTGATCACCGACGCCCACGAACATCCACAACACCAGAGGAGCTACAGATGCGCTGCCGGCCTTTAAGGAAGGAATAAGCTCTTTTCTTGAAGGTCCCTAAGTCGTAACTGTTCGGAAATACTGCTGGCGACAGCTGATTCCACAAAATCGAAGTGCGTGGCAGAAAACTTCGATTAAAACGCACTGTGGTGGAATGCCAACCATCTAGGTGGTATCGATGGAACTTCGAATTCTGTCGCGATGTACGATGGTGAAACTCAGCAGCTGGGATCAATACGAAAAGTTCCTCAGAACATTCCCCGTGGAAAATTTTGTAAAAATGCAAAGAGAAGCAACATCTCTTCGCAAGGCCAAAGGATCAAGCCGATCAGAGAGAGCTTGGTCGCCGACAATTCGAGCCGCTCGCCGTTGGATGCGGTCAAATGGAAGGAGTTGGTGCCCTGCCCAGAGATGAGAACAGTATTCCATGTGGGGCCGAACTTGCGCCTTATAAAGTTGCAAACGGTGGACCGGCATGAAATACTGTCCCGCTCTACAGAGCACACCAAGCTTTTTGGAGGCCAATTTGGCCTTTCCTCCAGGTGAACACGGAACTGAACGTCGCTTGATATGTCAACGCCAAGGATTCTGATACTGGCTGAGCCAATAAGGGAATGTTCTCAAAAGAGGAGAAACGACAAAGGATTCTTTTTAGCGGTGAACGCGCAAACCTGTGTCTTTTGGGGTTGAATAGGACCAAATTACGTCGACCCCAATCCGAGACTTTGAATAACAAGGTCTCGACTTCAGACACAAGTTTGTTCCGGCACTCGTCGACGTGTTCCCGAGAAATATTCGCACGGCCTGTATATAGGGCATCACCCGTGCTGTCGTCTGCATAGCAATGAATGCTACTGATTTGTAGCATGTCGTTGATATGCAGAAGGAACAGAGTCTGAGATAGGACACAGCCTTGTGGAACTCCAGCATTCACGGGTTTGGGGTCCGAGCATGCACCGTCGACAACAACCTTGATGCTCCGATCCGTGAGGAAGCTGGTGACCCAGTTGCACAATCTCTCAGGAACCCCGTAAGATGAAAGCTTTGAAAGAAGCGCTTTATGCCAAACCCTATCCCAAAGCCAAATGCTTTCGCTACGTCCAGACTAACCGCCAAAGCCTCGGCCTTAGACTCAACTGCTTCTGCCCATCGGTGAGTCAGGTAAACTAGAAGATCACCAGCTGATCGTCCGCGACGGAAACCGTACTGTCGGTCACTGATCAGCTGGTGTTCCTCCAGGTAGCTCAGGAGCTGGGTGTTGATGAGTGACTCCATTATTTTAGATAACAAGGGGTGATGGCAATAGGCCTGTAGTTGGACGGATCGGAGCGGTCGCCTTTTTGGGTATTGATGCACAAATGCTGTCTTCCAAGATTCCGGGACGACGCCTGAAGAGTAGGAGTGCCGGAAAAGACGCGTGAGAACCGGTGCCAACTCAGGGCACACATCCTCAGCACAATTGAGGGATTCCGTCCGGCCCACTCGACTTATGAATGTCCAGGGAGCGGAGTGCCTTTCGCATTGAGCTCTGCAGAAACTGAATTTCCGGCATGGAGCACTTACACCACGGGATGGTAGGAGGAGTTTCCCCGGTCATCAAGAGTCGAGTTGGATGCAAAAGAGAGCCCAAGAGATCGGCTTTCTCTTTCGCAGTATGGGCCAGCGAATCATCCTCCTTGTGTAGAGATGGGAGAGATGGCTGACAGAAATTCCCTGGACAGCCTTGGCGAGAGACCAGAATGCGCGGGATCCCGATGGGAGGCGAACTAATCTCTCGCCAATTCTGCCAATATGCTTTAACTTTGCCGCAGCGATAACTCTTTTGGAGGACCTGGAGGCAGAGTTGTACTCGTTTTAAGAGCACTGGTTTTGCATCCCGAGACGCCGATGCATCGGCCCAGGCCTGGTAGCACTTCCGCTTTCGGCGTGACGCTATTTTGCAGGTGCGACCAAACCAAGGCTGGGATTTACCTCCGACAGGCACTGCAGAGAACGGAATAAAAGTTCCATTCCTGAAGTACCACATCGGTGACAGAATCTGCAACGGCGTTGGGATCATCCAGCGAGAAGCAAACCTGCCCCCATGGGTAGGAAGCAAAGAAAGACCGCATTCCATCCCAATCTGCCGACCTATAGTGCCACACACGGCGGAAGCCCGCAGATCGCGTTCGAAATCGGTGCGCGATAGGCACTACACTCCGGATCAGACAGTGGTCCGACGAGCCAAGAGGGGCATCGACTGAGACCAAATATCCGTCCGGGTGTGAGGTCAGCAAAAGGTCCAACAGGGAAGGTGTATGACCTTCCACGTCCAGGATCCGCGTCGGCGAGGTTACCAGTTGTGTCAGGCCATATGCTAATGCAAAGTCGTGAACAGATCTCCCCGCATGATCGGTTATGCGAGAACCGAGCCAATCGGTGTGGTGGGCATTAAAATCGCCGAGAATCACGATCTCTGCGGATGGGATCTGTTGTAGCACGGAATCTGTATCCATTTGGATGTGGTCGATGAGTCGGTCAGTTACGGTATTACCGCTATGGGACCTGTAAAGACACGCATAGACGCGCGGATGGTCGTCGCTGTCGATGCGCAGCCAAAGGGTAGATAGGTCCAAACCTTCAAGACTACCGAGGCGTCGAGAACAGATATCATCTCTGACGTATACGCAAACTCCGGCACGGGGCACAAAGGAGTGTTCTAGTTTGTACCCCGGGTAATGGAGATAAGAGGTATCAGCCGGAGACGATATCTGAGTCTCTGTAAGAAAAAGCAAGGCTGGCTTCGCCGTTTCAAGATGGTAATAAACGGCGCTAAGGTTCGAGTGGAGTCCGCTGATATTGCAGAAATCTACGGCGAGCGCGGTAGGGGATGCCATAGTTTCCTTGCTGCGTTTGCCTCGAGTAGGAAAGAAAGAGAGCGGAATATTGCCCCCCCCCCCAGAATACGCGGGGCAGACTGAGCATCCACGATTAGGTAGCGTAGGAAAGCCTGAGCGTGGATGCTCAGTGAGGGATTCTCCAGAACCGTAGGTACTGGTACCCTCCTGGGGTAGCTCAAAATTATATACCGCTACCATATTTGGGGAGGGGGGAGGGGGGAGAGGGCCTCCGGTTACCTCACTCACCGCACGAAACGCAGAAGCACAAGATGCCTCTACTTTACGCCGGTATTCTGCGAGGCCGTGGTACTTATCCGGACGAGCCGGCCCATTCCTGCGGCAGCAAAAGCCGCCGCTTGGCTCTACCACGTTACCAAGTCGGCGCTGAGCTCTCCTAACCGCATATGCGATGTGGGCGGGCTTGTACTGGCACTTTTTGGACAGGCAAAACTACAGCAGTGGACTAAAATAGGCTGATGTACTAGAATTTACCACAAGTTTCTTCGCATGTCTCGAAATCAATGTAAGTACTACCTAATAAGTAAGAAAAACACAGAAAATGCCCACTTCACTAAATTGGATTGTATTTGAGAAGGACTATTTACACATTTTCCTACTTCATTTCGCTTATGTCCATGCGTGAACAAATCGTCGGTAAATTTTATAAACTTACCAGGTGAGTGAGTGAAGAAACTTTTGAACGCTTTTCCAATAAAAAAAAAATTATCATTTGTCCCTACGTCTTATATGAATGATAACAATAGAATTACGTTTGTTTCAAATTAATAATATCTTCCGCAGTTCAAAAAATGCCGCTGTGGTCGAAAACAGTCTGGAGAATTATTATAAGAATCAAATTGATTGAGGACAAATTATAAAATAAAAAAAAAGAAATATTGACCAGTACTTTTTATTGGTGCTGCCACAGACTAAATTAAACAACAATTGTTTTTAAAGCTACGTTTGAAACGTTATTTTATTACAAATTTAACAATTTTTATGTTTAGGCACCAATGTTTTAACAGCAATATTTTCTTAGAAATTTCTATAGAAAAGAGACGGAAATAGTTTCTTTGAGTAAATTCATCATGAGGTTATACATTACAGTTTCAACGCTACATTTTGTTGTGGGTAATACTAACTTAACTAAGTACATTACATTTTAAGCGTTAATGGTTTAAGATCTGGACTGAGTAACATGACGTCGCAGGTTCGAGCCCACTATTCGACTATTGACGTAAAGCAGTTCTGTTATCCACTCCGATTAACGGAAATAATAGTAATAAAATACATCTGCAATAAGTTTATTTTTTAAAAGTTCTCAGTAAATTAGGAAAATTTTTTACAAAAAAAAAACAATATTACGAATGAATATGAAAGTTGGTTTACGATATTACTGGATTCCAGTAGCAGTAACATCTATAATCAACACACAACCGTAATGTTAAGTCACTTTTAAATTTCGGTATGAAATCAGCGTTTTTTTTTTTAATAGTATCACTGTCTTTACATTATCGATATCTCATTTCGATACAAAAACTTTGACATTGACAGGAAGTTGTCCCACAAAGCAAGCCGCCGCTGCAATCTCTGTCCTCATTGGCCCCTACTTAAACTTAGGAAACTTAGTAATAGTCCCCTTCCTCGTCCTGCACTTAAATTTCGGTACAGAAATAAGAAATGGTATTGATGAAAGAAGAAACGTAATGAAATAACGTTGTAAGTTCCTACGGCAAAGGACTGGAACAATCTAACTTGCGGGCCTCCTGCTCGCGAGTCTCTACCGATGTAGCTGTAAAGGCCACTAGGCCAACAGCAGATCTACCGTGGGGGGGTTTTAGTCGGTCCGGCATCTTCAATGCTGATCCCGACACAACCATTCACCGGAGACCTTTTTGACCCACGTTAAACTAAAAAAAAAAACTGGAACAATTTATCTCCGTCAGGGTTTCCGAAGTGAACGTCTGGTCTTCAAGAGAAGAGTGAATAGGCTCTTATTCCCATATCCGCTAAAATACAAATAATTTCACAAAAATTCCGCGTGACGTGGTCACGCTAAACATGTCCTATACCGCGATATTTATTAACATAGTTCAATTTATCCAACCACATGGTTATCAATAAACGAAACTTTGTCATTGATGTGAAATATAACAGCGTACGATTGTATCGAGGAATAACTTCACACGGAATTGTTGTGAAATGTTTTTATTGTATAGCGGATAAAGCACCAGAGCGTGCGATTAGTGAACCACCAACTAGGGTATCATGGACATTAAACACCAATGTACTATGTTTTAACGACACAATTGAAGGCAACTAAAATAGAAAGCGTAAAGAAATCAAGAGCCCTTACTCAATAAGATTCCTGTTACTCGGAAACAGTGAATTATAATCAACCTTGTGATTATTAAAATTAAAATAGCAATTAACAATTTAAGGTTACACGCTTACTATGAAACTTAAATTGAGCGCACCGCCACAGATTAGGTACCAAATAGTTACATCGTAAACATAACAAAGACTAACGGTACGGTGAATACCTAATATTTGGTATTTAATTATTATTAAACGCGCACTAATAACATTCGCAAATTAAACTGTACAGTGAACATAAACAAGTACAAGCAGCATTGGCATGTGATAAAATTAACACCCCAGTGTCAAACCGTGTGCAAGCCATCTCGCGCTGTAAGCACTTATAATTAACAATCTAGTCCTGTGTTCTTTTTATTATGTCAATGGATTAATTTATGTTGTAACTCAACTCATATACTAATGTTTACATAGAGCCGCTTTACAATCGTTACAAATGATACAATTTTATTTCGTTTCATTTCCTGGCAACAACGTATTGTTGGAATTGAAAAAAGCACTGCATAAAAATAAATTAAAAATAGGTTCGCCTTGTTAACTTGTTTCATATATTACTACCTTAATATACAGACAGCGTTCAATTATGGTACCATACATACATTCCTTTATACATCTTGTTTTTTGTAATTATTAATACCACATTAGAAACTCAAATAATTAATAAGTAAATAAATAAAATACATTGGTCTTTCAATTTAAGCAGAACTCATTTGCCAAGGGTATATCATTGTATGGGAAATTATCTGACATTTTTTACATTGGTGTGTTTTGTTTTTGTGCAAGGACTTGCTGATAATGAAGAATCAGAAGCTTTTTTGATGCAATTTCTGGTCTAATTATAGGTACCTTAAGAATAGGAACGCGTGGACAAAATCATCTTGCGGCTCTCTGGGGATAAAATTTACCCCAGGGTTGCAAGTTATCTTCATCAAAACCATTTTGATAGTTTAGCTGTGAAAATGGAACAGACAGACTGACTTTCGCATGTGTAATATCATCAGTAAATAATTAGTTAAAAAAACATCTTCCACAACCCTTATTACAATTAGTATTGTATGAATCTCAACCAAATCAAATGTATCTAAACTGTAGGCGTCTGCAAGTAACTGCATCTGTTAGTTGTTGAACATTAAGATTCCATTGCAAGGATACAGGTGAAGCAAATATAAATACAAGGGTGTTAATAACTTCATCGCCAGCTTCTGTAAACTTGCCAATCCAATTTGGAGGAATTTACCATAAGCGTCACACTCCACAAGTGCATTGGCGATCTGTGCCAGATTCCTCGCACCAAAGACGCCACTGCATACCAACACTATTGGATAATTTAGTTCAGACAACATTGAGATTCTAATGGTTATTACTAGGCAATGTTTACAAGACTTACACAATGACTTTGATTTAGTATAAAATGTACAAAAATTAAGAAATGCCTACATAAAAATATTAGTTTGTAAATCTATACTTAATAATGTATCTTAAAGGAATAATAATATATTCAACTTCCACACATGTTATCCATACGTACAATATCATGGGTCTGTGAGCAATATGGGAGTAATCACAATTCCAAGTCTAATATACTATTTCCTGTCCCAATATTCAGGAATGCAGACGATTAAGCTGACAATGGTTGTGACAACAAAAGAATATTAGCAAGAACTGCTTAACCTTTGATGTATGAATATTATTTGGAAACAATTCTATGCTATGAGTTTGACTTCGGTGGAAATCAAGAAGATTAATCTACCCATCATTGATTAAGTACTCTTGTCATAATCATTGTCAATGCCAGCGAATAATCTTTGACAAAGTATATCTCTTTAAAATCTAAAAAAAAACCATGTTCTCTTCTCCCATTTTAGCATAAATTTCCTTAAGAGTACCTAGAGCTTGCTCTCTCGCTCACAATTTATCTCTGTTCCCTTAAAATAAACTGTTTACACAAGTAATAACTTCTTCAGACATAGCATATAAAGCATAGACATATAAAGATAAATCTAAAGATTTAGACTTATTTAGTAATAGTTTAGCTAATTATAAAATAACTTTATACAATAAGCTCAAAATTAACAAATAACTTCTTTATCATTTATAACTCACTGATACATACAGTAACACAGTTTAGTATTTTATATAATGTACTATATTTTCTTAAACTTTAATGGAACTCCTAGTCCTTAAGTATGCATTTTTTATTTGTAAAATCTGTTTTTATTACTTGTATCTGTTTGTTTCCTAAATAAATGAAAATAAAACAATTTCTATAGAGGAGTCTTACTGCATCATTTTAGTGCAAGAGGTACTTAAGTAATAAGTAAACAAATCAAACTAAATTTATTAATTTTTATTTAAAGAATAACACTGCTGTGTATTTTTAAGGCAAAATATTGGAAACTAATTTTTGACAGACCCAAAGTTATATTTAGATAGAATGAACTTTGTGGCATAAAGAATTCCAAGATTTGTTCTGATCTCTGAAAACCTGATTATTTTTGTTGAGAAGGATATCAGACAAGTTAGTCATGCAATAAACAAAGAAATAGTCACAAATTAAACAACTATGGCACTAACAACATCAATCTTTTTACATTTTTTACTGGTGGTAGCCTCCTTCTCTGCCAAGGAGTTATTTAACACTCCTAACATTCCAGGTGCCACACAGCAGTGCAACTACTATTGTATTCCGCTTTGAAAGGCATAGAGAGCAAGTATAATTACGGGCTGTGAGGCAGTCCATTTTAGTTCCCTGGGATGACAATTATCTTCTTCGATTAAGGTTGTTCACGGGTGTCCATGCGCTGTGGTAGCAATTTATCATCATATGGACTGTTAGATGTTTTTTTTAAATAATTATTTTAACCTAATGATAGTTAAAAATACCAGATATACAGCATAAATATATACTACACAATGTTACACAAATAATTCAACAATAAAGATCTCAGACATTTGTTTACTGCAAACTGAGGGAGTACCATTTGCATTAATTTTTTTTTTTATGAAAGATGGAGCATTCTCGCTGCAGTGCCTCCTTGATACATACATCCATTCAAAATGGAGAACCTATGTCTTGAAACTGTCATAATTTAATGAGAACCATTCAGCAAGCGTGTACCATATGCAGCCGTCTGACATATTGGTTACAGGATGGCACCACACAAAACCAACTGATTTATATTGCGTTATCTCTTCACCTATATGTCTAATAAACAGTCACATATTAGGAATTTTTATCGAAGTCAGGATAGCTGAGTGGGTAAGGGATCTACTTCCAAATCGGAAGACTCGAATTCCATTCCCGGTCTTGTACCAATGACACTAAGACAGCAACTGGCTCACCACTTGTCACATCGTACCAAATAAGCAAATAACCAACCTGAATTGGGTTATAAGCTTATTATTATAAACAATCGCTAACTATAAATACTTATACCAAACATATGTACAATCCTAAACCAAATTATTATATTCAGAAAAATGGGGATCATGAAATATAAATTCTTTGTTGGATGACTGAGATTAAACAGAATTAATTTATGAGCACAAATGCTTTTACAACAAAATGTAAACAATGTTATTAAAAATTTGTAAATATATTGTGCATTACAGAATTATTTTAAGACACCTTGAGTAAGAGTAATCTACTCTAAGAGTATTCATACTTTATGGTGTCAGCAGAAGAGTCTATCACTGCTACTGCCCAATCTTATCTTAAGAGTATTTTAAGGGATGGTCCGGGATGAATACCATCAGTCTTTCTTTCAACAATGCATTTTATTAACACATAATTATATAATGATTTCTAGTATCTCCATGAACACTACAAATTTGAAATGAAACTATTATTTATGAATTTTTTGTGTTAAATCATGTTTGTATATTCCTGACATTGTGATCACGGTGGTGTGAGATGTTAGACATACAGATGCCATAGTTAACTTGGGCTACCTTCAGATTTTATGGATTGGATTAAAATGAATAATTAAATCCTGAAGGTAGCCTGAGTTAACTATGACATCTGGACATCTAACACCTCAGTCCCCCAAGACCACAGGTGCTGTAAAGCACTTGAATCGTAGGGAATAGAAAAACAAAATAATATGATAATATCCATAAATAATAATTAAATTTAAAACAATTATAATTATATAAAGTGGTCAGCAGAAGACTATAAAGCTATGCAATCTCTACCTGTAATCTATCTACCCATATGGGCAACAGCTGTCAGTGAATGCTTATTGTATCTTGTAGTTTAAAAATTACCATATAAAATACAAGTATCTGTTTCTAGATTATTAAAAAATAATGGAAATATTTCCATATTTTCATCAATGTTAAGTGGTCTGCATAACGTAACAACACTTTTTTATATATTACAGTATAATAATTTTTAATTTAAGTAAATCCTTCTCAAAACAGTAAAGATTAATGTAAGGTATGGTATCTGAAAACGAGTTATAATAAACTTAACTAACTTGATCATAACTTCTTGTGAATACGACTTAGATGAGTCTGTAATGACTTCTTCGCTTTAAACTTAAGAGAGCAGAGGTCACACTGAAACGTCACATTCTTGAAGGTATGCTTGTTTTCCACATGCTTTGCAAGAAGTTCCTTATTTGTGAACTTCTTCTGACACTTCAGGCAAGAATTTTCAGCCATGATTTGCTTGAGTTTTAAATGCCTGCGTAAACAATAGCGAGATTTAAAAGTAATAGCGCAAGATTCGCATTTCGATTTACTTTTTATTTGATGCCGTGTCCGACAATGGAGATCCAAACTGGTCTTTTTGGTAAAGATGATCTGACACTCGTTACACTCGAATGTCGCTTCCTTCTGCTGCGCTTGGTGGTTGGACGTCATATGGCGAAAGAAGTGACTATTCTGCGTGAATTTAACTCGACAATACTGGCAGGTGTATATCAGATTGCGTTCGTCGACTTTCACTTCGTGCCCCTCTTCTAGCTTCTTAGTGCGAATAGCTGGCCGTGTTATACGAATTCTGGGACCAGTTCTTTGCTTTTTATTCATAACTCCGCTTTGTTTGTCTAGTACTGTTATTCTCTACAATTTACCAACATCAATTGTTCAACACGTAAGCACGGGCTATGAGCTTTCTTACTACTTTCTTGAGACCTGCTCAATAATTTTCAGATTTAATCATAAATAATTGACAGTTATGAGAATTACGGACATATTTACATAAAATACACGTCTAAATGTATGTACACAAAATATGATTTGGAATACTTGAGCAAAACGATTTGACAAACGTCAAACACAAAGTGATTGCCCCGGAATGTCAATTCAAATGTCAATGTTTTTAAATTTACTGTACGTTGTCTCGTAAGCAACATTCAGCTGTTATAATAAAAAATCCGAAGTTCAACGAACTACAAAGTAAAAATGAAAGGTGTTCGTTAATAATTTTTTTTAAAAAAAAATAGCCTTTTAAAAACAATGAAACCGGCGTGTTATAATTTTGTTTTGTCTATATACAATGGTTTTTGCGAATAAAGCAGGCAAATACAGATGTCAATTCGGTTGACTAACATAATTAACAAAAAAAAATTCATTTGGTAGGAATCGTATACCTACTTGGCGATGAAGAAAAACTCTGAGAAGTCCTGCATGTCTAAGAAAAATAAAAAATATTTCAAGGACATTTAAATTCCTCAATCCCCCAGTAATAATAGTGGGACAAGTTTATCGAAAAAAAAAAAATTCATCATCATTACGAAAGACGACCGTGTGGCACAGATGACAGCGTACCAGTCTGCAAAGACGTGAATTCTGGGTCTGAATTCCGACCGTAATGCTTCACAGAATTATAAGTTTGGTTCATATAAATTGTTTTGTTTTGTTACACGACCAAAACTGAACCAGACCCTTCTAAGTTACATTGGATACAGGAAATAGAAGACGAGTTCACGAGACAAATGTGCTAATACGTTCGCACGCACAATTACGGCACTATGGTATTCCACTATATTATCTCGCTAAGTGTCTCGGTTGGTGGGTACTTGAACCTCTTAAGGCGTATTTGTATTGATAATCTCAACAAATGGTGATAAGAGTCAGAGCTATTTTTTATGTTATAATAATGCCAAAGAATATAAAATCAATGTTAGAAATTAACAATTACCAGACTTTTTTCATTATACGATTTGTATAAAACTTGTTTAATATCTGCAGTAATAGATAGTTCTCTTTTACTGAAGATTTGATGGACTGATGAAACCTATAGGAAAATGGGCGGTCGCCGGTTATATGCGGCAAACTTGAATGTTTTTTTTAATGTCTATAAATCGATAACACTACCACTATACTTTTAAAAACATTCCATTTACGGAAACAGTCTCATTACAATTTATTATCTGTATAGGTTAATTGACCTTTTATCTTATCTTATATTGTATATACGGATTGGATGTAACTTTACTATTAAATATAACCTCGTATTCTATAGGCTATTTCTAAATCATACACCAAATATCAATTATTTAAGTACAGTATAGTTTTTTAGTTTTTGTTATTTTGCCTCAGGATATATTTGCACTGCTAGAAAACTAGGCCAAGGATACCCAGGACAAAAATCTTATCGATCGTCCTGTTGCTGCAGTTTGTATCTTGCGTTTAATCTGAAAAAAGGATTTTTTAAATTTATTTCGTAAAAAATATAATTCTAAATAATTATAACTACGAAAAATTTTCTGTTACTAACATTAAATTTTTCCCACAATGTCAACAAGGTTACATCCATTCTGTATGTATGTGTAATTCGTTTCTTGGAAATGGCTCTAACGATTTGCACGAAATTTTGTATATAGAAAATGTTTTGTTTCCAAGTGTATCAATATAAGTGTATAAGGATAAGACGATTTTTTTGTGTAGAAAATTAGCTGAGAGCGTTCGTTATCACCCAAATAATTGAAATAATAACCTACAATTGCAAATTGGTTTTAGATACTCAACAACAGCTGCGCTACCCAGTTAGCGTGGTTGTAATATTAGCCTGAAATATTCCAGCATTGACAGGAAAGTTTTTTACATCGGAAGTTATTACATTCGCCAAGCGATGCTTGGTCGCCCAGGCACCTATTTATTATAACAGTAAAGGATCCTTTAAAATCCTTCCTTCCTTGATCCTTCCAGAAAATTGTGTGGCTTCCGTCAAATATGGTATACGTTTAACATACAGACTGGTGACTGCGACTGCTATAATCAACCTTTCTGCGAAACGTAGCGACTTTCAAATCCTCCAATTTGGAGATGTCTATGTCCAGCGGTGGACTACATATTCATCTCCTTCCTTATTAGTTTAATCAAGTCTACTGCTGAAAGCAGGCCTCTCCCAAAAGAAAGCGTCAACCAAATCCGGCAGGCATTTCTTGAAAGCTTTACCCAGACCCACTACGCTGAGCAAGCGGGTCGGTGAGCGAAGCGCCGGTACCCTAGCCCTAGTAATGCTGCTCCCCATCGCTAGTCGATGAGATTAGGTTTCTGCAAATTTGGATGCATTTTACGCCAACATTTGATATCCAGAATACAAAGCCGCGATTGCTCGCTGGGAGCAGCGTCCCTAGTCTCTCCAGCGAGGGTACCGATTAGAGCTGCGAGGCACTCCATCTCGGCCCTCAGGAGTGACGATGCATTATTTGAACTTTCTGCGATTGAAAATGTG
Source organism: Bhutanitis thaidina (assembly GCA_029286595.1). Classification (NCBI taxonomy): domain Eukaryota; kingdom Metazoa; phylum Arthropoda; class Insecta; order Lepidoptera; family Papilionidae; genus Bhutanitis; species Bhutanitis thaidina. Next base: position 2,073,699 of record JAGSMS010000039.1, on the reverse strand, counting down.
TGCAGGTGTCCATGGACTGCAATAGCCACTTACCTTCAGATCAACTTTCAGCTGGTTTTTAAACAGACCCTGAACAGTTTTATTTGTCATACATCTACTAGGCCCGTGCGGGAATCGAATCCGCAATCCGCAACCAAACGCTCAGCCACTGAGTTGATAGGTAGGATAAGTGTCGTTAATCACTTAGAATTGGGTGAGCCGCTCGTTCGTGCCACCTTTCCCATAAAAAAGGAAGTTCTGGATATTCTTTGAGGCGAGACCCTTTTCTTAAATTCCACAATGCGCTATAAATGCCCTAGGTATTATCCGCTGTGCCGGCGGATTATAAAGCTTAATTTTTATTAAATTCAAATAATTTTTGAAAAGTATCGCGTATAAAACTTCAGGCCTATAAAAGAAAATCGAGTGAAGTTTCCCAACCTGCACTGGGACAAAGTGTACGTCCCGGTTTCTAAGCCCCAAAGCGTTCAAACATTTCATCCCCTTCATCAGTCTGAATTCAGCTCGCAGAACTGACAACCGCTGGGGAAAAAAGGTTCTCGAGTGGCAGCCACGTACAGGCAAACGCAGTGTAGGACGACCCCCCCACAAGACGGAGTGACGACCTGCGCAGTGTTGCGGGAAGTCGATGGATGCAGGTGGGTCAGGACCGAGCTTCGTGGCAATCTTTGGGGGAGGCCTATGTTCAGCAGTGGACTTCTGATAGGCTGAAATGATGATGATCATGATGATGATCAGTCTGTTATGCTTGACCTTAATGGTTAGCCTATAAATACCTACTGCTGGGACCTTGTCTGAAATAAGCGTGGTAGTAATAATAATTTAAAACGTGGTAGGGCCAAGCGGCGGCCTTTGCTGCTGCTCGAATGGGCCAGCTCGAACGGGTTGGTATCACGGTCTCGCAGAATACTGGCGTGAAGTAGACGTATATTGTACTTCTGCGTTTCGTTCGGTGAGTGAGGTAACCGGAGGTCCACTCCCCCTCCCCATCACCCTCCTCTTCAACGCTCCCATCTCCCAAATATCCTTACAGGCCGGCAACGCACTTGCAGCACCTATGGCGTTGCAGATGTATGTGGGCGATTACTAATCACTTACCATCAGGTGAACCGCTTGCACGTTTGCCGTATTTCCAAAAAAAAATAAAAAATATTAAGAGTGCTTTGATTATCTCTATCTTATTATAAATATTCCGTCTTATTTATTTTATTAGAACGAGCTTAAGAAATATTATTCGATTGACTTGATTTAATATAAATGGCGTTAGTGAACATGTTTCTCGTTTTCTGTATGAATTTATCCGTTCTTCTGCGAGTTGAGGAAGCAACCGTATCGTCATAGAGTAATACTAACATGCTCATGATGTAGATTTTCATGTTACTCTGTGCGAGATGCGCGTACATCACAAAATTCACTGTTTGTTTTTTCCTAAAGCGCCAAAAGAAGTATAACTTTAGAAAACAACCAAAAAAGAAGTTAATAGCGCAGTAATTATTTTATACGTGATAGAGCCAAGCGATAGCTTTTGCTGCTGCTCGAATGGGCCGGCTCGGCCGGTGGGTCTCCGGATACCTCAGAGGGATAAGATGCCTCTACTTGACGCCGGTATTCTTAGAGGCCGTGGTACCAATCCGGCCCATTCTAGCAGCAGCAAAAATCGCCCCTAGGGTCTACCACGTTTTGAATAACGTGTATTCCTATACATCTATATATACAAATCACATATAAAGTAAAGTAAAGTAGCAGCCTGTAAGTGTCCACTGCAGGGCAAAGGCCTCCTTCTCAAATACGAGTATCAGAGTGGGTTTAGGAGCCGGGAAGGGCCCGGCCCATATTTTAAATTTATTTCCCCCATATTTTTTTTTTATTTCTTAATCTAATTACTCAATATCAGGTGGAATGTTAACTGTTGACTGCTAGCTTGTCAATAAGAATTAAAAACAAACAGACTGACGTTTACAATCTTCTCCGCTGATTGATATTAATTATGAACGTGTCGATAGAGCATTGTGAAGGAACGATAAAGATTATAATTTCAAGATGTACGTGACCAGTACATAATGAGATAAATAAGATTTCACTGATAACTTCTACGAAGTAAAATTATTTGACCACTCACATTAGAAAAGTATCCAATAAATCATACTCCAAACGACTGGCGCGTGAGCACCTTTTGATCACTCCTGTTATCAGTTATTATTGACAATGCAGCGCTGGTCATTTAACTATTATGTATATTATATGTCTAGCGAGCCGTGGTAGCCTAGTGGTCGAGGCGCTCACTTTAGTTTCATAGAGCGCTTGTGACCCGGGTTCGATCCCCGGTGCCGGCACCACTAAAATTGTTTATAACAATTTTAAGTGCTGTATTTACCACGCGCTCAACGGTGAAGGAAAATCGTGAGGAAACCTGCATGACTGAGAAATAATAAAAAAAAATATTATTACGAGGATATGTGAAGCCCGCCAACCCGCACTGGAGCAGCGTGGCGAGCCCTTTCCGGCTCCTAAACCCTCTCTGATTACTAGTATTTGAGAAGGAGGCCTTTGCCTTGAGCAGTGGGCACTTACAGGCTGTTAATTTACTTTTACTGATTATGTTAATAAATAAATAAATTAACTTACTATCCTTGTGTCTTTACACCTGAACAGTCAAAGAAGGTTACATATGCGTTGACACTCATAAGGTCTAAGATGGCTGGCTCACAGCCCGTTACAATGTTGCTGCTCGAATGGGCCGGCTCGACCGGGGTTGTACCGCGACCACGCAGAATACCGACGTGAAGAATAAAATATAAGAACTCCTATATCTTTAAAATAAGAATACAACAGTAAACAACATAAGAACACTCTTTGAACAACATATCTTTAAAACAGGAATACAACAGTAAACAACATGAGAACACTCCGTATAATGAAAAATAATAATAACGGAAAACGCACGATGCCTAACATCCACAGACTTTTTAAGTATCTCACAGCAACTGCAAGGCGGCAGCGTGGTCATTTTTCTAAGTGTTTATACAACAAACTAAATCGGAGACTCGATATGTATATCCACTTAAAGTTTATAATTTGAAAAGTAAAATGAGAACATGGCTTCTTACATTAGACTATGAGCAAACAGAGGACCAGTGATATAATCCAGTGAGCAGATCTATCCTGTTCAATAACTTACACAATAAACTGTACAATAATTAATTTAATATTCATTAATAAAAACTTTGAATAATATATATATACATATATATATATATATATATTCAAAGCATTCATTAAGTTACTTTTTAATAATTTTTTAAATTTTTAATTTTTACTTCAAATACTGTACTAATATTTAGACTATTTTAGCTGTTGTTATAAGAAATTATTATTGTTGATCAACTTGGGAGAAGACACTGACAGACAGGGAATGCATACTTTGTGTTCCAAGCCCTTATGACAATAAAGATTATTATTATTAATTTATAAACAGTTATATTAGTTTTAAACACAGCGTACTCTATCACGCAGAGAAACACCGAGCATAGCCCTTTCCATAGCGCGCTGAGCAACTTTGAGCTTCCTCATACGGGCTGCAGTGAAGGACCAAGTCTCGGATCCGTATGTCATCACTGGCAACACGCACTGGTTGTATACTTTCGTCTTGAGGCTTTGCGGTATACTCGACGAGAAGATATGACGTAGTTTCCCGAACGCAGCCCAGCCGAGTTGGATTCGTCGATTGACCTCTGAGTCGAAGTTGGACTTACCTAATCGGACAATTTGTCCCAGGTATACGTACTCGTCGACAACTTCGAGCCTATTGTTCCCAACAACAACCGGTATTGGTGTGACATGGACGTTTGACATGAACTTCGTCTTGTCCATGTTCATCTTAAGACCAACCTGTTGGGAGACGTTATTGAGGTCATTGAGCATTGTACTAAGCTCCTCCAGCGATCCTGCCATAAGAACTATGTCGTCGGCAAATCGAAGGTGAGTGATGTATTCGCCATTGATGTTGATACCGTATCCTTTCCAGTTCAGGTACTTGAAAACATCTTCCAATGCAGCGGTGAAGAGTTTCGGGGATATGACATCACCCTGTCTTACACCTTTCTGCAGTTGGATTGGTTTCGTACTCTGATTCTGTACTCGGATAGACATCGTAGCCTCATTGTACAAACACCTCAGCACACTGCAACGATAATATCCGCAGCAGAACTAAGATAACCGACATAGCCGTAAAGATCAGCAAGCTGAAGTGGCAATGGGCCGGCCACATAGCTCGCAGAATTGACAACCGTTGGGGAAAAAAGGTTCTCGAGTGGCAGCCACGTACGGGCAAACGCAGTGTAGGACGACCCCCAAAAGATGGAGTGACGACCTGCGCAGTGTTGCGGGAAGTCGATGGATGCGGGTGGCTCAGGACCGAGCTTCGTGGCAATCTTTGGGGGAGGCCTATGTTCGGCAGTGGACTTCTGATAGGCTGAAATGATGATGATGATGATGATGACAGCGTACTTACTCAGCGTAGCGTGGTCATTGCGAGGTTTAAATCCCGGGGAAAATAAAATATAAATTTCTAATTTACGTGCTGAGCATAATCAGCGGATAAATAATTAAAAACTATTATAATTTGTGCGTGAAATATCGTGAAAGAGCCTCCCCAGCACCAAGATTTCAGTTTCATAATGTACGTCGTAAATGGGTTCTGATCCTGAACTCCGGCTACCTCCACCATATTATAACTTATTACTCCCTTAATGTCAAAATCGTATAGAAGCTTAAGCGATATGGCACATTGGAGTATCAGATGCTAGAAGAAAATATCTACAGAACTGTGGCCAGAACCAAAAAGTTATAATTTGTTTGTTGCTTTACTGTCTTTTGGGATTGCAACCCACAGCTCACGACTGAAAAGCCAATTAATAATTTTACCAACACATCCACAATCCACAATCTCTCACAAGTTTAACGGCTTATCGATTGTCTGATAGTTTTATTTTAGAATTGCCCAATCCCGCTAACGTGTGTTGCCAGTACGTCGGTATAAATAGAGATAATTTTCCAATAGAAATTATAGTTTTAAGACCCGAACCTAAAGGGATGGTCGCTTTAAGTGTAACTGTCATCTTTGCTGGTCTGTCTGTGGTAGTGTGCTCAGAACAGACCACCCTGCAAATCTCAACGAAGCAAGGAGAGGTTGAAGGCGCATTGTCAGCTAATGGCTTGTATTATGAATTTCTCGGTATCAGATATGGAATTCCCGTCAAGTTCAGGGTAAGTTTGGACTATTTATATATATTGTATATATAAATATACTAGTTACAAATAATACGATAAAATAAAGAAGACACGTATTATCATCATTTCAGCCTATCACAAGTCCACAGCTGAACATAGGCCTCCACCAAAGATTGCCACAAAGCTCGATCCTGAGTCACATAAAAAATAAAGTAATTGATACATATAAAATAAATAAAACCAAACCAAATGGAAGATCTCGGCAGGGGAAAGAAACCGTCGGACAACGCGAGTGGTATCGAGGACCACCGCCTTCTGCATTTGAGCTCGTACAGTTCTATCACAGAGCCCCAGCCACCTCAGACGTCCCGTGAGGCTGACAGGGATCAACCCATTAGACAAATATAGATAAAGGGTGATCAAATGGCAAGACAGATCTTGTATCCAATTATAGAGTCTGGCTACCCTGTGCGAATTTCTCTAGATAATCTGTTCCTATTTCGATTATTCTGTTTTGATTTTTCAGGATCTCAGCCATTCGCAAAGGCACGAGCATAATCCAATATGATTTACATGGCATATTTTTTTTTTAAGGGATAGACGGGAAACGAGCAAGCGGTTCACGTGATGGTAGTGATTACCGTCGCCCATGTACATCCGCAACACCAGAGGTGCTGCAGGTGCGTTGCCGGGCTTTAAGAGTATTAGGAGATGGCAGGGAGGTTGAGGAGGGGGGACGGGAAGGGGGTGCGGGCATCCGGTTACCTGAACTCACCGAACGAAACGCAGAAGCACAAGAATATACTGGTATAGCGATATTAACCATACATTCAGACGGATTGGTGAGCGAAATTAAGATGGATTTACCGCAGCGAAATAAAGCGTCTTTGGAGAAACCAAAAACCTATCTCATCTGTACATTCATCAATCTATTTGAGTACACTGCTGAACATAGGTCTCTACCAGAAAGCGCCTGAGACAGCTGACGTGCATGTCATGAAAGGTTTGCACACACCACTCTGAGTAGGCGCGGGATGCTGCATCAGACAATAGAGTTGCTGCCCCCCCTCCCTTTCCCCGTCACCAGTCTATGGAATTTCGGATCGGCAAATTAGGACCTTCATTCAGTCGCCGCAGTTGCAGCTATTTTACTTTTTAAAACGCGTTTTTTTTTCAGGCACCAGAAGAACCCCCAAGCTTCTCGGACGTTTATAAAGCCGACCACCGAGCAGTGCTTTGTCCTCAATTCCCGGCCCCGGACCCATTGGCGTCCCCTAGTGACAATGAAGACTGCCTGGTCCTCAACATTTACTTGCCCGCTCAATTACAGAACACCACTCTTCCAGTCATGGTCTTCCTCCACGGGGGAGGCTTTGGAGTTGGCTCTGGATCCTCTTCATTCTACGGACCACAGTACCTTATAAGCCACGGGGTGGTTGTAGTAACATTAAACTATAGGTTGAACGCTTATGGATTCCTTAACTTGGGTATCAGTGAAGCGCCAGGAAATGCTGGATTAAAAGACATCCGCGCCGCTCTGAGATGGATCAGAGATAACATTTCCAATTTCCTCGGCGATCCCAATAACGTGACTGTCTTTGGACAGGGCAGTGGCGGTTTAGCAGCTATTTATCTCACCATGTCAGAATCAACTAAGGGATTATTCCATAAGGTTATATCGGAGAGTGGGACACCCTTCGCTCCCCAATCATTTGACGCTAACCCTTTGAACACCGCCATAAAATTGCAAAGACTTTGGGTGTCAATACCAAAGATCCCTACGACCTCTACGAATTATATTCGGAAGCTTCCGTCTCAAGAGTGGAAGAAGCCATTGGTAAACAGATGAACGCTCAATCAGTCTTCCTACCATCGCTAGAGAAGGTGTTCGATGATGAAGAGCCATTCCTACTAGATACACCGTTTGAAATACTTACGTCGGGCAAAATAGCAAACCCGGTTCCAATGATTGTCGGCATTAACACTGTTGAAGCTCTGACTAGTACATTAGACTATAACACGATCAGCAGTCAAATGGACAGAATCAAGAACGAGGACTATTCAGCATTAGACCAGAGAAGTCTCAGTGTGCCTTCGAAAGAAAAACCCGAGTTGCGTAATACGTTGATGGAAACTTACTTCGTAAACACAACGACAGACGAGGCTGTCGTCGGAGGGATCATAAATTTAAACACAGACTTTTCGTACGTCGGCCCGATGTCTCTGTTCTCTAATCTCTATGCCAATAATTCGGGGCTGCCAGTATACGCGTATATTTTCAACTACTTAGGTAACAGGAATTTGGGGAGAATCCTTACTAACAGCACTTTAGAAGCGACTGCCAATAGAGACGAACTGTTCTATGTATTTGAGTTGGAGCGTCTGCCGTTACCAATGGACGAAGACGACGCGAGAATGGTCACGTTCATGACTATGATGTGGACGAACTTCGCTAAACACGGGTAATTATACATTTTTTAATCTATGATATTCTTTGTTTTTTTATTTTTATTTAATAATTTATGTACACACAAGTAAAACCGAATAAAAAGAAATATGATAGGAAGAAATGGTCTGTACAAAGGTACTGCTTATTTCTTAAGAAATTTCTTCCAGCAGACCAGCGACAGGAGAATAGCTAGTGAATGGTAGATTGCGCGCGTACGATACAAAAAAAACATACATATATGCGAAACGTTCTTTATAAATCTAAATACATACATATATAAATATATAGATAAATACGCAAAATTAAATAAATATATACATAATAGAATAGTGCCAATAGTTCATACTGCCAATGACATATAGTGGTCTTCGACTCTTTTCTTAAATACAGAAATAGTTTTGCAGTCACGTATATTTGGTGGGAGAGAATTCCACAATCTAACTGCATGCACAGAGAATGAATGGGAATATGAAGCGCTTTTATGAGGAGAGAATTTAACTTCAAATCGAATGTAAGGATTTTGATGGACCTGATTTTAAAATGTAGCTTAATGGGAAAGTTTGCTTTTTAGTCATTCAATCACGCTTTAAGGGAGTGAACGGTAATGAACAAAATTTGATAGAGGTGTAGGTTATGCCATAGAATAGGATATGGAATAATTTTATCTCACACCCCTCTAGTGTCATTAGTCCTTATAGCAATAGAAATTGAATTGTTTCAAAGTTATGACACGTGAGGGTTTATGTGAGACTTTCTTGAAATAAAATTTGTGATCACATGGACGAAGCCGCGGGCATAAGCAAGTTTATTAACAGTAATTATTAGCGTTCGGTGGTGGCATTATAAATCTCGAAAACGCCTCAAAGATCTCATGGCTTTCGCTAAATAGAGGAATAACTATCTCAAATGCACATATACGCAATCTTCGTGACTATGGGACTTTACAATATGCGTGGTGCGATACGTAACTGTTTGGTCTATGGAAGGGCGGAAACTCTGTTTGTTTATATTGTGTTATTTTTATTAAATCATCTAGACATCTGACCTCTCCATTATAATACTTAATATACGGCCGTGAAAGCTTATGCATTTATTATTGAATTGTTACAGATCGCCAACCCCAGATTCCAGTAGCGGAGAATGGCTTCCTTACCCTTACCACCTCGCAATTGATCTAGAACCCCAATACGTCACTGAGTTAACTCCGGACCGAGCGTACTTTTGGCGCAGTATTTACTATAGATATGGTGCGGAAGTTCCAATAAAATAGGCAGTGTTTTATTTTACGTAGATAAATGTTTATTTATTTTTGTTTATTAAGTATAAATATAGTTGAAAACATTGGAACGACTCCTGATCCGATTGATCAATGATAAATTAAATATTTAAAAAAAAACTTCATAAACAATGGCCGCAGTTGTTAACTATTGTCTAAAAGTAATCTTTGATTTGGCAACATTAAAAATAATTATTAAGTTCGATTATAAAAACTTAATAATGTTGTGTCATTGGATGCATAAAGTTCTTATTCTGTGAGATCTTTGGTATCCGAAATTGTTTCCATTTGAGTTATTTATATTGCTTTACAATACTCGTATTAATTGTATATTTTATCTTTAACATAAAACACGAAGTGTCATGTTAAATGTAAATTTTAATTATTTTTATTCATAGCATGAGTATTTATTTTATTTATTTCAACAAAATAATGTATCTTTTGCACAGATATTTCGGTTAGTATTATTGTATATTTATAATACATATTTTTGGATTATTGTAATTAATTGATAGTACAAAATTTTTCAATGATCAATTTTTTGTTAACAAATATCAATTGTAAAAATTTAATGTTGCTTCTTTTCATATATATTCTTCTAGCGTTGTCATGGAAATAACCAAATCGGCCATTGAATTTTACGCATAGACTTATGACTTATTTTTGAGAATTGGAATTTTAGGGATTTGTTCCTTTTGTATTTTAGTCATTGTAAACAACCACCAATTAACCACCATTGAATCGTTGAAAGATAGTAAATAACTTGTAATAGTATATTGTGATTTTATTGCAAGTGGAGTGTATAATATATGAATGTTAATAAATTTGGAGAAAACACAATTTTTTTTTTATGAGCAAAGCGTCAAACGAGTATGCGGTTCACCCGACGGTAAGTGATTACCTTCGCCCACGTACATCTGCAACACCAGAGGTGCGGCATGTCCGTTGCCGGCCAAGGGTATTTGGGAGATGGAAGGGAGGATGAGGAGGGGGATGGGGAGAGCGCTGTGGGTCGCGGATTCGATTCCCGCACGGGACTAGTATTTCTGTGGATTACAAATAATAGTTCCCGGTCTGGGTGTTTGTCCATTTGCAATTCATGTATGTAAACAGCCTCCGCGAAACAGGAGAAATTCGTACAGTGGAAGAGATTTTTTTTTTAAAAAAAAAAGGCTTTTCCCTTAGTCGCCTCTTGTGGCACCCCACGGGAAGAAAGGGGGTGATTAGTTTTTCAGTAATCTTAAAGAAAGCTCTTTCCAAATAAATCTATGTCGTTTTTTGATTACGGCGTCATCTGCCGGTTGACTGCCTTCGAATTTTAATTTTACATCAGTAAAATACGTAGCAGTATACACTAGCTACGTATGTCGCTCTACCAAACATGGTTGACTGTAAAAGAATGCCACGAGGCATCTAAATACACCCATTGTATCCCTGGCCCTCAGTGAAGAAACGTTTTCAGTCTACGACATCTGAATAGGTACAACCCCCTTTTTCCTCTACCTCCTATTTTTAGCGTCAATCAGAAGTACAAGCACTGCTGTCTTCCGGTTACAATCCTGCTGGCTGAAATTTCAATTGTCCCCAATCTTTTAAAAAAAACCTTCGAAAAGTTTTGTGTTGAACAAATATTAGTTTTGGATTCTAACCTAACCCAAGGATACTAAACACACGCGGGAAAATTAAACAGGACTCAATGATGTGAACACTTTTTTAAAATATTTTTTTTATTAAAAATCTACCAAATTGTCAGATAATATATTTAACACGTTTATTAAACTAATTTTGTGCGTGCCTTAATATAAATCACTTAAATTTTAGAACTTCTAATACCCATTGCTACTACATAGTAATATACATACCAAACGCACTTCGAATTAGAAAACCTTTAAAGGTTTTGTCAAATAAATATTTTTTTATATTTCTGCAATTGAGGAGCTTACACGTGTTTTAAAGTTAAGAGAAACTATGCATATCCAGTTTTCCCGCTGTTATTAACCATAAATGTTTTATTTTTTTTATGTCTCTGTTTGTGTAAACCAACGATTATGTTTTCTCTACACTACAGAATTATTTTTGACAGTAAAGTATAGTAGCATTTGAATTGTCAAATAATCTTATAACATGCTATAGCAAGTTCATTTGATTTATTAAATTAAAAAAAATATTTCATTAAACATAAACCCGGAACAGAAAAACCTATATCAAAATAATAGATAACAATTTTTATTAAATTGCTCCGGGTCTGCGTGTCTGTCTATGTACAATTTGTGTACTTAATCTGCTTCTGCGACACTGGAGAAAGTTATTCAGTAAGAGATAAATTTTTTTTTAATATTTTTTTTACATGCCTATTTAGTTTTTGAAATGTGGTCATTTCATGTAACAAATATAAATAAATAATTATTAAAGATAACAATGACATTATATAATTAACTTAGCAGTTAGTTTAAGTTATCTACTAATTTATAAAACGAACTCGAAAATTGACATCATGTAACACTATCAAATAACTTTGATTTATAATTAAAATTTTCATAACATCAACATTTTTAGGCTTTGTGAAGGCACAAGATTGATAATTTACTTTCACCGAAAGTTTAAAGTACAGCCTAAACATATTAAGAAAATAATACATGATATGTTCCTAAACCTATTTATATTTGTAAGGCACGTATTATGTAATACTTCGCTAAAACAGAAGAGCTATTTCACCTTTCTGCGGTAATGATTTCAACATATTAATGTCGTAAGTCAACGTCGTATGCGCGTTCTCTCGTCAACAGGCTGTGGGGCCATCGCCATATGGTGGAGAATCCGAGCCCAAATCTCACAGACTAGTGATGGAAAGCGACTATATCAGGGTATTGGCTTACCATCATCACCAGCATGGTGCTGAGCATGGACAAACTTTCCAAGAAATGTATGCCGGCTCGCTGGCGTTCTCTTGGAGAGGCACAAGTTCAGCAGATGACTTAAATAAGCTAATGAAGAAGGAGCCTGACATTTGTGGGAAACCTTATCGTTGTATTTCAAAGCCACGCATATAATACGATAACATTTCAACACTCCAAATACTTTAGCAGTCTACAAATTATTGAAATTAAAAAAAAAAAAATCAGTGTAATTTCATTATATTACACTATACCGTATTTCTCTAATCTATAAAAAAGTGTTTTTTACGAAGTGTATTAGAGAAAACGCCATTCCGATCTATAAAAGGTACAGTCGCGAGCACAAGTATCAACATCAAACTTTTTCAGTGTTTAATTTTTTTTTTCTGTCCATAAAATGTTAGTCTTTAGCCTTTGTGGCTTTTATAAACCTACCTAATAAATATGTAATATTTTAAATAAGGTGGACACGTTCCATATTCGTAAATATACATATAGGTATAGAAAAATTACTATATCTTTTAATCAATGAAATACAATTTTGTCAATTAAAAGTTAAGTGAAATTTTGTAGTTCTTAAAATTTGATGTCAAAATAACTCTTATTCTGTAATCTACAAAGTGAGGGAGGAGTGCTATCGTCTACGTACTTTTCTTATTGTTCTGAGGGTTAGGTTTGTGTCCCTCCTCTAAAGAGACCCTATACTTTCTATATTTAAAACATTTACTAAAATTTTATATGAAAAAAATGTATTTGAGAGATTTTGATAAGTGAAAAGTATTCAATTTAAATAAATAATTTTACACTAGATCAAATATTAAACTTATACGATAAAATAAATGAATTTATAAGATTTTAATACATAGATCTTAATTAAAATATTCAATAAAAATAATTCGAAATTCGAACAATCTCATTTCACATTTCCAAAAAATTTTACCAAAAAGCAGCGTTGTCGCTGCGATGGCAACACAGCCAATCGTAGACAAGTATTATTTTTATTATCCAAATCTTTCTCTTTCAATCTTCAACTCGAACTGTCTGAATCACTTTCACTGCTTTCTTGTTTCTTCTTGCTTTTCTTCTTCTTGTCCTTATGTCTGCTATCGTGCTTGTCCCTGTGCTTGTGGGGGCTTTCCCGCCCAATTCGGTGATGTCAAATACCGGAGTCGTCGGTGGTGTGATGAATGTTATTGAGAGATTCTTCGGATGTTTCTGATTTATGCTTTTTCTTCGTTCTGAATACGTAAGTTACGCTATAAAATTTGTACGACTATGGGGCGCGGGTTCGAATATCCATAATTCGGGCGCTATGAGCATAATATTTGTATGAAACGTGATTTGCACCTGAGCAAAATTAATAATAAAATTTGTACCTGGAAAAAACTTAGGACATTTTAATTTTTACATTAGACTTGAAACTGCTTCGGTTCGCTCCGGGCCCAATAGATATTCCTAGCGCTCAGAAAAAACTAAAACAACACGCAAGATTTTTTCCCACAGCCATCAAATCGATATTAGCGATGGATACGAGCATTTTAGCCGCTGCTCGACCGGGGTAGCGACGCCTAGTAAGGCCTCACAGAAGTAGAGGCGTCTTGTGCTTCTCGTAACCGGGGGCCAACTACCTCTGCCCAACCCCCGGCCGGCAACGACCTTACAGCTCCTTGAGTGTTGTAGATGTACGTGGACGCATATAATCACTTACCAGTAGGCGAGTCGCTCGCTTGTTTGTCCCCCGATACCATTGAAAAAAACAATCTATGTTGAAATAATTTCTAGTTATAAATGTAATATAGAGAGCCGTGGTTGCTCAGGGCCTGGGCAAATGTTTGATTTCATACTACGCGATTGACCTGGTTTCAATTGTCGATGTCGGAAAATTGTTAAATGCAATTATAGTCGCGTGACACATATCCGTGAAACGATGGGTATTTCGTGAACATTGGATGTCAGTCCACTCGCACTTGAAGATTCTTATATTCCCAGTGCTCATAATACCGTTCACCTGTACAGCCTGTAAATAGTCCACTGCAGAACATAGGCCTCTCCCATAAGGATTTGCTATAATCTGCATGCTCGGCAAGCGGATTGACGATCGTTGTACCAGACATCTCGCTCCTTAGACGCTGATGCCCGCCAGCGGTCTGCTTAACTTCAGTCAGGTATCTCCCGCCATCTGTCGGTAGCCATTGAGATTTTCAAGGGGATGGCAGGGAAGGAAGGGGTCTGCCATTACCGACAACGAAATCTTCTCAAACTTGATACAATTTTATTACTTAACAGTTTATAAGTGTCTCACCCCTTCTTCTTTTCGTTCTCCACTCCGGATTGATCTTTAAATAGCTTCGTCAGCTCCAACTCTTTGATCTCGTCCGTGTTCGTTAAGATTATAGCACTGTGGAGAATGTAGACGCTTGAACAAAGGCAGTCAGTTTCGAAAATTCACAAGACAGATTTCTAACAATAAAATATCCATATCAAAAATCCAAATTAACACGAGATTCGTTCGGCGAGTGAGGTAACCGGAGACCCACTCCCCTTCCCCGTCGCCTTCCTCATCATACCTTCCATCTGCAACACCAGAGGTGTGGTCCACTGGTGGACACACACATACCATGAAAGCGTCAACAAGAGCTGACATGCCCATATTGAAGACTCGTCCATATACACCACTGGGCAGGCGGGTGGGCAGTTTCTGGGATCAGTTCGGCGTATCCGAATGTATTCTCCATCACCAGGAGACGATCGATCGCCAGAGGCATATGCGTTAGTCAGAAGAATATACCATATCCCCTACAGACCTATACTGATTAAACGACTATTCTACGCTAAAAATTGAACGATAGACTCTCGACAGAACAAATATACATGTAGGAAATACAAGGAGGTAGATAAGGGGTCATCCTATCGACGCTGGCCTTTGTCATTTGCCGACGCCACACCCTTTGCGATAGTGACGTAATTTGTAAAATGTCGATAAAAAATATATTAAACAAAGTCGCAGTCCGGGTTTAACCCTGTATTCGCATTAGTTCTTTGTGAATTTCAATGGGTTTTTCGCCATCATTTAGTACATTTCACGAGGAAAGTTTATATGTACAACACATTCTCATTTAGTTTATGCATTTACATAAGTTTAGCCATTATTACTGTGGTGTGGTGGTACATTCCTTCTCTACTTAGGTGTCGTCTGGGTATGTACCACCATGTTACCCATTTCTGACGCTAAACAGCAGTGCAATGACTTGTCGCGTTAGAAAGGCATAGCCAGTATAATTACGGGCTATGAGACCATGCTAGTCCTCGGGGGTTCATCAATCAACTCAGGGGTGACGGCGCATCAGTAAAGTGTCGTCACCCCTTAGTTGATTGAAGCTGTTTGTACGTGTCCATGGGCTGCAGTAGCTACTTAAGGTCAGGTGGACTTTTGGGTCGTTTTTCACCCAAGTCCAATAAATAGCCGACGGATTCGCTTGTGTGAACTAAACTAAAGTAGTTTTTACAGTAGCTGCCTCCCGAACAGTCCTCTGATGAACATGAGCGTATCTTAATGACATACTGCTACACTTCCGCCATAAGGCGTTACATTTGATTTCCTCTCCTTCTTCATCAGCCTATTTAATTCCACTGCAGAACACGAGCCTCTATAAGATTGTATTTCTTAAAAGGTTTGCCCATGTACGTTGGACTGGACAAGCGGGTTGGTGAGGCATCACCCTCGCACTAGTGATGCTGCTCCCCATCACCTGGCTCTAGGATGAGAGTTCAGCGAGTTCCGATGTCTTTTCCGTCATCGTTCAGTCGCCAGAGCCTCGTTTGTTAACCGGCAGAGTGCACCACATAGAAGGGCTCACCAGCCTATAAATAGTCCACTGCCTGGCAAAGATCTCTCCTCTAATAAGAGCATATCCTATCATTGCCGTCTGATGCAGTACTGGTTCCTCGCACGTTAAGACGTTGCTGTCTATCATCGAACTACATGTCTTCGATCTGTCTATTGATATTTTAAAGGCTTTTCCCTTTATGATTGCAGTTGAATTTAAGATGTTTTTGAACCCTTATATTAGCTGATCCCTTTAGTCGTTAACATAGATCGAGTAGCATATTATCTATCATACTTGTTATATTGTACTTGGTTCAAGTTGTTTAAATAAATCAATCTACTGAGATTACAACCCACAATCTTTTACTGGGTGACAGGCATTGAACCACGTAGGATATCATTCCATTTATTTTTTATTTTTTTTTATGAGAAAGTCGGCAAACGAGCAAGCGGTTCACCTTATGGTAAGTGATTTCCGTCGCCCACGTACATCTTCAACACTAGAGGTGCTGCAGGTGCGGTGTCGGCCTTAAAGAGAATTTAGAAGATGGAAGGGAGGATGAGAAAGGGGAGTGGGCGTTCGGTTACCTCACTCACTGAACGAAATTCAGAACAACAAGATCCCTGTACTTCACGCCGGTGTTCTGTGAGGCCGTGGCGCCATCCCGATCGAGCCGGCCCATTCGAGCAGCAGCAAAAGCCGCCGCTTGACGCTACCACGTTTTAAGTTTCATTAAATAATCATCTAAGAAGGAAGTACTAGATAAATCTCAGGTCCTTCGACAGATGTTAAGAGTATTATATCGAACCTCCCTGACATAGCAGAGACACCCGTGTTAGCGACGGGTCACGGTCACGGGAGCGTTCGGAGCGCAGTGGCGGCCTCTATCTTTGCACTGAGATAAATCCGTTGCGGGACGATAAGCATCCACGCGCTGCTGTCACGATCACGTGATACCACTATATCACGTGATAACATGACTACAACAATTGACCTTTGTGGTTCTTCACATCTGATTGTCAAGGATAGCGAAGGCGCCGTTTGCGGTAGGGGAAGACCGTGAAAATCAGGCGGGATGTATTTAGATATATCTGCTCCTCGACAGCGTCGTCTCCGAAAGGATAAGTAGTAGTTCCTTCTATTGTCAAGAGCATACAAAATATCTGTGTATTCATAATCATAACTAGGTGATAGGACTTCTAGGTTCTAGGTGATAGGATACCAACAGTGCGATCATTGTTGTGTTATCTTTCAAAGGGTATGGAGAGCCGGTATAATTGCATTTCAACTCATTGCACATTTGTGCCACAGCATCTCTAGCCTTTAGACCGAAGACCGTTAGGTCGTTTGTTAGTCTAATAAAAAAAAAAGAATAACAAAAACGATATTAAAACGAAAACGTATTTATCGATATGAAAGGTTACATCACTAGCTAAAGCTATTCGATCGCGTCGTGTCAAGGTGACGAGCAGCCCCATCGACACCCACGCTGTACAGAGATTTGTAAATAAAATGTCACCTCCGCCGGGCAAATCGCAAACACTTCAGTTTCAGACGATATCGGTCTTTATGCACTGGGTTACAAATAATAAATACGTTTGCGTATTCAATAACATGAAGACGTTGTTTCTAGAACTTTTTCGATGAATTTCAATAACATCTCCATGCACGATCGATGTATATTTTCCACCTAACACACGCTTCCCTGTTACATATAAGACTCGCGATCGAATTACCAGAAATCAACAAAATCGTGAACGCAATACGTATTTCGCCCCATAGTGAGGCATTGTGACCTACGTATCAGACAGAGACGTTTATAGACTTTACATTGTTATGTAAACACAAGCGGCTGTCCAGGACATCGCCCACGTGGTCACTAATTCCAGGTTAAGTTCACCATCAGCCGAATCGAGCATGCGGTCGATGTTGATATGTATTATAATTCTTTAATTTTTAGACAAATATTCACATATTATCACAATTCACATAAATAAACATTAGATGCTGTTCGTTCGTAAGCGCATCTCTTGAGAACGGCATAACCGATTCAGATGATATTCCTACAATATATTTGTACTGTCGAGAACCCGATAGGTGGCGCTGTGGTCGAGTTATTAACAAACTTTGTCTATGAACCAAATTTAAGTTGGTTAAGAGCCAAAAAAGAACGTTGTAAAATCTAGACCCGATAGGTGGGGGCTTTAGTCGGGTTATTAATAAATTCAATTCTCATCACGCCACCTACCGGAAAGGGCTGAACAACGTGCGCCAGGGCCAGCTAGTTGGTAATATTGAGTAGGATAAAGCAAAGCTTTCAGCACTTCCGTAGTGCGTTTATTACTCGTAAAATCAACATCCGTGAAATTGCTTTGAAGTATTTTTTATGGGAAAGAGTACCAATGTGCAAGAGGCTCGCGGGTAAGTGATCACCTGCGATTAAGCGTCATCCACGTACATCTGCAATACCAGAGGATCTGCAGGTGCGTTGCAGGCGTTTAAGAAAATTTGGGAGACGGGGGAGAGGAAGATGAGGAGGGAAGGGGAGGGTGAGAGGAAGCGACGTTTAAGAATGTTAGGGGAAGAAGTGACCTCCGGTTATCTCACTCACCGAACGAAACGCAGAAGCACAAGATGCCTCTACTTCACGCCGGTATTCCGCGAGGTCGTGGCTACCCCAAAAGCCGCCGCTTGCCACTTACCACGTACAAAAATATACATAAGATCGTGAGAGGTTTTTTTTTTTTCAATTGAATGTGTTCGCCTCGCAGCCACTCACCGAATCCTTCCGCCGTCCACTCTCTCCTGGCGACGGGGGTCGCAGATGACGGACACCGATGTCTCGCCGATCTCGTGTCTCTTCTTTTGCTTCTTTGTCTTGTGATGTCTGTATCAATAGATGGCAAGGTTTAATGTAACAGACACAGTTTTTAAAAAGCTTAGTGATTTCCTTGTATATACGCGAATACTCGGCTTTAATTAGACGTTTCGAGTGCTTTACAGCACCCGTGGTCCACGAGTGAGGGGGGGGGGGGGGCTGAGGTCTTTGATGTAACCCACCTACCGACAGCTCTATAATTATTACTTTTTGGATACCGATCAACGCAGAATGAGCTCGCTTGGACCAGACCACACAGGGAAAAAGCTGGTGGTAGCACCCACCCATCTTCTCTATTGGAATTACAATGTTTTTTTAATTTCAATAGCCTCTAATGTCTAATTTAACGGTTGGGGCGATCCGGAAAATTATCACAAACTGCAGACCACCTTTGAAAAACTGATGAAGCCTATTAAAGAAACTTTATTAAGCAGCCTACTCTAAAATAGTTCTATACATCGAGGATAAGGATGTGTGGAAATAACTCTTAAACTGCCCAAGCGGCTTCCTGACCACTGATATATAGTTAAAATTGACATTTAAAAAATTTTTATTTATTTTATTGTAGATTACAATATATTGTCTATATGCAAGTCTATGTCGCTATAGCGTTAAAATAAAAAAAAAACATCCATAGAGTTTTGACAAGGCTAAATTAAATAAAAAAGTTTTTTCTTTGACATCTTTCGGCCGCCAGTCAATATGATAAAAAACGATTATTTTAACTTTGTGGACTGGTTAGGGAATCTGTGTAATAGATCTGCTGGAATCAGGAGACTCGAGTTCGATACCCTATGAGGAGGGCTTGAACCAATGAGTTTTTCTCAATTTACGTACAAATTGTATAAACAATAAGACGGTGACGGGCTCGCCACTTGTCACATCGCAAATAAGCTCTGGTGGGAAGCGGTTCGGTAAGACTAAAATGTCTAGACTTTTCACTTCCCCAGTATTGGGACGAGAGAGTTTATTACATATATATTTTTTTGCATATAAGCAAGCCACCATTTAGATACATCAATGCTTTCGATACAGCCGTGTGGTGGGAGCGTAAGGATCTGCCACCCCCTTTTTCTTACCGTGGGTGGCGTAGGAGCCGACCAAGGGAAAATACTTAAAAATTTTGTGGAAATATCTGGGAGATAACCCGGCGACGAGGCTCGATACGACTCGTAATTCTTTCACCCGGAAAGGGGAAAGGTGATATGCGTTAACCCGGTTTGGCTACATTGGGTCGTGCCAAACGGACAAATAAAAAAAAACTGCGGTTGCCAACCCGCTCGCCATGATTTCCCCATGATTCTTTGTGGGAGGCCTATGTTCAGCAGTGGACTTGTGATAGGCTAAAATGCTGATGATGATGAAACGAACATACGTGGTCTCTGCCTACCTCTATAGGTCACAGGAGACAGTGCTTTTGCTATACGATGCTCACGGAATTACTTACGCCCGTTTTTTGTCCTGCTCTTTCCTATCAGACTTATGCTTCCTTCTCTTTCTATAAACGGAACCATTTCCCTCTTCCACGGTCTCTAAATGCAGTACGTAGAGTCTGTAAATCTGCAGCAGGATAACCTGTTAAGAAAACAAAGATTAAGGTAACTAATTTTAAAAAAACATGACAATCGTAATCAAATGTACTCTGGCCGATTTAGACCTCGCCCACAATATCCGGCAGTCGTCGACTGCGCAGGAGATGTCATAGTGCCGTGAGTGTACGAACGCAGAGGCACTCGCTCGTCTTTACCTTCCCGTATCCGATGTGATAAACTCAACATAACACCGCCCTATGCCCCAAACAATTTCACAAAAAACCGTGTCATGGTACCACCAAGGCCCATTCGAGCAGCAGCTGAAGCCTGTTCGGCTCTACCACGTCAGGCAATCATTAATTATCTGTATTCATTACGGGATGATCGAACAACTGGCCCTTGTCTCCTATAACTTTTTTTTTTATTACTCACCAGTGTGTTCTTGCACGTGAAGAAGATGTTCATGTAGTTGATTATTTTGTAATGTGCGATAATCAGCAGGCGGAAGGCAAGGAAG
Source organism: Bhutanitis thaidina (assembly GCA_029286595.1). Classification (NCBI taxonomy): domain Eukaryota; kingdom Metazoa; phylum Arthropoda; class Insecta; order Lepidoptera; family Papilionidae; genus Bhutanitis; species Bhutanitis thaidina. The sequence goes on along the minus strand of JAGSMS010000039.1, from coordinate 2,053,097 downwards.
GGCGCGTCCTGCAACGCTATGTTCATAATGATGGCGCAGACTTCTATAGAGCAACAACATGCGCGGCTCGTGTTCCTGTAAATGTTGCCAATTTAGAATTAAACTGCTCGAGTTGTATACATTTAGCTACGCCATTGAGAGCAGTTTGCGCTTGTGATAAATTTCTTGCACTCTTAGAAACTCTAAAAATTGTATTTGCAATAATTACATTAACTGCAATTTAAAAGTATTTTCGTATTTTATAAGCAAAAAATTGCAGTAAAACCTCTTTGGTTGTACTGTTTGTATCTGATCACTAAATAGATGATGATTTTAAAAACAGAAAAATAAAAAGTGAAAACCTTTTCCCGCCATTTTTACAATGTTTTCCTGCCCGCCAAAATGAGCTAAATCTAACGAAGAAATTCAATACATTTTAAAGTATCATTACAAAAGAAAAATGTGACACATGCTACCAAAGAAAATTGTAACGTTTATAAACTTAACGCAGTGTTATCACAAAATTGGTTGAAGCGTTTCAAGTCCGAGAATTTTGATGTCAAAGATGAAGCTCCCTCTGGTTGACCTGTTATGAATAAAGTCGATGCCATTTTTGAAAAAGTGGAACAAGATCGGCATACAAGTAGTTACAACCTAACTGAAGGGTTGACAACAAAACAGTTTTGACTCATTTGTAAAATTCTGGATTTTTCACTTTGCACTTACAGGCTGCTACGTTTTTTACTTTACTATAACTAGTCCACTGCAGGACGTAGACGTAGGTAGTAATTATAATCGCCACGTTCTGCCGGTGGATTGGCGAACGCAGTTCAGTTCAGAACGCAGCCAAGCGCCTTGTACCTTGAACGCCGCTGCCGGTCGTCGGACTGCTTAATTTTTGTCTAGTATTTTTGAGATAATGATCCCGCCGCTTGCCGGTAAACCATTTGATTTTCGAGGCCTTTTCCTTAGTCGCCTCTAACCACACCCACGGGGAAGAAGTTTACTATACCCACGGAGGGCAATGGAGCAGCTTGGCGGAATTTGGCGGCTCCAAAAGCCTCTCGAAAGCGCCTTTACACCGCGTTGGAACGGTTCCATCACGGTATCTTGAAGGAGATCGGTGAAGGAGAATATCGTGAGGAATCCTGCATGTCTAAGAAATAATACCCCCTCACTTCATCACCGGTCTGGACAATGTCGGACACGATAAATATGGTCATAGACACCGTCTGCGATTTGTCTGACATCGTCTGACATGTCGACTAAGGGAGTCGACACATACGACAAGCCACGGTATGAGATGAAAACGGTACACTATGAGAACACCATACGTCGCTGTAATTTATTTATTTAAACTTTATTTGAATACCTTTAAATAAAAGTATTACAAAGGGCGGACCTAATGCCTCTTGGCATTCTCTGCCAGTCAACCCGGGGCGCGGAGAGATATTGTAATGGTGCCAAACATTAAATTTGTTAAAAAAAAAAGAACTAAAATACATGAATAACTTACACTTACAACATACTGACGGAATGAGTACATATAAACAAATATAAAGGTATATATATACATACATACAGAATTCAAAATATTATTATAATTACAATGACCGATGATATCAATCCACTAAGTGGGAACAGATGTCTTGTCCTGTTATCTGTAATAGGAAACAGTAACGCACAGTTACAGTAACAGGAAGCAGTGATAAGCGTGATATATGAATAGTGTTCGTGGTCAGGGCGCTCCGTTTGGCTTCGAGGAGCTCCAGTGATCCGGTTTCTGCACCACTAAGATTGTTAATTGGGATTTTAAATGCTGTACAAACCACGTGCTCAGCGGTGAAGGAAAACATCGTGAGGAAACCTGCATGTTTAAAAAATAATAAAAATTGTTATATCAAGGACATATGAAGTCCGCCAACTGTTATAATCGGAATTACCTAAAACAGTATATAATAATAATTGCTAATACTTCAGTCACGTTGCATTTGCACGTGATACATTACATTGTGGGTATTGTACTTTATTTATTTAAGCTTCATGCACAAAGCGGTACGCATGGCGGACTTAATGCCTAGAGGCATTCTCTCCCAGTCAACCATTAGGCTAAGCAGAGATGAACACGTAATAGAGGCGATACAGCTGACAGAATAAAACAAGTAAACAGATATAAATACATACATACAATATATACAAATATACTTTCGATTGCATTCGGCTTTTAAACTTCGTAAAGGTCACATTTTACTAAATCACTTAATTCTATTTCCTATTATATTTTATTTTTACCCTCCCCGCTCTTTTTATATCTGAAAAACCAATCCTTTCTAATTCGAAATATCAAAAAAAAAAACAATTTAATCGAATATATTTTGAATAGTAGTTTCACGTTCAAAATAACAGATATATTTTTTAAATTTCCTATCAATGCTATTTATTAAATAACATCGCTAATATTCCTGTTAATCCTCCAACTAAGCTAACAGCTTGTATCTGGAGTGGTTCACGACAATAGGCGAATGGCCGGCTCGAACTTACGACGTCATGTTTTGCAGTCCGCACCCTGACCCATTCGGCTATTGGCGGTTAAATAATTAATATGTTTTGTTTCCTTTTTCAAACTTTCATTTTTTATTTTACATTCCAAAGAGTTGTTTTTCAAAATGTTCTTATCCAGATATTGTTTTTTAAAAAGTAGTCTAATGTAAAATTTTAATGTCTCTCATTTCGCCCCTTTAGAGGTAGTTTCTCGTAAAATCTTTTCTTAGCGGACACTTATGTCAGGTAACTACTCAACTGCCAAATTTAAAGATTATACTTTAATAAGAAGATACAGTGATCAGTAAGTGGTATTTCGTTTCACATATGAGTATATAGAAGATGGATTTTATGTGCATGCCGACAAATTAAGTAACTATAAAGTATAGATCGTGCATGGAGTGTCGTATGAGGCGTGCGTGCATCGAAATATACGTACATGTCAGACCTATGAGCCGTGCCCCTGCTCTTCCTCGATTTGGTCGCTGTCAGGACAACGGTGAACTGCATTAAGGACCATGACCATATCGCCAGGGTTAGGAGTACCAGCACCTTCTCCGTCGCCACTTTCTCGTCTTTGAAGGAGTCGAAGAACTCTATTATGTCCGCTGCGGTGCCTGGTGAAAATTGTATATTAATAACTAACGCCTGTCAACCTGTCTGAGATTACGGATTTCTTGTTTTGATTTGGTTTGACTAAGCGTAGTCAAATAAGATTCAGTAACCCGCTTTTCGCCTCTTGCCTATTTTCCCCGTATTTGCCAAAACATTTTAAGGCTATTCCCTTAGTTGCCTCTTACGATACCTACGGGAAGAAATGTAATGAAACATTAACACATAAAAACTATTAATACTTATATGAAAAAAAGCAGCACAATCTAAACGATTGATATCCAAAAATTAAGCCTGTTTCACATGGAACCAGCCTGCAGTGGGATTGCGGGCAAAATAATAAACACCGTGCGGTTGCTGTGGCAGCCTGATTTTACTTGCCGTCTTCTTTATCAGTCAACATAAGTTCACTGCTGAATTCAGTCTTGTCCTTAAAGTGCCAACAGAACCTAGCATGCCATGCATGGAAAATTATGTTACTGACTACGCTGACCAGACGGGTTGGTGAGCGCAGCGCAGCATCATTACTGCGAGGGTAAAAGTAAAGTAAAGTAGCGGCCTGTAAGTGCCCACTGCAGGGCAAAGGTCTCCTCTAATATTTGAGAAGGTTGAGGGGCTGGGAAGTGCCCGTTACGCTCTCCAGTGCGCGTTGGCAGGCATCTCATATCCTCGAAATAATAATTGTTTTTTTATTGTTGTCAGACATGCAGGTTTCCTCACGATGTTTACGTTCACTGCCGAGCACGTGATGAATACCGTACTTAAAATTGCTATTAACAATTTTAGTGGTGCTGGCAACGTGGATCAAACCCAGGTCACACGCACTACATGAAACTAAAGCGACCGCTTGAAGCATTGCATTGCATTGAAGCGCTTTATGTAACACAAGTTTAAAATCTAGTGAACAGCCATTTCCATATTTTGTTTTATAGTTTTGTATTTTTTTGGATTTGTTTTTTTTTTTATTGGTTTGAAAGACAAACGAGTTAACCACTCGTGTCCACCAGAAGTTTGAGGCAGTTCATTGCAAACACCTTCTTAGGACTAAGATGGATGTCTATGTGGGGTTCCATAGACTGTAATTATACTGGCTCTCCAAGAGTTTACTATTGTACCAATTTTATTGTAAATATGAAAAATTATTCTGCATGCCAAAAAATTATACGCGGTAATACATAGTGGTAGTTCAAAGAGAAGGACTCCAATCACTAATACTAGCAAAACCAACGACACAGGGTATTGCATACAATCTCAATAGCTCGATACTGCCTCGTTACGAGGCGAAACACGTGTCGCGCTAAAAATGTTTCAATATACAGGGTTTTTGGTAATTTGACGTATTCCCGTTAGGAGGTGATATGGGTGACTGTTTGCGATAATTTTAACCCCCATATGCATTATGCAAAAGTGAACCATTTTCAGTTATCATGTTTTTTTGCTTTTTTCAAAATAAGTCAAATTTTCAAAATTTCAAATGCTACATCAAAAATTTATTAAAAAAAAGGTATCAATTTATATCTAATTTTTTCTTCAGATGTATAAAATCGATTTAAAACTGGTTAGTTATCAATATTAAAACGACAATTATCGGTCCAAATCTAAAAATGCGAGACGAATAACTATATTATATCAATATTTTTAAAAGATTTTTTTCCGCTAAATTGCCTTAAAAACAAAAAAAAACGTTATGAAACATGGCTTGCAGATTATTTTAAAAACATTTCTTAGCTCTTCCAACAATGCATAACAACTAGGACCGACGAATCCAAATTAGATCAAGACGGGATCACTAACTACCACAATGAATATTAATGAGAAAGTGCACAAAAGTCCTAAAAAAAACATGCCAAAAGGGTCCCAACGCCGTTTTTCGGTCAATGTGTGGATGGGAATAAGAGACGACAACTTATTCGGACTACATTTTTTACCGAGCAATCTAAATGCTGCAGCTTACGAAAAGTTTTTGGACAAATTAAATGTTTGAAAAGCGTGGTAGAGCCAAGCGGCGGCTTTAGCTGCTGCTCGAATGGGCCGGCTCGACCGGGTCGGTACCGCTGCCTCGCAGAATACCGGCGTGAAGTAGAGGCATCTTGTGCTTCTGCGTTTCGTTCGGTGAGTGAGGTAACCGGAGGCCCTCACCCCCTCCCTATTCCCCTCCTCTCCCCTTCCATCTCCCAAATATCCTTAAAGACCGGCAACGCACCTGCAGCATCTATGGTGTTGCAGATGTATGTGGGCGACGGTAATCACTTACCATCAGGTGAACCGCTTGCTCGTTTGCCGACTCTTCCATAAAAAAAAAAAACCTCGAAGACATGATATACCAGCAAGACGGATGTCCTGCACATTTAGGTGTTAATATTAGGGGATGGCTCGATAGCCATCCTGATCGTTGGATAGGGCCAGGAGGACCCATTCCGTGGCCTGGGAGGTTGAGTTCTATGTCTGGGGTCACATGAAATTCCTAGTTTACGACGTCTCGCCTGTGTCATCGGCGGAAGAACTCGAAACAAGAATTATAGCAGCAAATGCGATGCGATGTATAATTTGACTACTTCGGTAGTTAAGTCACAGCTCAGAAAAAGAATGCGACTTTGCGTACGCAACAGGGGAAGTCACTTCGAGCGAGAACTTTAATTAAACTTAATTACAAAATGTCCTAATTGTTACTTATTATTAATTGTTAATTGTTATCTGGTTCTAAATTTTATTTTTAAATTTGTATTTTTGTTTTATTTACATTGGGTATTGTTTTTAATTAATTTTATAGAAATTTTAAAGAACGACCTTAATAAGTTTAGTTCGAATACAAATTTCCGCCTGCTGCCTTTGTAATATTTTTTTTTCAGTCTCTTTAAAATTAGTTACTAGTTGTAATGCATTGTTGGAGAGCTAAGAAAACGGTTATGTTTTTAAAATACACTGGAAGGCTAGTTTCATAACTTTTTTTTATAAGGATATATTTTAGTGGAAAAAATATTGAAAAAATATCGTTCTTAGTCTCGCATTTTTTTAATTTGGACCGATAATCGTTGTTTTAATATTGATAAATAACCAGTGTTTAATCGTTGTTTTAAATCAGAAGAAAGTAAGAGATTTAAATTGATTATTTTTTTTTAATAAATTTTTGATTTAGCATTTTTGAATTATTTTGAAGAAATCTAAAAACATGATAACTCAAAAATAGTTCCCTTTTGCATAATGCATATGGGGTCAAATAGTCACCCCTATCACCTCCTAACGGGAATACGTCGAATTACCAATAACCCTGTATAAAAATACCTGCCTATAAAATAACATAGACTTCTCTCACCAATGTACACGAGCAGGAGCTGACTGAGCTGGTCCCTCGTCAGATCGCCTTTCGGCAACAACCAGCGACCGACGATTAGAGTCAACATCAGGAACTGCTCGATCAGCGTGACCCACATGTCCGTCGGTATTTTATTCGCGCCGGGAAGCGGTATTTCGGTCTAGAGAAACGAAAATTGGTTACAAAAGTAAAAAGTAAAGTAAACGGGCTGGGCAAAGGCTTCCTTCTCAAATATATGAGAGGGTGTAGGAGCCGGGAATGGCTCTCCACGCTGCTCCATTGCGGCTTGGCGGGCTTCACATATCCTCACGATGTTTCCTTCGCCGCCGAGCACGTGGTAAATACAGCACCTAGAATGGCTATTGACATTTCTTTAGTGGTGGCACCGGGGATCGAACCCAGGTCACTTGCACTCTATGATACTAAAGTGAGCGCCGTGACCACTAGGCCACGGCTCGATAAAGTAAAACTATTCGTGAAGTAACTAATATTACTGTATAGGAGAATATACCTGCTGGTTTTCAAAATGGGAACCTCAGTTGTACGCGGTGAACCCTGTTGAATTAACGGACGAGCCTCTAGTTATCGAATAATCAAAAATATATGCCAAGCATAAATCCGAACTAGTGAGAGCGGTATCTCTAGAGCATGGCTTCTCCCGAGGCGAAATCCGTTTTGGTAAACTTTAAACTCGGTAGAGCCAAGCGGTGGCTTTTGCTGCTGCTCGAACGGGCCGGCTCGACCGGATAAGTACCACGGCCTCAGAATACCGGCATGAAGTAGAGGCATCTTGTGCTCCTTCGTTTCGTTCGGTGAGTGAGGTAACCGGTGGCCCACTCCTCCTCCCCCATCCCTTTAAAGGCCAGCAACGCACCTGCAGCACCTTTTATGTTGCAGATGTATGTGGGCGACGGTAATCACTTACCATTAGGCACCGCTTGCTCGTTTGCCACTTTTCCCATAAAAAAAAATCTTTGAAAATTTGTTTATTCAAATTAAATTGTTAACTAATTTGTATGAATTGAAAAATAAAATATTGGATTCATTGAAAATATTTTTTTCTCATTTTGGCTCCAACCGCTCAGACAAATATCGAAATTTCTCATTTAGGTGTCTAGATAAAGGCAGTGGAAGAAAAACCCTAAAGGATTTTATAATATAAGAATAAATAGAATTAATAATTTCTAATTTCAGTATATCAAAGATAGTAATAAAGTTAATTAAAGAAAAAAATCTCACCTCGGTGTAAGTGACATTGGCTTTCTTCTGTAATCGAAGATCCACCTTGTGCAGTTCCAGCAGCCATATCGCCGGTACCACCAGGCCCAAGTAGATGAAGACGGATGGACAGAACCTATGAAGCACACATAAATAATTCGAGGAACCGATTTTGCCTCCTAATAAGGCGATAAAAGGACTCAAAGAATTTTCAAAATCAGAGATATTTTTTTTAGTTTAGTCCTTGTATGAAACCTATTATACAGCTGTGGCCTATATTAGTTAGTAAAAGTTGAAGCCTGCTGGGCAAAAACCACCTTCTCAAATATCTGGGAGGGTTTTCGAGCCGGGATAGGTCGCCACGCTGCTCTACTGCGGATTGGAGGACTTCCCATCACCGCGAAATAATATTTCTCAGACATGCAGGTTTACTCATTCAGCATTTAAAAAAATTATTAACAATTTTAGTGGTACCGGTATCAGCAGTCGACCCCAGGTCAATCTCGCTCTGACCACTAGGCTACCACGGCCTGGTACAGTTATGAATATAATAACCTTCCTTGAACTATTTTCTAAGTGGTAGGCTCCCTCTCTACCAAGGAGGCTGGGTAAGTATCACTCTCTTTCCTCTTACTGTCGCCAATCACCATTGAAACCGAAGTTCGAGTTTCTTTTTAAGATAAAGCCGGCAAACGTACAAGCAGATCACCTGATGGTAAGTGATTACCGTCGCCCACGTACATCTGCAACATCATAGCTGCTGCCGGTGCGTTGCTGGCCTTTTAGGATATGAGGGAGATGGGAGGGAGGAAGAGTAACCGGAGGCCCTCTCCTCCTCCCAACCCCCCATGTTGGGAGGAGGAGAGGGCCTCCGGTTACCTCACTCACAGAACGAAACGTAGAAGCACAATATACTTCTACTTCAGGCCGGTAGTATAATATATAATAATATAAGGTATAAAAAGACCTCTACCACTCTTGATAAAGTTATAAGAGATCCGGTTTGAAAGGTATACTGAACCGCTATAATTACAGGTCTTAGTCCTCAGGGTTGCCAACGTGTCTGTAACCTCCCACCAAAAGCATTCAGTAGCCACTCACCATCAGGTGGACTATTAGTTCGTTTGTCACACCAATAGAGCAGAGTTAGAGGTAGAGCATTCCAGCTTCAGGCAGTGAGGGACAAAAGTGACCTCTTCCACACCGATGACCAACAACTTATTCGTCGCCAATCGCAATTATCTCGTAGAAAAGCTGGAAATAGTACTTGTGATTTTAGCAATTCTGTCACGAATGGAGTTGTCGGGATGGGTAAGTATGGTATGGTGAGATCGGTAATTCCGAGCCGGCCTGTCCATGCCAGTCAACACAAGGACCTTCTCCGCGGTCTGAACATACAGATACCTGGCTATATCACATAAACACACGTAAACAGCCTTTTGTCGAGCATTGTGAATAAAGCAGGCGCATTTATGTATATTGTCAGGTGAACTCGAACCGAACTTAACGTCATGGACAGAAAGTCCTCACCGTAATCACGTGAAAGCCAGTGGAGTGACTCAAGCTAAGCTTGCCGTGGATGATCAGAATCAGATCAGAAGGCGGTGCTTCCAGATACCGGCTACGCTGGCCACCGGTTTCTGTCCCTTACCCCCTAACCCTGCCGAGGGATTCCGTGTGGTTGGTTTTTTTATTTTATCGTAAATATGTATTTGTTTATAAAAAGTTTTTTTTTTTTTTTAAATTAGCGTTTTTTAAGTTATAGTAAAGCATACAACGTAAAGCTATAACCCAATAATTCCCTAATCAATTTAAAATCAGATCTCCTGATCAACCACCGAATCCCAGGAGATCCAGGTTCAATATCATGCGAGGAAAGCTCGATATCAATGAGTTTACGGAATTGATGTAGGATTGTATCGATGGTCTGAATACTAAGATGGTGACAGGCTCGTCATCGACGTCACCACGTTGTTCCAAAAAGGCTCTGTTGAAGTGGGTTGAAGCGTGTAATATAAACTGTTTCTTTTTCTTTTTCTTTTCTGTTTTAAAAACGTTACCTTCCGCTGTAGGAATTTCTCCCGTGTCGCGGAGGCAGTTTACATACACAAATTGCACATGGACAAACACCCAGACCCGGATCTTATTATTTGTAATCTATACAAATATTATGCCTGTGCGGGAATCGAACCCGCGACCCACAGCGCCGCTGCTAAACGCTCAGCCACTACGCCACCGAGTGGTCAAGTCTAACGTAACCCCTGTATTGGTTTATTATATATCAAGAAGCAAAACTATTAAAATTTAAAAAAAAACAAGGTGGGAACCTCTTAGTATGAGATTCTATTATATTTATTTGATCTATTATATATGTATGTATTAATGAGTTTGTATGTATGTATATATCTGTGTTGGTATTTCTGTATATATTACAGTATGTATTTGTATATCTATTTGGATGTGTATATTTGCATGCTTATACATTTATAAATGTTTTAATTATGTAGTATATTTCTCAATTAGCCTTTTCATATTTATATTATTTTAAATTAGATGCACCTATCACCACCACATGTCTTCACGCCCTGGGTTGACTGTTAGAGAATGCCAAAAGGCATTAAGTCCGCCTTTTGTAATCCTTTTGGTATACACAATAAAGTATAAATAAATAAATAAATAAATTCTAGGTTATATGATCCTATATTCATAGGTTGGTCGTTGTCATGGTACTAAATATTATATTTGTTTTTATTACATTGCCTTCATAGTTGAAAACTGCGTCACTGTCTAACTTAAGCAGAGAACATCACAGTGAGAGCATGGTGTAGCATCTGAGAATTATAGTATTTAATATAAAATTCCGAAGTGTCGTTTGAAAATATATATAAGTTAACTTGTTAGTATATAACAGCAAATTATGGAAAGATACACAGCGATTACAAAGCACTTAAGGCGCCCTGGGTGGGGCATTCGCAGTGCTAATACGACACGCTTATAGCGCATCCGGTCTCGTCTGACGCGACCTTAATTAACATTGTCTTCGTGGCTTTATTTAAATCGAACTTAGTACGAAAAAAAAAAGAAAAATTGTTTATGTCCTATGTTTTAATTATGTGAGGAGTTGGTGACTGAAGTAGGCATTAATAGACCACCACCAGGTGTTCAAGTTTAAATAGTATTTGTGTATACATACATACACAAGTACACACGCACATACACAACAGACATATGCATTTATATAATACATAATATTCACTGCCTTTAGTTGTCACTAAAGGCAGTGAATATGGTATGGTATGTATGGTAGGTGACATGCATCTTTCACCTAAGTGAAAAATAAAAGATTTTGCTCAACCGTGGGTATTTTCAGTCTGCTACTTTACTTTATTAAAAGTTTGAGGATTTATTTTTAAGATTGTATTACAATGCTAATTAAACGTTTCTAGTTCGCACGGTTTCTGAGAAAGACTGCAAGTCGTAGCTAAAAAATTTAATTCACAGAGTGAAACAAGTCCACCCGTGTGGTGTTCATTCTGGGTTCCATTTACTTTAGATGGCCGGAACCCTTTGAACCGGTAAAATGCGAGTGGCGCATCGAGACTCCCGTACAATCATACAATATATCTACGTTTTATATTAACGGTACGTTACGGTACGTTTTTTTTTATGTATTACGTATTGCAGTTGTGTATTATGGCTTAAAAGTTAAACCCCTTTTAAGGTAGGACAGACTGACAGTCGGACGGATGGACGGACGGACAGACGACGAAGGCTTAGTAGGCTCCGTAGAGAACCCTAAATAGCATAAAAATAACCAATACTTAAAAAGACTAGGCCTGTAAAAGTATAAAAGTAAAGTGGCAGCGTGTAAATGTCCCACCGCTGTACAAAGGCCTCGTCTCCAATACCTGAGAGAGTTTTGGAGCCGAGAAGTGCCCGCCACGCTGCTCCAGTGCGGGCAGGCGAACTTCATGTACTCGAAAAAATATTTTTTATTATTTTATTTCCTAAATAAAGTCGTTAGTGCCTCGCGTTGTTTCTTTCGCCGAGCACGTGGTAAATAATATAAATAATTTTAGATATTTGCATTCATCAACCATAGAAAACGGTCTATTTGGAATAAAAAAAAACAATTCTGGCAACACCTAAATGTTATTTAACATTAACTGTCCTTGCGCGTTCCCCTACGCTGAACATTCACAAAGCGTCGAAATGTCAACCTGACGTGTCGACAGATTCGAAAGGTTATTATTACGTGCCAACACAGATAATATATGCATAAGCGGCATATATGCTGTACAAACACGCTTGTCAACCATAGACGACAGGCAGAAATTACAGATGTCTATTTAGCACGACTCAGCGTACTCTAGCAATGAATTAGGGGTATAAAATATTAAACAATAATTTCCTTATGGAGAACACAGAATCCATGAGAACATCTACCTCAAACATTACTGCATTAGTGGAGGAGCACATGCGGTGTACATTGGTGCATATTCTCCAAGAACCGTTTTACACAGAGTAAAACGTGTGTAAAATTAGGACGAGGCACTGAAAATTGAAGCAGACTTAACATGTCAGGCATATCAAGAAAACCATAAGTGTATTTGTGGAGGAACTCTATATAACAAATTTTCCTACGTGTTTTTAACGGAACTATTTTTAAGGGTTTTAAACATTCGTCGTACAAATGGAGGTTACGGCATTTACTTTCAGTATATATATTGACTTTGTTGACACTTGATAGTAAGTGATTAGCGTCGCCAAGCAAATGTACGTGATTTGCAACACCAGTGGTGCTGCAGGTGCGTTGCCGGCCTTTTAGGGTATTTGGGAGATGGGAGGGAGCATGAGGAAGTGGATGGGGAGGGGGAGCGGGCCTCCGGCTACCTCACTCACCGAACGAAACGCTGAAGCACAAGATGCTTCTACTTCACGCCGGTATTCTGCGAGGCCGTGGTATCAACCCGGTCGTGCCGGTCCATTCGAGCAGCAGCTAAAGCCGCCGCTCGGCTCTATCACGCTTACGTAAGGTAATAAAGAAATCATTTTTGTAAGCGCTCTATTCTCTATGCGTGAATAGTATGACCAGTATTCCATACCACACTACAGTACTCTGGATGATTTCATCAAGCGAGCTGTACATGTTAATTGTTAATCTATTGTTTTTAAATATACTCATTTGCCTGGTAATGCCAGTAAAGCCTGAAAGTTGCGACGACTTCTTTATACTCGTAATATCATCGAGTTGTCAATAGTAACGCCCAAATCTCTGAGACTGGTCACTTCCTTTACAATTACATCACATATATAATTATTACCCGACCGAACCTTTTTCTTCCTTTTAACTTTTCTATAATAACATTTTCCCATAATTTATATCATATACTTTTCACAAGACCATTTACTAACTGTTCGATAGACTTTAAGATCGTCAGTATACATTTTGAATTTAGATATAATGCTTCTACGGATGTCGTTGATAAACGTCAAGAAAAACAAAGGGTCTAGATGGGAGCCCTGAGGAACCCCAGGATGACTGAGAACATAGAACAGAACGATTTGAAGCCGCAAAATGCTAAAAGTTGGGAACGGTTTCGTAGATATGATTCGTACCACCTAAGCAGAGTTCCATTTAATACCCATTCATTCCAATCTTTGCAATAAAATATCATGATTTCCACGGCCTTATGGAAGTCAGTATATATAGCATGAACTTCTTGTCCATTATCAATGGCGTCACATTTGTCCGCTAAGTCTTTACAAGATTACAAGGCAGTTGATCTTTGTGGGAGTATTCCATACTGGTTAGGATTTATTTGTTACTTGATATGAATTAGTAATCCTCTATGCACAAGTGGCTCCAATACTTTTTCCAAAATTGCCAGAAGTGAAATGGGTCTGTATTGAGTTACATTATTACTACATCACCAGATTTGAATATTGAAATTATACTAGAAACTTTCCACGATTGAGGTAAAGATACCAGAAGAAAGTGACTTATTAAATATTTTCCAAAAAGCTTTACAAAAGCAACCTTCACAGGACTTGAAAGTTATAGGAGGAATAGAATCTGTACTTGAAGTTAATAAGTTAATCTCTCTGCCGAGGTCAGTTTTTCCGGAACTCTATTATCTGAAGATCTTTAAGGCCAAAGTGAACAGACACCTTCTAGGCAAACGTGTACCACCCTAGGCCTCATCTTCGCCTTCCATCAAGCGAGATTGAGATCAAACGTAAGCCTATTTTTTATAAAAAAAATAGTTTTATCAATATTAAGCAATTGCATATATTCATAGCTCGGTGGCGTAGTGGCTAAGCGTTTAGCTGCGGCGCTATGGGTCGCGGGTTCGATTCCCGCACGGGACTAGTATTTGTATGGTCTACAAATAATAGTTCCCGGTCCTGGGTGTCTGTCCATGTGCAATTCATGCATGTAAGCTGGCTCCGCAACACAGAAGAAATTCCTACAGAGGAAGGTAACGTTTTTTAAAAAAAAAAAGTCAAGTACATCGTGTACAGATAAATAACAACCACGCAGAGGCATATTAAGTATTGCTAAACAATCAGGGTTTCTTAACGCCCGCTAGCTTATTACCATAATGTCTTGTCAACTTTGACAAGACAAACAAAAAAATGTTTTATAAATTACCAGTCGAATGTACACAGGTTGCACTATAAATCTACTTTCTTAGAAGTGTCATGAGTGACACGCCACGTAAAGTAACACAACCAGACCAAGATAATCAGTAAATGATACGTAGCAAATATCGGCTTCGGGAGATTATTTATTTATTAATTCCTTATTGTGTCCCTAAAAAAAAGAAAGGAATACAATGGGCGGACTTAATGTCTTTTGGCATTCTCTACCAGTCAACCCTGGGTGAGAAAGAAAACATGTTGGCAGGTTCAAAATAAATAATAAATATAAATTAAATATAAATATTAAATATATAACCCTTATAATATACTTACATACTTATAACATACATAATACACTATACATAAACATATAATACATACATAAACAAATTAAATATGGAGAGGAAAATCTTAGATGGCATTTGCCTTCAGATAGTGACGACGGTGCAGGGTTTTGAAGGAGTTTTTGTTCAGAGCTTTCACATAAATAAATAAAAAAAAATAAAAATGATTAAAGTAACAGCCTGTAAGTGTCCATTGCTGGGCAAAGGCCTCCTTCTCAAACACTAGTATCAGAGAGGGTTTAGGAGGCGGGAAGGGCCCGCCACGCTGCTCCAGTGCGGGTTGGCGGGCTTCACATATCCTCGAAATGATATTTTTATGTTTTCTCAGACATGCAGGTTTCCTCGCGATGTTTTCCTTTACCGTTGAGCACGTGGTGAATACAGCACTTAAAATTCTTATTAACAATTTTTGTGGTGCCGGCACCGGGGATCGAACCCGGGTCACCCACGCTCTGACACTGAAGTGAGCGCCCTGACCACTAGGCTACCCACGGCTCTAAAAATTATTTATTTCTGTAAAAATATACAGGAACACACACACAAGGAAAAAGGATATTTAATATAAGGTTTTCACAAATTCTTGTAAGTTCTCTACTTACTAAAAAAAAAAGGGATTCGACGTATGATGTCATGTTCGGTGTTAACAATGGCGGTTGTTAACACCGAACTATCGTTGTTGCTATCATGCTTACCACTTAGCACCACAATAGCCTAATGGGTCAGGGTGCGGACTGCGAAACATGACGTCGCAGGTTCGACTTAGTTGGAGTGGTCAAGAGGAATATTAGTAATGTTCATTAAACACGGGGGTTTTTGCCATTGTTGCCGCGGCTGGCGAGCGAATTGCCTCCGGCAGTTTTTTTTTTATGGTATAATGTAGGAAATTGCTGCAGCTCATCTCCTTATATAGAATATTTCCCTCTGTCGTCTTTTACGACACCCAAAGGGAGGGCACTACAGTACAGATGTTAAGACTTTTTGGACTATTAGTCACCTTTTACGACGCCCATGGTCAAACCATCTCAGAGATATTTGAGGAGGAGGCCTTTGCCCAGCAGTGGGCACTTACACGCTGCTACTTTATGATCAGGGGTTTTTTTTATGGGAAAGGCGGCATACGAGCAATAGGTTCACCTGATGGTAAGTGATTACCGTCGCCCACATACACCTCCAACACCAGAGGTGCAGCAGGTGCGTTGCCGGCCTTTAAGGGTATTTGGGAGATGGGAGGGAGGATAAGGAGAGGAATGGGGAGGGGGAGTGGGCCTCCGGTTACCTCACTCGCCGAACGAAAGGCAGAAACACAAGAAGCCTCTATTTCACGCCGGTATTCTGCGAGGTCGTGGTGTTAATCCGGTCGAGCCGGCCCATTCGAGCAGCAGCTAAAGCCGCCGCTCGGCTCTACCACGTAAAAAAATGTTGGGGCTGGCGCTATTCCTTACTCCCGACAGCCACACGGAATGCCGCACAGTCCACGAGCTGTGGACTTGTGATGGGCTGAAATGATGATTGAATCGCATTGCTAGTGTTCATTTTTTAAAAAGAAATTAAGGTTTACCATTTCCATTCTTGATTATCTTTAATCGTCAACGTGAATACTCCTTCGAAGATCAGCAGCAGGATCGGCGAGGCCAAGTACCAATACTCGATGCTGTCCTTAAATACTGTGACTTGCCAAATGGCAATTATGCCGTGACAGGCAAAAACCAAACGGGTTATAACCGCTTTTATTGTGGCGAGCACTTTACCAACCTTCGCCATTTTGTTTCAGTTCGGCAATTTAGACGGAGATTTTTTTTTTTAATTCAATCCGTGAATGTGTCAGTTGTCATACTCAGAGTTATGTTTTATTTCGAATCATAGAGTGTTTCTTTTTTTTTCTTTTTTTCGTTAATGTTAGAGTTCAACTCCAACAAAATGTGTTTTGTATGTTTTTTGTTAACTATAAATGTATTTTAACTTCACTATCCGCTACAGTTTAATCTTATTTTTTATTTTTCGCTGTACCTTATTTGTATTTTATTAATTATTTTTCCATTCAATTTAGAAATAAAGTAATTTCTCAATAATAATAATACCGAGTTAATCATTATTAATTCCTTTTCCTTTTTAAAAGATAATACCTTTTAAAAATGTTATGTCAGTCTTTTCAAATAAAATTTTTGTTTTTAATTAACGAATTAAACGATGTTATGAATAAGTAGTAGGTTTAAATCATCGACTTGATTAAAATAAATATTTTCATAAATTAAGAAAAATACTCGTCTAAATAATAAACACATACAAATCATAAGATTTTTACGGCAAAAAAATTAATTCCTTTCGCTATTTTAAGCATTTTAATGACACATAATTTTGTTTTTAAATCTTCTCAGTTTTTTTTTTTATTTATTTATTTGGTAACGAATGTATATTCATAAGTTTTGAGAAATAGGAGTAGCAGTTAATTTTGGATTAAATATATATAGTTGTTTTATTTAATTTGTCTACTAAAATTCTTTTTATCATATAATTTACGTTATTTAGGCAAATTAAAATTCCAAACTTTTTCTTGCTAGAATTTTTTTCTACACACAAATAAAAATAATAAACAAATGATTACGTATATTGAATTTAAATGAATGTTTAATTTTTGTTATATCTACGTGGCTTTTTAACACCTTTTAAAACACTAAACGTTGACAGAACTAAACTTTCGCAACCCCGGAATGGAGTCCACGGGTAACCGGGAACCGAAAATGACTGTAGAGAAAAAGGGATCTTCTGAAACTGACACCAACTCCGAATATTATTACAAATTACTATTTCGTATTGTATGACTTCCATGTCTAGTTTCTAACAAGGCTTAAAATATAACATCGAACCGAAGCAGTAATGGACACAAAATGTTAACTCTGTCGATAGAAGGACACTAAAGTGCGCGCGCAAACCCCAAACAGGCCAATCGCAGATAGTTCAAAAAGAAAAGGGATTGGGGTTATCACAAGCTAACATTTGCATCTCATAAACAAGCACTGATTCTTATCTAAAACGCTTAAGGTTGATTATCGCACAAATTTTAGAATCGGAAGAGAATAAAAAAATTGTTATTGGTAGGTAATTCTGCAAGGGCAGCGCTAGGGCAGGGCCACAAAGCGACTTCGTTGGCTATTTTACTCAATCACGTAAATAGACAAACGGACTGACTGACTCATCGTTTTGGTAAGGACCGTGCCACACTCAGTTGCAACGTAACGAAAAATATTTCACATAATATTGTTATTGTGTATGATTATTAGCAGTGTGGTTTGAACGTGGCAGAGCTAAGCGGATGGCTTTTGCCGCTGCTCGAATGGACCAGCTCGACGGCGGTAGTACGACGCCCTCACGGAATACCAGCGTGAAGTAGAGTCATCTTGGGCTTCTGCGTTATGTTCGGTGAGTGTGGTAACGGGAGGCCCATTCCCCCCTCCGCTTACTATTTCCTACCCCCTCCCCAAATATCCTTCAAAGTCGGTAATCGGTACAACTCCGGTACAGCTCCTCTGGTGTTGCAGATTTACGGGGTCGTAATCACTTACCAAATTGCTGGCACATTGAGACGGACAACATCCATTCTTACGCGTTACCTGATGTTTGAAGAAACGAATGAACGTAAGGATTATCTACCCTGTGTAACCCGTGTTGTGCCAAAGAATAGATTCGCAAATCCATTCACCGCAATATGAAAGAAGGTAACACACCTTAATAGGCTGATAGCTCCCCAGCCTCACGCTCTCGAGTATGGTAGCCTCAAAGACCTCCGGTAATTTTTTTTTAATCGGGAATAGTCCGCCACTCTGCTTCAATGCGACTGGGCGAACTTCACATGCTAAAACTAATTTATTTGTTTTAACGCCGTGCAATCTTAAATTCAGTGCTCATAACTGCAATTAACATTTTAAGTGGTGCCTGCATTCTTACCCCTGATCTCTGAACTACCACAGCATATAATTTGACGCTATACGTTCTTATTTTTAAAAAAAAAGGTATGTTTATTCAAATATAAATCCGCCTAGTCTGGCAGTGCATTAAGCACGGCTACACAAAGAGTTGTTATAACATCGGATGTTCTATTATTAATAGAATGCACTTGCCACATGGACACACGATTTGAACCTGTTATATTATGTTTTATAAACCTGTCATATTCATCCAGATTAATTTCCAGTCTGTATGAATGAAATTAATAAAAAATATTTAATTTTCGACGTATAAAAGGTTTGTCAAATGGCAAATCTTATTTTTTTTTTTTTTTTATACAATTTAACACTGTTTCGTAATGAGGCTAAATAGTATGGTCCCATAGTCAACTGAAAGCTTGCCATAATAATACAGTGGCGTGCGTGAAGCACATGCGCTCTGCACACTCGAGCAGACCAGCCTCCGCAAACAGCACCTGTTCCCAATTATCACGCAGTCCTTCAGCGATGCTTTCACCAGGAAGGACGTACATTAGAGTCCGCTGAGATACTGGGTTTTAATCCCAGAATTCAGCGTGTAGGATCCCATCATTTTAAACAGATTTGACGAGGATCGCATCTAAGATATTGACTAAAAACCGGCCAAATAAGAGACGGAATTGCGCACAGGGGGTTCCACATAGGATTACATATAACGTGGGAGAGCCAAGCGGCGGCTTTAGCTGCTGCTCGAATGGGTCGGCTCGACCGGATTAATACCACGACCTCGCAGAATACCGGCGTGAAGTGGAGGTGTCTTGTGCTTCTGTGTTTCGTTCCGTGAGTGAGGTAACCGGAGGCTCTCTCCCCCTCCCCATTCGACTCCTTATCCTCTCTCCCATCTCCCAAAAATTACATACCTTTTAAATGTGTTATGTATTTAACAAAAAGTTGTTTTCTTTGATACAGTTCGGGGTCCTTAGCGCGAGCCCGACTCACTCAAAAAAAATTGGAAAAACACGTTTTTGTATGGGCACCCTTAATTTATATAAAAATAAAATACTGAAAAGGGTCGAAACCAACAGTTTCTTGATGTTTCTTCTCCAATAGAGGTATCTCATTATGAGCGACGAAATTTTGGATTTCTTACGTCAAATCAGGAATTTTTATTTAGTTTTTTAATCGACTGCCCCAGAAGGAGGGTAATGTCATTACTAATGTATGTATCATTATTTTAGTCTATCACAAGTCCTCTGCTGAACATAGGCCGCCCCCAAAGATTGCCTAAAAGCTCGGTGCTGAGCCACTTGCTGGCTACCTTACCTAACTCCTATCGGATCCTAACGGCTATGTCGGTTACCCTAGCTCTGCTGCGGATATCGTCGTTGCAGACTCTAACGCGCAGAGAAACACCGAGCATAGCCCTTTTCATAGCACCCTGAGCGACTTCGAGCTCCCTCATGCGTCCTGCGGTGCAGGACCAAGTATCGGTTCCGTAAATCGATCGATTTCAACATACGATTAGATTCGTCTTCATTGTAAGAGCGACATAGACTAAAAAAATTAAATTTGATCTCTGCGAATTTAAAGCAGAGAAGGGCATTAAATTTTTTATTTTATTTTAGTCCTTAGAGAAAACTACCAGTATAATTCAGAAAATAACGGATTAACGTTAAAGTTTTCATTAATGTATTGTATTATATATTTAAACGAAAACATAATTTTTCAGATCTTGTGAAAAAAAAATTCTATAGCTTGTTCTGTGCGTGGGAATAATATATGTCTTCGAGCTCTAAAAGGAACCGAGAGATTTTTTTAAATGCAATGAATAATGAAATGCCATGTAAAATCTTCATTAGATTAGATAATCTTTGTCAATTGTCAATTTTTTTTTGGAATGTCAACACCGGAACATCAACATTCCCGGTAACGGCAGAAAATGGATTCGCACTGTTACATCCCTAAACTGTAAGGGCTAATTCTGACAATGATTACCTTGCAAAGCCAGGATTCCTAACTTGCCTACTCAACATTCTAAAATTACTAGAACCTAACATGAGAGCAATCAGTCCGAT
Source organism: Bhutanitis thaidina (assembly GCA_029286595.1). Taxonomy (NCBI): domain Eukaryota; kingdom Metazoa; phylum Arthropoda; class Insecta; order Lepidoptera; family Papilionidae; genus Bhutanitis; species Bhutanitis thaidina. The sequence continues at coordinate 2,032,450 of JAGSMS010000039.1, read as the reverse complement.
TCCATCCTCGAAACACGTTACACGCTTGCCAAATAACTAATTCGAAACTTGTCTTTTATTGAACCAATAAACGGTTTTACGCTAATTACTTTTTTAAAAACCGAATTGAATAATCCCGTATAAACGGCACGCACCGATATTAGTAACCGTTTTAATTGAATCGCTACTTGTATGTGTGTTTCTTTCTGAACATACATAGAGAAATTATACACCTATTTAGGTTTATACGTGTCTAACGTATGTATGGCATTGAATGTTCGAACAGACACAGCATGAAATTACTGCAATTGAAAGTTATTATCGTATAAATTCGATTTCTGATAGCTAACAACCATTCATGTGACGTGATAATTAAATTTCCGTGTCAGCCATTACATTCGGGGGGTTTTTTTTTTTCAATTCGCGTAACTCGGCCATGGCGTCTTGTAATTTAGTATTTTCTTGTTTAATTGTTGTCTGTAAGTATTGTTTTTTAAGGATAACTTCGAATCACACCAAAACATGATGTTATATATGTAAAGTGACGATTGACGAATAAAATGATGAAACAAATAACCGATGGATAGAATTTACGTTCAGTGCCTACTACCTTATCAGTAGTGATCTTATAAAGTAAACTAAATATTGTGTGAATCAATCTATTCTCTATGCTACTCCACATTGTGAAGTTCTTCTCTCTGCCTTTCTCTATGGGTTTAGGGGACGCTCTTGGAGAAACCCAGTCCTGAGTCTCGGAAAAATATGGGTTCGAAAACTACACTACTGTATTTATTTTAAGCACTTTTTTAGTCGGTGAACGATTAAACGTGCAAGCGGCTCATCTGGTGGTAAGTGATTACCGTCGTCCACGTACATCTGCAACACCAGAGGAGCTGCAAGTACGTTGCCGGCCTTTAATGATATTTGGGGGATGGAAGAGAAAGGGGGGTGTTTGGGGAGGTGGTGAGAGGACCTCCGGTTATCTCATTCACCGAACGAAACGCACAAGAAAAAGAACAATATGTCTCTACTTCACGCCGGTATTCTGTGAGGCCGAACCGGGCCTTTCGAGCAGCAGCTAAACCGCTGCATGGCTCTACAACTCATATACGTAATAGAGTTAAAAATAAAGCTTATTTCGGTCTTTCTTGCAGTAATTGTCAACTTCTGTAGTTCAAGAGACTTCATGAACAATAAAATTTTAGCCGAAAGGCAATCACAGACAAGAGAAAATCTAAAACGAAAACTACAAGACAGAGACGACAAGAACACGAGCATAAAAGATAACACCGAGAAAGCGGAAGATGATTGGAAAGTGATAAAGGATACCATAAGAGAGAAGCTGAAAAGACATTACAGCTTCAGTATTGATTTAGATAAGCTTTTTCCAAGAACTGGCATGGATGACAGCCTGGCTTACGATATTGAAGACGTAGATTTAAGAATGGATATTGAGAAATAAATAAAAAAAGGTTCAACACTACTGAGAGAGCTTAAAATATTTATTTAAATAAAAATTGCAAGTATACGTATTTAGAATGGCCTAAAAGTTAAAAAAAAAAAATTCTATAGCTTGTTCTGTGCGTGGGAATAATATATGTCTTCGAGCTCTAAAAGGAACCGAGAGATTTTTTTAAATGCAATGAATAATGAAATGCCATGTAAAATCTTCGTTAGATTAGATAATCTTTGTCAATTGTCAATTTTTTTTTTTGGAATGTCAACACCGGAACATCAACTTTCCCGGTAACGGCAGAAAATGGATTCGCACTGTTACATCCCTAAACTGTAAGGGCTAATTCTGACAATGATTACCTTGCAAAGCCAGGATTCCTAACTTGCCTACTCAACATTCTAAAATTACTAGAACCTAACATGAGAGCAATCAGTCCGATTCCATCCTCGAAACACGTTACACGCTTGCCAAATAACTAATTCGAAACTTGTCTTTTATTGAACCAATAAACGGTTTTACGCTAATTACTTTTTTAAAAACCGAATTGAATAATCCCGTATAAACGGCACGCACCGATATAAATAACCGTTTTAATTGAATCGCTACTTGTATGTGTGTTTCTTTCTGAACATACATAGAGAAATTATACACCTATTTAGGTTTATACGTGTCTAACGTATGTATGGCATTGAATGTTCGAACAGACACAGCATGAAATTACTGCAATTGAAAGTTATTATCGTATAAATTCGATTTCTGATAGCTAACAACCATTCATGTGACGTGATAATTAAATTTCCGTGTCAGCCATTACATTCGGGGTTTTTTTTTTTCAATTCGCGTAACTCGGCCATGGCGTCTTGTAATTTAGTATTTTCTTGTTTAATTGTTGTCTGTAAGTATTGTTTTTTAAGGATAACTTCGAATCGCACCAAAACATGATGTTATATATGTAAAGTGACGATTGACGAATAAAATGATGAAACAAATAACCGATGGATAGAATTTACGTTCAGTGCCTACTACCTTATCAGTAGTGATCTTATAAAGTAAACTAAATATTGTGTGAATCAATCTATTCTCTATGCTACTCCACATTGTGAAGTTCTTCTCTCTGCCTTTCTCTATGGGTTTAGGGGACGCTCTTGGAGAAACCCAGTCCTGAGTCTCGAAAAAATATGGGTTCGAAAACTACACTACTGTATTTATTTTAAGCACTTTTTTAGTCTGTGAACGAGTAAACGTGCAAGCGGCTCATCTGGTGGTAAGTGATTACCGTCGTCCACGTACATCTGCAACACCAGAGGAGCTGCAAGTACGTTGCCGGCCTTTAAGGATATTTGGGGGATGGAAGAGAAAGGGGGGTGTTTGGGGAGGTGGTGAGAGGACCTCCGGTTATCTCATTCACCGAACGAAACGCACAAGAAAAAGAACAATATGTCTCTACTTCACGCCGGTATTCTGTGAGGCCTAACCGGGCCTTTCGAGCAGCAGCTAAACCGCTGCATGGCTCTACAACTCATATACGTAATAGAGTTAAAAATAAAGCTTATTTCGGTCTTTCTTGCAGTAATTGTCAACTTCTGTAGTTCAAGAGACTTCATGAACAATAAAATTTTAGCCGAAAGGCAATCACAGACAAGAGAAAATCTAAAACGAAAACTACAAGACAGAGACGACAAGAACACGAGCATAAAAGATAACACCGAGAAAGCGGAAGATGATTGGAAAGTGATAAAGGATACCATAAGAGAGAAGTTGAAAAGACATTACAGCTTCAGTATTGATTTAGATAAGCTTTTTCCAAGAACTGGTATGGATGACAGCCTGGCTTACGATATTGACGACGTAGATTTAAGAATGGATATTGAGAAATAAATAAAAAAAAGGTTCAACACTACTGAGTGAGCTTAAAATATTTATTTAAATAAAAAAATTGCAAGTATACGTATTTAGAATGGCCTAAAAGTTAAAAAAAAAAATTCTCCTAGGCAGTATTTGAAATTTAAGTTTTAGACTATGAAATTTTTTGTTATAAAAATAATTTTTATCTGCTGAATTCACTGTCTAGTGTATGAGAACTTTTGCTAACGATTTCAGAATCATCTTCATGAGATTACGATCGAGACATGTGACAAATTTCAAGTTAAAACCGATTGCAAAATTTGTACCGAACACACAAATAGACAAACTAACAGACGGACAAAAATGCGAGTTACTAAGTTAATGCATTGACATCCGGTTCTGAGCTATGTTTAAAGTTTCGAGACGCTTATCATCGGAAAGCGAGTTTAAAAATCATTTACAAAATTTGTACCGAACAGACAGTAAAAAAAGTTATTTAATAAAAACATGGTAATAAATTTCCTTCCTTTCTTACCACAAGAAATTATTTCTTATTACTTTTAAGTTTCTCTACAACTCAGCTGACAAGCCTTTCGAAGAAAGTACCAACAAGTGGTATGTCACTCAACGAATGTTTGTGACATACCATGCTGGATACCTTTTTTTTATTTACATGGGGAAATGCCTAACGCATATCCGCCCTCTTGGGGGCAAGGAAGGGTTATGTCGGGTTTACACCGACTAAAACCCCATGGTGTTCCACCTTCGCCGCATGTCGGCCGGGTCACGGGAACGCTTGCGCACAGATCCGCGACCCCACCAGCGCTGGCCGCTGTAGGAGGCCCCTTCTCGGGAGAGAACATGTCCTTTCCCGCACCGTCCTGGCTAGACACGCCGGAACACAGACGCGCCTACCTACTCAGCCTCCAAACCCACGAGGGCAACCATTAGGACGACCTTTGTAGTAATAGTAGGACCTTTGTAGTAATAGTAGGACCTTTGTAGTAATAGTAGGACCTTTGTAGTAATAGTAGGACCTTTGTAGTAATAGTAGGACCTTTGTAGTAATAGTAGGACCTTTGTAGTAATAGTAGGACCTTTGTAGTAATAGTAGGACCTTTGTAGTAATAGTAGGACCTTTGTAGTAATAGTAGGACCTTTGTAGTAATAGTAGGACCTTTGTAGTAATAGTAGGACCTTTGTAGTAATAGTAGGACCTTTGTAGTAATAGGACCTTTGTAGCAATAGTAGACCTTGTAGTAATAGCAGGACCTTTGTAGTAATAGTGGGACCTTTGTAATAGTAGGACCTTTGTAGTAATAATGGGACCTTTGTAGTAATAGTAGGACCTTTGTAGTAATAATGGGACCTTTGTAGTAATAGTGGGACCTTTGTAGTAATAGTGGGACCTTTGTATTAATAGTGGGACCTTTGTAGTAATAGTAGGACCTTTGTAGTAATATTAGGACCTTTGTAGTAATAAATAGGACCTTTGTAGTAATAGTAGGACCTTTGTAGTAATAGTAGGACCTTTGTAGTAATAGTAGGACCTTTGTAGTAATAGTAGGACCTTTGTAGTAATAGTAGGACCTTTGTAGTAATAGTAGGACCTTTGTAGTAATAGTAGGACCTTTGTAGTAATAGTAGGACCTTTGTAGTAATAGTAGGACCTTTTTAGTAATAGTAGGACCTTGTAGTAATAGTAGGACCTTTGTAGTAATAGTAGCTTTGTAGTACTACTAGGACCTTTGTAGTAATAGTAGGACCTTTGCAGTAATAGTAGGACCTTTGTAGCAACAGTGTGAACTTTGTCCAGAAGCAGCACATTCACAGGCTATTACGATTATTGTTACCCCTGATAAATAATCAGATACGGCTCCCAACAAGTCTGTCCATAATGGGTTTAAATAAAATTCAGATAACTTTGTTCAGTAATTCTTTATTTCAAAAATCAATAAACTGGAAAGTCGTGATCCACGCTGTCGGACCAGGCATGTAGGCCGCCAACCAAATCCTTAACTTTACTCTTATGCTCTTCATCAATAAGGTCCAGAATGGTCTTTGCTGCTATCTGCGAGTCGTTACCCCTCCTGCAGATGAAGGTTACTGCAAAGAAAAAAAGAATGTTTATTAAGTTTTAAATCACGCGCGTGATTTGGTAATTTTGAGTGTAGATCAAACTAGCTAACAGTGTCCATCTGATGGTTGGACTTCAAACGAAGATGGTTAGAGGATGGGTCACCTCTGGGGTCATAGGATATAACGGAGCTTTATAGGTCGGACAGACCGACGGACGACCTCGGTTTTAGTAATACCCAAGAAGAAAATTTAAAAAAAATCTTGAATTAACATTGGTTGAAAAAGAGAGAATGTATTTGCGATAAAATTTGACTAATAACATAGATATAATAACTTAATTTTTTTTTGGACCTTTAAAATTTTATTTTTAACTGATAAGGAAATTAGACATGTACATTTATTTATATTGTTATTATTTTATGTTACTTTGATAGTTGTTATACATTTTGATTTTGACATCTGATCAACAATGTAATAATGTAATGTAATATACCTTATATAGCTATGTCTTGAAATTATATCATATTGTAAAATTTGTATGCCAATAAGTGGTAGATCATATAGGACATAAACAAAATGTTAACATCTATACAAGTATCACATATGATCAACAAATAAATATAAATAAATAAAGTAGAATGAAAAAGGTGTAGAGAAATTAAATGCCAATTAAATCTCACGCCCACCGCCATGTCACACCTAAGTGACACGCAGGTAAATAATGGAGGCAGTGTCTAGCGTCCGCCATTGACATCTGATGATGCCAAGTCAGCATGACCACGGCGCGGCCTCCGTATGCTATCGATAGGCGGCTGCCAACTGCGCAGGTGATGTTATAGTGCCGCTAAAACAGAAGCACCCGCACGCCTTCACCATCCCATATCCGATGCAACGCTTAATCAATTACAACGGCGGAAGGTGTCAGATGCAGTGACCGCGCCCGGAAACCAATGATTTGTGTTTGTTTTTCTTTGCACAATTTTTACTTCGGCTGTGATTCGTAACCCCGGACTCGTAGATCGGCAGTCAGAAAAGGTGACCACTAAGCCATACGGTGGTTAAAACTTGTCACATCTAGTGTTCCCAATTTAGTAGAAAGCTGGTTAGTTTTTATTTAATAATGACTCACCTTGACTCTTCTCACTGATGACCCTCAGAACCTCTTCCACCTTCTCGCCGCGAAACTGATCGATCGGATAGTTAACAGCGCCATCTATGCGACACATGTCGAACTCAGCTTCACTTCGCACATCGACCAACAGATGGCGTTGCTTCAAGTTAAAGTCCGCGGCTATGTTCAACTGTCCCTCTAATTCGGTTGCCGTGATGCGGTGCTGCGACGGGAGAATGTGTAGATCCAAGTCCTGGAATGTTGGAAGACGTCTCGTTGAACGGTTTTGAGTTTTCTAAAGTCTCCATTAGTGTTGGCGGCAAAAAAAACTTCGTCTAAACCGTGGAAGAGCACGTGGCTGCCGACAGATGGCAGCACTAAATAGTGCCAGGTCGAAAATGTGTTGCGAAAATGCGATGCCTTAGTAATTTGAGTTCAGTAGAAATTTTAGCTTGGATATTGAAAATTTGTGTATCCAACAGTTTTTGAGATATTCGGACAAAATACGTACGGACGTACGAGAAGAATAATAAGTGGGTGAATTAGAGTATATAGAAAGGTGTACGTTTGAATGAAATTTGTGCGTCATCCAAAGATATTCAATATACCCCGACAGGAGGAACACGAATCAAATCTTTTTTCTACTTCGACACAGGACATTGTCAAAAGACAATATTCATTTGATCTACCGCCCTTTCGTAAGGCGATTCTGTTTCCTTTCACAGAGAAGAAACAGGGAAAGAAACTCAGTAGGTGTTTTATTTAATAATGACTCACCTTGACTCTTCTCACTGATGACCCTCAGAACCTCTTCCACCTTCTCGCCGCGAAACTGATCGATCGGATAGTTAACAGCGCCATCTATGCGACACATGTCGAACTCAGCTTCACTTCGCACATCGACCAACAGATGGCGTTGCTTCAAGTTAGAGTCCGCGGCTATGTTCAACTGTCCCTCTAATTCGGTTGCCGTGATGCGGTGCTGCGACGGGAGAATGTGTAGATCCAAGTCCTGGAATGTTGGAAGACGTCTCGTTGAACGGTTTTGAGTTTTCTAAAGTCTCCATTAGTGTTGGCGGCAAAAAAAACTTCGTCTAAACCGTGGAAGAGCACGTGGCTGCCGACAGATGGCAGCACTAAATAGTGCCAGGTCGAAAATGTGTTGCGAAAATGCGATGCCTTAGTAATTTGAGTTCAGTAGAAATTTTAGCTTGGATATTGAAAATTTGTGTATCCAACAGTTTTTGAGATATTCGGACAAAATACGTACGGACGTACGAGAAGAATAATAAGTGGGTGAATTAGAGTATATAGAAAGGTGTACGTTTGAATGAAATTTGTGCGTCATCCAAAGATATTCAATATACCCCGACAGGAGGAACACGAATCAAATCTTTTTTCTACTTCGACACAGGACATTGTCAAAAGACAATATTCATTTGATCTACCGCCCTTTCGTAAGGCGATTCTGTTTCCTTTCACAGAGAAGAAACAGGGGAAAGAAACTCAGTAGGTGTTTTATTTAATAATTCAGATATTATATTACTACATATTCTTTAGATACCGCTGGAGCGCGATGAACTAATTCCTAGAGATTATTATCATTCATGTATTCATTTTATAATAACCCTTTTTATAGTTTTTGTTAAACCTTTTCTATAAACCTATTGAATTCAGCGTTTGTCTCTTTCTTATATTTACTATTAATTCAATAGTTACTAAGAATTAGTTCTATGTTTGTGAAAACAAAATTAAAAAAAAATAACCGTTCTGAAGTTATATGTATAAATATACTGGATTAGAACTTTTAGATAATTATGTTCTAACACTTTAGATCGAGCCGTGATAGTCTAGTGGTCCGGGCACCCAATATAGTTTCATAGAGCGCTAGTGACCTGGGTACGTTCTTCGGTACCGGCACCACTAAAACCGCCGAGAAGGAAAACATCGTTAGGAAACCTACATGTCTGAGAAATATTTAAAAATATTATTTCGAGGATATGTGAAGCCAGCCCGCCAACCCGCACCGGTGCTGAGCGGCGGGCCCGGCTCCAAAACCCTGTCAGATATTTGTGAAGCGAGGCCATTGCCCAGCAGTGGGCAGTTACGGTCTGCTACTTTACTTTTTTTTAACTTCAGACACGAGCTCTAAACATCAAACTTGAACCATAGAATAAGAGCTTGCAACTGTCAAGCAACCTGTCAAGTTTCATTTGTGTACGGCAAATAATTAACGAGTTATGAAATAATTACAAGGACAGGGCCAGGGAAGAAGTTGGTAAATTAAAAAAGATTTTCAAATTAATCAATTATTTTTTTTTTTTATGGAGAAGGAGGCAATCGAGCAAGCGCTTCACCTGATGCTAAGTGAAGGCCCACGTACCCCGTTACCACCTACACGTTGCCCGCCCTTAAGGGTATTTGGGCGATGGGAGGAAGGATGAGGAAGGGGATGGGGAGGGGGGGGGGGGAGAGGGCCTCCGGTCACCTCACTCACCGGACGAAACGCAGAAGCACAAGATGCTGCTCGGCTCTGAGACGTTGAAGATATTTCTCCGCTGCGTCAGCGTCTGAATGTGCTATGAAACTCTTATTTGACTCGCCTTAGGAGGCAAACCGCCCCGTGGGATACTTATATATATATTCAATGAATGAATAAACAGAAAATTCTTCTTCAATGAATGAATGAATCAAACTCTCGACTGTAATTTTTTTTTTAAATCTTTCAATTGTTCTGAACATAACTGTACTGCGTTTTTTAAAGAATTAGCATATTGATGTCCTCAGCGCGTGGCGTTCAGCGGTGCCTAAGAAACTGCAGAAGCTACCTTACAATTTCTTCAACAGACCCCCCCCCCTCACCCCCAACCCCCTAACCCTACTTTCCTAGATCCCGCATGCATATTTTGAAATTTAAAAAAAAGGGTGTGAAAAAAAAACTGCATCGTCACATTCACCACTGCGCTTCGTTGTAATAATAATTCACGTTCATTAAATTATCACACATGGCAACACCGCCCTTGTTCTCCGCGACGTACTCCCCCCTCCCGCCGGGCGACACATTATGCTGACCGACCAGATCGCAGATGTCCGTGTCGTTTTTCGGCTTGAAAATCCTCACATTTTTCGCGCTGGCAACATTCGTGAAGGTCTTCCTCGACGCGGCCGCAGCGCCCTTCGACTTCATGTCCCTTACGTACATGTTATACAGCTGATAAAGATTTTTAATATTATCTAAATTCAAATACTGTACGTCTGTGCAGTACGGGCACTTGGCTGGAGTTTTTGGTAAATTGTCTATATAGGAGTTCACGTTTAATGACTTTATGGGCTTTTTGGGCAGTTTGGGCTTCTCCCCTATCAACCAGCACCTCACCATAGCCTCCTTGATGCCTAACGTGTTCAGGAACATGACCCTGCACACGGGTAGCCGCTGCTCGTTGCACTTCAGGTGGTAGAGCTTCGTATCTCCCTTCCTGGACACGGTGCCTTTGTGCTTCAGCCTCCTCCTCTTCGGCGGGACAGTGTCCACTTGGGATCTGACGAAGCTCTTCTTCCCCTTCCAGTCCAACTCGTTCCAGAACTGCCGGAACAACTCCTGCCTGCTCTCCTCCGTTATATTGGCGCAGTGCCTATAGGTGCCTCTCGCACAAAACTCCGACTTGCATCGGGGCCCCATCTTCCTCTCCGATTTGGGGACGTCCTGTATCCATCTCTTCTTTTCGCATTCCGTTGTCCTCGCTGTCCGGAAGCCGTAGTAACTCTGTCCGGTCATACGCTTCTCCTTCTCTTCCATTCTACGCTGCGTTTTGAGGCGGGCTTCTTGCTTTTTCTGCAAAAGAAAGTAACAAATGAAAGAATTTTTTTGTAACTCTACCAAGATATATCCGAATCTATTTCTTATTCTTATTATAAACGTGGTAGAGCCAAGCGGCGGCTTTTGCTGCTGCTGCACGAATGTGCCGACTTGACCGGATTAATACCACGACCTCGCAGAATACCGGCGTAAAGAAGAGGCATCTCGTGCTTCTGCGTTTCGTGCGGTGAGTGAGGTAACCGGAGGCCGACTCCCCCTCCCCATTCCACTCCTTATCCTACCTCCCATCTCCCAAATACCTTTGAAAGGCCGGCAACGCACCTGCAGCTCCTCTGGTGTTGCAGGTGTACGTGTGCGACGGTAATCACTTTCCATCAGGTGAATCTATTGCTCGTTTGCCGCCTATCCCATAAAAAAAAAACTTTGGGGTTAAGTATAATGGCGAGTGAACAGCATGAGAGCACACCCAAATATTGCAATGATGCATTCAATATTCGACTTTAGCGTAGAGAAAGGACAATGTCCAAAACTGTCCAAAAGAGTACAGTAGCAGCATGTGAAGAACCACTACCAGATAAAGAAGTCCTTCTCAAATATTCGAACCGGGAAGGGTCCTCCGCGCTGCACCTGAGTTTCTCAGACATGCAAGTTTCCTCACCATGTCTTCCTTCACCGTCGAGCACGCGGTAGTTCAATCGCGCTCTATAACTACTACACTAAAGCGAGCACCCTGACCACTGGGCTACCGCGGCTTTTGACACAACTATATCCTCGGACATATATGAATCACTCGTTCGACTGATTCGAATATATCCTGTATCCAAGGTACTGCTCGCCGGATTGAAATTCATCGATTATACAAAGTTCGCAAAATAACGATTGTTTATATAGGCTATAAATTCCGGTATACATATTTGTCCGGAATGTTTTTTTTTTAATGTGAAGGGAGGGGGGGGGGGTCACACCTGATGGGGAGTGATTACCGACGCCTACTTATACCTTTTAGGGACGGGAGAGGGAGATGGGTGTGGGAGAAGTGAGTGGTTAAGGGAGAGGGAAAGGGAGAGGAAATTGGAGAGAGGAAGGGTGACGGAAGGAAGACGGGAAATGGAGAGAGAAACGAGGGAAGGGGGAAATTAGGCGGAAATTGGAAGGGAACGGCGGGGTAGGGGGAGGAGAATGTCGGGGGAGGAGGGGAAGGAGATGGGGAAGAGGGAGGCAACCGGTTACTTCACTTACCGAACAAAAAGCAGAAGCACAACCTATATTTCACACCGGTATCCTGCTATGCCGTGGTGCCCCGGTCGAACCGGACCCATTCGAGATGCGACCGAGGAGAAAACCCGGCAACAGCCTGGGGACCATATTCTTTTTTGGTGTCCAATGAGAACGAACACGTAGCTCGGTGACGACTGGATCAGCGATTATACGCTAACCTACACAAACCCCATATAGCCAGCTTCCGCGGTAAAGACCCCTGAGGACCTGAAGTAAAATAATACAAGAGCAACACGCGGGCTCGCGGCAACCGAGCGGCCCGGGGGGAGCAGGCGGGACCTACATAGACGATAAGGGTGGAAAAGGTAAAATAATAAAAGAGCCGTGATCTCTGTCCACCCGTTAAGATGGTAGGCGTGAGTGAGGAATCGAGTGTTTAAATAGACAACACAAAGAAAAATTTAAACGGCTATTCAATACCGCGAATGTTTCATTATAACAATAAACGATATAAAAAGAAATAAAAAAAAAACAATCACTTACCCCTAGAGATGCAACATTCGCAATTTTGAACTTCATGCAACACACACACAAACACATAGGGCAACTCTATTCAATACGAACACACCGACGAGACAGTTCCGTGCAGCGACATCTATCGCATAACATTACCAACAATGGCTGTTGTTCACGCGACATGTAGCAACGAGGCCGAGTCTTAAAAAGCTCCATCTGTGTAACGGTGAAACAAAACTCCCAAACTCCTTCAAACCAGCTGATGCCGTACATATGTCCCACACTTACCGCGCTGGGCAAGTGGGTCGGTGAGCGCTGTGCCGGTACTGGGGAGCATTAGCCTATGGGATTTGGGTGCAATAAATCCGGTTTTTTTTTAATGTAGATAACATTTAGTACTTTTGTTTTGTGGTGCACAATGAAGTATATTCATTCATTCATTCATTCAGCCTAGTGGTCAGGGCACTCGCTTCAGTTGCATAGAGCGCGATTAAGCTGGGTTCGATCCCCGGTGCACGGCGGTGAAAGAAAACAAGGTGAAGTTCGCCAGCCCGCACTGGAGCAGCGTGGCGTGGGTCCGCCAAAATTCCGGCTCCAAAATTCTACTCAGACATTTGCGAAGGAGGTCTTCGCCCAGCAGCGGCTGGATAACCCCCCCCCCCCCTCCGTCAGCGCCCGCCCCCCACTTACCTTCTCTTTAGCCTGCGCTTTACAAAAGGCCTCGTAGTCGACGAGCTGCGTGATCGTGGGCGTTTCGGAACACGCCGCACACTCGACGCTGCGCGGGCGGAGTTTCACTGCGGCGAAAGGAAGGTAGTTACGGGCAATTTTAATCCACAGCTGGACTTAGGCGTCTATTTTTTTTCTTTTTCAAACGAGCAAACGGCTCGGCTCGGCTGAAAACACCAGAGATGCTGCAGGTGCTTTGCCAGCCAGCCTTTCAGAGCATTCGTGGAGCGGGCCCCCGGTTATCTCACTCTCCGAAAGAAACGCAGAAGCACAAGATGCGTCTACTTCACGCCGGTATTCTGCGAGGCCGCGGTACCGACCCGGTGGAGCCGGTCCATTCGAGCAGCAGCAAAAGCTGCCGCTTGGCTCTACCGCGAACTTTTTGTGGAGACGTTCCCATCTCAGTCCTCGGGGGTGACAACAGCGCATCTGTCACCTTCTTCGATAGAAGTTGCTTGCAGATGTCCATGGGCTGCAAAAGCCACTTGCCACCCCAGGTGGACTGTTATTGCCAAAAGATATGATCCCCGGTGAGTCACTTGCAACACTCGCGGTGAACGGGGTTGGCAGATTCTGACGAAGCCACCGGGCTTGGCCGAATGGTACAAACGTTCACACCTCACCTGTCCTGAACGTGACGTCTTCTCCGTCGAAAATGAGCAGCCTCCCCGCGAGCAGCTTCTCGTGCGTCAGTCCGACAATGAGCTTGATCGCTTCCAGAGCCTGCAGCGCCCCTGCAATAAAAACAAATTCAAACATTCCACTTCAGGATAAGGCCCTCTCCCATAAGGAGGGTGTGATCAGCTGCTGATGGTGATGATGATGAATTCCTGGTCAAATTTAAACGGTGAACCCTATCCCGTTAGTAGCAAAAGCTATGTACGGCTCGCGAACTCAATCCCGGCAAGGGGATTGGCGATCTCATGCATATGTCGTTGTTGTTGATGATGATGATGATGATGATGGTGGTGGTGGTGACGGTGGCGATGATGAACGCCCGACGGCACTTTCCAGTAAGTACCATAGCCTTACTGGAAAGTAAGTGCCAAGCTATGGCACGCGAACTCAATGTACCAGGACAAGATAAAAGAGCGAGATGTATATTGAGATCCTGCTTGCTCTTCTAACACTTTCCATACCTAACATCCTGTATAAAGTCAACTTAAGTACAAACGCCTCTCTCATAAGGATGGTGTGCCTAAATCGCCACGCACGGAAAAAGGATTGGCGATCTGATGCTGATGTTGTTGATGATGATGATGATGATGATGATGGTGGTGGTGGTGACGGTGGCGATGATGAACGCCCGACGGCACTTTCCAGTAAGTACCATAGCCTTACTGGAAAGTAAGTGCCAAGCTATGGCACGCGAACTCAATGTACCAGGACAAGATAAAAGAGCGAGATGTATATTGAGATCCTGCTTGCTCTTCTAACACTTTCCATACCTAACATCCTGTATAAAGTCAACTTAAGTACAAACGCCTCTCTCATAAGGATGGTGTGCCTAAATCGCCACGCACGGAAAAAGGATTGGCGATCTGATGCTGATGTTGTTGATGATGATGATGATGATGATGATGGTGGTGGTGGTGACGGTGGCGATGATGAACGCCCGACGGCACTTTCCAGTAAGTACCATAGCCTTACTGGAAAGTAAGTGCCAAGCTATGGCACGCGAACTCAATGTACCAGGACAAGATAAAAGAGCGAGATGTATATTGAGATCCTGCTTGCTCTTCTAACACTTTCCATACCTAACATCCTGTATAAAGTCAACTTAAGTACAAACGCCTCTCTCATAAGGATGGTGTGCCTAAATCGCCACGCACGGAAAAAGGATTGGCGATCTGATGCTGATGTTGTTGATGATGATGATGATCGCGGTGGTGGTGGTGACGGTGGCGATGATGAACGCCCGACGGCACTTTCCAGTAAGCGCCAAAAGCTATGGCACGCGGACGCAATGTACCAGGACAGCATAAAAGAGCTAGAGGTAGTAAAATAGCGTGAAATTGAGATCGCTTTCACTCCTAATACTTACCTTACCTAACATATTGTATATAGTCCACTAAGGTACAAAATCCACTGCCATAAGGATGGTATGCCTTAATCGCCACGACGGGCATGAGGATTGGCGATCTGCTGCTGATGTTGATGATGATGATGATTGTGGTGGTAATGATGATTAACTCCTGACAGCACTTTCCAGTAGGTGCCAAAAGCTATGGCACGCGGACGCAATGTACCAGGACAGCATAAAAGAGCGAGAAGAAGTAAAATAGCGTAAAATTCTCCTAATAATGACCTTACCTAACATCTAGTCCACTGCAGGGCGAAGGCCTCTACCGCAAGGTGGTTTTATCGCCACGCTCGGTAAGCGGATTTATTTTTTTATATGAAAAGGGGGGAGGGGGTATACGAGCAAGCAAGCAACACCAAGCGTTGTCGGCCTTTAAGGATATTTGGGGAAGGTGAAAAGGGGCGGGGAAGGGGGGAATGGGCTTCGGTTATTTCGCTCACCGAACGAAACGCAGCAGGACAAGAGAACCGTGGTACCAATCCGGACGAGCCGGCCCATTCGAGCAGCGGCTAAGGTCTCGCACCTTAGACGCCACTTGTCCCGCCATCTGTCCGTGGCCATTGCTACTTTCAAATCTTTTCCCTTAGTCGCCTGTTATGACACCCCCGGGAAGAAAGTGGAATACAGCCCCTAGCGGTCTGTCTCCCCCTCACACCGAGTTCTATCCTCACCTATAACTCCTGGGACGGGTCCGGCGACACCATTGGCGGAGCAGCTTCCCACAGTCTCCGCTGGAGGGGGGTGGGGGAACAAGCAGCGATAGCACGGTCCTTGGTACGTCAAGTCCTGGAGGATTTATCAACAAATTTTATTCTCTATATCATACAAATAGGGAGTTCAAGCTAAACCAATCTTGTCGTAGTTACTCTACTACGACAAAAAGAGTGAAACGGGGAGGAATAGTCTGGCTTAGATGAAGAAAATATCGAATACTTCCATCTCTTTCCCTTTCACGAGGGGAAATCTCTTTAAAAAAAAAACTTTCAAAACACTTTCTTTCTTTTCAACGCTATAATCTGGACATCTTAAAGGCCAAAGTGAACAGACACCTTCTAGGGCAAACGTGTACCATCTTAGGCCTCATCTTCGCCTTCCATCAAGCAAGATTGAGGTCAAACGTAAGCCTATTTATTCATAAAAAAAAACTGTCATTGTCTTGTATAGGGGACCCCTTAGTTTTTTTTTAATAGGTATTCTATGAAATTACAGTTCAAATGACAGACAGACCAGAGGGACAGACTGGGAGTAGGCTCAGTAATATGGCTCCATCACTGGTTCTCCCTCTCCACCCATAGTTAGTTAGTATAGTTCATTTCGGAAATAATGGTGTAGGCACTATAACATTATAGTGCCTGCACAAGTATATGCACAAACGCAGACGCAGTCGCTCGTCCTAAGTTTTATTTACTGTGCCAGTGACACTCCGCACTGCATGCCACAAACAGACACGTAAACTATTTTGTATCTCGTCCGGCTGAGATAAGAACCCCGGGACCAGTCATACCAGTGAACAGGTGATGGTTATGGTGGTTGGTCTGCTCGAGTTTGCAGTGTAATTGTGTTTTAATTTTGTGGATATTCTTGTAGCATGGATTCAATTGCCCATGGAGACCGATCCCGATATTGCATGCATTTCAAGGAATAAAAAAAAGGGATATTGTATGCATTTCAAGTAATAAAAAAAAAGGAGAGAATACCCCACAGAGTTCGTTTGAAACGATGGTAGATTGTACAAAAACATTCGAAAAAATAAATGATCTTTCATACATCGAAGTATAAAAAGAATTCATTCATGCATTCATTCGTTCTCGAGACTGTTATACGAGTACGTTGAAAACAATGACGTCACAAATTGATAAATGAAATAATTATAAAACAACACTAACTTTCTCATGGGCATTCTTCCCCGCTCTGTATCCGTACATCGTTAGTTGGCCTTCCATTTTCAAGGCGCTGCCAGATATCAATGGCAACTGTGGAGGAACAATAAAAGTTAGAAATGAAACGAATCTTGTGAACTGTCTTCGAATGACAAGTCAAAAGAAATAATGTTTTTCTTTAAATTACCAGTCGATGTTAACAAAACTCTTTGATAAGTAAAAAAGGGTGGCTGTACACTTATTGGGATATAAGCGTTTCGGGAATATTCTGGAACAATCGAAATTCGCTCACCGCCGTGAACGTGGTGAATACAGCACTTAAAGTAACAATTTTAAATAGTATACGCACAGCCACCAGTAAGAATACTTTTTTTTTCTTTTATAACATAAGAAATCATCTAAGTTTACGTATGCATTCTGTATATATATATATTTAAATATATATAGTTATATAAATATGTACGTATAGCGTGTAATGTGTTTTATATAATGAACAACTATAATTACATGTATAAGTACCGTCATATATAAGTATTGTATCGTAGTATAATATTCCAGTACATATATATGATCATAATATTATTGTGCACCCTTTTACATTTTCTCTGTTCAGACTAATGGTAGACTGGTAGAGAATGCCTCTCGGCATTAAGTCCGCCTTTTTGTTCTGTAATGTGCAAATAAAGTTTAAATAAATAAATTTTAGTGGTTTCGGCTTCAACGACCAAAAGGAGTACAGTCTTTATTATTTTTATTATAATTGTAATGCCAATCGTTTAAGTCAGAGTGACAGAAATAACTCGTCTCCTCAGACATGTGATGCGAACCCGGTACTAAATAATACACAGGAACTCGGGCTGAACAGTTAGATACGCTTACCATCAAGTCGTCACAGTGCGCCTGCCAGTCGTGGCGATTGTGTCACACTGGAAGCAACGTGTGGCCTACGCCCAGCTGTGGACTTTTAACAGGCTAATGAAGGTATAGTGAGCCAGTATAATTACGGGGTACGAGGCATACCATTGATCACAACAGATCTGTAACCTACTTCGATTGAGGTGGTTTGCAGGTGTCCATGGGCTAATGCCACTTGCCACCAGGTGGGTCGTCAGCTCGTCTGTCATACTAATAAAAAAAAATCCTCCAGGGAAGACAATCAGCAGGACATCAGCAACTCGCACCTTGGCCATGACGCAAACGTCGTTCAGCAAGTACCTAGTGGGTACATTATCGGTGCAGTCCAGCACCAGGTCGTACCGGGTCGCTATGCTCAGTGCATTGTTCGAGTCCAGTTGGACGCTGTACGGAGTGATCTTGATGTGGGAGTTGATACTGGAAAGGGATGCGTGCGTTAATACTAGATGTATCTGGGCTTCACTACAGAATACTACATTATACAGGTTGGATGCGAAGTTTTGATATTAAATTTAACCTCATATTAATAACACCGAATAATAATTACCAAGACAAATTTCGGTTTTTGCTACTTTGACTCATGATGTATTAATATCTAATCAACCGCCTGCGCTGGCGTTCACTGACCTCGTTTCAAGTCGCCGACACGCCGAAAAATCCTGCGATGTCACCGCTTTTGGCGAGGTCAGTAAACTATT
Source organism: Bhutanitis thaidina (assembly GCA_029286595.1). NCBI lineage: Eukaryota > Metazoa > Arthropoda > Insecta > Lepidoptera > Papilionidae > Bhutanitis > Bhutanitis thaidina. The sequence continues at coordinate 2,014,124 of JAGSMS010000039.1, read as the reverse complement.
ATTCGTTACAAATGATGCTTGCGTTTCATTTGAATAAAAAGAATTATCAAAAATCCTTCGTTATTGCATAATCTATGATAAACCTACCTAAGGACAGATTTCTAGGACATGTTGTTCATGAGGTTAGTGTCGTAGCGGCTGGTGGCGTAAGAATCTGCCACAGCCTTTATTCTATCACGTTTTTATTAATTCGCTGTCTTGTCTGTCTGTGTGTTCGGTACAAATTTGCAATACATTCTAAACTAACTTCCCGATGAGCTAGAGACTTGAACCAGAGCTAGATGACAATGCAATATTAACTTGCTCTCTGTCTGTCTATATCTCAGTGGAAGAGGGGGAAAGGACTTTACGGAATCCCTTTATGTTTAAATTATAGCTGTGATAGGTCAGGGTAAGGCTCCTTGTCTGTGGGTCGGAGTATACCAGAAAGCACAGCCGCCCGTGTCAATTACACACCGGTATTGGATTTTTTTTATGGGAAAAGGGGCAAATGTTGCCACCAGAGGGGCTGAAGGTACTTTGCCCGCCTCTTAGGATATTTGGGAGTTGGTAGGGAGGACGAGGATGGGGTAGGGGGAGTGGGCCATCCGGTTATCTCACTCACCGAACTAAACGCAGAGGCACCAGATGCCTCTACTCCACGCCGATCATCTGTGAGGTAGCGGTTCTATCCCGGAGGACGTGCGAAACTCCTCAACTCGCACTGGAGCGGCCCGGTGGAAACTTTCCAGCCTTAAAACTATAGTTGATAGGATTTTTGAGACCTTGCCCATTAGTCAACAACGTACTGCGTGCAGGGCAGATAGACATTCGGAGAAAATGTTATTCCAATGCAACTTTTTAACCTCCGAAATTCTTTATTGTGAATGAAATTATTTCCACAACAAATAAAGAAAGGTAGACAAAACTAGTTACACATCTTCTAGATGAACGTGAGTTGGTGCAGGTTAAAATCATTTTTTTTTTGTTTTGTAATTTTTTTTTTTTATTACCATCCAATTACCAAGACACAGAGGCTAGGGTACATCCCAGATAGAGGCTGGATGAAGCGAAAAACTAAAAAAAAAACATATGCTTACCTTCTCAACGCTTCCGCAGCAGATTCCGCTTTACTCGCGTTCTGATCAACTTCTCCGTGAAGTATTTGTCTGTGAATGTTTGTAAGATCCACAGTGTCGTAGTCGACTATGCCGATTTCACCTTAAAAAGGGAAAGTTTAGACCAATGTATAAACACTCAACATCTAATTACAACCAATACTAGGGTGGTCAGAGCTCAACATTTCACCAGCGGTTACCTGAGACAGCGTGATCTTGATATGGGTGTTGATACTGGAAAGGGATGCGTGCGTTAAGACTAGAAGATCTATCTGGGCTTCACTACAGAATACTACATTATACAGGTTGGATGCGAAGTTTTGACAGGCGGTGAGCCTGTCACTGTCTTAGTGTCCGAGACAACGACACACGGTACGCAAGGAGTCGAATGCGAGTCTCCTTAATGGAAGACTGATTCCCTAACCGCTCGGCTATCTTGACTGGTTGATGACATTAATATAAATACGGATACAGTAAGTAAACCTAAACGGTTTTGCAGAACTATCTCAAAGTACACCAGACGCAAAATAAACAGACCCTAAGGTGCCAGACGTCTAGAACTGCGATGGCTAAAATCTGCCAATCGATTATGGTTTGATAGAGAATAAATGGAAAGAAACTCATTTATTTGGCAATCACACAAGAAAATAAAATAAAAAACAAATTTAAATAAATGTATGTCGTTGTGCGATGTGAAAAAGGGGACCCTTTTAACTAAGCGCCAATAGCCTAATGGGTTAGGGTGCAGACTGCGAAACTGCGAGACTGAATTTGCCACGTGCACGGCGATGAAGTAAAAGACATCGTGAGGTAACCTGGACATGTGAAGTCAGCCAACCCCATTGGAGCGCGCGTGGCGGACCCTTCCCGGTTCCAGAACCCGCTCAGATATTTGAGAAGGAGGTCTTTGTCTAGCAGTGGCCATTTATTGGCTGCTATTTCACTAACTACTTTACTACAACTTGGTCACCTTCAGTTGATTTGTATTTGGCGCATTCATCAATAGATGGATCCAAGGAAAAAGACAATATAAGAGATGGATATAATAGTATAGGCTATGCCACAATACACTGCACAAAATGTATTGACACTGGCTGTCACTGGTTAGAAAGTAGCAAGGCAACAACTAATTCTTAGATGACACAATCACCATCCGGAGTCAGGGAGCTTGGTGTCTTATCATCTAATGTTTTAATCTGTCTATACTTTATTGTCAGATATTGTTTTTGGACCGAGCTTCGTGGCGATCTTTGGGGGAGGCCTATGTTCAGCAGTGGACTTCTGACAGGCTGAAATGATGATGATGATGATGATATGTATAGTGTGTAATAATCCGCACTGGAGTATTACACACTATACATACTATACACTATACATTACTATACACTATGCCATTAAAAAATATTTCACAACAATTCCGTGTTATCTTTCACACTCAAGATATTACCAATAAACGTAACCATGTTTTGAACTTTATAGAGCAACGATGGTCGCTCAGAATTTTTCTAAAATTATTTATTATAATTGAACCTCGAAGGTAACATTTGAAATAACCTGACGTATGCTCTCCGAATATTCTTCACGTTTATTGCTGTATAGTACGTTGGAGACGTTTCACAGATATAAATTACATAAGTACGGAAACCGTGCCAGAATCGAACAGGCGACCCTTCGCGTCGATACTTTTCGCTTTGTTTTTGGTGTAGAAATAAATTTTTTAAATTTTTTGAAATTTTGTCACATAATAATTCAGCCAAAATTCCTTGTTTAACATACTTTTATTTTTACATGTCTTTGTTTATTCAAGATATGGGTTATCAATAAACGAATCCATGTCCTGGGATCATAGTATGATCTTATGATAGTGCCATAGCAGATATGGGCGCAGTGATTCCAGAGATTAACCCCACACATCGATACAAATCCAAACTAGAACTCTTTCTTCATAATGTTAGTATAGAAGTTAGACAGAAATTGTTTTTGGAATCTTATTCAGTCACTCTATCATATGGGATTGGATGCATAGTTTTACTATCATTTTAGCAATTAAGAGATTATGTCAAGGAGAAAGCTTTGAAATGGCCCTAAAGAAGATAGAAGAGCTGACATCTTGCCGATTACCACAGTGTCAATAAACACAGGAAGTGATTTAGTGTTAAACAGAGTAATGGCTAACCATCTTTAAAAATACCGCAACAAAGTTAATATACCAATGACAGACAGACACCGAGGGTGGGGATTATAGCGAATCCTCCTTATGAAGTCAATGTCATGCAGTGGACTATTGACAGGCTATTATGGTAAGGGTGGTGGAAACTTTCCGACATTTTTTTTTGAGACCTTGTCCATTAGACAACAGGGTAAACTTCGTGCAGGACAGACAGACATTTGGAGAAAAAGTTATTCATATTGCCAATAAAATTACCACAACAAACAAAGACAAAGCTAGTTACAGATCTTCTTGACGGCCCCATAGCTTTGTTGGTAGTGACCCTGTGGCTGATGCTGAGGATTGCTGATCTATGTATATATGTAAGTCTAATAATTTTTTTATCATCATCCAATTACCAAGACACAGAGGCTAGGCTACATCCTTCGATGTCATACACTCAGTGGACTATTTCCAGGCTGTAAAGGTAAGGGATACAAACCAACACCGGCTCCAGCCAAGTAAACAGAGGCAGGACATCCGAGTCCACCGGCTCCTACAACGAGCACCTTCGCCGCACACAGCCTCTCTTGACCTTTCACTCCAATGTCTGGAAGGAGTATCTGTCGACTGTACCTGCAAATTTATATACGGGACGTTAGTACTAATAGAAAGTGGTCAAAATTATTTGGAAAAATTTTTGACAGAATTAAAAAAAACTTTATTCAAACTACTTAAATAGCCTAATAATTCAAATAAAACCCGTGCACCATTTGCCATGAATATAAGTTTTTTGGTGTATGTATTTAAGTATTAAGTGTAATATTTTACACTGAAAGGTATTCTACATATTATTAATATACATATCAGTAAGTATACTATTTTACAAGTTTTATTGCGATTAATATGGATTCTGTTGGCATACATATAATAAATAAATAAAAGATACAGCAAGACAGACAGACAGCATTATCTTAGAAACACAAACATATCTTGTTACTACTGTACTTGTAAGGCGTAAGAATTTGCCACCCCGTTTCTCTCGGGTGTCGTAAGAGGCGACTATTAGAAAAATCCTTAAATATCATAATAGCTACCGTCACATAGCTGGATAACCATCTCGACAAATACCAAAGCAAATTTAAACAGACCGATGTAGGGTAATAGGGTCTATGGTGCGAGGTATCTGATACAGCAATCTCCAATCTGCGATTTGCGATTCATAGCGATTATGGCAGATGCTTCCCTATAGCACAGGACTATTTATAATGTAAATGTAAAGACCTTGAAATGGTCTGTAAAATATATGGTTAAATTTAATGTTGCTACATTGCATCCAACCTGCCAATAAAGATTTCACAATTACCTCTCAATGGCCCATTTTGGAAGTTTATCACCATACTGCACTTTCATAACATTCTTTATGGTTTGTTGTTGACATTGTATACTATAATCTTGCTGTATATGATTATTTTCCTGAAATCATTTAGAAGTGCACAAGGATATAAAAGGTTTCTACTTTACTTTTCACTTTTATTCTTTATATTACTGAATGAATCTAATCTAGCATGGTGAATATTACCAAAGATTTCTGGTCACACAAAGAGAGCATAAATCTAGTGATGCAATGAGTTGTATTCACTCTGCAAATATAAATACAAATACCTGATCCTACTAGCTAAACATAATTGTCTGTCAAAAACAATTAAGAGAAATAAAACACTAGTCAATATCACTCTTTAAAAGTAAAAATTTAGATATCTGTGTTTGTATACAGGCTGTACTGTATTAGTTTGTTTTATATAGGCATTATATTGTTTTATATAGGTCCTTCACTGCAGCCCGTATGAGGAAGCTCAAAGTTGCTCAACGCGCTATGGAAAGGGCTATGCTCGGTGTTTCTCTGCGTTACAGAGTCTGCAACGATGATATCCGCAGCAGAACTAAGGTAACCGACATAGCCGTAAAGATCGGCAAGCTGAAGTGGCAATTGGCCGGCCACATAGCTCACACAACCATTGGGGAAAAAAGGTTCTCGAGTGGCAGCCACGTACAGGCAAACGCAGTGTAGGACGACCCCCCACAAGATGGAGTGACGACCTGCACAGTGTTGCGGGAAGTCGATGGATGCAGGTGGCTCAGGACCGAGCTTCGTGGCAATCTTTGTGGGAGGCCTTTGTTCAGCAGTGGACTTCTGATAGGCTGAAATGATGATGATGATGATGATGATATAGGCATTGTTGCCTAGCAACCAATTATTGCTTGCTTTGATTTTAGATTTGAGCCAAATGAGTAAATATCCATAGGGATACATAGGGATATTTAATCAATGATACTTAACAGTAAGGTTCCCCAAAAAATAAAGTAACAAACTCAAACATCAAGTATGTTCAGGAAAGTTTACTTAAGTCATGAGAGGATTTGTCAAATATGTAATTGGTGCATCAAAATAAAATTCTAATTTAATTAATAGTTTAAAATTAAATCAGATTTAAGAAAGGTAGTCTAAAACATAGTCACAATCCACATTTGTCTAGGTATTTACTGAAAACTTCTAAACTTCTAAGAGGATTTCAATGAGTTTACACCATAATTTATACCATTCACATTACGTTTATAATTTGCAGATCAGTATGTGCAAAGCCGGTGCAGTATACTAATATAAGAATATGACTTCTCACAACTGTATAACAAATACTGTGGTAGTTAGAAGTTTGACATTTGCAACTATGGCTTATGGTATTAATACCTTTGCCTGCCTATGGGGATGAAGAAATATAAGCTAAAAAAAAAAGTAAAGTAACAGCCTGTAAGTGCTCTCAGCTGGGCAAAGGCCTCCTCTCAAATATTTGAGAGGGTTTCGGAGAAAGGGCCCGTCACACTGCTTCTTGGCGTGGCGAGTGTAGGCTGGCGGGCTATATAAGCTAAAATATTCGGAAATATACTTTATTTTTTCACAAACCTACAAACAACCTTGTAACATTTAAACTACTAAGTGGATTTCAATGCAATTTTCACCATTATTTAGAACATACCATGAAGAATGTATAAATGTATAACACATTCACATTTAGTTTACTTATTTATATATTACACGCAACTGATATGACCATGCGAAACCGAAAACCGAATTTTTTGGACATACATTTTCTTACTACATTATGCTTGCTTTATAAAAAAAATTAAATTTTTAACATACCGGCATCCAATTTTTTTTCATTTCATATAATTCATTTTCTTTCTCTTGTAATGCTTTACGCAAATCATTTATTTCTTTCTCTAACCTTTGTATGCGATCCATTATTATTATATAGAGATTTAAGATTTAATATAAACGTAAGTGTATCTTAAATTAATTTCTTAGTTATAATATCGATAATGTATGATAATGTCGGAATATGGAAAATTCACAAATAATAAACACTGTATAGCCGACCAATGCCATTTTTATCGTTGTGACAGTGACACTGACAGTGACTGTTGAACATACAGTATTACGAACAGTTCCCCTACAGGTACACAAGTTTCAATTCTTTAGATCCCCAAAAGAAATTCAAGGAGGGTTCAATTCTAATTAGGTCCCTCCTTCTACTATATCGAATTCTCTTCCTATATTCTAGATGTTGCTTGCCCTCTCCCTCCTCAACGAGCCTAGGATTATAAATCTTCTCCAACTCCCTATCTGTCCTGTGTCTTCCTCGTCCACGTGTAGGAAAACTCTCTATTATCAACTTCATCCTAGATACAGTCTAAGTAAACTATTGTAATTACTAAAACTCCCTAATTCCCTCAACCTAATGGCTGTACTCTTAGTGAAGATAGCCCTTCTCTCCATGCCACTGGCTGAGTCATTTACACACCCTCGCATAAACATGTTATTTAAATTTAACCACATATTACCGAACAATGTCATGCCTTTTTTTATAAAAACTTTACGACAGTGTTTAAACAATCATGGAAATCTGTGTTCTTTATCTGGTCAAACTATCAACTTTAGTAGCATAAATGACAATATTACCAATAAAATCCTCAAGAAATTGAAGATCTGCATGATCAAGCAATGTTTATTATGAATCGCTATTTTATACGCTGGGTTGTGCCACTGGGTTCCATTGACCATGGGAATATATAATAGGATCCTTGAAGAGATTTCAATGTTAGGTTTGCTCTCTTATAACACACGGACGCCTAAAAGTAATCGGTAAATGATTATGTAGGAGCTACTGTCTAAATCCCTAAATTTTAAATTATACTGACCTCTAAATGCCCTTTCCTACAGTATGTAATGAAAAGCAATAGCCTTACTAAAAGCTGTGTAACATATTGAATCCCTCAATCTGAATAGATACATCATAATGTCTGACTCACATAGTTGCTTATATATACATAGATATTTTTGTGTTACCCGTTTCATTGTAAGGTTAATTTTCTTATAACCCTCCAGATTAAGCAAGCATTATATAAATGCCACTGTATAGGTATTTTGGCATGTATAGGATATCCGAGTCATTGGCGAATTACTGGAAACAAAGGTGCTGATTGTTGCATCAAGTAAGCAATGTTTCTACTCTCTCTCATATATACATTACCTCATAGTGATACGTACTATACGTATACGCTCATGCTCAGTGTGAACTGTGTGTGTGTAAAGATACGTGATGTAGTAGATAGATTATTGAGTTATTAAAGAGATTTGATAGTGTGTAATGTGTTAGTGAATATATTCCACATGATATTTAAAAAGTTCTTATTCTGTGGTGTATCGTGTATCGTTGAAAAATTCAAGTCAAGACTGATAAAGACTATGCTATTAGTTTTTTTATGTGTTTTATTTATACAAGCTTTTAAAATTTAATTTAAGCTTAAAATTTTTAAAATTGGTATTTTAAATTCCGAAGAACTGAAAATAACTGTATTGTCTCATCTAATGCATACAAAACGAACGATTTAAAATGCTGATTGTTTTTTATCCCTTTGCCTTCATTTAGGAACAGCAATAAAAAAAAATCTACAATCAAATTTGACATCTGTCAAATTGTACCATATGGAATTGCGTTGCGCCATCATTTTGAATTAGTATCTTCTAAATATTCTGGAAAGTATTCTCTTTATCGAAGTGGCTTAGTTTAATTTTTCATCTCAAGAATAGGTATGTGTCACAGAACACTATTTCTATCACTATCACTCTTAATTACATGTAAAGTCTTTTAACATTATGTCTACAGCGTTATCGTTTTCTTGGTATCTAGACTTTTACTCACTTATTCTAAACGCCGTTAGCTTCACGTTTTATAATTATATACTAACCACATGCTTAAAAGAATATATCGCCGCTATTAAAGTAGTGTTTAGTAGTTTAATACCTATGATTATCCTTTTGCATGCCGGTAACCCGGCATTTGTTATTTCGCACGTTATAAAAATTTCAAACTATGATAAATAATATAATGTATCAAAATTTGTTCTAGATTGATTCAATAAACTTCTATGCCTTTTTAAATGAGTAATGCTATGCAACTGTATATGTTTTACCCCAGTGCAGCTTTGAACATGTGTTCAATGTTGTTCAGCATTAAAGTTCCATTGTTTTTTTTTATTTGACAGTCCACCTGATGGTAAGTGGCTAGTGGTCACCTCAGAGGACTAATACAGGCACTATACTTTTCTAACCGGAATACAACTGTAACTGCTGTTTGTTGGACCCACAGTTCTGGACTGAAGAAGTAGTCTACAACTTATTAAATGGTTATGGGAGGACCCACACCGGATAACTTAAATTTACTTTACAAATTAGTGGACACAGTAATAAGTAACACATTTTTACATGCTTACATTTTTATAACATCATGTTTATGCCCTCATTATAGTGAAACAGCAACCTGTAACTAGGGACATTATGTTGTAACAATTGAGCGTTAAATATGCGAGAGGTCCGCTCGCCGTTTTTGAGGGCTTTCAATGTTTTTTTTTGCTATGCTATAAAGAGCTTTGGTAACATATTGCCAGATAGCTTCAGTGTAGATGTAGCCTCATACAATATTTTTGTATCCATTCAAGCATGTTGTAAATTAGTATGGAAAAATGCAATTAATAATTTTACAATTAAATTGCATCATCATCATCATCATTTCAGCCTATTACAAGCCCACTGCTGAACATAGCCCTCCCCTGAAGATGGCCACGAAGCTCAGTCTAGAGCCACCTGTATCCATCGATTTCCCACAACACTGCGTAGGTCGTCATTCCATCTTGTGGAGGGTGGTCGTACTACACTTGCCTGTACATTACTGCCACTCATATGTATATTTAATATTAATGTTTTTCACAGATTTGTTGTCAGAATGCCTCAAGCCAGACGCAAGACACCTTTTAGCGGGAAAGCAAAAAAGCAGCAACTACAGGCAAAAAAAAACAAAAACCTGCTCATGTCATGTGAGTAAAAAATGCTGAATTATACAGGCGGGATCCTACAGTTTATATTTAATTGGTCATACACTAAATATCAAATTACAGTAGTTTAGTCCCTTGATATTGTTTTTAGTTTAAGTTACTTTGACTCGAGATATATTTACCTAGCTCTGAAACATTCATATGTTTTATTATGATGATACAGTAAATAAATTTATCATTAGGCCCCTGTTGAGTTTTAAGGCATCTTCATTATCTTAATGAAGTTCACTGCTTAACATAGGCCTCTCCAAAAAATCATCAGCAAGAGTTTGTTAGTGGTGAGGTTCTTTACTTTTTCCACACTATCGGTCCACATTCCGAGAGCCTACTACTTTTCCATTGAATGGCAGAATAGGTGCACTTGAATACTAACATACAGATAAAATAACAGACTTCTTTGTTTTCGATTATGGTATTGTAGAACTTAGATAATCATAGAATTTATTTCTTTCACAGCATCAGCTGGTTCTAACGCCTATGATATGGTAGCTGTGAACTACCAGCCAAACAGAGCCCGGGGTCGCGGTGATGCCAATCGATATGCCCTGAAGTTCTACAGGGAAACTGATGAGGAGTTGCAGATGAAAAAGGAAGATGGTTTGTGAGTAAATTCTAACTATACATACATTGTCTGCCGGTCCGTCTGTCTACTGTACAACATTGGCGTCTCCTCATAAGCCCTGCCTAAAGATCTTATCTTAAAATAACTTCCGCCCTTTCTAATCCCTTGTTTGAATAACAATATGAGACCAAAGGTTTGCCTGCATTCAGAAGATTTGCCCTTTACCTTTCCGGTTTGTAAGTGTTGCATATATATAGGTCTCACCCATTAGAACGACTTATGGCGATCACGGTACCAAACACCTTGCACCTTAGCATGCCACTGTCCTTCATCAGTCTCCTTAGTTTTGGTCTTGTTATTTTCGAGATGGTTACACCACCTTATGTCAGTAGGTAGAATTACTAGCGCGTTATAAAACCCATAAATTAAAAAAAAATTGTGTATTTCAAGGTTTGTTACATTATGTGCTTTGTAAATACAAGAAATCATTCAACGATAAAAAAAGATAAGAAAATTAAAAGAAAGTATATTTTCATTGATTTATGGGTTTTATAACGCGCTAGTAATTCAAACTAAAACAACAATTATGTTATATACTCAAAGCGGATGACAAGAAAGTAAATTTAGTAAAAGATTATTGTTTGATAGTTTTATTTCTTTGTCTGACTGAATAATATGATTATATATGTGAGAGTGATGACATACGGATCCGAGACTTGGTCCTTCACTGCAGCCCCCTATGTGGAAGCTCAAGGTTGCTCAGCGCGCTATGGAAAGGGCGTGATAGAGTCTGCAACGATGATATCTGCAGCAGAACTAAGGTACCGGTAAGGTAAGGTAACTAGGGAACCGACATAGCCGTAAAGATCAGCAAGCTAAAGTGGCAATGGGCCGGCCACATAGCTTGCAGAACTGACAACCATTGGGGAAAAAAGGTTCTCGCAGGCAGCCGCGTACAGGCAAACGCAGTGTAGGACGACAAGATGGAGTGATGACCTGCGCAGTGTTGCGGGAAGTCGATGGATACAGGTGGCTCAGGACCGAGCTTCGTGGCAATCTTTGGGGGAGGCCTATGTTCAGCAGTGGACTTCTGATAGGCTGAAATGATGATGATGATGATGATGTGAGAGTATATATATATGCTGCAAAGTGGTTGCCTGGTAAAGATCTCTTCTAAATGATAAGGCCGCCAATTGTACCTTTGTGTATTTTATGTTTCTGTTTATTTTTTTTTTCCTATTTTTGTTAATTGGTGTACAATAAAGTGTATTTCATTCATTCATTTACATCATGTCGGGGGACATTTATATAATCGACTATTTCGCGGAAAGTCCCGTCAATATCGGGACACCTGGCAGCACTAAGTCACGTTTGCCACCAGATATATGATACAATATTTTTTACAGAAAATCCCTGAACCCAGTACCAGAGAAGGACATGGAGGTGGACCCGTCAGATTACTTTCCGGACGAAATATCTTTCCCGAAACGACCTCCGTGGGACTTCAACATGACTGCTGCGCAGCTGGATGCTCAGGAGCAGAAGTATTTTAGGGTTTGTCATTTATTTATTTATTTAATAATTTTTTGGGAAATTTTACAGCAATTTTGAAATTACAGCAACTAATAATGCATGCAGAAGGGTCAGTTAGAATTTTCCACTCATAAGTAAGGGGAACATACATAGTATGATAAAATAAAAATACCGGCCAAGTGCGAGTCGGACCACACTGTTTTAGGGTTCAACACATATAACCAATTTTTTTTTATAAACTAGATATTTAATGAATCCGTGTTTTCTGTATTTTTTGTTTAAAAACAGTATGCAGAATACACAATTCTCGACTAGTTAGTTATTGAGATAGACCCCCAAAAAAAGAAGGTTATGGTTACTACGGAATATCTTTGGCTTCCCCAGTCAGGGGAACCTCGTTACGAAACGGTAGTACACCGTGTGGGAAATTTAAGTCGAAGAATAAACTAAGCGATTTGAATAAGGACAAACATACATAATTACTTATATGTCGTGTGTAGGAGTGGATGTAAGAATCTCCCCCCACCCCCATTCTTTCCCACATCTTTTTAAATCTCCTGGAACTACAATTACACAACTACAGTTAATATGTGTTGAATGTACACTAAATATAAATCTTATTTCGAGACGTAGGAACCTGGTCAACTTGCACTGTTGTAGTGTGGTTGACCCTTTCCTTTCAGATTATTAGAGGAAGAGGCCCAGCGCAGGGATATTTACTGGCTGACACTTATATCTTTTACTAAAAAAGTAAAAATAAACCTTAACTAGCTACATTGCAACATGCTGTATACTTACAGGAGTACATAGATCAGTTGCAAGCGTCCGAACACTGGAAGGACATGTCCTACTTCGAACTTAACTTGGAAACCTGGAGGCAGCTGTGGAGGGTGCTGGAGATGTGCGACATTCTGCTGCTGATTGTGGACGTCAGGTTTGCTGTGAGTCACTTACGTCATTATTATAAAACCAGTTGCTTTCCTTGCCAACATCCTTCCTCAGGTTTCAATGTAGCGGTGGAAATCAATAGTCAAACAGACAGATAATCTTTTTCCATTTAACTTGCATTCTTGTCTCTGTTTATTAGAAATTTTACAATCAATTTGAAACTAACTAATGAGCTAGATAGAGACTTGAAACAGATAGTTCAGTACTGGATGTCAATTATTGCAATATTAACTCGCTTTCATGTCCGTCTGTTTCTTTGTTTTTCTATTCGATATAAAATTTGCAATTGATTTTAAGCTAATTTCCAGGTGAGCCTGAGACTCGGTTAACTTTAACAACGTGGTATAACCTAGAATAATAATAATTCATTAAAACTTTATAATATTTTATATTACATATATAGTGGTATTGTGTTAAAAATCTGCCACCCTCTTTCTTCCCATGTGTCGTTAGAAGCGACTAAGAGAAAGGCCATGAAAATCGCTATGAGCTACCGATAGATGGCGCGTTAACCAATCTCCAAAAAGACCAGACCAAAATGAAGCAGACCGAATGATGGGTACCAGCATCAAAGGTGTTAGGTATCTGGTACTGCGATCGCGAATCCACTTGCCTAGCGTAGCCATTATGGCAAATCCTCCCTATTGGAGCGGCCTATGTCATGTAGTGGATTATTTAAAGATGTAATATTTAAAATTAAATGTATGTGTGTTTGAACAATTTTCTCATAATGCTCTAGGCTACGTTTTAACATACTTAATATACCAAGTATATGTTTGTCATATATAATCACCATAGATCGGCACGACCCGTGCCACATGGTGTCAATGACCTCAATCATTATGTTAATATGGATATACCCCGGGATTCCAGCTTTCGAATCGGCGAACGAAAATAATATATTCTCATTACAGTAAGTCCGTAACGGCGATGAGATTAATGATTTTTACTATAAAATAAAACAACATGAAATTCAAAATGGTGTATATGATCATTAATCACAAAGAATGTTACATAGAAGAGGTAGGCACAATACCATATAATTAATTAATTATGAAGGGTCGTTATGCACTTCAAATGATTATATTTTAACACTTACATGTTTTATATGAGTGCACGTAATATTTTACGCAATATAAAATGAAATCATAGATTATCAATATTTTCTTTAATGAAAAATTATACATTTTACGAGTTTATTTAATATTCTGACTTCTATTTACAAATACATAACTCTTAATTTTTGCGAATCATGTCATGTCCATATTATTATTTCCTCTTTGAATCCCGCGGTGTGGCACGGCTCGTGCCGATCTATGACAATCACTCTTAAATAACTGAATGCGAATGAACAAAGTTTGGCAGAGGATCTTACCTCGATGTCATAGATTCTCTTGGGAGAATAATGTAAATTCTATTCACAGGGTATGATGTTCCCTCCCTCGCTCTACGAGTATGTGGTCAAAGAGCAGAAAAAGGATATGATTTTGGTGCTAAATAAGATCGACCTTGTGCCAGCCAGTGTTGTTGCTGCTTGGAAGCAGTATCTGACTGAAAGATGTCCGGGGCTGAGGGTCGTATACTTCACGTCCTGCCCCGGTTACAACCTGCGAGGAGCTAGCAGCGATAAAGCTGGTTAGTGTATGCAATACAATATATATCTCACCCATTTCTGTGCTCAATCAGCAGTGCAATCATTTTTGTGTTCCTGTTTGAAGGGTATAGAGAGACGTGGTAGAGCCAAGCGGGGGCTTTTGCTGCTACTCGAATGGGCTCGACCGGGTTGGTACCACGGCCACACAGAAAACCGGCGTGAAGTAGTGGCATCTTGTGAACGCCGAAGCATAAGATGCCTCTACTTCGCGCCGGTATTCTGCGATTACCCCGGTCGAGCAGTCACTTGGCTATTATTTCGAGCGCATGTGAAGCCCGCCAACCAGCACTAGAGCAGCTTGGCGGGCTCTTCCCGGCTCCAAAACCATCTCAGATATTTAAAGATGAGGCCTTTTGAAGCTTCTACCTTTATGTAATAGATATATTTGCTCTTTCATCAGGTCTTCAATTACGAAGGCGTAAGGGACGGCAGCGGATGTGCGCCGAAGGGGCGACTAAAATATTAGAGGCATGCAAAGATATCGTCGACGGGCAAGTGGACCTCGGCTCTTGGGAGAAGAAGATCGCCGAAGAGACTCACTTGGAGTTCGACGATGATGAGCAGACTGAAGTTGGTGAGTTGCTTTCTTCCTTAGTTTAAGTTCCCTTTTAACAGTTGGACAAAAATAAAAGAAAAAACAAGTCAAGAGACATCTTTTGTTTTTTATTTTTTGCGGATTTTATCGCGTTTAAAATATTTATCAGCACACCGTAAATAGACTACATACACACACACACACACATACAGAACATAGGTCATTAATCAAAAATTAAAGCATAAAGTGCAACATAAACGAAAAGTAACATGAATTTTAAGTATTTAAAAAATAAATCCCTTGTGACAATTGAAAAACGTTTGGTGAGATATAGAACTTTATGGTGAAACATTCGGTACCTGGAAAAATTCGAACCACTTTAAAATTTTAGGATGTATTCTGAGAAATCCCATCTGCCACTGGTGAAATCCAAGGCCTTGCGTTTAAGTGTCTGTCTGTTTAATTTCGAAACAAAGAAAATACCTTGAACGCTACAGCTGTGTTTGTGAGAAATTATGATAAATTCGTAATTAATTATTTAACAACGCCCCTCAGGGGCACCTGCCTATAAATCCTAGGCACCCTGCCTATAAATGCGTAAATGATAGTTACATTTCAAATGTATAGAAAGTATGTTACAGCTCCATTATATACTACATATACTATGTACACTCATGACCATATACCCAATATAATTATTATTATCTCTTCTATCTATAAATAACTGGTTTCTAATTACATTTTCAGGGTTTAATTTGTAATACTTGTTATTTTTACTTCCAGGTGAAACCATCCTGGAGAAAGCGGACACGTCTTATTTCACCCACGAGAAATACAAGAACGGTGTGCTGACCGTAGGGTGCGTGGGTCAGCCCAACGTTGGGAAGTCATCGCTGATGAACGCTATCATGGGCAGGAAGGTTGTGTCCGTGTCGAAGACACCTGGTCACACCAAACACTTTCAGACCATTTATTTGACCCCGCAGGTGAGGTATCACAAATGTTAATAAAATTAACTGCATCGACGATCTGTCAATGAGTTTTTTTGGTTGGCGGTGTGCTTGGTATCGGCATTATTTCAGCCAGTCTCAAGTCCACTGCTGAACATAGGCCTCCCGTTTTTCATTTAATTCAGTCACAAGGGATCCCTAACATTTCCCGCTTTGATCACATTCTTGGTCGCCCCCAACCGTTACCATACATGATCTTTAAATTAATTAAAAATGATGTTACTTTTCGTTTATGTTGCACTTTATGCTTTAATTTTTGATTCATCATCATCATTTCAGTGAGAAGTCCACAGCTGAACATAGGCCTCCCCTAAAGATTGCCACAAAGCTCGATCCTGAACCACACGCATCCCTCGACTTCTCGCGCGACACTGGGCAGGTCGTGGCTCCGTCTTGTGGGGGGTCGTCCCACACTGCGTTTTCCTGTACGTGGCTGCCACTCGAGAACCTTTCTGCGTGCTATGTGGCCAGCCATGTCGGTTATCCAAGTACTGCTATGGATATCATCATTGCAGACAATCAATCGCGCAGAGAAACACCGATCATAAGCGTTCCATAGCGCGCTGAGCGCTGAGCTGGCAACATAGTTAAAACGTACGTAAAAAACGTAGGTAAAAAAAGTACAAAATAATGACCAAAAAAATGGTATGCGGAGATGGTTTTTGTCTCCCCCCCACCCCTACCATATCAGTTAAGAGGATGGGATTGTAGAAGCACCAATGTGGGGCCACAGATTCAAAGTATATAGCAAAATCCAAATAACATCATGTTAGGAGACACATCATCTGCCATCGCTACGAGACAGGGATTCTTCGTACAGTGTGTGTGTGGTTGCGCGTGCGTGCGGGTGAGTGCGTGCGTGCGTGCGTGCGTGCGAGTGTGCGTGTGGTTGTGTCTCTCGTCTCTCTCTCTCGCTATAGGTATGTGAGTTATGTATGTTTGATCTCCGGCGTGTAGGATTTGCAGACGAAATTGTAGATGAACCATACCAGAGACGATTATCCGCGGGGATAAAAATATTTTCTTCCTCGAGGGATTCAAGCTGCCGCCCGCAGCGCTGAAGCCGCTGGCCTTTTTTGACACCAAAAGCGCGTCGTCCTTCACCATTTTCATATTGCATATTTTCCAGGTGCGTCTCTGCGACTGTCCAGGTCTAGTGTTCCCGTCGAAGGTGCTCCGCCCCATACAGATACTGATGGGGTCCTATCCCATTGCCCAACTGAGGGAGCCTTACACGACCATCAGGTAAATCGATTATTCTCGAAACCATTTTGAGGTGTGAGGTGTGAAGGTGTGAAGCGCTGGACACAGAGCTATTCTTTTAAGAAGGTTCGCTGTAACCGCAGGACCGGGGTAGCGGACTGTCCCTGGCCGTTCGTTAGCTGTAACCTCATGATAATGTCTCCTTGGTCGATTTAAACTACCGCCACCAACGTGCTAATAGCATCGGCGCGTTTATACCGGACAAACAGACAGACAGACAGACAAACAAAAATTTAGTAAACGCGTTTTTTTTTAATTTTGATTACGTACGCTAACCATACGTGTAGCAAAAAAAAAAAAAGCTTATTTATATATATCAGTAATCCCCCCTGTAACGCGGCAGATTGGTTCCGCGCTATAGGGGTATAACGCGTTTTTACGACCTCGTATAGTACGTATAAATGATTCATCATTTTTAACTTTTCTCGCTGCAGGGGTTATTAAGGAATATTAAGAAAAAACTATGTTGTGAACGAAATATGTACGTTTTATTAAAATCAAACTAAACTAAGAACATTTCGAATGAAAAAACGTATGAATATGAACTAAAAAAAAAAAAACAGTTAAATAAATAAACAGTTTTATTACATATTTCACAGTACAGAAATATGTATGTGGAAAATCCCTGCGTTATGGGGGGGATTACTGTAAATATATTATTTGAAAATCACAGACAGACATGAAAGATAGATAGAACAACAACAAATAATGAACAATGTTGGCAGTTTTTAACTGCGCTGGAGATATTATAGTGCTGTTAATGTACGGACAAACAGAAGCATTCACTCGTCTTAACCTTCCCATACATCTCTCCAATGTGATGTCTGACGCTCTTGCGATAACATTAGAGGGGGAGTCATCTCAGAGATAGATGACGCGAACGAGCACAACCTGATCAGAACTTCGTGGTGCAAATATTGAATCTAGCTGGGATTCGAAACCAGGACTCTGTACTCGGATATGCTTAGCGCTAAGCCGTGCGGGCACTATAGTTCGCCTTTTAATCGTAGCGGTAATGCCAACTCCACCCATTGGTGGCCATCTACCAAATATCCTTAAAGCCCGCATCAAAGCACCTGCACCGCCTCTGGTGTTGCAGGTGTACGCGGGCGACGCTAATCACTTACCATCGCGTGAACAGCTTGCACGTTTGTCGCCTTTCCCTTAAAAAAAAAAAGATTTCCGAATGAAGCTTTCCGGTCGATTCCGATCGACTTTCTGCCCACCCTTTCTACACACAAAAAAAAAAAAGGTTCAAAATCATGCAATTTACGTGTACTCGTTTCAGATACATAGCGGAAAGATTGGACCTGCCCAGATTGCTGAGGATCGAGCATCCGGAGAACGACGACACGTGGTCGCCGCGGGACATATGCGACGGTTGGGCCAAGAAGCGCGGCTATCTAACCGCCAAGTCAGCCAGGTGAGAGGCCCACCGGCCCAGCCGTTGGTAACAGCTTCGATCGTGGAAGGTTTACGGGTGCGTCGTCACCCCTGGGGTGTAAGATGGTGTGCCTCACAGCCAGTGCATATCTATATGTATGCATATATTCACGCCTTGTTCCCAATGGGATACGCAGAGACAATCTCCTTCCACTTGCTACGGTTCTGACATACGTCTTTCGCTTCTTCCACTTTCATCAATCTTCGCATGCAAGCTCGTTGGTTTAGAGCGCTCTCGACCTGGCCTTTTTCTAGAACGTCTACCATTTACACTCGCCTCATATATTTATTTTTAACACTTATAAATGGAGTAAGCAGAGTATTGTATTGATGCGCTGTCCCTCGCACGCGTTCTTCCACGGGTCTTCCTGACAGTAACCAATCCTCTGTCGTTCTTTCTTTTCTGCGTGATCTTCCTCTTCCACTCACTTCAGAACTTACCACTGAACTGCCCTTTGAGAGCTCCAGTACTCCTTATATGGTCCCGAATTTCGATCGTTTTCTTATTTTCCATTATTCCCGAATAACTCCCGAAACGGTATTTAATTTTTATTGAAGAAAATAGACTTTTTACTTACCAAAGAGTTTCGTTAACATCGACTGGTTACAAGACATTATTTCTCTGGACTTGTCATTCGAAGACGTAAGAGTTGCCGGGACGTTATCGGGCATACGTTGCAACATTCGTCCATTTTTATGAATGTATTCTATTCCAATACAGACGGACGTCCGTACGACGCTCGGTGCTTTTTGTTAAAAACACTTTTTTTTTGATCTGTTTTTATTTAAGTAGTCATGGAATTAGCATGTGTAGATTTTTTGATAAAACATTTGTTTTTTTTTTTTTCTTTTAATTATTTGTATATTTGTATGTTTGTAGCCTAATTGTGCTCCATAATGTCATTTAAATATTTTACCCCATGTAACTCTATCTACTAATCCATCGAGCTATTCAGACTTCAGAGAAAGAAGTCGACGAAAATATACGTACATAGATACACTCAACATTACCCCATCTTTCTAGGGCAGGATTAAGATTAAAATCTCAATAGATAACTCATCATTATCTATCACAATTCCACTGCCGTACAAAGGATTCCCTCCCACCTGAGCCACCTGCATCCATCGACTTCCCTCAACACCGGTCGTCACTCCATCTTGTAACCTATCAAGATTTTCGGGCATAGGGCAAAGGTAATCGACTGGCAGCCAGTTCAGTAACAGGCAAACGCAACACCCCACAAGATAAAAAAAAAAACCTTTCTCCTGTGTCGCGGAGGCAGTTTACATATTGGAATTGCACACAGACAGACACCCATACTCTATGGAAAGGGCTACGCTCGGTGTTTCTCTGCGCGATAGAGTCTGCAACGATGATATCCGCAGCGGAACTAAGGTAACCGACATAGCCGTAAGGATCGGCAAGCTGAAGTGGCAATGGGCCGGCCACATAGCTCGAAGAACTGCAAAACCGTTGGGGAAAGAAGGTTCTCGAGTGGCAGCCGCGTACAGGCAAACGCAGTGTGGGACGACCCCCCACAAGATGGAGTGGCGACCTGCGCAGTGTTGCGGGAAATCGATGGATCCAGGTGGCTCAGGACCGAGCTTCGTGGCAATCTTTGGCGGAGGCCTATGTTCAGCAGTGGACTTGTGATAGGCGGAAATGATGATGATGATGTACTATTATTTGTAGTCCATACAAATACTAATCCCGTGCGGGAATCGAACCCGCGTACCCACAGCGCCGCAGCTAAACGCTTACCCACTACGCCACCGAGCCGTCAGATGGTAGACAATATCACAACAAAATTATTTAAAAACTATTTTGCTTCTAGGTTAGACACGTACAGAGCAGCTAACAGTTTGCTGAGAATGGCGTTGGACGGCAGGATTTGTCTATGGTTACGTCCGCCGGGATTCACCGTGGAAAGAGGTTGGTTATTCGGATACATCACCATAAGTCCAAAAAAAACGTCTGTGTGTACTTATGTACGCACGTAAGAAGTTATACTTCTTTAGCGTACATAAGCGTACTGAACAAATAAAAATAATACAAACCGACAGTTAACCACAAATCTTTAAACCCACTTAAAAAAGTCTTATTACATCAAAAACAATTTTCATCACGAATACCCACAATAAATTATCATTCACCACCATATATAATTTAAAATCACACACAAATACAAATGTATAATTTTGTATATATATATTTATCTCCACAGATGTAAAAACACGTGCGTTAAGGATTCATAAATATTTGAATATAGATATTGGGGAGACTATACACTCCATAATAGTTAACCAAGATAATTTAAAGAACATTTGGAAACCAACTTCATCCTGTTAGTTTTAGATGTCGGTGTGCGCGCGCATCGTAAAAATTCACTCTCATAAGTTTTCCCAAACGCACCAAAAGAAGTATAACTTAAAAAAAAAAAATCAACTATTGTATTGTATATTAAAATTATATTCCAACATAGAGATGTATATATTCACCGCCTTGTTCCCAACGGGGTAGACAGAGACAATCTTCTTCCACTCGCTTCGGTCCTGACATACGTCTTTCGCTTCTTCCACTTTCATCAATCTTCGCATGCATGCTCGTTGGTCTAGAGCACTCTTCGACCTGGCCTTTTTCCAGAACGTCTCCGATTCGATCGTGAAATGTTCGCCCAGGTCTTCCTCTCCCGTCTCTACCCATTTACACTCGCCTGATATATTTGTTTCGTCAACCTACTTTCATTCATCCTCTCCACATCTCCATAACATAGAGATCAAATTGTTTTAATCGCTGTTCGCTCCGTTACAGAGAGATACGAGAGCTGCGACGAGATAAAATACGTGAAATGGGTGCAAGCGCTCACGCACGCGGACGCGCAGGGGGAAGCGGACCCGCTGTCCTCGGACTCGGAGACCGCAACCGCGCGGTCCGGACCGGAGTCCGAGGACGACAGCGACGCGGAGGAGCAGACGGCGATTGCAAACAAGTTCGCCGCTTTGGCCAGTGTCGAGTGAAAGCCGCGCGGGATTCGTTGGACTACTCTATACTTGTTATTCTGTCCTGTCGTGTTGTTGTGGCATAATTGAAGATACCGTCTTCGTTAATGCACATAAAGAAGATTCTTACTTTTTTTCACTAAATATATGCGCTAGGTTTTTCACGCACTAGCGCGAGGTGACCCGGGTTCGATCCCCGGCGCCGGCACCCCTAAAATTGTTAACAGCAATTTTAAGTGCTGTCTTTACTACGCGCTCGGCGGTGAAGAAAACATCGTGAGGAAACCTGCATGTCTGAGAAATAATTTCAAGGATATGTGAAGCCCGCCAACCCGCACTGGAGCAGCGTGGCGGGCCCCTCCCGACTCCTAAACTCTCTGATACTCGTATTTGAGGAGTCCTTTGCCCAGCAGTGGGCACTTACAGGCTGCTACTGTTTATCTCCTCCTGGTACATTTTGTACTGAACCTGAGATTTGGATTGTCGTCCATAGTTCAATCACGATCTGATATTTGAAAAATTTACTCACTACACCTAGAGTAATTTTTTGGAATGACTAACTTCTTACAGTTTATGTCCTCCTGGTACATTTTGTATCGTATCACAGGAATGTCATCCATAGATGACGTCTTTCCCAATCGCCACTACCCGAGTTTCGACAAATTACCTAGAGAAACTTTTCGTGACTACTTCTACCTGTTAATGTCCTCCTGGTACATTTTGTATCGTATCACAGGAATGTAATCCATAGATGACGTCTTTCCCAATCGCCACTACCCGAGTTTCGACAAATTACCTAGAGAAACTTTTCGTGACTACTTCTACCTGTTTATGTCCTCCTGGTACATTTTGTATCGTATCACAGGAATGTCATCCATAGATGACGTCTTTCCCAATCGCCACTACCCGAGTTTCGACAAATTACCTAGAGAAACTTTTCGTGACTACTTCTACCTGTTAATGTCCTCCTGGTACATTTTGTATCGTATCACAGGAATGTAATCCATAGATGACGTCTTTCCCAATCGCCACTACCCGAGTTTCGACAAATTACCTAGAGAAACTTTTCGTGACTACTTCTACCTGTTTATGTCCTCCTGGTACATTTTGTATCGTATCACAGGAATGTCATCCATAGATGACGTCTTTCCCAATCGCCACTACCCGAGTTTCGACAAATTAACTAGAGAAACTTTTCGTGACTACTTCTACCTGTTTATGTCCTCCTGGTACATTTTGTATCGTATCACAGGAATGTAATCCATAGATGACGTCTTTCCCAATCGCCACTACCCGAGTTTCGACAAATTACCTAGAGAAACTTTTCGTGACTACTTCTTCCTTATGTCCTCCTGGTACTTTTTGTCCGTGACACAGATTTGAATTGTCCCTCCATAGTTCATAAACATATTTCAAGGGGGGTGGGGGGGGGAGGGGGGAGGAGCAACGCTCGGCACGGGCAGCAACACTGCATGCAGGTCTTTTCGTTGCTAAAATCCAATAGCAATCATAGCTAAGGGTAAAACCATGAGGCATGAAACCACACGCATGTCACATGTTAACGCGTTCTCCCTTATTCACTTAGCCATAAAAAAAATCACATAAATACCGCGCGACATCATTTTTCTCTAAAATTATACTATGTATTTGATGTCCAGGATGATTACGGGGAATAACTTAACATGAAATTATTGTGAGATGTTTTTGTGGTATAGCGGATAAGTCCCCCTATAGTTAAGTGCTGGTTAAGTTCATATAAGTAAGAAAGGGAAAGGTCTTTAAAGGTTTTTATAGTTTAGTTGAAATATTATTTTTTTGAGAAGGAGGCTTTTGCCCAGCCGTGGGCACTTACAGGCTGCTACTTTATTTTTTAAGCAAAACGTAAGTTCGTTATTAATATGACCAGGAAAATATTTAAATGAAACTGACCGTTGACTTTGGTATCTGGCTCGCGGACCAATCATTACAAAGAACGCTGCTCTTCTCACAACTGTCAAACGAATTATTGTCTATCTCTGTCTATCGAAGCCTCAGTACGAGTTAAAGAGATAAGTCTGTGTAAGTTTGGCAACTTCGCCCTGTGTATGTGTGTATGTAATTCGTGTCAGTGTGTGTCCTACTACTAGGTCGAAGTATTGCAGCTTAAAACGTAAAAAAAAGTTAAATTAAAAAGTAAAATATGTATCGTGTGTTCTGTTCCTCCAGAAGAACGAAAGGACGCGTAAAAGATTCAAAATTGTCATTTCATACAACAATTTTGTTTTTTTATTTATAATATCTACACGTTATCAGTATGCTTATCAAATGTTATGATTCATATAAATAACAAAATGAAATTTACGTACAGAAAGATTGACTAGCGTTTGTAACTCGAACACATTATCATTGTAAATATTGGTCCGAGATTTCGTGTTTAATAATTTTTTCACTTACATAGAAAAAAAATCGCAGCCATTTATGGTTAAGGCATAACTTTCTGTCAATGTAAAAAAAATATATATATCAAACGGAGCTGAAGTTGACATAAGAAAATGGACCATTACTGGTATAATTAAGTTAAAAATGAATATTCAAAATTGTCGAGTTGATTGGCAATCCACTTTTCTATCAGGATTTGTTTTATCTGAGTGAAAGGAATAGCTTCTAATATTTCTGCATATGATGTTATATACATAAACAGAATGTTTTTTTAAAAAAAAAAATTCTCGTGCAAAAAAAATGGCACACGTTTGAAACTCACCACCATTGTAAAAGTTCTTCCGAGGTTTCGTGTTAAATATTTTTTCACATACATACAAAATCGGAGCCATGCATTGTAACAGTGTTTAACTTTCTGCCAATGTAAAAAAATGCCTGCAATCAAAGTTTATATAAGAAAATGGACAATTACCGAGGTAATTAAGTTATAATAAATAGTAACTGTATAATCTTCAAAATTGTTAAATCGTGTTTATTTTTTAATCAAGGTTTATTTTGTCTCTGGCGAAGGAATGGTTTCTAATATTTCTACACGTGGACACAACGCTATTGCATTCTTCTTCAAATAAAAACTAAGAGATTACAGAATTTCTGACAAAAAATTGAAAATAAATTCTATTTTTAAACTTAGCAAAATATGCTAACGAAATTTGAAAAAGATGCGCTGCAAAAGATGTTTGATGTTTATTCCAATAAGACTGTTGATTTTAAATGGGTAGAATCGGGAGAGGAAGACCTGGGCGAACATTTCACGATCGAATCGGAGACGTTCTGGAAAAAAGGCCAGATCGAGAGTGCTCTAAACCAACGAGCATGCATGCGAAGATTGATGAAAGTGGGATAAGCGAAAGACGTATGTCAGGATCGCAAGCGGAGGATGATTGTCTCTGCCTGCCCCGTTGGCCACAAGGCGTGAATATATACATACATAGAATGTTTTTAAAAGAAAAAAGTTGGCTTGTATTTATTGCATAATAAAATTATTTATTTAAAACTTAATTAGTTTTATTTTAACATGTAAACGTTTGTTATATGTTATTATCAGAAATCATCATTCTCATGATGATTGATTTCTTCACTTCCCTACAATACTTCCACATTGAAATAAAACCATTATTTACGAATTTTATGGTGTTTTATTTTACCTATTAAGCGTGGTAGAGCCAAGCGGCGGCTTTAGCTGCTGCTCGAATGGGCCGGCTCGACCGGATTGATACCACGGCCTCGCAGAATACCGACGTGAAGCAGAGGCATCTTGTGTTTCTACGTTTCGATCGGTGAGTGAGGTAACCGGAGGCCCACTCCCACTCCCTGTTCCCCTCCTCTTCCCTCCCATCCCCAACTGATTATCCACCGTCCATGTTCATCTGCAGCACCAGTACCCTTAAACGAAAGTAAGTGGGGTCTCTACCCCGCCTATGCTGTCGAAGTCACCGGGCCCACAGTGTATCTACCTTGGAGGGTTTAATCTTTATGTGCTTTTACTTCTTTCACTTTCCCTCACGTAAAACGAAAGTAAGTGGTGTTCGGTGAGTTCGTATATAGACACATTGACAGAGTAAGAACCAGATGAATTAGACTATCATATATAGACATTTTTCTGGCATCGCTTGCGCGCCTTCTGCTTGCGGGTCTCTACCCCCCCTATGCTGTCGAGGTCACCGGACCAACAGTGGTTCTACCTTGGAGGGTTTAATCTTTATGTGCTTTTACTTCTTTCACTTTCCCTCACGTAAAACGAAAGTAAGTGGTGTTTGGTGAGTTCGTATATAGACACAACCTCGTGAAAGCCGAAACAGATAAGAAGACAAAATAACTGGACCAGGCTCACGAGGTAACCGACATGCGGGTGGTATGCCGACCGAAATTATTCCGATCGTCGTCTCTGCGAATGGGTTAATCCCAGTCAGCCTCTCGGAACAACTGAGGCGGCTGGGTCTCCGTGACGGACCGCTCCGAGCTCAAATGCAGAAGGCAGTGCTACTCGATACCGCTCGCATTGTCCGCCGGTTTCTTTCCCTTTCTCCCTAACCCTCGGCCGTCTGGTCAATTTATAAAATATTACTTATATATGTACTTATATATGTATTTATTTATACAACCCAACCAGATGAGTAAATATAGAAATACCCCAAAGAAAAAATATATATTTGTTTATTTTCTCCCCACAAAAACATACCATACATTATTATCTAATGAAAAATTAATATACATTTAGATATCGGTGTGTTCATAGTCTAGGATGTGTGAGGAGCTGGTGTCTGAGATAGGCATAAAAAGCCTGTATTACAGATCACCAGGTCCCCGCCCCACGGAAAAAACAAGAGGATTATTTAGCATTAGTGGTACTGGTGTTTAAAGTTAAGGTACTTCAATGAAACGAAGTCAACGGAAGTCTTGCAATCGACTACTAATTAAGACATGATTTTTTTAGCACAATTGAGCTTCGTGGCAATCCTTGGGGAAGGCCTGTATTCAGCAGTGGACTTGTGATAGGCTGAAATGATGATGATGATGATGAATTCCGGCCGAATGGTCCTCGAGAGGGATATTAAGTATACACCAGTGAATATTCAAAGGCGCTATTCTTAAATATTTCTTATTAACTCTTTATTTACTAATGTAAATCAAAATGCAACAATACAAACAATACGTCTAAAAGTAAAGTAACAGCCTCTAAGTGCCCACTGCTGGGCATAGGCCTCCTTCTCAAATACTTGTACCAGAGAGGGTTTAAGAGCCGGGAAGGGCAGCGACGCGGGCCCTCCTATATTATTATTATTTCTCAGACATGCAGGTTTCCTCACATTATCACGTTATACATCTTTTTCCATGTATATACATTCTTCTCTCATAATCATAAAAATATTGTAGTGCTTTATAAAAAAAAATATACTGTAAGGTGAAATAAAAAATTAACTAAAAACTCCTTCAAAGAAAATATCTTTAGTGTGTTTTAATAAAATACACAGCAGTGTGACAGAGAAACCCTCAGAAGTTTTACTTCTTGCGTTTGAACACACTGATACATGACACCGCTTTTTTTTTAATTAGATTTGTACGAAATTAGGAACATTATACTTTTGCATTCAACTTATAAAATAAGGGCCCACTGTTGGGCAATCGAAATCAGAGATGGTTCACGCTGCTCCAGTGCGGGTTGGCGGGCTTCACATATCCTCGAAATATGGATATTGGATATTTTTATTATTTCTCAGACATGCAGGTTTCCTCACGATGTTTCCCTTCACCGTTGAGCGCGTGGTAAATGCAGCACTTAAAATTGTTATTAACAATTTTAGTGGTGCCGGCACCGGGGATCGAACCCGGGTCACTCGCGCTCTATGACACTTAAAGTGAGCGCCCTGACCACTAGGCTACCACGGCTCTACCTAGTTATTGAACTTACCTAGTGAAAAATAAAAACTGTTGCAATATATATCTGCATGTCAATATGCTGGGTTGAAAGCTTTGATTAGTTGCATTTGCTGTCGACAGATGGCGGGATAAGCACCACGATAAATACCAAATGAACATTGAGGAGCGAGGTCTCCTGTACTGCTCATCGCTGATCCGCTTGTCGAGCGTGGTGATAATAGCAAATGCTGTTTACGTCAGAGGCCTGTGACCTGCAGTGGATAGTCCACTGCTGGTCATAGGCTGTAAAGGATATTGATACTTGGTTGGTCAATTCGTTTTTGGTAACGCAATGAAAGT
This sequence comes from Bhutanitis thaidina, assembly GCA_029286595.1. NCBI lineage: Eukaryota > Metazoa > Arthropoda > Insecta > Lepidoptera > Papilionidae > Bhutanitis > Bhutanitis thaidina. The sequence goes on along the minus strand of JAGSMS010000039.1, from coordinate 1,986,285 downwards.
TCTGGAAAATTATTTCGAAATTTAATTCAACGTTATCTCTCATTTTTTAAACTATTAGTAGGCTTAGGTACATTTGAGATGAAAAAAGATTTTTTAAATCTCGAAGTTTCGAGTCCGTTACAGCACCCTTGGTCACGGGGGTCCGAGGTGTCTGATGTCCTGATGTCAGGGTTAACCCGGCTACCGTCAGCTTTATGATTATTAACCTTTGGTCCGTTCTACGCAGAAGGACGTGCTGGTTCGTGCACCGCTGACCTGGATCGTTACGGGAAAAGTTCAAGTATCACGGGGAACCGGGAATATCCAATAAGTTTAAAAAAAAAACTTTCCAATGAGAAATGATGTTTACTTAAGCGAGGCTGTGATTGTGAAGCAGAGTGGGAAGGTTGAGAATGTTTTTTATTTCTTTTTTTTTTATAGAAGAAGGGGGCAAACGAGCATGCGGCTCACCTGATGGTAAGTGATCACCGACGCCCACGAACATCCGCAACACCAGAGGAGCTACAACGCGTTGCCGGCCTTTAAGGAAGGAGTAGGCTCTTTTCTTGAAGGTCCCTTAGTCGTAACTGTTCGGAAATACCGCTGGCGACAGCTGATTCCACAAAGTCGAAGTGCGTGGCAGAAAACTTCGTGTACAACGCACTGTGTTGGAATGCCAACCATCTAGGTGGTATTGATGGGACTTGGAATTCTGTCGCGATGTACGATGGTGAAACTCAGCGGCTGGGATCAATCCGAACAGTTCCTCAGAACATTCCCCGTGGTAAAAGTTGTAAAAAATGCAAAGATATTTTAACCTAATGCTGTTATTTATCAACTCTCGCATCTATGTGCAACATAAAGACAAGATATTACGTGGATATCGATGTGGGTTATACTAATGTAATGTAGTAACTACTTAAAGGCCGGCAGCGCATCTGGAGCTCCCCTGGTGTTGAGTATGTTCGTGGGCGTCCGTCAAGATGCTGTCTATATTGCAAGATACTGTCTAAATTGGTCAAGCCGAAACCTCGTAGACTTGTGATGGGTGTCATGATTGCGAGGAATTACTATTTAAACATGTAACATTTTTATTTTGTAGCTTGCGAAAAAATCATCATTTCAGCCTAACACATGTCCACTGCTGAACATAGGCCTCCCCCAAAGATTGCCACAAATCTCGGTCCTGAGCCACCTGCATCCATCGACTTCCCGCAACACTGCGCAGGTCGTCACTCCATCTTGCGGGGGGTCGTCCAACACTGCGTTTGCCTGTACGTGGCTGCCATTCGAGAACCTTTTTCCCCCCCAACAGTTTCTCGGTTCTGCGAGCTATGTATCGTTGCCACTTCAGCTTGCTGAACCTTGCGACTATGTCGGTTACCTTAGTTCTGCTGCGGATATGATCATTGCAGACTATCGAGCATAGCCCTTTCCATAGCGCGCTGAGCAACAGAGCTTCCTCATCCGGGCTGAAATAAAGGACCATGCGAAAATATACGCGTATATAATGTTAAAAAATTGTTGTGGACATTTGATTTAAAGAAATGTATCCATACTTATTATTATGTACGTCTGTCTGTCCGGGCGAAACCGGCGCGGTCCGCTAGTGCACAATATGTACGTACATGTACGTATATGTATGTAGATAAATCGCTCCCTAACTCCTGCGACAGACGTTAATTGAAATACCACGCTTCGGGAAAAGGGTTACGTCAGCTTCTGCTTTTAATTGACCGGCGAATATTTGAAATTTCTTTTTACGGATGACGTAGTCCCGGATTTGAGGAGGACATCATTTCGTTTCAATTCCAGGGCAGTGTTAATAATTTGATTTGTAAAATTAAATAATTGATTTCGTTATAAGAAATATAAATTTCACTTCATCTTCATTATCATTTCAGCCTCTTCACAAGTCCTCTGCGGAACAAAGACCTCCCCCAAGGACTGCCACGAAGCTCGGTCCTGAGCCACCTGCATCCATCGACTTCCCGCAACACTGCGCAGGTTGTCACTCCATCTTGTTGGGGGTCTTTGCCAAATGTTACTTTTTACAGTCTACCAGCGTTTCGTAATGAGATTGCTCTAAAGAAAATGAAACACTTGCAAAAATTAAAAAAAAACATGTGTGTGTACTTATTTAGGCAAATGTAGCAAAACAAAAATAACTAATAATAATAATATATAATGTAAACAAATAAAAAGAATAGACAGTGACAGTTAACACACTTAAAAAACTTTATAACATAAATAATTTATCATTCACCACCATATACAATTTAAAATCGCAGACAAATACAAATATATAATAATATTTTTTATCTCCTCTGATATAAAACACGTGTTGTAGATTCATATATATTTGAATATAGATATCAGTTTTCACGAAAAATTGAGAGACAGTTATCAACCAACTTCATGCTGTCGCTTTTAGGGGTCGGTGTGCGCGCGCATCATAAAAATTCACTCTCATTATTTTTCCAAAACGCACCGAAAGAAGTATCACTTCAAAAAGCTATCACGACCGTTTAACCAATACCTTAAGCGTTTATAAAATTATTTTAGTCCACTCTCCACCAGAATTCGGAACAACATCGTCATTTAGCCATTGCTAATCTATGAATTGGTCATTGGTTCGGCAAATTCGGATGGATTCCGTGGATAGAGCATCGTTTGTTAGATAGCATAGAGAAAGAGATGGTATATTATATCTTACACCTTGAGCCTGCAGTGATGGTGTGGCCGCAGACTGATGGTAGAAAATTCACCGTTATACGCCGAACTGAAATTCCTTCACTCTAGTGTACGGGAATGTTAGTTAGCATGCTGCACCATGTGCAGACGAGGTCGGCATGTGGAGAAAGAGATGGTATATTGTGTCTTACACCTTGAGCCTGCAGTGATGGTGTGGCCGCAGACTGATGGTAGAAAATTCACCGTTATACGCCGAACTGAAATTCCTTCACTCTAGTGTACGGGAATGTTAGTTAGCATGCTGCACCATGTGCAGACGAGGTCGGCAGGCGGAGAAAGAGATGGTATATTATATCTTACACCTTGAGCCTGCAGTGATGGTGTGGCCGCAGACTGATGGTAGAAAATTCACCGTTATACGCCGAACTGAAATTCCTTCACTCTAGTGTACGGGAATGTTAGTTAGCATGCTGCACCATGTGCAGAAGAGGTCGGCAGGCGGAGAAAGAGATGGTATATTGTGTCTTACAGCTTGAGCCTGCAGTGAAACGGCGTGGCCACCTTCTGATGGTAGAAAATTCACCGTTATACGCCGAACTGAAATCCCTCACTAGTGTACGGGAATGTTAGCTAATGCTGCAACATGTGCAGACGAGGTCGGCATGTGCAGACGAGGTCGTCATGGTATATTGTGTCTTACACCTTGAGCCTGCAGTGATGGTGTGGCCGCAGACTGATGGTAGAAAATTCACTGTTATACGCCGAACTGAAATTCCTTCACTCTAGTGTACGGGAATGTTAGTTAGCATGCTGCACCATGTGCAGAAGAGGTCGGCAGGCGGAGAAAGAGATGGTATATTGTGTCTTACAGCTTGAGCCTGCAGTGAAACGGCGTGGCCACCTTCTGATGGTAGAAAATTCACCGTTATACGCCGAACTGAAATACGACCAGCCTAGTGTACGAGAGCACCAGCTCGCCACGGTCGTCCTGGTCGATGATGATGATGAAGTAGCTTCTGCCTTTTATTTTTTTTTATTTTTTTTTCTTTTTATTCATATTTAGACGAGCTGTATCTATTACAGACACTACCGGATCAATAGATAGTATAAGGCTGCGCTGAAGATTAGTGTTGTGGGAATCCCTAATCTAAACTGAGCGTAGATCCATTTGTTGCGTGGTAAGCGCAATAACGATACCCATGCATTAGAGGAGCCGCTCCCCATCATTGCGTAGCCAGAGCCTCGTTTGTCAGCTGGCGGGCTGCACCATCAGCTGGTGAGGATGGCATTTACAGAGAATTTTACAGGCTATTATTTTCGTATAATATTTTTCCGATCTACTGCTGGTATGTGACTGCTGCGGGCCATGAAAACCTGCAAATGCTTTTAACCCAAGAAGGTTACCTACCTTCTCTGATCTGAGGACTGAGACGGTATGCCACACAGTATGCTATTGTACGAACACAATGTATTTCGAACCGGAAATCGGGGAAACATTTTGAAACCGGGAAGAGTACAGTAAGTTTTCAAAGGTGAAAAGAAGCTGCATTGCATCTTGGCAAATAGAAAACCGTAATCTCTGCCTGCTCCTGCACCTGCACGTGATATGAGTATACCACCAATTAGTCATCAGGTGAGCCGCATGCTCGTTTGCCACCTTTCCTATAAAAAGGTGGCAAAGGTGGTGGCGAGGCCGTACCACCAACCCGGTGGAGCCGGCCCATTCGAGCAGCAGCAAAAGCCGCCGCTTGGCTCTACCGCGTATGAATGGTGTGCAGGTGAGTTTGATATTTGGAGAGAAAGCTACTATATCCCCCCTTGTGTAATACGATCCGATAAAATAGATGACATATAAAGTACTTAATTCTCTTCGAAGTAACCCAAAAGGGTAGTTGCGTAGGGGAAGGTATAATAAAACAGAATCACACTGGACCTTTACATTTGAAAGGGTTGAAGGTAATATTCTCAAATGAGGGTTGCGGTGAGATTTAAATTTATATAAGCAGGTACATTCTACAAGAGTAGAAGCGGTTGAGTGAAGATTTTAATATTTGAAATGAAACAATTAACTCTAACATATGGAAGCGAAAGCTGGGTATGGCAGAAAGGCATGAAAGCAGGATAAATGCAGTAGAAATGAGAGCGTTAAGAAGTATGATTGATGTGAAGATAACTGACAGGGTTCGAAATAATGTGATCAGAGAGGGTTGTGGTGTGAAAGACGATGTAGTGACACGAATTGAGAAAGGGATGCTGAGCTGGTTTGGACATGTGGAGAGTACGAATGAAAGTAGGTTGACGAAACAAATATATGAGAGAGTGCGACGAAACAAATAAATGGTAGAGTCGGGAGAGGAAGACCTAGGCGAACATTTCACGATCGAATCAGAGACGTTCTGGAAAAAGGCCAGGTCGAGAGTCCTTTAAACCAACGAGCATCCATGCGAAGATTGATGAAAGTGGAAGAACCGAAAGACGTATGTCAGGGCCGTAGCAAGTGGAAGAAGATTGTCTCTGCCTACACCGTTGGGAACAAGGCGTGAATATATACATACATTGAAATTAAACTATTATTTACGGATTTTATCACGTTTAATTATTATTTTATATTTCCGACGTTTCGATTGCTTTACAGCTTCTGCTTATATTTATTAATTTTGGTCCGATCTACGCAGAATGTGCTCACTGTATGTGACAAAATTATATGCGATAAAATCCGTATAAATAATAGTTTTAATTCAAATATTTATAGGCTATTAAAGAAGGAAGTAAATTAACATTTAAATTTCCGGTGCCAGTTACACCTAATCATCATTTAAATTGTTGATGACAATGCACGGTGGTGAAGGAGAAGATCGTGCCAAAATGTATGTATATATATCATCATCATCATCATTTCAGCCTATCAGAAGTCCTCTGCTGAACATAGGCCTCCCCCAAAGATTGCCACGAAGCTCGGTCCTGAGCCAGCTGCATCCATCGACTTCGCGCAACACTGCGCAGGTCGTCACTCCATCTTGTGGGGGGTCGTCCTACACTGCGTTTGCCTGTACGTCGCTGCCACTCGAGAACCTTTTTTTCCCAGCGGTTGTCAGTTCTGCGAGCTATGTGGCCGGCCCATTGGCACTTCAGCTTGCTGATCTTTACGGCTATGTCGGTTACCTTAGTTCTGCTGCGGATATCGGATATTATATATATTCACGCCTCTCCTCTCCCGACTCTACCATTTACTCTCGTCTCATATATTTGTTTCGTCAACTTACTTTCATTCATCCTCTCCACATGTCCAAACCCGCTCAGCATCCTTTTCTCACTACATCGTCTTTCACGCCACAACGCTCCCTGATCACATTATTTCGAACCCTGTCAGTTACATCACATCAATCATACTTCTTAACGCTCTCATTTCTACTGCATTTATCCTGCTTTCATGCCTCTTCTGCCATACCCAGCATCAGTAAAAGCCGCCGCTTGGCTCGTTCGCGTAGAAAAGATTAAGGAGTTACCAGCAAGTTCTCATTAAGGGGAGGCTCAAGTCCAGCAGCGAACTGTTCACATTGGCCAGGATTTGGATGCGGGCAAATCGCGGATGGATATTCCCGATTGTAAGAAGGTCACCAGTACCTTGTCTGTGGGCTAGCGGGGTGTACCACGAGCTGGTGATGTAGATATTTGGAGAAAGATGGTATGTTTCCCATTAAACTCTTTACACTAATAAAATTTTGTTTTACTTTTATAAATAGAAATAAAGAACAACGCACTATAATTGCTTAAAATTATCTGCTTCAACAGACAGAACGTCGATGTCTAACGTTTGTTATTACATTTTCCACCCTTACGCCACTTCCCTGAGGTCAAGTTATCGGCGGTCAAGCAGACATCCTAATTCCTAACATAACAACACTTGAGCGTACAGGCGTGAAAGTAGTTGCAAATAATACATTACGTAGTTCTTGGTGTACTTTAAATATTAATGCGTGTGTGTGTTAGAGTGAGAGAGGTAACCGGTGGCCTATTCCTCTCCTCTCCCTAACCTTCTCCCTTTCCCTTCCATTCCCCAAATATCTGGCACCACATCTGCAGTTCACCATCAGGTGAGCACCTTGGTCGTTTGCTGCCTTTCTCATAAAAAAAGACTTTCACGCAGATAAACACCGCGCGTACCGCATTCCGTAGCCCTGACTATTAACTCACGCCTTCTCTTACGGAGAAGACTTCATTAATTAATGAATTTGAATCCATTACTCCTCCCCAAGTGAGCACAGCCGCACATTACTCAGACGGCTTGCTTATTCTCACCACGCAGGCTGGCTGGGAGGCTGGCTGGCAGACTACCCATCACTAATCTCTGCTTCTGCCATCGCTCGATCGCCAGAGGATCGTTTGTTGGAGTTTGCCACGAGGAGATGAGATACCCCTTTACCATTACAATTCTCACCACTCCATTGCCATCTCTGTTTAAACATATTGTTACATACGAACAGAAACAACACAAGAAGCACATTTGATGTATTCTTATAAAAAGTAAATCTACAGTCACGTTCATACTAATCTTTCTTAAAGCACTTTTGAAATAAATTGAAACCATTGGGCACGTGAGATTATATTCTTTATCTTTTTATTCTGTGTGCATAATCAATTGCCAATGAATTTCATTGATAAATTGTATTCCTGTTGGGGCAGTGCATTTCTCTCTTCCAGTGGGAGCCGACAGAGTCTACTAAAGTAAAAGGTGTCTCGAAGCCCAGGCCGATGTTAGTTAGAAGCGTCTAAGGTGTATAGCGTTTGGTAGGCACTACAATCGGCAACGCGCACGAGTATGCCTTCAAAGAGGCCCATGACCAGCAGAGGACTATTAACAAGCCGATGAAGAAGAAGACGAAGAATCAATTTGTATCAATATAAAGTAGTAGAGGTAAAACCATCTGTCCAAAATCATCTTGAAACTAAGGACAGCAATACATTTCATTTTAAATAGTTGTAGAATGCCTTTTTGAAAGATCACACGCCTGGCATCCATAGAGGTGGGCAGGGATGACGAGTTTCGGATTAATAACGTGACGGTGAATGTAACGCAACTGCTGGCGAGCCTTGTCGCCGGCCTGTTACGGTAAGTTACTTTAACGCGACGAATCCCGAAAAAGCAATTTAAATCAATGAATTGAATGAAACGAAATGAATGAGAATTCTTTAATCTGACGGAGAAGAAACAGGCGTAGAAACTCCTTAGGTACCCTCGCTTTAATTTTTTAAATAAAACGTAGGATCCGTTAAGCAACTGGAAGCAGCTACAAGAATATCTATATCTAATATAACTAATGTTTAATTTTATTTTATTTAAAAATTATAATTCATTGTTTAAATGAAAATCTAAAAGGCCTGCAGCGCATCTGTAGCTCCTCTGGTGTTGTGGATGTTCGTAGGCGACTTACCATCGGGTGAGCTGCGCGCTCGTTTGCCCCCTTCTTCTATAAAAAAAAAAAAACCAAAATTCTTTTCTTGCAACATTGTGTAATAATTGATCGAAGAAACAAGTCGAAGCTTGTCAATATATGCAAATTAAATACAAGCACGGAGGGTCGTCGAATTGCCCATTGAAGTGCGATCCCAGTCACGGAGGTCGCGAAGGGACCAAGCCGGGGGTGGATTGAATTTATTAAGGCGTTACATGATGTGATTCGCTACTCCTTGTCATTCCTTTGGTATTGTAAGTCCAAGGAAAAGGCTTAAAAATTCTCTGCTCGACCGACAGATGGCGCTATAACTGTATCGAGTTACCAGAAATGTTCAAATCAAGAATACAATGATGACGGGCAGCGATAGGTAAGCTGAACTACTCCTTGTAAAAGTAGACTAAGGAAACTGCTAAAAAATCTCTGCGCGACCGTCAGATGGCGGCATAACTGTCTCGAGATACCAAAAACACCCAGGCCTAGAATACGCTAATGGCCTAGGAGGACCTAGGACCTGGGAGCCGTTTGGGTAAGTAGTGCTCTTACCTATTCAACAGTGCAACCGTATCTGTGTTACGGTTTTAACCTGGCGGCATTACGGGAAAGGCGGCAAACGGGCGAGCAGTTCACCTGATGGTAAGTGTTTACCGTCGCCCGCGTACAACTGGAATACCAGAGGGGCTGCAGGTGTGTTGCCGGCATCCAAAGGGTATTAGGGAGATGGGGAAGGATCTTAAGCATGGTGGAGCCAAGCGGCGGCTTTAGCTGCTGCTCGAATGGGCCGGCTCGACCTGATTGATATCACGGCCTCGCAGAATACCGGGGTGAAGTAGAGGCATCTTGTGCCTCTGCGTTTCATACGGTGAGCGAGGTAACCGGAGGCCCACATCCCCTCCCTATTTCCTTCCTCTTCCCTCCCATCTCCCAAATATCCTTAAAGACCGGCAACGCACCTGCAGCGTCTATGGTGTTGCAGATGTATGTGGACGACGGTAAGCGCTTATAATCAGGTGAGCCGCTTGCTCGTTTGCCGTCTTTTCCATAATAAAACAAAAAGGAGGATGAGGAGCGGGATGGGGAGGGGGAGTGGGCCTGCGGCTACCTCACTCTCCGAAAGAAACGCAGAAGCACAAGATGCTTCTACTTCACGTCGGTACTCTGCGAGGCCGTGGCATAACACCGGTCTGTAACCTGTCTTCGACTGAGGATGTTCACAGACGTACATATGGTACAGTTGCCACTTACAAGTAGCGATTACTGCCGACCCTACCTATGTCCAGCAGACGAACTCGCTGCATATATTATCCATTGATATTTTATTGCGTTTTTTGTCAAGCGAAAACAAAAGTATGTAGCTTTTTCTTTTCCTTTTCAGCCTATGTAAGTCCACAGCTGAACGAAGACCTCTCCACCAGAGCTTCAATAAAAGTCAGTACGCATCTCTTGATCTTTCAAAAGATGCGTTCGATAAGGTGAAATGAGTAATTATTTTGTCGATGCTACCTTATAATATGAATGGGTATTGCATTTATGTATTTGAAAAGTCACGGGTATATAGGATTTCCCATGGCCGAATTCCACGTGTAATGGAATACATGCTTTTAATTTCATCAGTGCAGGATTAATAGCTTCGTAAGCAGAGGTTACTGAGGGCGTAATATTTTTTTTTCTGACACTATGGCATCTCGAATCTCACAGACTCGTGTGGGATGCTTATGTGCTGGCAACATCAGTGCGATCCGACCATGCTCACCACTCTGGGTAAGCAGATTGTGGAGCGCAGTGCCGGTACCCGCACACCGGGCACACTGCTGGGCTTCTCCAGCCAGTCTGTCCGAACTTGGATAGAGTTTCCTCCATCATCCGGTCGCCTGGGCCTCGTTTGTTCGCCAGCTGAGTGAACAACGTGCAGCTGAGGTCGGCATTAGGAGATTAACTGGATCCTCACTTATATCCGGTTACAAATGTTACAAGTCTGAAAAAGAAAATTCAAAAGCAGCGTTTAACTCTGAGGCGTTAGTCGTTAAGCTTTACGTCCTGATATAAAGTTAGCAAAGTCCCTTCCGGTGTCTCGCCAATCTCTAATTACTAATTATAAGTAGCTTTAAATGTTAATTGAGGTCTTCTTAAATTTCCGAGATAGGAAGATGAATTTCGAAGGTACATAGAGATGATGGTGTTCTTAATTATTTCACTGGATGTGACTTAATTTGTGACTTTGTAACTGTCAATAATTTTCTTGACAAAACATTTTATGTTATTCTTTGTTTTCTATTTCTATATAAATGACATTTCAATTTTTCATCTTTTATGACATAGGTGAAGAAAATCGACTGAATCAGTGAGTACGGAAGGTACATCAACAGGATATTGAAGCCGACTGGTTAAGGTTCGATCCCTGCCTCCAAATCAGTAGACCCGAGTTCGATCTCTCATTTGAAGGGAGGCTCGTACCAAGGAATTCTTTGAAGCTTACCTGTATAGGAATTTTATAGCAAGCCTGGATATTGAGACGTCGACAGACTCACCACCTGTCACATTGTGCCCAATAAGCTCTGGTGACAGGCAGGCTGTACGCGGTAGTGCCATGCGGTAGTTTTTGCCGTTGCTCGAATGGGCCGGCTCGTACGTGGATAGTACAAGGTAGATGTTTGTGCTTCTGCGTTTTTTTCGGTGAGTGAGGTAACCGGAGCCCCAATTCATATTCTCTTCCATCTCCCAAATATCCATTGAGACCGGCAATGCACCTGCAGCCCCTCTGGTATTGGAGATGTACGTGGGTGAAGGTTATCACTTACCTTCGGGTGAACATTTGCTCGTTTGCCGGCTTTTCCATAATAGAAAAATACCACTACTGTAAATGTTTTATATATTGATTTCTTGTATTTACGCGAATACTACACATTTGTAATGAAAAACGTCTATCCCCTGTCGGAGATCTAAAAAATCTAATTAAACGGGATGAAATGCTTAAATAATAATGAAATGAAATGAAATATACTTTATTGTACACACAAAGATTTAACGTACAAAGAGTATTTAAAGAAACAAAAAAAAAGTACAATAGGCGCCCTTATCGCTAAGAAGCGATTTCTTCCAGGCAACCCAGAAAGAAAAAGGAAATATGATAACTATCGGGTTCGGGTGTACACATAATATAAAGTAAAGTGAACATGTAATACATACACATAATATGCAAATAAAATAAATACAAAAATATACATAAATAATATGAATATATGAAATAAATATACACGTACATACTATCACAGAGATACAAGTCAACGACGTTAAGGAACAGGAAACAAAGATTAAGGAGGCATAAAGTTTTTTTTTTACAACAATAGTTACATTTTAAATATTTTATTTTTATCTTTTCTTTGATTAGTGGTATGAATTAATATCATACGAATTTAACATAGTAGAATTAACGTTCGAGAAATAAACATTTGACACTCTGAAACATACAAACATCTGAAATAAACAATAAAAACTTAGTACCTATTGATATAAGTTTGATAACTTATCTCCTTCAAAAGGTAAAGGGTGTTGCATCCGGCTCTCAGATAAAAGGGCACCGCTTACGTCTGTTCGACCGGCCGAGATTTATAGCCATCCCGGGATATGAGCATAGAACCTCTATTTGTATTCCCTTTCGGTCGAGTAAGATTTAGGTTGAGGTCATTTAGCATGTGGTCTGTGACACGTGGAGCGTAACCGATGACGTAAGCATCTGTCGCGGCCTTGAATATCTCTCGGAAATATCCGGCAGCGAATCCCACTACGAGTCTGGGCATCCGCCACGTTCTCTGACCCGGAGAGGCGAAGCCCTGGGTACGCTTACGTCAAATGGAAATACTTAAACTCTGCAGTGAATGTGAGAAAATTTCGTTTATTATTCAACATATTCAAGAGACACACCTACATAAATACAAATCAAATATACCTACGTAGTACGTACGTAGTATATATAAACACTAGCTTCTGCCCGCGGCTTCGGCTGCGTGCTTACAAATTTTATATTAAGTTAAAAATTATCTTCCACACTTAATCCATGGTATAATCTACACCACCGCCAAATTTCGTTGCCATCCGTTTCGTTCTTTAAGTGTGATTGCATGACAAACATATAAACATACAGGTTTGTCATTCAATGATATAACATAGTCTATAGTAGGTCTAAAACCATAAAAAACATTCAAAAAATTTCATCAAAATCCGTCAATTTGTTCTCTAGTTAAACCCGTACAAACATACATGCATACGTTTTAATTATTAGTCTACATAAGTAAATGCACACAGACTGCAAAAATGATTACCCTCGTTCGACCTCGTTACACGGAAAAAAAAATCTGTTTTACGTCGACTTCGGGCAATTCTTAAAAGTTTTATATTGTTGCTCAAATTAAAGCCATGACACTGAAAGTTAAAAGTACAACTTTTAGGATAATGCTTACTCTCAAACATTGTTAATAATACAAAAGAAGGGGAGCTTCGTGAAGTTCCCTACACGACAGACAGATCCCTAATTTGGAACCAAATTGGTGTCGTGGATTACTCGCCCCAATTTTATCGGTCATTTATCTTTAAAAAATATTTTCTAGAATAAAATGTTGTTTATTTTAAAAAAAACGGCCGCTTATTGTACTTCTGTATATCTTTCGGTGAGTGAGGTAACCGGAGGGTCTCTCACTCCACCCCAATTCTTCCTCTCTTTCTCTCAAATATCCTTAAAGGCCGACAATGCACCTGCAGCTCCTCTGGTGTTCGAGATGTAAATGGGCGACGGTAATCGCTTATCACCGGCAGAGCTGATCATTCGTTTTCCCCACTTTCCAAAAAAAAAAAAAAAAGAACGATTTTGTCTCAATTATAAGACCAGTACTATGGTACTGGACTGCCAACTCCACAGGATATATAGTAATGCAAGTGTACGCGCATATCCAGTTCCGGTCACAACACTTCGGGGTCAAATGCAGTGTCACGCACGGGATCCGTCCAGACCTGCAGACCAATAATTATCGTATTAGAAGTGCTGCCTTCGGCACGGATAGGAAGCCGTTCTTAGCTCGGCGGTTAGGTGTACGATTTATTTATTTATTTTGGAACAAAGGAAGCGGGTGAAAATCGACTTCCGAAGATTTATAAACGAGAGTTCGTCATTGAAGTTACATCTTTTTTTTTTTTTATGAAAAAATAGGCCTGCGTTTGACCTCAATCTTGCCCGATGGAAAGCGAAGATGAGGCCTAGGATGGTACACGCTTGCCTAGATGTCTGTTCACTTTGGCCTTGAAGATATCCAGGTTATAGGCCTCCGGAAAAACCGACCTCGGCAGAGAGTTCCACTCCTTAGCTGTCCGCACAAAGAAAGAAGAGGCAAACCGCCTCGTGCGTAATGGAGGAATGTCTACAACATAAGGGTGGAACTTCTCGCCGCGTCCAGTCGTTCGGTGATGGAAAGGGGAAGGGGGTATTAGGTTATGCAAAACCTCCGCACACTCTCCGAAATGAATTCGATAAAAAACCGAGAGGCAGGCCACTCGTCTACGGTGTTCGAGGGTTTGAAGTTTTGCCTCTACTAGTGAATCTGAAGCTTCATCTCATCTTTAAACGATAAATTTACGAGAAGATACACTTATTTATCTTATAATAACAAATTAGTTTTACATTAAACAAATTAGAATATCCATTAATTCTGACTATAGTGGAATTTGTTATTTTTTAGGAATCTATGTTTAGTATTATAGGAATTTATCTTGTGTCGCGCCCCGGACCCGGACCAATTATTTGTAGTCCATGCAAATATACGTCCCGTGCGGAAATCGAACCCGCGACCCGCAATACCGCAGTGGAACCTTTGGCCACTACCCCTCCGGACCGTTAAATTTGCTAACAAAAGAAACAGAAGTCTTAATTTATACTAAGTTTTGATGTGTGGAAACAATACAACATCTATTTTAATGTCTCGAGAATGAATAAGAATAAAGTACGAGGGATTGTAAAAAAAAAGCAAGCTTAACGTAAACGTTGGAAATATATTGAGATGTAAATTAAAGACAAGTGCGTGGGGCAATTGAATTGCTCACAGAAGCGCGATCCCGTCACAGAGCTCGCGACGCAATGAAGGGGAGTGAAGAGACGAAGAGACGTTATATGTTTTGATTATAAAAAAAAAATAAAGATGTTTGTTTATAGTGATGGTAAAATAAGACCTATATCTTTTCCTGTACGCGGTAGAGTCGAGCGGCAGCTTATGCTGCTGCTCGAATATACCGTCGGGACCGGGGTAGTACCGCGACCTTGCAGAATACAGTTGCGAAGTACACAGTACCCACAGTACGTGGGTGGGTTTTAGTCGATCCCAACATTTTCGATGTTTATCCCGCCATGATCGGTCACCACCCTCGGTGATTGGTAGATAGGTGTTAGCTCTTTTCACCCACTTAAAACTAATAAGATACCCCGGTAATTGGTAGGTATTAACCCCTTAAGTATTCTTATGAAAGTATTCTTAGTCCAAGTAATGTCCTGGATCGTACAGGTATAGTCCTAATGTAAGGGGAATACACCAGCCCTTTCCCCCGATACCACCCTCACCAGCTAGCGACGCACACTGGTAGGAAACAAAGGAGGCCCTATAGACCTCCAAAGCCAAACGCTTAGGCACTACGCTACCGACCAGATGCCATATTTTTATGTTTACACCCCATGTCACTCACACAGTGACGACTAATCCAACGACACCTCGTATGTTGTAATTCAGCGAGCCGTTTAGGCTGCAGAGCGTGTCAAAGAAATAGATAGATATATATATATATATATATAATTTTGTATTTTCGAAAAGACCTTGATTGACATGACCTTCATTCTGAGGCAGTCTGGTAAAAATGCGACGGCAGGCGACAGACGAAAGGCGGCAAACGATCAAGCGTCTCACCTGATGGTAAGTGATTACCGTCGCCCACGTACATCTGCAACACCAGGGGTGCTGCAGGTGCGTTGCCGGCCTTTATAGAATTACGTCACCCACGTCACTGGCTTTGTTTCCGGATATAGCCATGATTTTTCAACGCTTTTCCCCTTGTCGCCTTCTACGACACCCAAAGGAAGAAAGGCAGGGAGATATTCTGCCAAATTATAGACATAATTTCACACTAGTAATTAAATAATTAAAATTAATTTCAAACTGAGCTCGGCTCGCGTTGTGCGCGAAGTTCAACTTTTAATTAAACTTTTGACTTCGCGACTGGCGAAGTCAAAATACTTGTGACTATTTACGATAATGCTGAAATAAACTTTTTCAATTAAAATATTTTTTTTTTGTAGGATAAACTAACAATCGCCTTACCTGATTAAACTTTATTTAAACTTTATTTGAATACCTTTAAATAAAAGTATTACAAAGGGCGGACTTAATGCCTCTTGGCATTCTCTGCCAGTCAACCCGGGGCGTGGAGAGATAGTAAGGGTGTCAAACATTAAATTTGTTAAAAAAAGGAACTAAAATAAATGAATAATTTACACTTACAACATACTGACGGATTAAATATATATAAACAAATATAAATACATATTGCATGATTACCGATGCTTACCTACATCTGCAACACCCGAGGACCTGCAGGCGGGAAGAATGAAGAGAGAAGAAAGAGCGAGGCTCCTTTTTACCTGGCTCACCGAAAGATGCATCTACTTTCTGGTATTCTGCGAGGCACGGTACTAAACCCCGGTCGAGCTGGCCCATCAGAGCAGCAGCAGAAGCCGCCGTTCGGCTCTGCGGCAGATTAATGTTACGTAATGTAATTAAACCGGTGTTTGAATTAGATTTCATTAGCCGATCAGGCGTGGCGATTAAGTTGCCCTATTGGTAGAGGCCTACGAGCAGCAGTGGACTATTGAAGGGTTGATTCTCTCTCGATCTTCTTTCTCGTTCATATTCGTGAAATAAAATAATGGCTGATAAGTTCTATTGTAAATATCAACAAGTCAAAAAGGAAATGAGTGATAAGTAGTAAGCTTCTGTCAGCTTACCCTTGCGTCTTCCGAAAGAAAATAAAATTTGTCTTCAAATATTTATTTATTTATTTATTTTTATATATTGAACTTCATATACATGAGAATATATATACATATACATGAGAATATATACATAGGCGGACTTAATGCCAGAAGCATTCTCTACCAGTCAACCTTTGGACGATGCAGAGATGAAATGAAGTAGGTGTAGGTGATAGAATAGAGAGAACTAAAGAGAGGAAAAAAATTATAATAGATTTAAATCTACAAATATCTATAAATAGTTATTGATTGAAAAAACTACAACGCTGGTTTTCTTAAAATCGGTTGAATAAACAACTTCCACCTTTACTCTCAAACTGTGTACAAAGACAACGCAGACCTGAGCCGCGGTAGCCTAGTAGTCAGGGCGCTCAATTTAGTATAATAGAGCACAAGTGACCTGAGTTCGATCCCCGGTGGCCGGCACCGCTAAAATTGTTAATAGCAATTTTAAGTGCTGTATTTATCACGTGCTCGGCGGTGAAGGAAAACATCGAGGAAACCTGCTTGTTTGAGAAGTAATAAAAAAAATAAAATTCGAGGATATGTGAAGCCCGTCAACCCGCAATGGAGCAGCGTGGCGGGCCGTTCGCGGCTCCAAAACCTCTCAGATATTGGAGAAGGTGGCCTTTTCCCTGCATTGGGCACCTACAGGCTGCTTTACTAAGACCTCTGCATTTTGCTACTGCTTTCAGTTCTAAATCTAGCCGGGACTCTCCTACGCTGTTTCAGTGAAAGCTTCTTAACATCGACATTCAAGTTTTTGTTTTTTTTTTATATAAAATAGGCTCACGTTTGACCTCGATCTCGCTTGATGGAAGGCGAAGATGAGGCCTAGGATGGCACACGTTTGCCGAGAAGGTGTCTGTTCACTTTGTCCACTTTTGTATCGGCAGAATAAATAATCATACTATTTATCTAACCGTTTTCTCTATCTCAATAGGAACGTGGGCGTTTACAGACCTAGATCGTACATGTATCAGACCATTTATCTGTTGGCGATACCTATTTTTGTTTCACGCCGGATTCGAAGCCGCGTTACAGAGAAAGAAGACTCCCATGATTCTGTGAATGAATGAGTGAATCATCATTTCAGCCTATCAGAAGTCCACTGCTGAACATAGGCCTCCCCCAAAGATTGCCACAAAGCTCGGTCCTGAGCCACCTGCATCCATCGACTTCCCGCAACACTGCGCAGGTCGTCACTCCATCTTGTGGGGGGTCGTCCTACACTGCGTTTGCCTGTACGTGGCTGCCACTCGAGAACCTTTTTTCCCCAACGGTTGTCAGTTCTGCGAGCTATGTGGCTGGCTCATTGCCACTTCAGCTTGCTGATCTTTACGGCTATGTCAGTTACCTTAGTTCTGCTGCGGATATCATCGTTGGAGACTCTATCACGCAGAGAAACACCGAGCATAGCCCTTTCCATAGCGCGCTGAGCAACTTTGAGCTTCCTCATACGGGCTGCAGTGAAGTACCAAGTCTCGAATCCGTATGTCATCACTGGTATGAATGAGTAGTCTAGTCTAAAAGCGCCAATAGCCTAATGGGTTAGGGTGCGGACTGCGAAACATGACGTCGCAGGTTCGAGCCCACCATTCGACTATTGTCGTGAACCACTCCAAATACAAGCTCTAATGCTTAGTTGGAGGGTTAACTGGAATATTAGTAATGTTAGTTAAATAGCATTGCTAGTATTCTTATTAAAAAAAATGATTGTATTAACCCTGTCCGACTCTAAATATATCATAGATAATCACGTTGATCTGATCGTGGATTTATGGTAGGCAATCGAAGAGACAATTCAAACTCTTTTTAAAATATATAAGATAATTTATTAAAAATAATAACGGGCCGGGAGGATCAGATAACGTATATAACTGACCTAACCAGAGATTTATTTCTTCCGCAGCGTCCCTTTTCAATTAACGCGTGTCCAACAGATGGTAATCTTTTATACATATGAGTTTCCCTCACTGTCCACGGAATGCTTAGTACGCCATCTGTCGGTCGCCATGAGAGTTGTCTAAGACTTTCACTTGCAGATTTTATGATTTTTTGTATTTACGCGTGTAATGATTTCTTTTATTTACGCATTTGCAACATTACACATTTGTTCTAAAGCAATCTAAACAGCGAGAATATAAAAATATAATTAAACGTTATAAAATCCGTAAATAATAGTTTCAGACTTTAATACAAATTTCACACAACGATTACATAATCTTAAATTAAATTCTTCAAGGTTTAAGCGTGGTAGAGCCAAGCGGCGACTTTAGCTGCTGCTCGAATGAGCCGGCTCGACCGGATTCGTACCACGGCCCCCCAGAATAACGGCGCGAAGTAGATGCATCTCGTGCTTCTGCGTTTCGTTCGGTGCGTGAGGTAACCGGAGGCCCACACCCCCCTTCCCTATTTCCCCCCTCTTCCCTCCCATCTCCCAAATATCCTTAAAGACCGGCAACGCACCTGCAGCATCTATGGTGTTGGAGATGTATGTTGGCGACGGTAATCTCTTACCATCAGGTGAACCGCTTGCTCGTTTGCCGTCTCTTCCATAAAAAAAAGGTAATTTTGACAGCTTCAGACATAAGATCATCGCTCATACGTCTGTTTGAATGAACCGTATTTTCAGTTTGTTCACGCTTCGCCCTGTCTACTCGGCTATCAGGGCTCAGTTCAAAAAAGACTATATTCAAAAAGCGGCTCAAAGACGCATTATATTCCTACACGTATTGCTCTCACGTAAATGCAATAAAAGTAACTCTCTTATAAGATTTGTAGATAATAACAGAACCTAGTGAGATCTTAGAATACGAATATACGATATGTGCTATATGATGTACGAACAGTGTGTGATATTTTATAATAAAGGACATTCTTTATTATTCGAGCAGAATCAGATGTAGTCATGAGCGACAGTTTTGTAAATCATGTTTTTTTATTTTATTATGTCAGTAACAATTCTAGCCTAAAAGTCACTTAGCCAAAGAGATCCGGTCTTAAGTAGAGTTATAGAGTGCAGAAATAGAGTGTTTTAAGCTAAAGAAGCAGTTGCTACATAGAAGATATACAGAAATTTTCAGAAACATGGGAATAAAAATATATAAGAGCACAACGCAATTTTTAAACGTTGTAGAGCCAAGCGGCGGCTTATGCTGCTGCTCGAATTTGCCGGCTCGGTCGGATTGGTACCACGACCTCGCAGAGTACCGGCGTGAAGTGGAGGCATCTTGTGGTTCTGCGTTTCGTTCGGTGAGTGAGGTAACCGGAGGCCCACAACCCCTTCCCATCTTCCTTCTCATCCTCCCTCCCATCTCCCTAATATCATTAAAGGCCGGCAACGCACCTGCAGCTCCTCTGGTTGAAGATGGGAGGGAGAATAAGAAGTGGAACGGGGAGGAGGAGTGGGAGTGGGCCTCCGGTTACCTCACTCACCGAACGAAACGCAAAAGCACAAGATGCATCCACTTCACGCCGGTACTCTGCGAGGTCGTGGTATTAATCCGGTCGAGCCGGCCCATTCGAGCAGCAGCTAAAGCCGCCGCTTGCCTCTACCACGTTAAAGCCTGCTCCAAACATTCCCACAATGCTCGCTCCTGAGCCACCTGCATCAATCGACTTCTAGAAACACTGTGCAGGTCGTTACTCCACCTTGTGGCGGATCATCCCACACTGCGTTTACCTCTACGCGGTTGTCGGTTCTGTCCATTGCTACAGCTTGCCCATCTCTACGGCTATGTCGGTTACCGTAGTTCTGCTCCGGATATCGATGTTTCAGACTCTAACGCGCAGAGAGACAACCAGCTTAGATTTTTTCATAGCCCGCTGTGCAACTTTGAGCTTCCTCTTACGGCCTGTGAAAAAAGCAGTGAAAGACCACGCCTCGGTTACGTAAATTTTGCTATTGTTTGAGATTTTGTATTTAATTTATTCTTATACTGTAGTGTTCTGTTATAGGCTGATAATAAAGAATAAGAAGATGGTATTGATTGGTTGTTCAAAACCTTACTAACTTATTGTACGCTGTTTCTTGTCACGCTTCCCCATCGTACAGCGCCCCCTCGACGTGTAAATCACGTTTTGAATATTGCGCCAACGTCCCATATGTCTGTCTGTAATGTCTTTTTTTGCATCCCCTTTGTATTAAATTATTTTACTCATACCGTTGTATGGAAATATATACAAAACGAATTCTAATATTCCAATATTCTCATCGAATATTTGAAATGTCGACATTTTTATAAGGGGGGAAAAAAAAATAACGCATTTCCTAAGAAGGCATGGGCGGGTCACATTGCGCTTGCATCGACTAAAACCCCACTGCCACCTTCCTGAACCGGACTCCCACGAGTCCGGACACTCGAAGGCAATGTGGCTTAGGAAAGCGGGCACTAAGTAAAATCATCTCCCACTGGGAGAGATCTTTGACAACTAGCGAGCTTTTTACTATAATAACAAGATGCTCTTTTCAATCATAACTTTTGTTTGTGAAATGTTTTGATCCTATCAAACCCTGGTCATTCCTGTTCCATAAAGTAGAAGGCGATGGTCTTACTAGATTTTTTCGTACAGACTTCTGGCATGTGAGCCGAATAAAATCATACCAATGTGACCATACTTGTGACTACAGCCAACCAGCCCTGGAGCAGTTTTTCCGAATCATTCCTTTCGTAACTTCTTCATGAGTAAATCGGCGTGAAAGGATGTTCTCTGAAAAAAAAAAGAAAAAAAATATTTAAAACAATAGGATGTCGTTAAGAATGCGTTGATTTTACTGAAACGTTCGTGTCGAGAATTAAAAAGAAAATGGTATGTAATGTTCCTAATAGAAATGAGTGAAGGGCGGATGTTTTTTTTTAACTTCTCTTTATTTAAAATAAACGTTACCTTCCGCTGTAGGAATTTCTCCTGTGTCGTGGAGGCAGTTTACATACATGAATTGCACATGGACGAACACCCAGACCGGGAACTATTTTTTGTAGTTCATACAAATACTAGTCCCGTGCGGGAATCGAACCCGCGACCCACAGCGCCGCAGCTAAACGCTTAGCCACTACGCCACTGAGCCGTCAAGCTAACTAAATCTAACTAGAATCAAGGTTCACAATAGTGGACAGTGAGATTCTTTAAGATTTTTATTACAATGGTAAATTAATCTCTGAGAATGTTATGAATAAACTTTAAAAAAGTAAAGCCTGCAAGTGCCCACAGCTGGACAAAGGCCTCCTTCTCAAATATCTGAAAGGGTTTTGGAGCCGAGAAGGGTCCGCCACGCTGCACCAGTGCATCGTGCTTCACATATCGTCGAAATAATATTTTTATTATTACTTCTCAGACATGCAGGTTTCCTCACGATGTTTTCCTTCACCGGCCGAGCTTCACGCGGTAAATACAGCACTTAAAATTGGTATTAACAATTTTAGTAGTGCCGGCCACCGAGGTTCGAACTCAGATCACTCCACCACTAGGCTGTCACGGCTCATCAAATTTTTCATCAGCCTATCCAAGTCCACTGCTGAACATAGCCCACTCCAAGAAAGCGCCAGCGTATGACAGTATGCGTTTCTTACTTCGTGAAGGTTGTGCCAGAACTCACCACGTCATGACGGATAATCGGCTCACGGCGCTGGGCAATCGGATTGGCGAGGTCAGTGCCGGGACCCTAGCTCTATTGATGGCTCCAATTTATGCTAAGTGGAAGTAGAATTTGACCCACACACACACACACTCACACAAAAAAGAACAATGCGTCTACATCAAACTAATCTCCTTTAAAAGCTAAAGGCGATATCATCCGGCTCTTAGATAAAAGCTCCACCGCTTACATCTGTTCGACCCGCCGAGATTTATTGCCCTCCAGGATAAGTGCATAAGAAGCTTAATTTGCATTTTCTTTAGGCCGAGTAAGATTCAGAGTAAGATCACGTACCCTGCTGACGTGTTCACGGCGTAACCATCTGACAGGGCCTGTTCTTCCCGCGGGTGTCGTAAGAGGCGACTGGGGGAACAAGCCTTAAACATGGCGTGTCAATCTCCGGGCGCGTACCCGGTGCTGAGTTTCCCGTCAGATTCTGTCTCCCGGAGATCGGTGTGGACGACTGGCAAGTATGTATTCTAATGTACGTTTATTATACGCATTACTGTTTACGGACATACTTAAAGGTACGTACGTCCGCGCATACACAATATGTAACATGATACTCAGACACATTTACATATATAAAGGCACTAGCTTCTGCCCGCGGCTTTGCCTATGATGTTTTGTTTCAAGATAAATTCCATGGCATAATCCACACCGCTGCCGAATTTCGTTGAGTCAAATATACCAATTATCCCTATTTGTGTTAGTCATTCAATTAATTAGGATTATACATAGATTTTTTTATGGGATAGGAGGCTCACGATCAAGCGGATAACCGGTCAGGTCAGAGTGAATACATGACAAACATACAAATTTTCCCATTTGTACGAGTACTAATGCTAAATAATGCTCTTGTTTTTTCCCGTGGGGTGGGCACCTGGTGAGCTGTAATACAGGCTTTTTATGCCTATCTCAGACACCAGCTCCTCACACATCCTAGACTATGAACACACCGATATCTAAATGTACATTAATTTTTCATTAGATAATAATGTATGATCTGTTTTGTGGGAAGAAAATATACAAATATTATTATTATTATTACGTTAGTCATACAACTTATTAGGATTAAACCTAGCCTATAGCACTTCTGAAACCATAAAGAACATTTAAAAGAAGTGGAAATTAAAGTGTTTTGGATGCTTTACAACATCCTCGGTAACGTACATCTGCAACACAAGAGGAGCTCATATCGTGCCAAATGGAAATTACTAATCTCTGCCTACCATAATAAGGGGCATTGACAAATATACCATGTTTTAGTAAATGAGTTTTATTACTTTTTTAAGAGTACTAACAACACTGTGCGTGCTCGGACCGGTGATGACATATTTCGACAGACCCCTAGCCCCAGTAAAAAGATGTATGACGTGCAAGCCGTAAGTGGCTCGGCTACCGTCAGCT
Organism: Bhutanitis thaidina; assembly: GCA_029286595.1. Lineage (NCBI taxonomy): Eukaryota > Metazoa > Arthropoda > Insecta > Lepidoptera > Papilionidae > Bhutanitis > Bhutanitis thaidina. The sequence goes on along the minus strand of JAGSMS010000039.1, from coordinate 1,963,052 downwards.
TTATAATTAACTAGGTTCGGCCCGATCTAAGCAGAACGAGATTGAGATATCTGACATAGATTTAATTTTATTAATTACCGGATCCGGAAGTACTAGGCGAACATTTCAAACTTTAAACTTAGCAAAATATGCTAACGAAATTTGAAAAAGATGCGCTGAATCATATTTATTTTAAAGTTATGCGTTGAATCATCAGATCCTGCGAGCAATGAAAAAATAAGCTAACATCTCCTATTAATAAAAAATGAACAATAGCCAATCACGAGTACATTTGTGATGAGTTGATGAGCGATTAAATGTAGTATAAAAGTAAACTAAGCCGCCTGTAAGTGCCCACAGCTGGGCAAAGGCCTCCTTCTCAAATATTATTGAAAATAACGCGGACTTTTCCCGTATCTATACGAACGTCCGTACGTCACTCGATACACAAGCCCGCTGGAAACCGGCGCTGTAGTCTCAACTGCAGCATTAAGCCACGGGTACGTTTGAAACGTGGAAGAACCAAGTGGTGGCTTTTGCTGCTGCTCGAATGGTTTTGTCCGGTTTGGTACCACGGCCTCGCAGAATACCGGCGTGAAGTAGAGGCACCTTGTGCTTCTGCGTTTCGTTCGGTGAGTGAGGTAGCCGGAGGCCCACTCCTCCTCCCCATCTCCTTCCTGTTCCTCCCTTCCATCACACCCAAATACCCTTAAATGCCGGCAACGCACCTACAGCACCCCTGGTTTTGTAGATGTACGCGGGCGACGGACGGTAATCACTTACTGCTAAAAGTCGAATGATGCAGGTGGCTCAGGAGCGTGCATTGTGGCAATATTTGGAGCAGGCTTTAACGTGGTAGAGCCAAGCGGCGGCTTTAGCTGCTACTCGAATGGGCCGGCTTGACCGGAATAATACCACGACCTCGCCAGAGTACCAGCGGGAAGTGGAGGCACCTTGTGCTTCTGCGTTTCGTTCGGTGAGTGAGGTAGCCGGAGGCCCACTCCTCCTCCCCATCTCCTTCCTGTTCCTCCTTCCATCACACCCAAATATCCTTAAAGACCGGCAACGCACCTGCAGCATCTATGGTGTTGCAGATGTATGTGGGCGACGGTAAACACTTACCATCAGGTGAACCGCTTGCTCGTTTGCCGTCTTTTCAATAAAAAAAAAAGCGTTACGTAAATGTGATTCAAATATAAAAAAGACAAGTAACTACTTGATAAAGTCTTTAATTAGCTAATAGACTCCAGATGTTTTATTCGCAGATCGTCGTTTTATCTTTATCTCGATCTATGGTTTAATTGCGTTACAAAAAGATTCAATTCATATCAATGTGATCACTAAGAGGCGGTAACATGGCGCGCTCCCTCACCCCATGTTACCGCCTCGGATGATCGGATAAGTTTTCAGAGCATGCTTGTGATCTAGGTTACGTGAAACGGATACCGTCTAAAAATGTTAATTACAACTGTCTATGACTGTTAATTACTGACATATCAAGGGAACAGTGTAGAAGAGAAAAAAAACCGCATAATGAATGAACGAGTGAATGAATGAATGAAGTATATTTTATTGTACGCACAAACTAAGGTTATTTAAACAAACAAAAACCGTACGATAGGCTGCCTTATCAGGCTAGGCTAGGCATACAACCCAGAAAGAGAAAGGAAATATAAACACAAGTATCGGGTTAGGGTGTACACTGAAGTGAACATATAACACATACAAATCATATGTATATACAATAAATACAAACATATATATATATATATATATATATATATAAATATATGCGAATAACAAAAGCAAGGGCGAAACATGTACACGGTACACGGTCTATTAAGGGTCGTCAAATGAAAGTATAACTACATGACGTATGCTTCCAGACAGTAAAACCCTTTGAAGAAATGAGAGGCGTCCGATGGTAGCTGTACACTGTCACTACAGTATAACACAACCCCACCGCTGAACATGCCTTATCCCAAAGATTGTTACCTCACACTTCTACATCTTTATCATAATTGCAGACTTTTAGAAGTTCATTGATAAACATATGCGTCTCCTATAAGTCGTCAATAAGTCGACAACAATTCTCCGAGGGTTCCTCACCACCACGCTGGGGAAGCGAGCTGGTGAGCGCAGTCCGGTGCCCACACACTAGTTATGCTACTTCCGATCAATGGTCTGTCAGTCTGTCATAGTCTGATAATGAAGAACAAGAACCATAAATGTTATCGTGGTAGAGCCAAGCAGAGGCTGTAGCTGCTGCACGAATGGGCCAGCTCGATCGGGGTGGTACCAACTCGCAGAATATCGACGTGGAGTAGAGTCATCTTGTGATTCTGCGTTTTGTTCCGGTGAGCTCCACTCCCTCTCAACACCCCGACCCCTCTTCGTCCACCCTCCCATCTCCCGGATATCCTTCAGGGCCGGCGACGTACCTGCAGCGCCTCTGGTGAAGCAGATGTACGTGGGCGACAGTAATCGCTTACCATCTGGTGAGCCCCGAGCTCGTTTACCCCATTTCCCATACAAAAAAAGGAGATGGTGTTGAATAATTTTGTTAATTTTCCTAATTTTAAATTAATAACCCATACTATACACTATTATACAATAATAATAGCTTTCTGTTCTTATTATCAATATTTTTATACATACCGTTCCATGGAACTTTATGCAAAAATAATTGTTATATTATGTTTATATTATACCCTATCTTATTTCGTATGAAACTAAAGTGATTCTCGCAGATATCTCAGATTTTTGAGAAGGAGGCCTTTGCTCAGCCGTGGGCAACTACAGGCAGCTACTTCTTTTTACTTTACTCATTTCGTATGGACAGGAGGTCAACTAAGTAACTCTTTTTGAAAATCGTGTGACCATCTTTATTTACGTAGAGAAACAACAAACACGGTGTGCTTATACAGGAACAAGCGCGGGGTTACGATCCTTGCTTTGGGAAAAGACACAGCTTCCTATCCCATGTGGGCAACAGACTCCCCCATAGCCACCATCCGAAGGCCATGGGGGTTAGGAAAGCCAGCACTTAGCAAAATCATCCCATTGTGATAAACGAAACATTTTTTATTAAAAAAAAATTGAGTGCTGACCTTATCGAGAATCGAACCCTGGTCTCAGAAAACAATAAAATTTAGATCAAACGTCTAGCTAGAATTTTTTTTTTTAAAAACCTTAATATGTTTCGGTGTGACGATTACAGACCCGCACTGGAGTATTGGACGCATTATTACCGGCTCCCTAACCTTCCAGAGGTTCATTGAACAAATTGGCATAAAAGAAGTTTAAAAAAAAAGGCCAGGAAAGATTTAAAACAATAGGAGGTCGTTAGGACCGTATTGATTTAACTGGAACAGGGGTTTGTCGTGTTGTGAAAGGAAAAGACAATGTTGAATGCCTTTCGAAAGAATTGATTTGAATTTGTCTTATGTTAAGACTCTAGAAATCACTGAAAAGGGGGATTAGATGTGATAGTGCGATAGAATCTCAAAAGTTTTCGTTTTAATGGTAAATGAAACTGTACATAATACTTTTCTATTTCATCAGCCTGTCTAGCCCACTGCTGAACGTAGGCCTCCTCAAGAAAGTGCTAAAAAAACCCCACTTTTCCATTTACATTCTTATCTACGTGATTTCTGCAGCATAGCAGAAAACTAAACAAACTTTTGTACCTTTGTTTTTTTATGTCCACTGCTAGGAAAAGGCCTCCTCAAATATCTGTGAGAGTTTTTGAGCCTATCCTCGAGATAATATTTTTTATTATTTCTCAAACACGTTGGTTTCCTCACGATGTTTTCTTTCAACGCCTAGCACGTGATAAATAAAGCTTGAAACAAGTTAATTATGTATACATTTATATAACATAGTAACTATTAAACACAGAAAATCCTGTAAAAATAACAACCAATATTTAAGCCTTTAGAAATACCTCCTGTGCTGCATATATAAATGACACAGGTAGCCTATACCAATACACGTTCCGCGCGGAATTCAAACCCGCTACCTGCAGCGCCGCAGCCATGCGCTTGACCACTACGCCTCCCGAGCCTTCTGTATAAATGTATATGTGTGATGTGTGAAGTTATAGACACATCTGCATCATCTATAGACATAATGTCAATTAATATAATGTAGTAAAATTGACTCATAAGAGACAATTTTAGTAATTATGTGTGAATGTGTCTTTAAAGATTTGATTGGACCAGTTACAATTTGAGATGAAGTAGAGAAGGAGAGGTAGAGCTTTAAGGTAGTTAACCGTCACTCGCAAAAAGTCGTCGTAAAAACACAATTAAGTATACTTTTAAATCAAGTGATGCATAATACAAAATATAAAAGTAATATTATTCATTCATTTGACACGACACGGGTTATAAATTATAAAGTCTTTCTCTTAAGTTATTTCTTTTTGTTTTTACATATCTATTGTTTTTTTCTTGTAACTTTTGTGTTGTGTAAATAAATAAATTGTATCGTATCGTATTATATAATAACAAGTCTACTATCGTGTCGATGGACCGGGCACAGTGGAGGATATTTTTGGGTCGACATCACCATTCCATGTGACGAGAACCTTGTGAAAGCCGAAACAGATAAGAAAACGTAATATCTGGATCAGGCTCACGAGGTGACCGACACGTGGGGAGGTATGCCGACCGAAATTATCCCGATCGTCGTCTCTGCGAATAGGTTAATCCCAGTCAGCCTCTCGGAACATCTCAGGCGGCTGGGACTCCGTGACGGACCGCTCCGAGCTCAAATACAGAAGGCGGTGATTCTTTATACCGCTCGCATCGTCCGTCGGTTTCTTTCTCTTTCCCCTAACCCTCGGCCGTCTGGTCTCTTCTCCCGAGGGCTTCCGTCTGGTTGGGTTATAATTTATTTATTTAGTATTATTTTACTTTATGTATTTTAATTGTTATATGTTTAAAGAAAACTTATATATTTTATTGTATTGTATGTATGTATACATATTGTAATATATCTCCCAACCAGACGAGTATTTATCTAAATAACCTAACATATTAATAGTATTATAAAGAAACTTCATAGAAATGTCTTATTTTAAAAATAGTAACTGTTGTATAAAAATGTAATCAACAGAAAAATCGCGTAGCAAAATAGTTACGCTAGAGCGTAGATGCTACAACGTAGCCTATATGCTACGACAGCGTAGAAGTGCTCTACGTACGGACATTTAACTACAATAAGCTAACAACCGAGTGGCGTATATACGTTATTACTATAATAATTATCCTATGGCTCAGGTTAGCGTACCTGACTGTTCAGACACGGGTCATGGGTTCGACGCAGTATCTCTGACATTATAGGACATATAATTAGTATTGAGCGATAATTTTCGAAAAATGTTCCTCTCAGAAGTTCACAGTTGAACATGCTTAAGGTCTTCTAGAAAGCACCAGGTTTTCCATTATCACCAGTCTGGATAGTTTAGGTATGGTATATATTTCTGCCGACCCTTGGCTTGGTCAGCCACGTGGAACCGGAACTGGTGCAGCGAGGTGTACCGGCTCAACGTGGCGTACCGTAATCCCTGCCCTCCGCAGCTAAGGTGAAGTCACGAGGGAAGAGGAGTTTTGTTTTTGTATGCGATGTACGGCGGTTCGGTGCTCCACTCTACCTTTACTCTGTGACTATGGCCGGGCTGGGGCGGGGCTGCGGAAGGAGGAGTGTGAGGTGTTTCGGTATTACACTGTGACACTGTGGTGTTCGATGACTTCGTGAGAATCGTTGTTATGTAAGTATACGACATGTGTCGAAGGTTTTAATCGATGCACACCTAACGTAACTTTTCCTGGCCGGCTCTAACGGGGTATACGACAGATTGAATATTAACAATATATAATATTAGAGAATTTAAAAAAATAGATCGACTTTGTTTTTTTTTTATTTATAGAAGAAGGGGGCAAACGAGCGTGCGGCTAACCTGATGGTAAGTGATCACCGACGCCCACGAACATCCACAACACCAGAGGAGCTACAGATGCGCTGCCGGCCTTTAAGGAAGGGATAAGCTCTTTTCTTGAAGGTCCCTAAGTTTAACTGTTCGGAAATACTGCTGGCGACAGCTGATTCCACAAAGTCGAAGTGCGTGGACAAAGTCGAAGTGCGTGGAAAATTTGGCGTCCAATACCATCTAGATTCGAAAAAATAAGGGAGTTCCTGCCGAGGTCAGTTTTTCCGGAACACTATAATCTGGACATCTTAAAGGCCAAAGTGAACAGACACAGACCTTCTAGGCAAACGTGTACCATCCTAGGCCTCATCTTCGACTTCCATCAAGCAAGATTGAGATCAAACGTAAGCCTATTTTTTTACGAAACAAAGGAAGATTAAAAAAAATAATGATTTTAATCAGAATCACTACAGCGTGTATCTTTGAAAAGTACCGCCATGATTACGCAACAGACATACATACAGAGCTACTTTCGCTTACTTATCCATACTTTATACATAAATGTAAAGTGTAACTGAAACGAAATCTTAAAGTAGACCGTTCACGATATTGAACCTGCCATTTCGGCGGAAGGCGTCCAGCAAAGCACTTATCTCAGAGAGTAATAAATTTCGGCGTGCCAGACGCGTGTTACTTGGTCCTTTTATGTCGAACATGCGGACAGCTTTATCCATGTTTAAATCTTACCGGATGAAGCCATTTAGTACGAAGGAAAAACAAAGTTTTGATAACCAAATACCAATATATCTTACCCTAGATCGTCTTACCCTATACAAGATTGTCAATAATGTTATTGACCGTCCATGTTTACTCTCAAGACTGCAATCTTCAGCACCAGTTAAGTCAGTCTCGTTTTGTCCCTTTCTGTACCAAAATGTCTCATACGAATATAGGATTTAATGCGCCTCTAAATAGAATGGTTAGAAAATATAATGAGGAGAGGTGGACGTGGACATTCTCTCAACAAAAGTTTCTGAGCTTAGGACTAAAATGCGGAGGGCATTATACAATAATTTATAGAAGTAAATCGTAGGTTGCTTAATTATTTATAATTTTTGTTATTACGTTTCTTTGTTACAGTGTTACTTTAGATAAGCAATAGATCTGATTAACATTATCACCAGTCTGGATAGTTTAGGTATGGTATATATTTCTCCCTATCCTTGGTTTGGTCAGCCACGTGGAACCGGAACTGGTGCAGCGAGGTGTACCGGCTTAACGTGGCGTACCGTAATCCCTGCCCTCCGCAGGTAAGGTGAAGTCACGAGGGAAGAGGAGTTTTGTTTTTGTATGCGATGTGCGGCGGTTCGGTGCTCCACTCTACCTTTACTCTGTGACTATGGCTGGGCTGGGGCGGGGCTGCGGAAGGAGGAGTGTGAGGTGTTTCGGTATTACACTGTGACACTGTGGAGTTCGATGACTTCGTGAGAATCGTTGTTATGTAAGTATACGACATGTGTCGAAGGTTTTAATCGATGCACACCTAACGTAACTTTTCCTTGCCGGCTCTAACGGGGTATACGACAGATTGAATATTAACAATATATAATATTAGAGAATTTAAAAAAATAGATCGACTTTGTTTTTTTTTTATTTATAGAAGAAGGGGGCAAACGAGCGTGCGGCTAACCTGATGGTAAGTGATCACCGACGCCCACGAACATCCACAACACCAGAGGAGCTACAGATGCGCTGCCGGCCTTTAAGGAAGGGATAAGCTCTTTTCTTGAAGGTCCCTAAGTTTAACTGTTCGAACACGGGTCATGGGTTCGACGCAGTATCTCTGACATTATTGGACATATAATTAGTATTGAGCGATAATTTTCGAAAATGTTCCTCTCAGAAGTTCACAGTTGAACATGCTTAAGGTCTTCTAGAAAGCACCAGGTTTTCCATTATCACCAGTCTGGATAGTTTAGGTATGGTATATATTTCTGCCGACCCTTGGCTTGGTCAGCCACGTGGAACCGGAACTGGTGCAGCGAGGTGTACCGGCTCAACGTGGCGTACCGTAATCCCTGCCTCCGCAGCTAAGGTGAAGTCACGAGGAAGAGGAGTTTTGTTTTGTATGCGATGTACGGCGGTTCGGTGCTCCACTCTACCTTTACTCTGTGACTATGGCTGGGCTGGGGCGGGGCTGCGGAAGGAGGAGTGTGAGGTGTTTCGGTATTACACTGTGACACTGTGGAGTTCGATGACTTCGTGAGAATCGTTGTTATGTAAGTATACGACATGTGTCGAAGGTTTTAATCGATGCACACCTAACGTAACTTTTCCTTGCCGGCTCTAACGGGGTATACGACAGATTGAATATTAACAATATATAATATTAGAGAATTTAAAAAATAGATCGACTTTGTTTTTTTTTTTTTTTTTAAAAACATTTTATGTAAAAAAAAAAAAATTATGTGTTAACCTTGTTGGTAATCCTTAATAAATAAATAAATAAATAAATAAATAAATAAATAAATAAAAAGACTAATTGCCCAAATTTAAGGAGAACGTCGCGAAAAATCTAAGTACGGGTACTTATTTGCACACGTGAAACTTTGTCATTGGTGTGAAATGAGGAACGAGGAGAATCAGAAGTTATTCGAAAATATGTACGATTTGTATACTAAAATATGTAAGATTGTATAGTAAGGAGGCGACAGGCTCGCCACTTGTCACGTTATTCCGAATAATTTGTCAATCGATGTTGGATTTCCGTAAAAAAAAAAAAAATTATGTGTTAACCTTGTTGGTAATCCTTAATAAATAAATAAATAAAAAGACTAATTGCCCAAATTTAAGGAGAACGTCGCGAAAAATCTAAGTACGGGTACTTATTTGCACACGTGAAACTTTGTCATTGGTGTGAAATGAGGAACGAGGAGAATCAGAAGTTATTCGAAAATATGTACGATTTGTATACTAAAATATGTAAGATTGTATAGTAAGGAGGCGACAGGCTCGCCACTTGTCACGTTATTCCGAATAATTTGTCAATCGATGTTGGATTTCCGTAAAAAAAAAAAAATTATGTGTTAACCTTGTTGGTAATCCTTAATAAATAAATAAAAAGACTAATTGCCCAAATTTAAGGAGAACGTCGCGAAAAATCTAAGTACGGGTACTTATTTGCACACGTGAAACTTTGTCATTGGTGTGAAATGAGGAACGAGGAGAATCAGAAGTTATTCGAAAATATGTACGATTTGTATACTAAAATATGTAAGATTGTATAGTAAGGAGGCGACAGGCTCGCCACTTGTCACGTTATTCCGAATAATTTGTCAATCGATGTTGGATTTCCGTAAAAAAAAAAAAATTATGTGTTAACCTTGTTGGTAATCCTTAATAAATAAATAAATAATTTTATATATACCATTAATAATAAACCACTCAATAATGAGACCGATGCGATGTGCCTTGGCTAGCTTAGACTAGTCGGAACACTTTCATTTTAAAATGCGCGAGTGACTTGGGTCTGACAGCAGACGCTGATGGTGCACCCCGCCAGCTAACCCAATGATGTATATATTCACGCCTTGTTCCCAACGGGGTAGGCAGAGACAATCTTCTTCCATTCGTGTCACTACATCGTCTTTCACGCCACAACGCTCTCTGATCACATTATTTCGAACCCTGTCAGTTATCTTCACATCAACCATACTTCTTAACGCTCTAATTTCTACTGCATTTATCCTGCTTTCATGCCTCTTCTGCATTCCTCGAGAGGCCTATGTTCAGCAGTGAACTTAAATAGATTGATGAAGAAGATGAATATATGAAATTTGTCGCCGCGGATGGTGTAGTGGCTAAGCGATTGGCTTCGGCATTTCCGGTCGCGGTTCGATTCCCGCGTATAACAAGTACTCCAATGGCCTATAGATCACAACAGTATCGGTGTTTGTCAATGTGAAAAGAAAATGTATAGAAGAAAGACAGCGGGAGTAATATTTTTTCAAGATAAAAAAAAACAAAAAAGATCAAATATCACTTACGTTTGGAAACGTACATATCATGTAACTTATTTGCTTAGGACAAATGCTTGAGCATGAATAACAATGTAAGGGTTATTGACATGACAAATGTTTGAGGAAGACAAACTATTGTAAGCCAGGGATACATACATAGATTGCCAAACATAATTGCAGATCTGAAAAATTTTATAAAAGGGTGAAAAGGTGATGGAAACTTCCGAAGGTAAGTATTTATAAATATATATGTATATTGCCACAAGCAATGCAGACCTTCATGCATGTAAATCGAATTCCTTACAAATTAACCTTTGTAGCTGGATTGGGCCACCACGGCCACACCATCACTGCAGGCTCAAGCTGTAAGACACAATATACCATCTCTTTCTCCACATGCCGACCTCGTCTGCACTGTGATGTATTAATTATTTTGTCAATCGATGTTGGATTTCCGTAAAAAAAAATGTTGGAGTCTTCTTGAAAACGCCAAAATGTACAAGATTTAAATAAATAAAAAGACTAATTGCCCAAATTTAAGGAGAACGTCGCGAAAAATCTAAGTACGGGTACTTATTTGCACACGTGAAACTTTGTCATTGGTGTGAAATGAGGAACGAGGAGAATCAGAAGTTATTCGAAAAATATGTACGATTTGTATACTAAAATATGTAAGATTGTATAGTAAGGAGGCGACAGGCTCGCCACTTGTCACGTTATTCCGAATAATTTGTCAATCGATGTTGGATTTCCGTAAAAAAAAATGTTGGAGTCTTCTTGAAAACGCCAAAATGTACAAGATTTAAATAAATAAAAAGACTAATTGCCCAAATTTAAGGAGAACGTCGCGAAAAATCTAAGTACGGGTACTTATTTGCACACGTGAAACTTTGTCATTGGTGTGAAATGAGGAACGAGGAGAATCAGAAGTTATTCGAAAAATATGTACGATTTGTATACTAAAATATGTAAGATTGTATAGTAAGGAGGCGACAGGCTCGCCACTTGTCACGTTATTCCGAATAATCTCTGGTGGAAAGTGGGTCGAAACGATTAAAATAAATTTATAGATCTCTTAAATATTGGTCAAACTAATTCTCATTACAAAACGTTGGTAGACAGTAAAAAAATACATTTGATCAGTGATATTTATATTTTTTATATCAAATTAAATGTTATACGCTTTGCAGCACATTGGACCTGCATAAAAATGATGACATTCTCAAATCTGTGAAAGATATTTCAAATATTCGTCGGTCAATTAAAAATGCAGCTGACGATTCCCTTTTTCCGAAGCGTGGTATTTCAATTAATGTCTGCCGTTGGAGTTAGGGAGTGATTTATGTACATACATACACGGACAGATTTACGTGTAATATAATAAGTATGGATACATTTCTTTTAATCAAACGCCTACAACTCATTTTTCGACTATGATTATTTATCATATCAATATTACAATTTCTTACGGAACCCTATTTTTAAAGGAAGTAAACATAGTCAGTGGCTATCTAGAACTAGGTAGTATATTCGTTCTGTAACTTTCTCAGAATATGTAAAGAGTCAACTAATTATTTAACTAAAACTCGCAAATGTCGAGTTTACTGTAAATTAAAACATAAAGGGAAACAACGCTCATTGAATAATTAAGACAAGCAACGATAAAGTTTTAATTAAATATCAATAAAAACGCATACAGCCTGTATATATGTATAGTTCTATCGAAGTTATTTCGCTCGTGAAATTTTCTGTTTGTATTCGCTTTGTGTGACGCGTCGCCGCCGGCGGCGCCGCGTGTAGTGACGCGCCGTTTGTCGACAGACATTCGATGTTGTTAGTTAGTCTACCGCTGAACACAAGCCTCTTATAGATTATCATAAATCAAGCTCCTAAGCCATCTGCATCCAAGGAATTCCCCGACACTGTGCAGGTCGTCGCTCCATTTTGTGGCGGTCGTCCTACTCTGCTAGAGCTTTAAAGCTCTATTTATAACCTTTCGGCAGGGATATCATCATTTGAGATCTTGTGTGTCTTTGGGCTTCCTTCATGTTTATCAATGAATGGATGATCTTCTTCATCAGCCTATTTAAGTCCACCGCTGAAACAGTAAATCTTAAACCAACCTTCTTTGATGGGAAAGGGGGCAAACAATGGAAAGTGATCACCGACGCCCACGTACATCTAAAGTACTGCAGGTGTGTTGCCGGCCATCGAGGATATTTGAGGAGGGGAGAAGAACGAAACCCAGCAGCACAAGATGACTCTATTTCACGTCGGTATCCAGCGAGGCCGTGATACGAGCCCGGTCGAGGCGGTCCATCCGAGCAGCAGCAAAAGCTATAGTCTTGCTCTACATGTGTGTAAAGCTCCGTATATTTCCAGCTGCCATATTATTCCAGGAGGTTTTGCCCATAACGATGCTGGACAGATGGTTTTGTGAGTGATGGCTGGTATTCTCTTAATGATCACATCCATCACAAGTCTATGAGGCTCTGACTTGTCCATTATATCCAATAAACGGACTGTCTTCTGTCAGCCGCCAGAGACTTGTTTTGACTTGTAGAATGCACCACGTGCAAGAGAGGATGCCATTTACTTTAAAAAAAATTTTTTACGGTATTAAGAACAATATAATAAATTTTATAATTGATTAATATAAAACAATACTGAATTCACTTACCGATACTGTAGTCTGCTCTCTTACAATCACATCTCTAAAATTTCTATTTAAATATTAATTCTCCCGACAAAGGGTGGAAATGCTTCTGTTGGTTTTGCACAGACGAAAAACCCCTGGTACGTGTATAACAGGTGGCTGAATAGAGGAAGACAATAGATATGTGAGGAAGAGCAAGTTCTATGCATTACCAGTAGAGGTTTGAAAGCCAATCAATATTTTATTAGTTTGCTTTAATTTCATTGTTCGCGGATGACCTTAGTTCAAACCCGGTCACCGGCACAACTAAATTTATAATTTTAAGTGCCGAATTCATCATCACAAGTCAACTGCTGAACATAGGCCTCCCCCAAAGATTGCCACGAAGCTCGGTCCTGAGCCACCTGCATCCATCGAGTTCCCGCAACACTGCGCAGGTCGTCCCTCAATCTTGTGGGGGGTCGTCCTACATTTATTTTACTCAATAAGAAGTAATTAAAAAAAAGCTTTTTGGCGTCTTACCGGCTTCAAAACATTTAAATTTATTTCAAACTTGATGATACAGCATACTTGACACAGATTCCATATACATATATTTTTAATTCAACGTTCCTTACTGCTATTTTGATATCGTTTCAACCATGACGAGGCTCTAAAACTTAACGTTAATCGTATAACCCACGATACAGACTATTATCTAGTGTGGGTATCATAGTAAAGCAGACATGACTCCTACCACCAGCAAATCAATGTAATCGTGAATTTAAGGCCCTGAACACATACATCCCTTAGATATAAATATATTATTTATTTATTACACGTTTATGCAGTTTCTTATATACAACACGTATGTATTATTTTAATGTATTTTAAAATAATTTATTATATCACAGCTAACTTAGCCTAAACGTGTTTTAATCTGTCTATGCTGTGTTGTCAGATTTTGTTTTTGCTGCTGAAATATATTTTTTGAATTTTTTGACTTTCCACAATTGCCTTTCCACACACTGTCCGCATGAGACTTTGAAAACACTTCCACTCCCATTACCTTGTAAAGGCTTGCAAAGTAACTGTTCCTACTTTGTATTGTTTAAATTATAACATACACCATATTGCATTTTTATAAAGGGTACATACAACAATGTGCCAAAAAAAGGTTTAAATTTTTATATCATAGCACATGTCCTAACAAAAATTTATGTTCAGAGGACAGCTCTTAATTTCAATTTTAAGAGCTTCCTCCACGGAGTGAGTGTGAAAAAAAATATATCAACTTTTTATGGCACATCCTAATATTTTATATTACTGTTTGACTTGGGTAATATTACAACCATTGTGTATAAAGAAGTCGTTTAGCTTGTAGAATAACTCATGACCGGTTACTACAAAGAAAATAATATTGTTGTGACACGTTGTGACACGAAGCTGGACCACGACAGTCGGTAGTTCACAGTTTATCACATAGGATAGATAGATAAATATGGGCGCGGGTTTTATAGAATACATCTTGCGACAGAATGCCAAGTTCCACCAATACCACCTAGATGGTTGGCATTTCACCACGGTGCGTTTTACTCGAAGTTTTCTGCGACGCACTTCGAATTTGTGGAATCAGCTGTCGCCAGCGGTTATTTCGAACAGTTACGACTTAGGCAAGAAAAGAGCCCATTCCTCTGGTGTTGTGGATGTTCGTGGGCGTCGGTGATCGCTTACCATCCGGAGAGCCGCATGCTCGCTTACCTTCTTCTATAAAAAAACTTATCCGTCACTGATGAACAATTCAGGTCCATCCGACTCCTCGCTCCTGGATACTGACAGTGGCGTCTGTGATCACATTTTACATCGCCCCAACCATCGCATCAGATTTGACAGACCACAAATCCTCGCAAAGGAACACCTATTCCTAGGATGATTCTTGAGGCTATTTACATCTAAAAATATCCTAATTTCAATAGAGAAAGATGCCGTCGGCTTGCGATCCTGTAATAAATAAATTTAAATATAAACCCATGCGTACCCCTGCACGAACTCATGTTATTGTAAGTACTTTCTACGTAAATCGGAACAAAAATTAATATCTAAAGACTGAAGGTAGCCCAAATTAATGATGACATCAGGACCATTAACACCACATTCCTTGGAGCACCACCACGTGCTGTAGAGCACTCGAAACATCGGGACACAATTTTTTTTTTATGGTTATTGGCATATAATTTTTTCCCATTTTATGCATATGAATCCAACTGTTATTCCATATTTGAAAAGTTCAGTACTTTTAGGGATGTATAAGGACAATGAGCACGCTCATTACAAAGGATGGTCAGATTTGGATCTGATTTAGATAGCGTCTGATTTTGACATTTTGATTTTAGGGTAAGCTTGTTATCGCCTACCATGAATTTAAGATTTAGTACTTGTAAGGCAATAGAAAGAAACTAAAAATATATGTCAGTACCAATGAGGCGAGTGTAAATGGTAGAGTCGGGAGAGGAAGACCTAGGCGAACATTTCACGATCGAATCGGAGACGTTCTGATAAAAGGCCAGGTCAAGAGTACTCTAAACCAACGAGCATGCATGCGAAGATTGATGAAAGTGGAAGAAGCGAAAGACGTATGTCAGGACCGTAGCAAGTGGATAAAGATGGTATCTACTTACCCCGTTGGGAACAAGGCGTGAATATTTACAAACATAGTACCAAATAGATAAAATACTAGAGACAGATTGAGATGAAATAGAGGCGCGGTAGCCTAATGTTTTGGGTGATCGATTTACTTTCATAGAGCGCGAGCGACCTGGGTTCGATCCCCGATGCTGGCACCATTAATATTGTTAATAGCAATTTTAAGTGCTGTATTTACCACGCGGTCGGCGGTGAAGGAAAACATCGTGAGGAAACCGGCATGTCTGAAAAATAATAATAAATATTATAACTCGCACTGGTGCAGCGTGGCGGGCTCTTCTCAGCTCCAAAACCTTCTTATTTAGAGATACTTTTATTTGAAGAGGCCTTTGCCCAGCCGTGGGCACTTACAGGCTGCTACTTTACTTTACTTCTATATACCCCATATAGAAATGAAATAGGGGTTAGAAGGCACTAAAGAACTCCTATTTTTTGAAGTTAGAGGCATTAAAATAGGCATTTAGCTCAATAAGTACGTCTCAAACCATTTCAGTAATAAAAAGGCAAAGACGATTTTCGAATAAGAAAGAATTCATTTTCAATGTTTTAAAAAGTTTTACTTAAATTACGAACTCTCCGCCTTATGTAACAGCTAGTATGTATTATGTATATCCTCACACCTGTCACCCAAAGGGGTAGGTAGACATTATGGATTCGGAGATGAAGAACGCTGTCAGTACTAATGTTAATATCTAACCGTTGAGACGTACAAACCATACTTGCAAGTTCCTTTATCTTTTCAATTCATTGACGTATAAAATAACGTCCAATAACTAAACTTTTGTCAAATGGTACTTCGTCTATCAGGCAGTCTAATCGCAGACAGACGCATTCTCCGTTCGAACACACACCTCTCTTATATCAATTATGTAAACGACATTCCAAAGACTTTAAAATAATCATATGGTCGCCGAAAATGAACACTTAAAATTGAGTTTTCATTAACTGCTGTGAATTTTAACATTTGTATTTCATATTCGGACCAAAGCGAACAGACATCTAGGCAAGCGTCTACCATCCTAGGCCTCATCTTCGTCTTACATCGGGCAAGATTGAGGTCAAACGAAAGCCTATATTTCATAAAAAAAAAAAATTCGCATGGAACGTCCGCACACGTCAGACTTCAGTTGGAACTGTCAGTGGCCGTGGTGGAGGTCAGGGGGCGTGTTTAGTTAATCTTTTTTAAGTTCAGCGTTTTATTGCCAGTTCTTGAACAGTGGATGTTGAGCCGATAGTGCCGAGTCATAGAGAGATTTTTGAAAAGTTACTTTCCTGCTGATGTTGTCCTGGTATCGTCAATCGTTTTAAATATTAAACGATGTCATTGATTCATCTAGCTAATGAATATTCTGGAAACTTCTTAACATTCCCAAGCGAAAAAAAAAAAAAAAAACTACAATATTTTCTAAGCAGACAACATTTTCTCATTGTCAATAGACTGCTTACAGCTATTATTGAGAGAGTTTTGAAATACTCGAGGAATTGATTTAAACGTATATTTGTCAAATATCTTCGGAGTTTCTTTATTTTCTTCACCGTCAGAGGAACCTCATTACGAAACGATGGTAGATTCTAAATAAGAATGACCCTCGACAAGTGAAATGGATGTTTCTTTCGATGAATAAATGATTTCGTTTGATTTGACTATATTGAGGAAGGTGATATGTGAAAATTGCTTGCAAATCCTCTGGCTTGTTATATATTGTCAAAAGCGACATTTAAAAACAAAGTATACATTTGACGTTGTTTTTTTTATTATTAATTGTGAATGTCATTGTAATAATAAAGACTCCAGGGTTTTTTGCCGGTTCTTCTCTGTGAAGGTCGTGTTTTGCGAACCGGTGTAGATTTTAACGTTCATAAGAGCTTTCAAGCTCTAAATTGAATAAAAACGTTTATATAGATACTTCCGATTGTTGTTACTTGTTGAAACTTCATCATACTGACTGTTTTTTATAAGCACTTGTGCAAGTTCCAAATTCCACTTATTTATATAACGAACCGACAGGTCTCGACTTCGGAATCTGCATCGGTATCTTTAGAGTACGACTTTGACTTTGAAGCCGTGTAGAGTCCGCCAAATATTGTTTATATTATTTTCAGAAGTTACTCACGATGTTCTCCTTTAACTTCAATACCAATTATTGCATCACCTAGAAGTGAAATATAGTGCAATGAAAAGACTAAAAGAACACTTCCGCTCTCTAGTTACTTAAACCTGAAGTAGAGGCATCTTGTGCTTTCGCGTTTCGTTCGGTGAGTGACCGATAACCCATTTCCCACTCCACTATCCCCCCTCGCCATCCTCTCTCCCATCCCCCGAAAATCGTAAAAGGCGGACAACAGCACCTGCAGCACTCACAATCTGCAACGCCAGAGGAGCTGCCGGTGCACTGCCTGCTTTTAAGGATAATTGAGAGGAGAACGGGAGGGGGGAGTGCGCTTCCGGTTACCACACACACTGAACGAAACGCAGAAGTACAAGATGCATCTACTTCACGCCGGTGTTCTGCGAGACAGTGGTTCTACCCCGGTACAGCCGGCACATTCGAGCAGTATCAACAGCCGCTTATAACCCATACAAAGACAACACGACAAACGTTACCTAATTTTATATATTTCAAAATCCAGGCGGACGAAATCGCAGGCAGAAAGCTTAGTGGCGAATATTATCAATTATTTCATTGCCTTATAAATTGTATATGTCAAATTCATGGCCGTTGATAACAACTTCGCCCTAAAATCAAAATGTCAAAACCAGAAGCGGCCTAAATCAGTTCTAAATCGTACCGTTCTTGAATATACATATCACATATTATTTCCTTTACATCTAAAATTCAAATACGAAATAAAAGTGCATTTTAATTATATTGATAATAGAACATGCAATAATTCGCCAATTAAATAAAAAAAAAACAGTTTAGTGTCATAGTTTTACGCTAATTTATTACTGAACGGTCTTTAAAATATTAAATGTTTATAATTACTTGCATGGCAGAAGAGGCCTGAAAGCGGGATAAATGCAGTAGTAATGAGAGCGCTAAGAAGTATGATTGATGTGAAGATAACTGACAGGGTTCGAAATAATGTGATCAGAGAGCGTTGCGGCGTGAAAGACGATGTAGTGACACGAATCGAGAAAGGGATGCTGAGCTGGTTTGGACATGTGGAGAGGATGAATGAAAGTAGGTTGACGAAACAAATAAACGAGGCGAGTGTAAATAGTAGAGTCGGGAGAGGAAGACCTAGACGAACATTTCACGATCAAATCGGAGACGTTCTGAAAAAGGCAGGTCAAGAGTACTCTAAACCAACGAGCATGCATGCGGAGATTGATGAAAGTGGAAGAAGCGAAAGACGTATGTAATGACCGTAGCAAGTGGAAGATTGTCTCTGCCTAACCCGTTGGGAACAAGGCGTGAATATATACATATTTATTTGTACGGTATTGGAAATGGGAGTATATAGGAGGAATGTTGCAACTTTTCTTCTCTGCGCGCTTCACCTTGCTGCACGCTAATAAGCGTTTCATACGTGGTATAACCAAGCGGCGGCTTTTGCTGCTGCTCGAATGTGCCGGCTCGAGCTCGGGCGAAGCCCCACCTGCAGTTATGTGGTGATAAGTTTCAAGATTGTGTTGAAGATACGTTATTCCGCAATAGGAAAACCAGTAATGCAAAAACGATTATGTGGTGTAGCTGGTAAAGTTTAAGTATAGAGCCTCTGCAGTGTAGAGTCGCCATCTGTCGGACGCCATGACATTTCCGAGGTTTTTTCATGATGATGACATGATGATGACTGGTGAAAAAAGAGAAAAGTGTTGATGTTTTTCGTAGGCTGTCAGCAGATTGTAGTCGTTTCTTGGTTTGGTAATTAATTTTGTATTCATTTAATTATAATTATATAATAACTTATTAAAACTTATACTGTAATTATATTTAGGAATTGATCTTCTCACCCCGATGAAATCTTAACGAATGTTCCCGAACACACAAAACAACTTCACCCTTATTTCAAACTGTCAGAAACCTATCAAAGGTCAGAAACTCATTTAACTTTTCCTTACACAACTCTTTTGTTGACCTCTGTCCTTTTCTATCATGTTCGTGTGGAAAAGAGAATTTATGAAAATACAAAATGATGATGATGTCCTCCTGGCGGAGTGGGAGCAGGGCGACAACATCCGAACACTATCGGTCGTCAACTGCGCAGGAGATATCATAGTGCCGTAAGAGTACGCGTGAAGACCGAGGCGCTCGCTTGTCATTAGTCTCCCATTACCGATATAACGCATATAAGATCGGAGGAAGATTCAATTCATGTCCCGGACCCGAAAACCCATACATTGTGTTTCGTACAAATGTTGTATAATATTATAATATTAATTAAAGCGCCAATAGCCTAATGGGTTAGGGTGCGGACTGCGAAACATGACGTCGCAGGTCCGAGCCCGCCATTCGACTATTGTCGTGAACCACTCCAAATACAAGCTCTAATGCTTAGTTGGAGGGTTAACAGGAATATTAGTAAGGTTAGTTAAGCAGCATTGCTAGTATTTTTATTAAGAAATAATATTCGCTTCGACTGGGATCGAACCTAGGAGTCGGGGCATAATTAAGCTACGCTATCGGCGATAATAGAGAGTGTAGTATAGTAGTATAGTAGATAGAGATGAGATGAGATGCTCAGGGCAGCATGCCGGTTGGTAAACATCATTTATCTACGACTTAAAGTAAAAGTAAAGTTAAGCAAGTGCCCACTTCTGGGCAAAAGACTCCTTCTCAAATATCTGGGTGAGTGTAAGAGTCGGGAATGGCCCGCCCCACGCTGTTCTAGTGCGGGTTGGCGGGCTTACATGGCCAAATAATGTCCGGGCCTCAAAATAATTTTTTATTATTATTACTTCCCAGAAATGCTTTCTCACGATGCTTTTGTCCGCCGCCGAGCACCACAATTTAAGTGGGGCCGGCATCGGGGATTAAACCCAGGTCACTCGCGCTCTATGAAACTAAAGCGAGCGCCCCGGCCACTAGGCTACCACGGCTCTATCTACGACTTATTTTTTATTATATATTTTAGAGATTCGAACCCTGGTCACTCGCTTACTATGGAATTGAAGCGAGCACCCTGAACGCTGAGCCACCGCAATGCGAGTCATGGCAACATATAGTCACTTAATACGTATACCTATCCCTACGCCATCTTTCAATTTGGTTGACGCATCTATCAAATTCTGAACATCAACTCTGCTGGAACATGTGCTGTTCGTAATTACATTCGTCTCTTTTACACATTTTTAGAAAGATGGAGGTCGTGAATTTCTTGGTTAGCAGGAATTGAAGAATAGAACGCTTATCCGGGTATTTCGGCCGTGTTAAACGCGACGTCAGCTTTGAAATCTAACTCTTCTTGAAACGAGACAGGTTTTTTTTATACCTTAAAAAACCGCTACCCTCCCTGTTACAGTTACAGGCGTGAGTTTATGCAGTGCTGGTTCATTACAATGGCTTTATCCGCTAGGGTTTCCGTATATTTTTTTATGCGAAAGGCGGCAACCGTGCAAGCGGTTCACCTGATGGTAAGTGATTACCGTCGACCACGCACCTCTGCAACACGAAAGGTGCTGCGGGTGCTTTGCCGGCCTTTAAGGGTATTTGGGAGATGGGTAGTAGGATAAGAAAGGGGATGGGGAGGGGGAGTGGGCCTCCGGCTACATCACTCACCGAACGAAACGCAGAAGCACAAGATGCCTATACCCCACGGCGGTATTCTGCGAGGCTCTGGTACCAACCCAGTCCAGATGGCCATTCGACGGGCCTCTACCATGACTATAGATCTGTTTCTATTGCAATATTAAAGCACATTAGCAGTATGAGCCGGACCATTCGAGCAGCAGTACGCCGATTGGCTCTACCACGATTGTAGATCTGTAATAAATAAATGTAAAATATATTAAAAGATGTTAAGTTATAACATATATAAGTTCGTCACAATTTTTGTAAACACATCTCACATAAAAATAATACATCTCGTTAAGTTTAATTATACATATCATTCATATTCTACGACGATGCAAGGTCTGTTTTTAACCTTAAGGTCTCATAACAGAGTTACTTTTATTGCGTTTACGTGAGTGCTATACACGTAGGAATAAAAGGCGCCTTTGAGCCTCATTTGAATATAGCCTTATTTGAATTGAGACATGATAGCCGCGTGGCAAAGGGACCTGACTCCCAACCATTCTTATTATTCGTAATATTAAGTAGGATCAAGCTTAACCTATTGCAGTGCTGGAATCCGTGAAATTTTCTTTAATGTTAAATTCATTTTAACAAACATGAAGTAGTGGCTTTTAGATGCAAGGGCCTCAAACTCAAATGCAAGGGACTCAAATATCTGACAGGGTTTGGAGTCGTGACGGTGAGCACAGCGCCAATACCAGGTCTATAGAGATGCTGCTTCCCATCACCAGTGTGTTGGATTTAGGTCCGGCTGGTTCAGATAGGTATTCGGTCGACTGCGCTTCGTTTGTAATCCTCATCGATGTTGGTAGATGCCTAAAAATAGCAGCCTGTAAACGCCCACCGCTGGGAAAGGCCTCCTCTCAAACATCTGGTAGGGTTTTGGAGCTAGGAAGGGCCCCGCCACGCTGCTTCAGTGCAGGTTCACAATAATCCTCGTCCTCGAAATAATATTTTTTACTCAAATCACGGACATGCAGGTTTCATCTTTATGTATTTCTTCACCGTCTAGCACGTGGTATGTTTAGCACTTCAAAACCGGGTCACTCGCACAACCATATAGCACAAATAATACGTAGCTACTTGCTGCAGCTCGCCGTTCACCCGCGTGGTACCCTATATTCAATTCCATAGCATCAAACTCAACCATTCAGCTCCTCTGCTTAAAGCGTTGCTCAAAAATAAACATGCAAGTTGCTACAGTACGCAGTAGGATAAAACAGTAGGAAAAAGCCTATAGCACTTCTCGGGATCATAGGAATTATTTTTAAAAATTCTCCATCATCCGAGAGCTTGCGTTTAAGTTCAATCCGTTGAAACAAATGTAAATATAGTTTTATGTATTCGAAGAAAAACAAAAAATCTGTCACCATAAAAAAAAAAATCACTTTTAAATTTTCAATCAGTTAAAATTCCGTACTTTCGAGAATAAATACGCAGTAGAATAAAGATGTTCGGCGTCGTGTTCCGTCACCCGGTGCGCTCTCTCCCGGCGAGGGGAAGTGTGGGCTGAGGAAGTCCATTGGGCTACGCTAATTATAAGAACCGTGCCAAATGACCCCTATGAGTGACATAGCTCAGGAGCTTGATATAACATATATTGTTAATTTTGTGTCGATTAAAGCAAGCCAAAAAAGTCGCACTTCTCTTGAAAGCAATGTACCAAAGTTTATAAGTATAGGTTTTGAAATTAGAGTTATTTTTTCGAAGATGGTATTTAGAACCTAACTACCTCTTATGTTTAATTATGTTTTTGAATTAAATTATTCTTTGGTGTGCAATAAAACTTATCTGTCTATAATATTAATATATTTAAACGTGGTAGAGCCAAGCGGCGGCTTTTGCTGCTGCTCGAATGGGCCGGCTCGACCGGATTGGTATCACGGCCTCGCAGAATACCAGCGTGAAGTAGAGGCACCTTGTGCTTCTGCGTTTCGTTCGGTGAGTGAGGTAACCGGAGGCCTATATCCCTTTCCCATCCCCCTCTTCATCCTCCCTCTCATCTCCCTAACACCCTTAAAGGTCGGCAACGCACCTGATGTACGTGGGCGACGGTAATCACTTACCATCAGGTGAACCGCATGCTCGTTTGCCGCCTTTACCATAAAATATATATATATATTTTAATCATAAATCGCATTAAGAGTTTACATCGAACCTCATCATCATAATCACAGTCGGTCACTAGTCTACTGCTGAACATAGACCTCCCCCCAAAGATATACAATACCCTTAAAGGTCAGCATCCCACCCGAAGATCTTTGCAGATGAACTAAGGTAATCACTTCCATAGAAATGCCCGAGTAATCGTTTTACGTGAATTAAAAAAGTCCATTTTGAAACTGTCCGAAATGGGAAATCTGGGAGGAAGGGAAGTATAGGAGAGAACGCTCTTTAGCGACAAGACAGCCTTATCGTACCTACCTTTTAAGTTTATCATTCTTTGATTTGTTTGTTTTATGTATTTGTGGTGTACATACATACATACATACATAGAAAGAAGAAAGAAACACATTTATTTGGCAATCACACAACAAAACACAAAATAAAAAACAAAAAATGATATCACAGCACTGTTCTTCATTCGGGTCCTTCATTGACTTCACGAACAACCGGACAAGAAGTATAGAAAAAAAAGCATTATTAGCAAAAAAACAAAAGATACACAGTTCTTAAATCATTGTAACCGTTGAGCAGAATACCCATCTCGAAAAAGAGAATTAAACAAAAATAGAGCCAAAACAAAAACAAGAAAAACTTCAGCGTGCGTTTCACAAAAAAAAAATTAAATCAAAAAAACAAAGAACAAATGTTAATAAAATAAGTTAAATATTTAATATCATGATGAGAGGAAATTGTACGAGATTATGGTAAGTAAAAAAAAAAAAAATATATATTAAGTGTTCTTTTGTGATGTTATCAAGTACAACTTCATACGTCTACTAAATGTTTTAACTGTTTGCAGGTTTCTAAATGGCGGGGGCAGGTCATTCCAACATTTCGACGCTGCAAATCTAAAACTACCTCGAAACGCCGCATTTTTATGTTACGGCACTAAAATTAAACAAGACAACTTTTTGTAAAGACGTACATTAAGTCCCACTCTACAAATAAATCTTAACGCAGGATTGAAAACCCCTGTTGCGTGAGATTGTGATCATGGCCTTCTCGGACCGATTTCTTTATTTAATTCGAGTTATATAATTTTTATATAATTATTAATTTCTACGCAGTGTAGGACGACCCCCCACAAGATGGAGTGACGACCTGCGCAGTGTTGCGGGAAGTCGATGGATGCAGGTGGCTCAGGACCGAGCTTCGCGGCAATCTTTGGGGGAAGCCTATGTTCAGCAGTGGACTTCTGATAGGCTGAAATGATGATGATGATGATGATGATGATGATGATATAATTTCTCGAGTAATTTCTTTTTCAATTTCTTTTGAAGTTTGTTCAAAGAAAGGTCAGAAGTAATTGTATTAATAATGTAACAGTGCAGCGATATTGTGGTTCTGAATAAAATATAAAATGTAATCAATTTAAAAAAAAAAAATTTTTTCATGGAAACGAGCAAGCGGTTCACCTGATGGTAAGTGATCACCGTCGCCCACGTACATCTGCAACACCAGACATGCTGCAGGTGCGTTGCCGGTCTTTTTTTAATTTGGGAGATGGGAGGGTAGAGGAGGGGAATAGGGAGGGGGTGTGGGCCTCCGTTTACCTCACTCACCGAACGAAACGCAGAAGCACAAGACACCTCCACTTCACGCCGGTATTCTGCGAGGTCGTGGTATTAATCCGGTCGAGCCGGCCCATTCGAGCAACAGCTAAAGCCGCCGCTTGGCTGAACCACGCTTAAAATTATAAAAATATTTATTACATCTTATTTAATTATAAGAAGATATATACCATAGAAGAATGCGGCAACAATAAGCATTGTTTGTGTGCCTGTGTTTGCCTGTGTATGGGACCGTAAAATTCTTCACAGATAGTTATGAGCGTTCTCAGTAGGAAGAAGCATGAGAGCATGCCAAGATATGCAAATTGAACATTTAAGTACTGAGGGTAATAAAATTGCCCAATGAAGCGCAATCCCCTCGCTGAGGACTCGACGAAGCAAGTTAGGGGTGAATCAGATATATTAAAAGAAAATACTTCAATTATCAATCAGAATTATTAGTCTTCTTCGACCGCCTGCATGTAGTCCACTGCTGGACAAAGGCGAGAGGCAATGCAAATGTCGGATTTGCCATTATCGTTACGTTTGGCTGGCGGCTGTGAGACCACAGACACCTCGAAATTGAGACTCTACTGTCCGTCATGGTACTGTTTATTTTGTGCCCGGAATTCGTTTAGACAGTTAACTTATCACCTGTCGGACAACAATCACCACTAAAACTACCCAAGCAACCGCAAATAGTATGTAAACACGGAATAAACGAAACGAACAGAATCATTATTTCAGCCTATCACAAGTCCACTGCTGAACACAGGCCTCCCCCAAAGATTGCCACAACGCTCGGTCCTGAACCACCTGCATCCATCGACTACTCGCAACGCAGGTCGTCACTCCATCTTGTGGAGGGTCGTCCCGCACTGCGTCTGCCTGTACGTGGCTGCCACTCGAGGACCTTTCTTCCCCAACAAGGAACAAAGTATTTTAAAAACAAATAATGAAATAAAGTATTTTAAAGTACGTTTATTCGTTCATTTGCAGAAACAACATACATTGAAACGTTGTGTAGGAATATAACTTGATGTTGGATTTTTAATGATGAAATGATGATGATGATGATGAGGAACAGCAGTCTCGCGCGGGCATCGGACCTTTGACGCTCCGGCCTCGATTCGTATTCATTGTTCTTTCTTCCATTGATCTCCCCAAACTGTGCAGGGGTCGCGTATTACGCACAGCGGCGTAAAACCGAAGCGTTTTCAACCCTTTGTCAAGAGAATTAATAATTAAGCAGGCATAACATAGATGTGACTTTGAAATGTTTAACATTATCGATGAAATGTTCCTTTTTATGCGGCGATGCAATTTGCAGGCCCGAGAAAATGCACAACTAAAAAATCTTAAGGAAAAGCATTCCTTTCATTCATTTTGTTGATTTCTTTCATTTAATTCATTTCATTCCTTTTGTTGATTTCGTTCATTTAATTCATTTCGTTCATTTCGTTCATTTAATTCATTTCATTCATTTCTTTCATTTAATTCATTTCGTTCATTTCGTTCATTTCATTCATTTTTTATTGACAAATTAAAGCAGAATCAGAGAAAAATATCTAGCTTCGTCAACGCTCCAAAAAAACCTAAATGTTTTTTTTCAGTTTCTTTAGCATAACTCCCTCACTGTAGCAATTGCTTCTGTGTCATGGAGGCACTGCACATAAATATTAAAACTCCTTGTTGTTTCTCGATTGATAAATCGAATAATTATCGACACACGGCACATCACTAAGCGCCACGAGGGACGACTCAACAATCAGCTAACACAAACACGAAGTTCCACAAACGATACCGCAACGCTTCGGACACCGACGACCGCGTGGCTTGGTGGTTAGCGTACCCGACAGCTGAGCTGCGGCTCCCGGGTTCGGATCCCAGACGATCGGGCTGTGTCTCTGCCATTGCATCTGATCCTTCCTCCAATGTTATTTGACACAAGATGATAAAGACAGGCGTGTGCCTTAGTGTTTACCAGTAGCTGGCATACGTGCTAGTTCTTCTCGTGAAATATTCCGGAAACGAGTAATGGAGCACTTTTTATTTATTTATTTATGTACTCTTAAAAAGGTATGTAAACATTAAAACATAGTATTTGTACAAGGGCACTACTTATTCCATACATTGAAATTTCTTCCGGCAGAGCCTAACAGGAAATTTTATTGAAATGGCAATTAAATAAATAACTAAATAAGACAATTAAATAAATAAGATTACATATAATTAAATAATATACATAGAAATATTTAAATAAATACATACATGCATACACATTCGTAAATATACAAATATAATTGATTAACACGAAGCTAAGTAGTGGTCCTTTATAGGTTTCTTAAATACAAGTATAGTTCCTGAATCTCTTATGGTAGGGAGTAGCTGCTTTCTTCTTAAAATTGTAAATAAATATCTTATTCTACATTTATATATTATTATTGTATTGATGATTATTATTAAATATTTATTGTAATATTGGTAAATATGTGTGTTTTTAACTTTGTATCATAATCATCATTTTAGCCTATTACAAGTCCACTGCTGAACCCCTCCGCCTCCCCCAAAGATTGCCACGAAGCTCGCTCCTGACCCACCTGCATCCATCGACTTCCCGCAACACTGCGCAGGTCGTCACTCCATCTTGTGGGGGGTCGTCCCACACTGCGTTTGCCTGTACGTGGCTGCCACTCGAGAACCTTTTTTCCCCAACGGTTGTCTGTTCTGCGAGCTATGTGGCCGGCCCATTGCCACTTCAGCTTGTTTGTATGTGTCTATATAAATATACACATATAACTATGTGTATTTAAACCTTTTGTATTATTTTATAATATATGCAGCACTTTGCCCGGTGTGGGCACTTACAGACAGTTATTTTGCTTTAGTTTTTTTTCATTGCCAATTATATTAGTTATGTTATTATGTATTAATTAAGTACACAACTACCTGCTTTTATAATAATAATAGTTTTCTCTTTCCTCAAGGGTTCTCTGGAAGAGAACTCTGCTTAGGATTAAGTTCGCCTTTGTACATTTATCTTGTATGTTATTAAAATTGTGAATTTATCATAATGTGTACAATAAAGAATAATAATAATACTCCCAGCACTGTACACGTATATCCGGCACAGTTTCAAACAACCGATTGAATTCGGGACGTTGTCGCCTTGGTTGTATTCGGTTAAAGCTTTGTCTCGAAAGCTTATATGATTATGACAAAGCTTTTGTACCGGTTTCATCCCTGAAGAGGTTTTTTTTTTATGTGAAAGGCGGCAAACGAGCTAGCGGTTCACCTGATGGTAAATGATTACCGTCGCCAACGTACATCTGGGTAACGTACAGCTGCGTTGCGGGCCCTTAAGGGTATTTGGGAGACGATGAAGAGAGAAACAGGGAGGGGGTGGATGCCTACGGTTATTTCGCTCACCGATCGAAACGCAAAAGCACAAGATGGACATTTTACTGCTACTCGAATCGGCCAGCTCGACCAGATTGGTACCACGGCCTCGCAGAATAGTGTGTTATGTTTAAGCTTCTGTGTTTCGTTCGGTGAGTGAGGTAACCGGAGGTCCTCTCCCCCCTGTCCTCATCCCCATTCCCATCCACCCTCCCTGTGTCTATATATTCTAAAAGGCCGGCAACGCACCTGCAGCACCTCTGGTGTTGCGGGTGTACGTGGGCGACGGTAGTCACTTGCCATCAGGTGAGCGGTAAAAGGTAACAAACAGTTATTTATATTCAACAATAAAATGTTAGCTCCAAGCGAGATTCATACCGAGCGACCCTCGAGATTGTAGGCACACATTCAACAGGATTGTTCCATGCCAGTAATTGAGTCTGTATCTCCTCTTTATCTCTCTGTTACGCAAAACATGGAAGCGAAAGTCCAATTTGCGTACTAATTAGCACCCCCCCACCCCCCATTACAATCCCCGAGACACTTCACGCCGCTCCCCCTCATCTGTAAATGTAAGTGTGAATATATTATACACAAAGTTTCCTTGTTAGTATTTTATATATGAATTATAAAATAGATCTTTTAGATGCTGTAACAGAAAGTAAAGTAGCAGGCCGTAAGTGCCCACAGCTGGGCAAAGGCCTCCTTCTCAAATACGAGTATAAGAGAGGGTTCAAGAGCCGGGAAGGGTCCGCCACGCTGCTCCAGTGCGGAATGGCAGGTTTCCCCACTACGACCGCTGAGCACGTGGTAAATACAGCATTTAAAATTGCTATTAACAATTTTAGTGTCGCCGGCACCGGGCATCGAACCCCGGTCACTCGCGCTCTATGAAACTAAAGTGACCGCCCTGGCCACTGGGCTACCACGGCTCTTCTATCAGAAATCATTGAATATTTTATACTTTGTCCTTGCTAATTGACTTTTACTTTGAAGACAAATAGATATCAACGATTTCTGATGTAATTCTTTGCATTTGAAAACCAGTGTTACAGATTGCAGGCGCTGGTAATTACAATCAGTTGAGCCGCTTGCACGTTTCCCAGACTATCCCAAATAAAAAACTCAGAGCCACTTGTCTTCACTTACTCTGTGTCCAATGTAATTTAAGATCGGGGGTGGAGTCGGAGAGACATGGTTAAACAGCGAAGATGCTAACCACAAATCCCGCGTGATTGTTGTAATAATTCATGTTGTTTACCTTGTAAGCGATCCAAAAGTTAAGATGAACTTTATACGTTATAAAAATAGAATGATACGTCACAGACCCATAGGAAGGGTTGAAGCTAATTTTCACAAATGATTATTTTCGCAGAACGAGACAAATTGTGATTAACAGGTTAATTTGCTGGAGGTGGAAAGGGTGAATCTGAGTGAGGTATAAATAACTTTATATCTTTAATTCAATAAATTTCAAATAAACTCTCATACTTATGCGAGTACAAAAAAAGTTTTTTTTTCTTATAATTGAAACCGACAAGTTTTCTCGGTATTTTATAAAAGTGTGACATTTGCCAAATGCTCATCAAATGTTTGTTAGATCAATGTCGCATAGAGTAATGAAAATCAAGAGATGTAATCATTTTCTTGTATGTATATATTTACGCCTTGTTCCCAACGGGGTAGGCAGAGACAATCTTCTTCCACTTGCTACGGTCCTGACATACGTCTTTCGCTTCTCCCACTTTCATCATCATGCATACTCGTTGGTTTAGAGTACTCTTGACCTGGGCTTTTTTCAGAACGTCTCCGATCTGATCCTGAAATGTACGCCTAGGTCTTCCTCTCCCGACTCTATCATTTACACTCGCCTCATATATTTGTTTCGTCAGCCTACTTTCATACATCTTCTCCACATGTCCAAACCAGCTCAGCATCCCTTTCTCAATTTGTGTCACTACATTTTCTTCTATAAAATTTATTTATTTATTCACTTATATTTATTTGTTGATCATATGTGATACTTGTATAGATGTTAACATTTTGTTAATATCCTATATGATCTACCACTTATTGGCATACAAATTTTACAATATGATATAATTTCAAGACATAAATATATAAGGTATGTTACATTACATTATTACATTGTTGATCAGATGTCAAAATAAAAATGTATAACAACTATTAATGTAAAATAAAATAATAACAATAATAACAATATAAATAAATGTACAAGTCTAATTTCATTATCGGTTAAAAAAAACAAATTAAATGTCCAAAAAAATTAAGTTATTATATCTATGTAATTAGTCAAATTTTATCGCAAATTAATTCCTGTATTGTGTAATAAATTTTTTCAACCAATAAATAAAACTAATTAATATTAATATTTCTTTCAAGAAGCAACACCGGTTTCAACGTCCAACTAAATTGCATAAAACTATTGAGCTTCAGTACGAGCTGGTAGACTTCACAAGTCCTCAAAATCTATTTCGAACCAAATATAATCGAACCCAAGCCCCACGCTTCCTAAAATTAAAGCTCCCGGCCACTGAGCTACCACGGCCCGTGCTTTAATAATGCAAGTTCTTACGTAGAAATGTGTTATCGATATATCTAAATGACCGGGTCACATCACTCACAGCTTCTCTAATAAATATTGATTCTACGACAAAGGGTTGAATTTGAGGCTACGCGGTGCTCTTGTTGACTTTATGATCACGCTTAAGCCTCCGGCAAAGCGTAAGCAAACTCAGTGTTAAAGATTCTATTTAAATAATTTGAATGAATGAATGAATGAAATATACTCTATTGTACACTATTACGGCAAACGAGCAAGCGGTTCACCTGATAGGCGGGTGTGGGCCTCCGGTTACCTCACTCACCGAACGAAACGCAGAAGCCCAAGATGCCTCTACTTCACGCCGGTATTCTGCGAGGCCGTGGTACCAATCCGGTCGAGCCGGCCCATTCGAGCAGCAGCTAAAGCCGCCGCTTGGCTCTACCACGCTTACTTAATTTACCTTGATCGCTCTAATAAAACTATTTCATAAATAAAGTGGTCAATATAATGTGGTGACGTTGTAAGGAAGTCTGCCACGCCTTATAAATAAATATCCGTACAGTTACTTTCTATTACATAATCTCACAAACAAACACACTAAACACTCACATTCACTCACTAAGAATCACTCATTCAAGCACTCTCACTCGCTCTTACATACATGTGATTTTGAATTTTTGAATAATTAATTTGAAAACCATAAAAACCTTTTATCGGTACATAACATTTGGGTATATGTGTCTGTGAGGTGGGAGGGGGGAGGTGGGAGGGGGGAGGGGTTACCTGTAAAAGGGGTCTTTAAATCTACACGGGTCTCCCACGAATTACTGTCCTTGAAATAGTGTTTCATGCATTTTTATTAAATTTTTGGTAGGTGATTACCGTCGCCCACGTACATCTACATCACCAGAGATGCTAAAGGTGCGGTGCGGTTAAGGGTATTTGGAAGTTGGGAGAGAGGATGAGGATGCCGGATGAGGAGGCTGACTGGGCCTCCGCTTACTTCACACACCGAACAAAATCCAAAAGCCAATGATGGGCACGATCACATAAAAAAAATTGTGGCGAGAAATAAAGGTGGTTGTGTAACCTTAAAAGTCTCATAGCTACCGATAGATGGCGTACTAAGCATTCCGTAGACAGTGAGGGAAACTCATATGCATGAAAGATTACCATCTGTTGGACACGCGTTAATTGAAAAGGGACGCTGCGAAAGATATTAATTTCTGGTTAGATCAGTTACATTCGTTTTCTAATTCTCTCGGCACGGATCGTTATTATTCGTTGATGAAAGAAGCAAAAAGTAAAGAAGCAGCCTGTATATGCTTTTTCAAATAACTAAGACGGTTTTGGAGCCGACCGCCGCTCTGCTCCAGTACGGGTTGGGGCGGGCTTCGCATATCCTCGACATAACATTTTTGATTAATTCTCAGCCATGCAGGTTTCCTCACGACGTTTCCTTCACCGCCGAGCACGTGGTAAATACGATATATTACGGAACGAACCCGGGCACCCTGACGACTAGGCTCCAGTGTGGGTTAAAAAAAGTTATAGCGAGTAGAGGTGGAACACTGTTTGTTAAAGCAATTAAAAAAAAAAAACATTGACTTTGTGGTTAAAAACATTTTCAATGAATAAATCTCTGCCGACAAATTTCATTTTCTTATGAAGACGCAAGGGGAAGAGGCTCCGAGTATTGTTTGACTTTAATTTTCACGATTCATTACTTATTCATTAATCTTTCTTTTGACTTGTCGAAAGTTTAACTTGAACTTATCCACCGTCGTAATTTTATTTCACGAAACTTACAAATGTTCGAGAAACGCGAGAGAGAATAAGATGCCTTATTACTAAATTAGTAAAGTTATCAAACGCCACAGCTGGGCATAGAACATTCTCCATAGGTGGACTATATCTAATTTCAACAACAAATTTTATTAGAAAATTATGATAATTGTCTTTTACTTAATATCTGGATTTAGGGCCACGAGTTTACCGACATTTTGGGTGGTATTATTCCTGATAGTCATATCTGCGAATGGGTTAATCCCAGTTGGCCTCACAGAACCTCTGAGGCGGCTGGGACTCCGTGGCAGACCGCTTCGAGCTCAAATGCAGAAGGTCCTCCTTGATACCGCTCGCATCGTCCGCCGGTTTCTTTCCGTTTCTCCCATACCCTACCTCGCCCAGTCGAGGGCTTCCATGTAGTTGGATTTTGTTTCATTTTATTAATAATATATTTCATTAAATATTATTTGTTTTATGGTATTATTGGTAGCTATGCATATTTAGGACTCGGGACCGAGCTTTCATCACAAAGCTCGGCCTTTGGGTTAGTCTAAGTTCAGCAGAGGACTTGCGATAGGCTGAAGTGATGGCGAATGATGAGATGAGAATATGTAGAAATACCCCAAAAAAATAATATATTGTCTATTAAAAAGGTTTATCTCATTATTATCGTAAATAGTAACGAGTATGTATCATTCTCCAGTCGGGAAGTTAAAAGTTTAATTAAAAGTTCGCGCACAACGCGAGCCGAACTGAGCTTGAAATTAATTTTAATTATTTAATTACTGGTGTAAAATTATGTCTACAATTTGGTAGGATATCTGCCTCCCTTTCTTACTGAGGGTGTCGTTGGAGAAGACCGCCAGACAAGCTTGCTAAACGTCATAGCAATGTTCGGATGTGAGCTCAGCGACGCAATGAAGCTCTTTACCCGTCACACTCTATCTTCCCGTGGGTGACGTAGTTCTTCATAACACCATGTCTTCTGACATATGTATGTCTAAGTACCGTCATATATAAGTATTGTATCGTAGTATATTATTCGAGTATATATATGAGTATAATATTTTTGTGCACCCTTTTACATTTTCTCTGTTCAAAGTAATGGTAGACTGGTAGAGAATGCCTCTTGGCATTAAGTCCGCCTTTTTGTTCTGTAATGTGCAAATAAAGTTTAAATAAAAAAATAAATAAATATGGTATATTCACTTAACCTATGAAAAAACTTAACAACTTAACAAAACTTAACACTATTTCAAAGCATGCTTTCAAAAGTTCTCTAAGCTTTTTGTACGTGGTAGAGCAAAGCGGTGGCTTTTGCTGATACCCGAACGGGCCGGCTCGACCGGTACTGGGTGGTACTACGGTCTCGTAGAAAACCGGCGTGCAGTAGAGGCATCTTGTGCTTATGAGTTACGTTCGGTGAGTGAGGGAGCCCGAGGACTACTCCCTTCCTCTCTCCCTTCTCAACCTCTTTCCCATCCCCAAATATCTTAAAAGGCCGGCAACGCACCTGCAGCACCTCTGGGGTGTTGCAGATGTACACGGGCGACGGTAATCACTTACCACCGTTTGCCTCTATTAAAAAAAAATATCAGAGACTGATTGAGGCGGCGTCCAATGTGCGAGGAGCTGCGGCTGGTGCTGCGAACACCAGCCTCTCCACCGTGCCGTAGACTAGAACAGGCAGATGAAGAAGAAACTGTCTGCAGCTTATCTTCATCAGCAATCTCTAATCAGTCCTCTGATGCTCATCGCCATCTTATCACTCCGGCGGGCGTGACATCGCCACGCATGGCGGAACCCGTTCAGTACAGCAACTGTTTTTTTATATAGAATAAGGTACTCTCATAGTAGACAATTTACGTTCTAGAAATGTCTATAAATCCAATTTCGATGATGATGTTCTCCTGGCCCATTTGACCAAGGCGACGTATGCTGATCTTTCTCTTCTTCATTAATTGGATTTGGGTGATAAAACGAGCTAGCAGTCCATCTCATGGTAAGTGACTGCAGTCCATGGACACCGGGAAACAACTACAATCGAAGAAGTTTACAGATCAGTTGTCAATTCAGAAGGTCCAAGATGGAATGCCTCACATCACGTTGTTACACTGGACGAATTATTGAAACTAAAATAGATAACCCTAAAGCACCTTCACAAACAGAAAATAATAAAAAAATTATTAATATATATATATTAAATTCAACAAAATTTAAATATATTAAAAAAAAAAAAAAAATTCTTAATACAATAAATTCTAAACTTAATAAAGTAATTAATAAATGTTTATATTTTAATACAAAAATTATATTACCAAATATATATATAATTAAAATAATAAATCATATATTCAAAATTATCATTTGTTTTTATAGTTTAAAATTAAAACATTGGTCTTGTAAATCAAAATTAAGTTATATACTTTAAAAACTTCAAAGAAAAAGAAATTCTTTATCAATAGTCTCCAAAACTATTATTTTTTTTAAACTATTCTTTGAAATTATAAAAATTTTTTTATCTTTATTCGGTACTCGGTACCTTTCGAACTGGAACACAACAGAGGGTAAGATGGTGGTGCAGGTGCCTGCCGACTCCTGGTTAGAGGTTAAATAGGTTAATAGTGGTATGGTCCTGTGTTAAAATTTGTCAGTCCTCGTTGTAGGATACGAAGGAAACTTAGACTTAGATTTAAAGAAATTAAGGTACAGTTTACAGTTGTCCATTGGAGGTTAGATGTGTATTACTCTATGCTGATGCATAATTATATTATTATTATTATTTTATTTTTATCTTTATTCGGTACTCGGTACCTTTCGAACTGGAACACAACAGAGGGTAAGATGGTGGTGCAGTTGCCTGACGACTACTGGTTAGAGGTTAAATAGGTTAATAGTGGTATGGTCCTGTGTTAAAATTTGTCAGTCCTCGTTGTAGGATACGAAGGAAACTCAGACACTTTAAATAAATTAAGGTACAGTTTACAGTTATCCATTGGAGGTTAGATGTGTATTACTCTATGCTGATGCGGAATTATATTATTATTATTTTATTTTTATTATTTCTCAGATATGCAAATTTCCTCACGATGTTTTCCTTCACCGCTCAGCACGTGGTAAATACAGCACTTAAAATTGCTATTAACAGCTTTAGTGGTGCCGACATCGGGAATCGATTGCAGGTCACTCGCGCTCATTGAAACTAAAGTGCGCGACCTGACCACTAGGCTGCCACGGCATATCGGTTGGGATTCCTCCTCAGGGACTCAGGACCCATGGCTTAAAAGTAAGGTACACTTATCACAATCTACGCGGTTTCTTAAATCCTTTATTAAAATTTTCCTTGTTGTATTTTTCTGCAGAAGTAGTGTAATGTTAAAAGTAATAAAGTGGCAGCCTGTAAGTGCCCACTGCTGGGAAATATTTTGAGAGGATTTTGGAGCTAGGTAGGGCCCGCCACGCTGCTCCGCATATCTTAGAATTTTTTATTATTATTTTTTATTTTTTATTATTTCTCAGATATGCAAATTTCCTCACGATGTTTTCCTTCACCGCTCAGCACGTGGTAAATACAGCACTTGAAATTGCTATTAACAGCTTTAGTGGTGCCGACATCGGGAATCGATTGCAGGTCACTCGCGCTCATTGAAACTAAAGTGCGCGACCTGACCACTAGGCTGCCACGGCATATCGGTTGGGATTCCTCCTCAGGGACTCAGGACCCATGGCTTAAAAGTAAGGTACACTTATCACAGTCTACGCGGTTTCTTAAATCCTTTATTAAAATTTTCCTTGTTGTATTTTTCTGCAGAAGTAGTGTAATGTTAAAAGTAATAAAGTAGCAGCCTATAAGTACCCACTGCTGGGCAAAGGCCTCCTTCTCAAATACGAGTATCAGAGAGGGTTCAGGAGGCGGGAAGGGCCCGCCACGCTGCTCCAGTGCGAGTTGGCGAGCTTCACATATCCTCGAAATAATATTTTTATTATTTCTCAGACATGCAGGTTTCCTCACGATGTTTTGTTTCAACGCCGAGCACGTGGTAAATACAGCACTTAAAATTGCTATTAAGAATTTTAGCGGTGCCGGCACCGGGGATCGAACCTAGGTCACTCCCGTTCTAAGAAACAAAAGCGAGCGTCCTGACCACTAGGCCAAGAGTGTAATGGTATACGAATGTCTATTCTCTATTTCTTTGGCACTTTCTGAAGCCTAAATTGCTTGATGGATTCCAACGTATGACTTGCTGTCTTCATTGTGATATTCTATTTAAATATGGCGTCTGCTCGATAGCCCAGTGGCATAGCGTTAGGCTGCGGCGCTTTTTTGATGTCTGTCTGTTTGCTAATTACCCTCGCCGCAGGATAAATTATGTATATATAATATCAAAAAAGAGAAAGGGAATAAAGAATCCCTCGATAATCCCTAATAATCGAATCGCTACTTGATGTTAAAAAAGGGTGGCAGAAAGTTCGTCGCCTCCGCATACTTCCTAACATGTCGGCTTCTAAAGTACTCATATTTTATTCGCGCCTTTTTAACTGTCATAGTCACGTATTGTATTTAATATTTATAGAGGTTTCCTTTAAGGTACTTAAAAAATGGCGTGCGGTTAAATTATTACATGTTTAAGTGAATCCTTCGCAAGAACTTTTAAACTTTTTTTTTTATAGAAATAAGTGATGTTATGCAAGAGAGTCTTGGTAGCCCAGTGGCCGATTCGATTTAAGTTTCATAGATATGGTGACCCTGTTTCGTTCCCAGTTATCGGCAACACTGACATTGTTAATATCGCAATTCTAGTAATTAAAATTCTAGTCCGGAATTAACTACGTGCTCGGCGGTGAAGGAAAACATCGCGAGGAAACCTTGCATGTATACGAGATAATATTCGAAATATTTCTTAACTTTTCACGGCTCTAAACCCGTCTCAAAAATTAAACATGACTTTTCCCCAGCTGTGAGACGATTTGTCGATGTATTTCAAGTTTTTAAATTACTTCAGCTGTACGATTCTCGATTCCCCGAAGAACAGTTATTTTAAATTCCTCGGAGTTCAAAGGGCGGAAACATATTTGAATAAAATTGTGATTTCACCTTACGCAAAGTATAAACACGCTCCATAGAGCATTGATAGAGTAGAGTCTTTGAAGTTATTGCACGAATAATTCCGCATTCGTTATTCTGTCCGAGGATTAACTTAAGAACGAAAATGTATGTAATTGTTCTGTAACGTTAGTCTGAAAAATAACTTTAAAATGTATAATATGGTTCTCGATCGATCGTGTGTCATACTTCTGAGCCTTGGGTCCTGTTTTCGATTCTCAGCCGATGCGAATATTTGTACAACACACAAACTGTTGGTCTTCGGGTCTCGTGTTATATTGCGAATCGTGTCTTTGATGCTGCATCTGAAAATCTCTAATTTCATCGCTCAAGCATGACAAATGATACGTGAAGGCACAGACGAGCGACAGCCTCTATGTTTGTGTTCGCGCGTGCGCTTGCGGCGCTGTGACGTCACCAACCCAGCTGACAACTACCAGGAGAGAATTATCGTCATGTAAATACATTTCTATCCGACACTTACACAGACGTATGTACATATGTATTGCTTTGTTAGCCTATTTGAGTCCACTGCTGAACATCCCAACGAAAACCGGAAAGCATCTCTTTAATGGTTGACCCGTACTCACCAGGCTGTGGAAGCGTGTGGTTGAGCTCAGTGCTCGTGCTGGTGAGGGTGGCATTGGGAGAAAGGGCAGGTGTATTCCCCCTTACATGCTTACGTATGTATTTTTGAACGTGGTAGAGCTAAGCGGCGGCTTTAATGGGCCGGCTCGACCGGATTAGTACCACGGCCTCGCTGAATACCGGCATGAAGTAGAGGCATCTTGTGCTTCTGCGTTTCGTTCGGTGAGTGTGGTAACCGGAGGCCCACATCCCCTCCCTATCCCCTCCTCTTCCCTCCCATCTCCCAAATATCCTTGAAGACCGGCAACGCACCTGCAGCATCTATGGTGTTGCAGATGCATGTGGAAGAAGGTGATCACTTACCATCAGGTGAACCACTTGCTCGTTTGTCGTCTTTTCCATAAAAAAAATGTATTAAAAAAGGTTAAGGAGTTTAAGCTTATAGGTTTTGACACATAAATCTATTAATGTAACGTTAAGTGCTTTCGGAAGCTTTTAATTCTGTCTAAAGTTTCTCGACATCGTTTACG
Source organism: Bhutanitis thaidina (assembly GCA_029286595.1). Taxonomy (NCBI): domain Eukaryota; kingdom Metazoa; phylum Arthropoda; class Insecta; order Lepidoptera; family Papilionidae; genus Bhutanitis; species Bhutanitis thaidina. The sequence goes on along the minus strand of JAGSMS010000039.1, from coordinate 1,924,349 downwards.
TCTGACCACCCCAGTACCATATAGTCGTGAGCATATTATATTTTAGTTACCTTGGTTATTTCATTGTTTTTTCTTCTAATTAAAGATTTTTTTTTTATTTGATTAGGTTAATAAACATGTTAACAGTCCACCTGATGGTAAGTGGGAAACACGTAAGAGGTTGGGCTCGTACCAAAAAGGCTCCCGGTAGAAGGAGCGGAAAAGTATTTATAGTTATGGTTCTGTATAAATAAACAAACTTCTTTATTTTTATAACAAAACATATAACGTCTTATCGTCTCTTCACTCCCCTTCATTGCGTCGCGAGCTCTGTGACGGGATCGTGCTTCTGCGAGCAATTCAATTGCCCCACGCGCTTGTCTTTAATTAACATTTCAATATATTTCCAACGTTTACGTTAAACTTGATTTTTATTTTAAAATCTCTCAAACTTTCTCCTTATCCCTTCTCGAGACATGACAATAGAGTTTCAATTGCTTCAACGCGTCAGCAATCGATATTTATATGTTCTCAATCGATATTTATTTAAATCTACTGATTTGAAATAGAACAATCCTACTATAATCATTCTAATGTATTTGATGTAAAATTAATTTGTTATTTTAAGATATTTATTAGACTCCATAGAGTTAGTAATTCGATCATGGGAGCAATGTGTACGTTTCTTCAACAAAATCCCAGCAAGTGCGCAAAGTTTTCCTATCAAGAGATTTAAAAAAATAGTTAAACAAAGACTTTATAAAAATGATTATAATAAAATAAAGGATATATTTGTATGATAACCACCCCCGGGAATTAGATCTTTCGAAATCCTGTAATATTAGATTTCTAGAACGAATAATACGACTAATATAAGATCACAAATAGAAGGAGGACTTTGCCCAGCTGTGGGAATTTACAGGCTCCTACTTTATGTATAAGATCATACATGTAATATCAAGTTTAGGTTTGAACAACTTTAAGTGAAGTTTGATCACATTTTTATTAATTCGCTTTCTTGTCTGTCTGTTCGAAACAACTTCCCAATGAGCTAGGTACTTAAACCTTAAACATAGCTCATAACTGGGTGAAAGTGCAATATTATTTCAAACCTTAATTTTGAATTCGACTTTAAACTCACTTCCCAATGGCCTGTTTCTCATTTATATTTATATCAGACGATATAATAAATAATACTAACGTCGTAATAAACATTTGTTTTAATTAAACATTACTTTTCAAACTAAAATTACCGTTTACTCTTGCACATAATTAGGGCAAAGCGTCCACGACACCCATTTGGTTCCAAATTAGGGATCTGTCTGTCTGAACATCACGAAGCTCCCCCTTCGTGATGCCATTAACAAACGTTAGAGTGTAAGCATTATCCGAAAAGTTGTACTTTTAGCTTTCAGTGTTGTGGCTTTAACTTGAGTAATAATCTAAAACTTTTAAGAATTGCCCAAAGTCGACGTAAAAAGTAATTACCTTTTTTTACCCGTGTAACGAGGTCGAATGAGGGTAATCATTTCTGCAGTCTGTCTGTGCATTTACTTATCTATACTAATAATTAAAAAGTATGTATGTATGTTTGTACGGTTTTAACTTGAGAACAAATTGACGGATGTCGATGAAGCTTTTTGATTTTTCGATATGGTTTTAGACCTGCTATAGACTAGATTTCATCCTAATTAATTTTATGACCAACAAGTTTGTATGTTTGTCAAGCGATTACACTTAAAGAACTAAATGTCTACGAAATTTGGCGGTGGTGTAGATAATTGCGGAACGGAATAGGCCTTGAAGATTTTTTTTTAAATAAGAGAGTTTCTGTCCGGTCAAAAAATTGTTTGCTCGCATCACTGTTACCTTCGAAATTAATTTTCCTATCTCACAAATTTTAGAAAAGCTCAATTAACATTTAAAGCTACTTATAATTAGTAATTAGAGATCGGCGAGACACCGGAAGGGACTTTGCTTACTTTATATCAGGACGTAAAGCTTAACGACTAGCGCCTCAAAGTTATTCGTTATTTTTCAATTAAATTTTTCAGACTTGTAACATTTGTAACCGGGTGTAAGTGAGGATCCAGTTAATCTCCTAATGCCGAGATCAGCTGCACGTCGTTCACTCAGCTGGCGAACAAACGAGGCCCAGGCGACCGGATGATGGAGGAAACTCTATCCAAGTTCGCGGACAGCCAGGCTGGAGAAGCGCAGCAGTGTGACCGGTGTGCGAGTACCGGCACTGCGCTCCACAATCTGCTTACCCAGAGTGGTGAGCATTGTCGGATCGCACTGATGTTGCCAGCACATAAGCATCCCACACGAGTCTGTGAGATTCGAGATGCCATAGTGTCAGAAAAAAAACATTACGCCCTCAGTAACCTCTGCTTACGAAGCTATTAATCCTGCACAGATGAAATTAAAATCATGTATTCCATTACACTTGGAATTCGGCCATGGGAAATCCTATATACCCGTGACTTTTCAAATACATAAATGCAATACCCATTCATATTATAAGGTAGCATCGACAAAATAATTACTCATTTCACCTTATCGAACGCATCTTTTGAAAGATCAAGAGATGCGTACTGACTTTTACCGAAGCTCTGGTGGAGAGGACTTCGTTCAGCTGTGGACTTACATAGGCTGTAAAAGACGAGGAATGGATACGTGATTTTGTTTTCCGCTTGACAAAAACACACCGAAATATCGATGGGAATTGAATATTTAAAACGAACCTGTCTGGTCTATTGGACATAGGAAGTATTCGCGTTAATTGTCAAGTAAAGGCTGCAGACAATTTCACAACATTTGTATTCGATTGGCACAAGCTGACTGTCCCCTTGATATTAAATGGCGACTGCATCGGGTGCGCAGCTGTGAACAACTGCAATCGTCTCTCAATCGTCTTCACAGTCTCTAGAAAGAGCTACGAGACTGTTCGCATGTCAACCGGTGGTAAATCATACGAGGTAACAGCTCGCAACCAAAGCAGCACGTAAGAGCGCACCAACCACCGGCGCTCTAAAGAAACCCCATCACTAAAGGCCCGGCACTGACACACGCAAGTGGAATCCGTCGCTGGCGGAAGAGCACCGAGCTCCACATTCGCATGTAGCCGTTCCAACGTTTGGTGCGTACGACTTCAAGACCGAACTGCGCTTCCAGGGCAGCCAGGGCAGCCAGGGCCGTTATGGTTCCACAACTGGCCAGCGGGGCATCTCTCGTCGGGTTGTTCGAATACACGAACCTTTGAGCGACTCGGGGAAAGCCAGCCTAATAAACTCTTCGTACGCAGATGCCGAAGAACTACTAGGATTGATTTACACCAATCAACTGTATTTCTCATCGATCTTCTGAGTGTAGTACAATGTTTATAATCGGTAGAGCCGAGTGGCGGCTTTTGCTGCTGCTCGAATGGGCCGGCTCGACCGGGTTAGTCCCGCGCTCTCGCAGACTAGAGTAGAGCAGAGCCATCTTTCTAATTTTTTTTATAGAAAAGACGGCAAACGAGCAAGCGGTTCACCTGATGGTAAGTGATTACCGTCGACCACATACATCTGCAACACCATAGATGCTGCAGGTGCGTCGCCGGTCTTTAAGGATATTTGGGAGATGGGAGGGAGGGGGTCTCCGGTTACCTCACTCACCGAACGAAACGCAGAAGCACAAGAGGCGTCGTAGAATACCGGCGTGAAGTAGAGGCCCACTCCACATCCCCATCCCCCTCCTCATCCTCCCTCCCATCTCCCAAATACCCTTTGTTTGTTGACGCTCCCAGATAGAATAGATGCCGATACCCGTTATCAGTGCATTCTTGATTTGAATATTTCCGGTAAATCGATATAGTTATACCGCCATCTGTCGGTCGAGCAGAGAATTTTTAAGCTTTTTCCTTCGATTTACGATACCAACGGAATGACAAGGAGTACCGAATCACATCATGTAACGCCTTAATAAATTCAATCCACCCCCGACTTGCTCCCTTCGCGACCTCCGTGACTGGGATCGCACTGATGTTGCCAGCACATAAGCATCCCACACGAGTCTGTGAGATTCGAGATGCCATAGTGTCAGAAAAAAAACATTACGCCCTCAGTAACCTCTGCTTACGAAGCTATTAATCCTGCACAGATGAAATTAAAATCATGTATTCCATTACACTTGGAATTCGGCCATGGGAAATCCTATATACCCGTGACTTTTCAAATACATAAATGCAATACCCATTCATATTATAAGGTAGCATCGACAAAATAATTACTCATTTCACCTTATCGAACGCATCTTTTGAAAGATCAAGAGATGCGTACTGACTTTTACCGAAGCTCTGGTGGAGAGGACTTCGTTCAGCTGTGGACTTACATAGGCTGTAAAAGACGAGGAATGGATACGTGATTTTGTTTTCCGCTTGACAAAAACACACCGAAATATCGATGGGAATTGAATATTTAAAACGAACCTGTCTGGTCTATTGGACATAGGAAGTATTCGCGTTAATTGTCAAGTAAAGGCTGCAGACAATTTCACAACATTTGTATTCGATTGGCACAAGCTGACTGTCCCCTTGATATTAAATGGCGACTGCATCGGGTGCGCAGCTGTGAACAACTGCAATCGTCTCTCAATCGTCTTCACAGTCTCTAGAAAGAGCTACGAGACTGTTCGCATGTCAACCGGTGGTAAATCATACGAGGTAACAGCTCGCAACCAAAGCAGCACGTAAGAGCGCACCAACCACCGGCGCTCTAAAGAAACCCCATCACTAAAGGCCCGGCACTGACACACGCAAGTGGAATCCGTCGCTGGCGGAAGAGCACCGAGCTCCACATTCGCATGTAGCCGTTCCAACGTTTGGTGCGTACGACTTCAAGACCGAACTGCGCTTCCAGGGCAGCCAGGGCAGCCAGGGCCGTTATGGTTCCACAACTGGCCAGCGGGGCATCTCTCGTCGGGTTGTTCGAATACACGAACCTTTGAGCGACTCGGGGAAAGCCAGCCTAATAAACTCTTCGTACGCAGATGCCGAAGAACTACTAGGATTGATTTACACCAATCAACTGTATTTCTCATCGATCTTCTGAGTGTAGTACAATGTTTATAATCGGTAGAGCCGAGTGGCGGCTTTTGCTGCTGCTCGAATGGGCCGGCTCGACCGGGTTAGTCCCGCGCTCTCGCAGACTAGAGTAGAGCAGAGCCATCTTTCTAATTTTTTTTATAGAAAAGACGGCAAACGAGCAAGCGGTTCACCTGATGGTAAGTGATTACCGTCGACCACATACATCTGCAACACCATAGATGCTGCAGGTGCGTCGCCGGTCTTTAAGGATATTTGGGAGATGGGAGGGAGGGGGTCTCCGGTTACCTCACTCACCGAACGAAACGCAGAAGCACAAGAGGCGTCGTAGAATACCGGCGTGAAGTAGAGGCCCACTCCACATCCCCATCCCCCTCCTCATCCTCCCTCCCATCTCCCAAATACCCTTTGTTTGTTGACGCTCCCAGATAGAATAGATGCCGATACCCGTTATCAGTGCATTCTTGATTTGAATATTTCCGGTAAATCGATATAGTTATACCGCCATCTGTCGGTCGAGCAGAGAATTTTTAAGCTTTTTCCTTCGATTTACGATACCAACGGAATGACAAGGAGTACCGAATCACATCATGTAACGCCTTAATAAATTCAATCCACCCCCGACTTGCTCCCTTCGCGACCTCCGTGACTGGGATCGCACTTCAATGGGCAATTCGACGACCCTCCGTGCTTTTGTTTAATTTGCATATATTGTCATGCTTCGAATTTTTTCTTTTTCGATCAATTTTTTTTTATGGAAAAGACGGCAATGCGGTTCACCTGATGGTAAGTGTTTACCGTCGCCCACATACATCTGCAACACCATAGATGCTGCAAGTGCGTTGCCGGTCTTTAAGGATATTTGGGAGATGGTAGGGAAGAGGAGGGGAATAGGGAGGGGATGTGGGCCCCCGGTTACCTCACTCACCGAACAAGACAATTATTACACAATGTTGTATTATCTTAAGTTTTGATAAGATTTATTTTTGATATTTCTATCGCATCGGTAAACTTACCATGTCTTCCACAAATGCTGGTGACGAGGCTTGCTACCACGTTTCATTCTCAGTCACGTTTTCCTAATCTCTGCCTACCCTCGTGGTTATCAGGCATGATATATTTCCAAAAGACATTGCACAACTATTTTACGCATTTTCACGATGACTTTGGACAAAAGGCTTTACCACCACTTCTACTTTGTATTGATACAAATTGATTCTTCGTCTTCTTCTTCATCGGCCTGTTAGTAGTCCACTGCTGGACATAAGTCTCTTTTAAGGCATGCTCGTGCGCGTTGCCGATTGTAGTGCCTACCAAACGCTATACACCTTAGACGCTTCTAACTAACATCGGCCTGGGCTTCGAGACACCTTTTACTTTAGTAGACTCTGTCGACTCCCACAGGAAGAGAGAACTGCGCTGCACCAACAGGAATAGAATTTATCAATGAAATTTATTGGTAATTGATTGTGCACACAAAAAAATGAGATAAAGAATATAATCTCACGTGCCCAATGGTTTTAATTTATTTCAAAAGTGCTTTAAGAAAGCTTAATATGGATTTACTTAGATTTACTTTTTACGAAACATCAAATGTACTTCTTGTGTTAAAAAACAGTACAATTAGACAATGATAAATCTCACGAGGCATTGAATCACCATTGTTCAATTTGTTTAAGGAGTACTTTAAGAAAGTTTCGTAAGGACGTGAATGTAGAGTTAAATTTCTAGAATATATCAAATGTTCTTCTTGTATTGTTTCTGTCCGTATGTAAAAATATGTCCAGTGATTTTAAACAGAGATGGCAATGGAGTGGTGAGAATTGTAATGGTCAGAGGGAATGCATGCGAATTTTGGATCCAAATCGCAGAAAGTGGTGGGTAATACGCGAGTATTAGGTGAGTATAGAGTATAGGCAAGCCCTACAATTTTTTTTAAATGGAAAAGAAGCAAACGTACTTGCGGCTCAGCTGATGGTAAGTGATTACCGACGTCCACCTACATCTGAAACACGAGAGGGGCTGCAGGTGCATTGCCGGCCTTAATGGATATTTGGGGGATGGAAGACAGGATGCGGAGGATAGAGGCAAGTGGGGCTCAAGTTACCACCCACCGAACACACAGAAGCACAAGATGCCTCTATTTCGCAACGGTATTCTGCGAGGTCATGTTACTAGCCCGGACGAGCCGACAGCAGCAGCGTGCTTGTGGTAATCTTTGAGCGAGGCCTATGATCAGCAGTGGACTTGTGTATATACATATATATATTCACGCCTTGTTCCCAACGGGGTAGGCAGATACAATCTTCTTGCACTTGCTACGGTCCTGACATACGTCTTTCGCTTCTTCCACTTTCATCAATCTTCGCATGCATGCTCGTTGGTTTAGAGTACACTTGACCTGGCCTTTTTTCAGAACGTCTCCGATTTGATCGTGAAATGTTCGCCTAGGTCTTCTTCTCCCGACTCTACCATTTACACTCGCCTCGCTAACGATTATGACTGTTTTTTTTTTAAATGCTATCTAACTAACATTACTAATATTCCTGTTAACCTTCCAACTATGGGTTAGAGCTTGTATCTGGAGTGGTTCACGACAATAGTCGAATGGCAGGCTCGAACCTGCGACGTCACGTTTCGCAGTTCGCACCCTAACCCGTTAGGCTATTGGTCTGAAATATTGTTAAAAAAAGGTTCTCGAGTGGCAGCCGCGTACAGGCAAACGCAGTGTAGGACGACCCACCACAAGATGGAGTGACGACCTGCGCAGTGTTGCGGGAAGTCGATGGACGCAGGTGGCACAGGACCGAGCTTCGTGGCAATCTTTGGGGGAGGCCTATGTTCAGCAGTGGACTTCTGATAGGCTGAAATGATGAAATGATGATGATGATTGTTAAAAATGTGGATAAGTGGGTAAACATTATTCACATCACATTTTTTCCAGTTTAATTAATATCGTAATTTAAAATAAGTAAGTAAGAACTACGTAATGTGTTATTTGGAACTACGTTCACGCCTGTAAGCTCAAGTGTTGTTATGTTAGGAATTAGGATGTCTGCTTGACCGCCGATAACTTGACCTCAGGGTGGGAAGTGGCGTAAGGGTGGAAAATGTTATAACAAATGTTAGATATCGACGCTCTGTCTGTGGAAGCAGATAATTTTTAAAACATTTAGCTCGTTATGGAGCACGCGCGTTGGTCTTTGTTTTATCTAGCTCTAGCCGTCAATTTATTAGTTAATTATTAATAATTGTATTTACAATTTCTGACTTAATTATGACATTACCCAATTCTGACATTTTATATTTCTTTGATAGTTAAGTATTATTAATAATATACTTTTAACCATGTTAAACACGTGGAATTGATATAATGCTGGTCTATATTTTTATAATTTTTAATTTCTTAAATCTAACTAAGAATGTTACCATCTACAGCATGTACCATTTTAGCGAAAAACTTGTTATATTATTATTATTATCAATGCATTTTTTTATTCACCATCTGTCGGATGCCGTGAATCAAGGCCTTGCCATTAGTCGTCTCACACCAGGAGGGACAAAGCTGTTGAAGATTTTCGTAGTTCTGTGGTAAGTAATTTTTGTATGAAAGTTTGCAAACCAAACATCTGATGGTACCAGAGCATATGAGCATGAGAGGGGTTTTTGAGACGGGTTGGAGTAGAGGGGAGTTTGCCTCTGGTTGTACCTTGTAGGTATCCCATTCACCGAACGAAATGCAGAAGCACTAGAAGCCTCTTCTTCACGCCGGTATTCCGCGAAGCCGTAGCACTACCCAGTCGAGCCTGCCTATTCGAGCTACAGCAAAAGTCGCCGCTTGGCTGTACCACAGATGATAATTTTATAACACGTAAAAAAAAATTGTATCTTTTATGCGATTACTGAACGCACATTTCGAAATTAATCTTCTCAACCCCGTTGGTACACGGACGCACATAACAACTTCACCCTTATAGGGGTTGTTATAACAAACTGTCAAGAGCAGACATGCTCACCCAGGTCCTTTGTCGTCACCATCCGATTTAACTTATCCTCTCAAATCTCTTGAACTATATTAGGTTGCTTTGGGAGGTTGACAGCGAGTAGTGTTGCGCTCTGAATAAATTGATTTTTATTGAATTTAACTAGTTTTTAAAGTTATAGTAGTGACTACGTGCACTTATATGCATCGGGACACGGTGTAATTTATCATAAGTGTGGTGAAACTCAGTAAATAGTGATAACAGTGTAAAATAAGACTACTATCAGTACATAAAACTACCCTTTAATTATTTTTGTAACAGCAGAAGACATTGTGAACTTATAAACTTATTTAAACCTTTTTTATTTTTTTATATTTTTGCAAACAATTTGCATGGTGCTAAATAAGTTTTAATTAACTTACTTTTTAAAAATTAATTACAACCAAAAACTGTGTCTGTCTTTATTGTGCCATCTACTGGGCATTGGTTGCGCCGCGCATTATATCGATCAATTTCAATAAAATGGCAAAGTGTGGAGCTTGCGGCCGCTACCTGTCGGCGACAGATGGCATCACCTGTGGCAAATGTGATTTTGCGTATCATCGGGGCTGTCTTAACCTGTCTGAAAAGACCAAGGTATCATCTTCATGGATGTGTCCCGCTTGCAAAATAAAGTTCCCCGTACTGGGGACAACTCTAATACACCCGCGAAGGCTCAAGATGTCGGAGACAGTAGTCCCATCCATAAAACCATAGATATAGGTTTGGAAATACGCCTGTTTAGAAATGAGCTTGGTGCTATGAGGAATGAGTTGAAAGAGGTCAGGGACAGTGTTACTTTGCTGACGGACACAGTTCTCGCATGCAATAAAAATTTGGAGGAAATTGATAATAGGGTCACCAAGTTAGAGAATCGCTTTGAAGAACGCGTGAATAAGTGCGACACCAAGGAACTCGAGGATACAATTGGCGAACTAAGGATCCAACTTAATGAGAGGGATCAGGACCTTTTAGCCAACGACCTGGAATTATCTGGATTACCGGAGCAAAAGGCCGAGAATGCGAACACCGAAACACCGTGATGTTATGCGCTAAAAAGTTAGTTCTTGATATTGATCACCGTGAGATAGTTCATGCTGAGCGTGTCGGTACATTACGTACACCCAGCCATAGTATCACTAGTGCCCAAGATAGTACGCCTTCCGGACCACGTAGAATTGTGGTACGGATGAGTCGACGAGCGTTGAAAGACGAATTTCTACGTTCTGCACGTGTGCGGCGCTCCGTAACCACTGAATCACTGGGGCTGCCCGGAGAGCCGCGTACATTCTATGTGAATGAGCGGCTCACTCCGGTTAATAGAAAGCTGTTTGGTAAGACACGTGAGGCAGCCAAGAAAGCGAATTGGCGCTACGTATGGACGAAGGGTGGTCGCATATTTGTGAGAAAAGAAGATGGAAAGCCCGTAACCCGCATTCGGTCCGATATAGACCTTAATCGTGTTTTTTGTTAATTTCGAGTTAGTTTTTTATTTAAATATGAATGTGTATTATATTTGCTTTTTTAATAGTGAGCGTAGAATTGGGATTTTAAAAACTATATTTTTAATTTTAGTTGAGTTAATTTTATGGGTAACAATGACGTGCTGTAAACATATGCATGTTGTTATACAACAGCGTAGCTTATACAACTTATCGAAGGCGTTATTATTATTATTTTTGTAAGACTTTTCTTTTATTTAGGCAGCTCAGTATTTATATTATTTCATACAGAGAATCATGTGTTTTCTGTAAAAATATATTTTAAATTTTGTTATTGAAATAAATAGTCTTGAAGGTATTTGTGTGTGTTGCGTGTGTGTTCACAACACACGTATTCGAAATTTAATTGTTCCGTCTACCTGCGGGCTGCCGGCGCCTGCACGGTATTTGTCATGTTTTTTATTATTCCTACTCAAATATAATTTCGCGTTACTGTTCGGTTATAATAAAAGTATATGTGGTTATAATTTACACTTACATTATTTTATTGCTGCCAATTATATTTATACTTTATCAATGCTGATATTTAATTACACAAATTTAAGATTTCATATAGGTATTATATATTTTATGTTGTATTTCATAACTATAATATTTTGTAGACAAACGGTATTTTTAACCATAAGAACTTTCGTACCTTTTTTACATATTCATTATTGCCTATTTACCGGATATCAATGAATAAATCTAGGTACTTGAAAGTTGGCTTTCTTAATGCAGGTTCGTTAGGTACTAAGCATGATGAATTCCTCGCCGCTATGAGTCGGCACGAAGTCGATCTCATGGCAATAAATGAGACATGGCTCCGGGAGGGGAGGAGGGCGCGCCCCGCGCGTGCCCGGCTACCGGCTGCGTCACGTGCCGCGACCGCTCTCCGTGCGCGCTGGCCGCGGAGGAGGTGTAGGCTTCTACGTCAAAGGGGATTTAATACACGGATGTTATGCACTCCATACCACAATTCTGTAGAGGAAATATGGTTGTGCTTAACCGTAAATTCAAAAGTATCGTGATCGGTATGGCTTACCGACCGCCATGGCTCAACATCGACATTTTCTGGATGCAATAACTGACAGTATTAGCACCTTTTCATATGATTATATTCTTTTATTGGGAGATTTTAATATTAACCTACTTAACCCAGATGACACGAAGACCAAACGTTTTTTAGAATTTATAAATTATTTAAATATCCAACAATTAATTGATTCGCCCACTCATGTTACTGAAACCAGCCAAACACTTATAGATGTTATATGTACGGATGCAACTTCGCGAAAGGTGACTATTAATCATATTGACGATTTAAGTAGTCACGCCTTTCTTACGTGCGAGATATATGTAAAAAAAGATAAAATACCCCCCCGAACGATAATATATCGTCCCCTTAATGATATTCTGCCCGATTATTTTGAACATGATCTCCAGTTAATCCCATGGACAAATATAAATCGTATGGTTAACATAAATGAAATGACGGAAATATTTAGTTCCTGGATTATACACTTATTTGACTTGCATGCTCCTATTAAATCGGTTGTATTGAGGGACCGTCCTTGTCCCTGGATAACCGAGAATATTAAATTCATGATGAACTTACGAGATGAAGCACGTAATAGATATCGATGCTCGCAGTTGCCGCACCATAAGGATTACTATAAACAAATGAAGCACCAAGTTAATATCGCGCTATACTACGAAAAAAAGGCTTACTACAATACTTTCATTAACTGCAATATTAACAACCCGAAGAAATTGTGGTCTAATCTGAAGGCATACTCGCTTCCGCCAAAAAATGATACTCAATTACCACTACAATTAATGGATCCAGAATTAATTAATGCTCATTTCCTCAACATACCAGGATCATGTAGCGTGAGTATATCAGACTTAACGTATTTTGAATTTGATAGATTCGGCTCTGGGAGTTTTTGTCTGGAACCAGTATCTCAGGACGCCATCTTAAATATAATCAAGTCCTTAAAATCGAACGCATTAGGAGTGGATGGTATATCGATCAATATGGTATTGATGACACTCCTCAGAGTTTGGATACTATTACAGCGTTAATTAACCGGTCAATTAGTACGAACAAATTTCCTGATATCTGGAAAAGAGCTCTAATACGTCCTCTCCCTAAGAAAGCGAACCCTGAAGATGTCAAAGATTTAAGACCTATAAGCTTACTACCTTGTTTATCAAAAATTCTGGAGAAAGTGGTATGTAAGCAAATAACATCTTATCTGGAAGACAACTGTATTTTACCTGATCTTCAATCAGGCTTCAGGAAGGACGAAGTACGGCGACTGCGCTCTCTGATGTAGTAGGCAACGTATTAGAGGCTCAAGATGCAGGAAAGGGAACTGTACTTGTATTACTAGACTATTCCAGAGCATTTGATACAATCAATACGGCTCTACTTCTGTCCAAAATGGCTTACTATGGATTTGACCCAAACACAATAAAATGGTTTGACAGCTACCTCGAAGGACGATCCCAACAAATAATAATTAATAAAGAAAATGGCCAGAATTGTATGTCATCTCCGCAGCGGGTTACGAGAGGCGTCCCTCAGGGATCTATTTTGGGACCTGTGTTGTATGCGTTGTATACATCTGACATTAGCAATTGCTTTGAAAATTGTAAATACCACATATATGCAGATGACACGCAGATATATACCTCCTTTAACCCTAGTCATGCTAAAGAAGCGATAAAAGGCCTTAATGAAGATTTAGATAGAATAGTGAAGTGGTCCGAGAGAAATTCCCTAGTTTTGAACCCGTCAAAACAAAATACTTAGTTTGTGGAACTAAAAAACAGATAGGTAAAATTAACGACTTTGATCCTAAATTATATATTAAAGGAACAGCATTGGAAAGGGTCGAAATAGCTCGTAATTTAGGAATTGTAGTAAGCCCTGACTTACGATTTGAAAATCACATTGCAGGTATTGTCAAAACTGTTTCTACCGGTTAAAAATCTTATATAAGATGCGTGGGTACCTAAGTATAGAATTACGGAAGAGATTATCCGACACACTAATTCTATCGAAATTTAATTATGCTGACATTGTTTATGGGCCGTGTTTACTGTCACGTACCGCACATCTTATACAAAGGGTTCAAAATGCCTGCGTAAGATTTTGCTTTACTGTGCCGCCCAGAGGTCATGTAAGTCCATTCCTCAATGAGAGTAACAGTCTTAAAATGGCTGCCAGACGCAAGCTCCACTTTGCTTGTTCTCTCTTTGGCGTTATTAAAACTAAAAACCCAAAGTATCTCTACAGCAAACTAGACTGGTGCCGGGAACACAATAAGTATCTCACCCGCGCTTCTTCTTACTTGTTAAGTGTTCCTCGGCATAGTTCTTCGGCTTTCAGAGGTAGTTATAAGTATGCTGCCACCCACTGTTGGAATAATCTACCTCCACCATTGCGCGATCTTAAAACATTAGGAAACTTTAAAAGTAATTTAAAAAAACATTTAATAAACGAACAGAAGGGTACATGCTAATTTACAATCATTCAAAATTAATCTTATCTAATTAAATAATAAATAATAATTTTTTAATATTTCTTTACTGTAATTTACTGCACATTTTTATTTTAATTTATTTTTCTTTGTTTTCGTCACTGGCTTGCCACTGTTTCCTTAACGTCCCATAAAGAAGTTATAATTTGAATCCAGCATTCTGACTGTGTACACTCATTGTCTGTTCAACGGCATACCGCGTTCGCATATGTAGCAGTTATTTGTGGACAAAATTAATTAAATTTGTAGTCATTACATAATTTGATATTATCACACTTCGTTAATAACTTAATATAAATATATATATAATAACAGTAGATTAATGAAAAAAAAAAAAAAAAAAAACTACTCGCTTACTGCCCGTCCGCTGCGCACGGACACCGGGGGCCGACTGAAAATCAGCGCTGCGACACCTCGTGGCTCATGCTGAGACGGTCCTTTCCGCCGCTTCATCACAACACACACAAATTCCTTGTGATATATTCACTTTTTTTTTTTATAGCACAATTTATTTGTTTTTAATTTCCTGTTTTCATTTTCCCTTTCATATTCATAGTTTTTTTTATTTATTTTTTCTTGATTTGTTATTTTATAATTGTTATGTATCGCATATCATGTGCTGTGTTTAGATGTAAGTAAAGGAATAAATGTCTTTATGTCTTTATGTCTTTTTATATCCTCTGTACTGTTTATCACAATTTAAAAAATAAATTGATATTTTTTCATATTTATATTATTTTAAATTAGATGCACCTATCACCACATTCCTTCACGCCCTGGGTTGACTGTTAGAGAATGCCAAAAGGCATTAAGTCCGCCTTTTGGTGCAGACAATAAAGTATAAATAAATAAATAACAGAGGTTGTTTTATAAATGAATGTATAGAAATACTAAACTATATAGTACAGTATTAACCACATGCTCGGCGGTGAAGGTAAACATCTTGAGGAAGGCAAACATTGGAGTAGCCTGGTGTTCCCTTTCCCGGCTCCAAAAACCCTTTCAGATGTTTGAGAAGAAGGGTGTCAAATTTACAGGATGCTACTTTAATTTTTTTTTATTTCATGTATCTTCCTTGTAATGTTATTGATAAACACAATAGAGTCGTTAAATATAATGTCTTTTTTTACCTCACAGGGGTTGGTTTCAGGTTGTAAATGTCCTACTGCTGAACAAAGGCATCCTCTCCAGGAAGGCTCAGATGCTGTATTCGGTTTTCGCATGTCAACGAAATATTTTGTAACACACGTGCGTTTTCTTCACCGCCGAGCATGTCATTAATTGAACACTTAAAATTTCTATAAACGATTTCAGTGGTTCCGGCACCGGGAAACGAACCCGGGTCATTCCGCTCTATGAAACGAAAGCGACGATTGTTACGAGCTACGGTAAAGTGAGTCGATGGATGCAGGTGGTTCAGGACCGAGTAATTTCTGGGGGAGGCCTTTGTTCAGCAGAGTACCGTAGCGAACTAGACGCACCTTGTGCTTCTGGGTTTCGGAGATATATTCGGTAGAATTAGGAGCTTCCGTTCGGAGAGATATAGAGAGATCGTACTTAAAGAAGCGCAGAGGATTTCTTTCACTTCAAATTGTGTAATCTGCACCATCTTACCGTGCCTAATTAAGCTTCTCTATCCTTTGTTGTTATTGTTGTAATAAATTAAACATAAGTAACAAAATTATGTAATAGGTCGGTGAAAAGAGTTTTTTCGCAATTTAAGATATTTTTTAACATAGTTGGTTTACATTTGATTATAATAAATATGCGCCATTTTGTTCGATAACTTATGGCCGTTTTGTAGGCAATGACATAACACCATTGCTGTAGAAATTTTGGGACTTCTGATCAATAAACTGCGACAAGTACTTCTGACAGTTCTCTCATGATGTTAACCTAACACTACCTAAAGAATTGTGAAGATACCGTAACAGGTGCAACCGAAATCTGGGGGTGCAAGGTCAGGGTTACATGCTGGTTGCATCGACACTATCCGATCCTGTGCGTAGTCTGGATTTATCATGATGAATTACCACATCTTTCTTGTTAACAATTTCCGCTGTTTTTTCTCCATTTTTTTTTGCTAGAGTCTCATCAGCTGTTCACCGTAGAGATACGAATCGATATTTTTGGCCGGCGCTAAAAGCTCATAATGAACCATGTCCTTCCCTATCCCTCCATATCCCTCCACACACACAGCATCACCTTATACAGATACGACTACACGTTTCATTAGTTTTCTCTCGGTGGGCCCCTGTGGCAACCAAACATCGAGCTTTTTTGTATATCCAGACTTTTTCAAATCGGTCATGACTGTTGGCTGGAACTTGGTTGTGGTGTACCCCAAGGCGGTATACTTTCTTCCTTAGTCTTCTCAATTTTTATAAATTCCCTTACGTCTAGTATTGACTGTTCGTACCATCTATATGCTGATGACCTGCAGATTTACGTGCAGTCAGATATTAATAATCTTCATAACGCGATTACTAACTTAAATAACAATCTAATAGCTGTCTGTGACTGGGTCATTACGCTTCGGAGTCTCTGTGAATCGTACGAAATGCCAAGCTATATTAGTGGGTAGCTCGCGAATGCTGGCTAAAGTAGATTTTACGAGTCTACCTCCTGTCTATTATAATAAGAATGTGATTCCCTTTTCGAGCTCTATCAAAAACCTTGGGTTTTTTTTGGTAACAACTTGAACTGGAGAAAACATGTTACCGAAGTTAGCCGTAGGGTCATGCCTCGCTACAAGTGCTCTACCGTCTTAAAAATTTTCTTCCCTTTGAAACTAAGCTTATGCTTGTCCAGACACTCATACTTCCTATTATTGATTATGCAGATGTGTGTTACTCTGACTTGAACAAAGATCTTCTTTACAAGCTAGAGCGCCTTGTTAATAACTGTATCAGGTATATTTTCAACCTTCGAAAGTATGATCATATCTCACAATACCGTTCTCGCCTTAAATGGCTCTCTCTGCAACAAACTCTTTTCTATCTTAAATGATGCTACCTCTCCTTCTTACCTAAAGGATAAATTTCAGTTTGTGTTTTCTACTCACGACCGGGTCCTTCGCTCTTCATCTAATCATAAGATTAGCATTCCGCAACACTTCACCGATTATGTTGGCAACTCCTTTACTGTTCAGGCTGCACTACTCTGGAATTCCTTGCCTGAAGACATTAGGAAAGTGTCCAGTAAGTTATCGTTCAAGAGACTGGTACGTGAACACCTCTTCAAGACATCCGTTCCCACTTAGTGGAATTGATATCATCGGTCATTGTAATTATAATAATATTTTGTATGCTGTATGTATGTGTATATACGTATATCTATGTGTGTGAATATGTATATATGTGAATATATATATATGTATTCATATTTGTTTATATGTATTCATTCCGTCTTTTTGTATATAATTGTATGTGTATTTTATATATTTATTTATGTATCTTTTCTTTTTTTTTTTAACAAATTTATTGTTCGGCACCCTTACTATATCTCTCCACGCCCCGGGTTGACTGGCAGAGAATGCCAAGAGGCATTAAGTCCGCCCTTTATAATACTATGTTTAAAGGTATTTAAATAAAGTTTAAATAAATTAAAAATAAATAAACTTTTTTTTTTTTTTATAGAAGAAGGGGGCAAACGAGCGTGCGGCTCACCTGATGGTAAGTGATCACCGACGCCCACGAACATCCACAACACCAGAGGAGCTACAGATGCGCTGCCGGCCTTTAAGGAAGGAATAAGCTCTTTTCTTGAAGGTCCCTAAGTCGTAACTGTTCGGAAATACTGCTGGCGACAGCTGATTATATAATTTAATATTATTAACTGTCAAGCCCTATCTATATATAGCCTCTTCGGTTATGTCGTAACCACTAATATGCCGGTCTTGCTCCACTTCATCATGAATATCATCGACTTTATCCGTAACAGGTCGATCAGAGCTAGCTTCATCTTCGACATCAAAATTCCCGGACTTGAAAACGCTTGAACCAATTTCGTGCTACTCTTACTGGAACTGCGTTAAGTCCATAAACGTCCCAAATTTCTTTCGCGGCTTGTGTCGCGTTTTTCCCATTTTTGTAATAATACTTCAAAATGTATCGAATTTCTTCGTTAGATTCATTCATTTCGGCGGATTGAAAAACAATAGAAAAATGGGCGGGAAAACGTTATGACTTTTTATTTTTCTATTTTAAGAACGTCATCTATTTAATGGTATCAAAATCAGCCAGATACAAGCAGTACAATCAAAGAGATTTTAACTGCAACTTTTTACTTATAAAATACGAATAAACCTATAAATTCCCCCGGCCATATAAAAATATTAAACAGAACCCCTACCCCTCACTACACTACTACGTCAGTCTTATCTTCACAGTGCCAGGCTGTCCATTTGTAGCGATGCAATGAATGTGCCACTTATCTACGGTCAAGCAGTAGCCCTAAGAAAACACAAGCATTAAGCAGACCCTTCAGGAAAGTAAAAATGTAATTTTGTCCGTGTTTACACTCTCTCACAGAGCCAAGATGTTGAAGGGGTTGAGCGCTCGCTTAAATATCTTTATAGACGAGTGTAGGATTTGATTTCCTTTATCGACACTATAAAAATTTTTTGCAATTATAAGTGGAAGGACATAATGAGTAATACATATGTACATATATGTGTTTATATTTTTTTTTTATGGGACTGGGTGGTACTTGGTAGTGCCACGGCCTCGCAGAATACCGGTGCGAAGTAGAGCAATCTTGTGCTTCTGCGTTTTGTACGGTGAGTTAGGTATTTGGACCTCTCTCCCCCCTTTCAATCATCCCTCCCATCTCCCAAATAGGAAGAGGCCCGCATCGTAGCAGCAGCTCCACTGGTGTTGCGGGTACGTGGGTTTTTTTTTATGCGATAGGCGGCAAACGAGCAAGCGGTTCGCCTGATGGTAAGTGATTACCGTCGCTCACGTGTCGGTAATCCCACCATTCCAACAGAAAAAAACGGTATTAAAGTTATCTGATATATTTAATATCCTATCTGTAGTTTGCTAGGCACCAGACCCCTCTTATATCCCTTCACTACGTTTGCGTTAAGTAGCTTTAAACCATTTTGACGGGAGACGTCGATCGGACACGTCGTGGATGCTCGTAAATTTGCACAAGCTTAGCTTTCACTTCAACGATTCGAACAGTTTAGTTAGAAACGGTTTAACCGTGTAACGTACCTGATTGCCTGACTTGACAAAGGTAATTATCGTTCTTACGGCTGAGAATAAAGAACTTACATTCATTCGTTTGGATCGCTTCATTCGTTTCCTTAATTTCTTTCGTTTCATTCATTTCGTTAATTTCGTTCATTTTGTTTGTATCGTTCATTTCGTTCATTTTGTTTGTTTCGTTCATTTCGGTTGTTTCGCTCGTTTCGGTCATATCGTTCATTTCGCTCATTTCATTCATTTCGGTCATATCGTTCATTTCATTCATTTCGGTCATATCGTTCATTTAATTCATTTCGTTCGTCATTCATTTCATTCATTCCATTCATTTCATTCATTCCATTCATTCCATTCATTTCATTCATTCCATTCATTCCATTCATTTCATTCATTCCATTCATACATTTCATGAATTCCATTCATTTCACTCATTTCATTCATTTCACTCATTTCATTCATTTCACTCATTTCACTCATTTCATTCATTTCACTCATTTCACTCATTTCACTCATTTCATTCATTTCATTCATTTCATTCATTTCATTCATTTCATTCATTTCATTCATTTCATTCATTTCATTCATTTCACTCATTTCATTCATTTCACTCATTTCATTCATTCCTCATTTCATTCATTCCTCATTTCATTCATTTCATTCATTCATTCATTTCATTCATTTCATTCATTTCACTCATTTCATCTATTTCATTCATTTCACTCATTTCATTCATTTCATCTATTTCACTCATTTCATCTATTTCATTCATTCTCATTCATTTCATCTATTTCATTCATTTCTATTCATTTCATTCATTTCGGTCATATCGTTCATTTCGTTCATTTCATTCATTTCATTCATTTCATTCATTTCATTCATTTCGTTCATTTCATTCATTTCATTCATTTCATTCATTTCATTCATTTCATTAGTTTCATTCGTTTCATTCGTTTCATTAGTTTCATTCGTTTCATTCGTTTCATTCATTTCATTCATTTCATTCATTTCATTCTGAATGTCACTCCAATGTTATCGCATAAGCGTTACACAAGAATACGGGAATGTAAAGAAGACAAGGAGTGGTAAGCCAGTTCCTTTGTGTTTGCAAGCAGCTGACAACTTCCGATGGAATTGAAACTGTTTGCTGTGGACGAAATCGTCCAGGAAGACATCATCATGCCGGAGTCGAACCTACAACCCGAAGCGCTGTTATCAATTGATAAAATATGGGAAAGTGAAGTAGCAGCCTGTAAATATCCCACTGTTGATCAAAGGCCTCCTCTCAACTTTTGAGAGGGTGTTCAGAGCGGATAAGGGTCCACAGCGCTGCTCCAATACGTGTTGGCGGGCTTTATAATTCTACAAAATGATATTTTGTATTATTTCTGCAATATGCAGGTTTCTTCGTGATGTTTTTTTTTACCGCTTAACTGGACGTCCTTAATTTGTTTGAAATTTATTCAAGGTAAAAAAAAAATACGAGCTGTTTTTATGAACGCTCGCTCGTGCTTACATCACGCGAGTAGCATAGGTAGTACCTATTTTATAATAAACTAATCATCAAGCTTGTCACAGACAGGGTTAGACAGAGAGCACACACTTGCATTTGGCATCTCATATCATCGTAGCCAAACGGATTTCCGCGAACCGCTTTTCGTCTCTCCGGGCACGCAGCGAAGCGATCTTCGATGGATTTCCACCCGAAGATTTCCAAGGTATTTCCCTTAGTTTCCACTTACGACACTTATTGAAAGAAAGTGGGTGACAGAATCTTACACCGCTGCCACACCGTATAACAAAATTGAAAGTGGCAGAAGTACCGTTTGTTTATACTAAATTTCTCGTCTACCTTCATACTTGGTAGAGCCAAGTGGCGGCTTTTGGTGATGAATGGGCCGCCTCGACAGGGTTGGCCTTCTTTCGGTGAGTGAGGTAACCGGAGGGCCACACTCCCTTCCCATCCCCCTCCTCATCCTCCTTCTCATCTCCCTAATACCATTAAAGACCTGCGGCACCGCTTGCTCGTTTGCCGACTTTCACGTAAAAAAAAAATACATTTTATTACATTAATAAAACGCACAAATAAGACTTGTCTGCCTATTATTAAATCATTTATTCTCGCAATAAATGCAAATAACCGAACGCCTTATGATGAAGGAGTGAATAAATAGCAGCGTTATCGAAATTTATTCATAGACATATCCCTCGCCTCTTAAATCTGTCTGTATGTCCGGACTATGAATGAACTATGAGGCGAATGAGTACTTATCATTTGTAGGTATCATTTGACAAACACAAACTTGTATGACCATAATTTGAAATATAAAGATCTCTCGTTATATTTCAACCTGCTGAAAGTCCGCTGTGGTCTCAACTCTTGGGATGATTCTACTAAGTGCTCGCTTTTCTAACCCACGTGCGTGGCGGACTCGTGGGAGTCTGTTGCCCACGTGGGGGTTGGAAGCCGTGTAGGAAGCTCCGGGTTATTACCCGTTGAGGAGTCGAGGAGATGTCCGCGACAGCGTTTCCGTTTCAGTCGATGCAAGCTCGATATGTCCCATCCATGCCTCCTTAGGGAAGGGCATACGTTTGATGTTTCCCCCACGTATATAAAGGTAGAGTAAGGAGTTTCACATTTTAACCATGGTAGAGTCGAGCGGCGGTTTTTGCTGCTGCTCGAACGGACGGGCTCAACCGGGTTGGTATCACGGCCTTCGTTCAGTGAGTGAGGTGACCGGAGGCCTACTCCCCCTCCTCTACCTCTCTCCCAAATACGCTTATAGACCGGCAAAGCACCTGTACCACCTCTAGTGTTGCAGATGTACGTGGGCGACAGTAATCACTTACCATCAGATGTTCCGCTTGCTCGTTTGCCGGCTTTCCCTTAAATAAAGAAAACCTATTTTACTTTCAATGGTTTATGATCGGATGACATTCCAAATGTTCGTTGAGAATGTATTTTAAACTAAATTTAATTCCGTACAATAGTATGAGTAAAATAATTTAATAATAAAGGGATTTACAATGGACATTACAGACAGACATTGTTACAATACTCGAAACGTGATTTACACGTCGAGGGACGAGGGAAGAAGCGAAAGACGTATCGTACAACGTACGACAGGACCGTAGCAAGTGGAAGAAGATTGTCTCTGCCTACCCCGTTGGGAACAAGGCGTGAATATATATATATATATAAATATCCAAATAAAGACGAAGCGAGGAGCTGTGAAAGACATCCGGAGTGCATTAGATAATTAGCTAGTTTCTCTTCTCTTGAAAATTTTATATTATAATCAAATTTGCGCCAATGATGTATTTATTTATTTCTTTTTTTATGAAAAATAGGCTTACGTTTGACCTCAATCTTGCCCGATGGAAGGCGAAGATGAGGCATAGGATGGTACACGCTTGCCTAGATGTCTGTTCACTTCACACTACTTTGTACATTAGAAGAAAGATTCATAAATATTTGAATAACCACTTTGAATATAGTTACTCTGGAGACTATACACTCCATAATAGTGTAGAGTCTTCATAATAGTTACCAAAATAATTTAAAAGACATTTAGAAACCAACTTCATTCTGTTATTTTTAGATGTCGGTGTGCGCGCGCATCGTAATAATTAACAAAACACTTAGAAACCAACTTCATCCTGTTGATTTTAGATGTCCGTGTGCGCGCGAATCGTTATAATTCACTCTCATAATTTTTCCCAAATGCGCCAAAAGAAATATAACTTCAAAATACGATGATCAAAAATAAATAAAGAATATATTTACCTTAACCTTCATACCTTATCTTACCTTAGCCGATCTTGATAGCGTCCGAAAAGTTAAAACGAAGTTAATACGAGACTATATATACTTAATTAAACATAATCACGCTGGGCCGTTGCAGTCGAAGGGTTAAAGTTAACCTTCGCAAATGACCGTTTTGCGGAGCGAATCTAATTGAGATTTACAGGTTAATTTGCCGGAGGTGGAAAGGGTGAATCATGACTGAGATCGAAATAATAACAACAAACAGTTGTTAAATGATTACAAACTTTTACATTCTTACAAGATGAACCGATCGCATAGAGTAATGAAAATCAAGAGCTACAATCATTTTCTTTTATTTTATTTTTTTTATAGGAAAGGCGCCAAACCAGCATTCGGTTGACCTGATGGTAAGTGATTTCCGTCGCCCTCGTACAACTGCAACACCAGAGGTGCTGCAGGTGCGTTGCCGGCCTTTAAGGGAAGATGGGAGGGAGCATGAGGAATGGAATGGGAGGGGAAGTGTGCCTTCGGTCAGCTCACTCACCGAATGAAACGCAGAAACATAAGATGCCTCTACTTAACGCCGGTATTCTGCGAGGCCGTGGTACTTGAGCAGCAGTAAAAACCGCTGCTTGGCTCTACCACGTGATGATTTTAATCTGTTATATGTTAATATTAGTTTTAAAACTAATAGTCTAACAGCGCTTTAAATGTGCTACTAATAAGCAAAAAACCTCCCATATTTAAGTGGGTTTTGGAGCCAAAATAAGACGTTACTCTACTTCAGCACATTAGGGTTGGCAGACTTCATTTGTGTCCTCGAAATATATTTTTGAAGTGATAACTTCTTATGGGAGGGCAGACCGCTTCGTTACGTAACGCGTTACGACGCCTGTCTGTGTGGCTTCCCTTTCTCTCACGCATACCACAGCGGTAGGCAGCCTCCTGCTCTCTCGCTCTAACCCACAGCGCTAGCCGTGTTTCGGACAGACGCTTCCCTCTCTCTCTACTCAGTGTTTAGTGTGCGATAGACATATACTGTTGACAGTGAGCATAGAAAATTGTAACTAAGAATAAAATATATTTTACAATTAATAAAAGATTTTATTAATAAATAACCTTTCCTTCATCATCATCATCATCATTTCAGCCTATCACAAGTCCACAGCTGAACATAGGCCTCCCCCAAAGATTGCCACGAAGCTCGGTCCTGAGCCACCTGCATCCTGCACCTTTCCTTACATTATCAATGTTAATATACATAAAATTTAAGGAATAACCCAAGCTTTTCTCGAGTTAAACAGTTTCAATATTAAATCAACTTAGATTAGTTTAAGTTATCACTTCTGTCGGGCGTCCCGAGACGGACACGTTTTTTCTATTTAATATTTGGAAGACATGCAGGTTTCATTGCGCTTATAATTCGAGTCGTGTCGACATTGGTACTCGCTACAGGCGTAACATAGTGGCACAATGTATACAATATTTTATAATTTTACGTAATTGTGCGTAGTATATTGAATAATTTAACCTTAGGCTCTATTTAAAAATCAGTCCCGCTTCATTTTGCTGCAACAGGGTCCCGATTTGACGTAACACATTTTTTTCTTTTTATACTTGTTCTATTAGGAACCGTGGTAGCACGGCCAGGGCGCTCACTTTAGTATCAAAGAGCGCGTGCAACTTGGGTTCGATCCCCGGTCACTACCGGCACCACTAAAATTGTTAATAACAATTTTAAGCGATGTATTCACCACGTGCTCGACGGTGAAGGGAAACATCTTCAGAATATTATTTCGATGATATGTGAAGCCCGCCAACCCGCACTGAAGCAGCGTGGCGGGCCCTTCTTGGCTCCAAGACCCTCTCAAATATTTGAGAACAGGCAGCCTTTGTCCAGCAGTGGACAGGCTGTCACTTTATTACTCATTCTAGTCTGTTATTCTTTTTTTTTTGTTTTGTTTTGTGTTATTAAATGAAGGAAGTATCAAAAGCTTTTCATACTTCCTCTCTCGCGTTTACATTTTAAATTACTTTCGAAACATAATTTTCGTAGCACGAAAGGACAGCATTTCGAGGTTCGTTTGAGTACAAAATGGCGGTAACATCTACCGAATACAATTGCAGTTTCATATTCGCATAAATTACAAACAAGCTCCACAAACTAACAAACGGACGTTCGCATTTTTTGCATGAACATTTCTGTTGTCATCATATTATATAATATTTAACGATGCTGTTGTAATTCAACTTTTACGCCTCGGTTCCTGAGTTCCAATGTCAGGCGTACATCATACGAATATTTGGTTTTTTCTAGTATCGTATCTTTGATTCTGCATTCTGAAAACTTGCTCTGATTTTGTCTTATAAGCATTGTAGAAGTAACGGGAAAGTAGACACGAGTAAATGTTTGCGCGTGCGCTTTCGGCGCTGTGACGTCACCTAGACGAAATTGTCTGAAATTGTGACAGTAGACGAACAGCTAACGCTCTATCCGAACTCTATCATCTCTGCCTACCTCTATGTGTGTCGGGCGTGAGATTTTTCACAAGCCCTTAGATATTTTTAACATCTCAAATGAGATGTACAGCTATCCTTACTTTCACGACTAATTTATATTTCGTCTTCTTCTTCATAGGCCTGTTAACAGTCCACTGCTGGACAAAGACCATTTACAAGGCACGCTTGCGCGAGTTGGCAATCGCAGGGCTAACCAAACGGTTTGTATCTAGAACTAGTAATACCTAACATCGGCAAAAACAAAGGCTTTATCTCAATAGATTCTCATGTAACCCACTTGATGGTGACACCATTGGTAAGAGAGAGACAAACATACTTCCCTACGCCACCTACATCACACAGATACAATTGGTTAATGAAATTCAATAGCCATTGATTATACTAGCGAAGTAAGATAAGAGAAACAGTACAAGAAGACAGAGACAAAGAATAATCTCACGAGTCAGTGGATTCAATTTGTTACAGATGTACTTAAAGAAAGCTTAGTGTGGACATGTCTGTTTTTTTTTCTGAGAACAGTGGTCAAAAGATCAATCGGCTCATCTGATGGTAAGTGATTACCGTCGCTAACGTACATCTGCAACATCAGAGGAGCTGCAGGAGCGTTGCCGACCTTAAAGGGTATTTGGGGGATGGGCGGGGGAGAGGGGAGGCGGCCTCTGTATACCTCAAACACCGAAAAAAACGCAGAAGCACATGAAGCTTCTACCTCACGCCGGTATTCAGCGAGGCCGTAGTACCTACCAACGGCAGAAGCCTTCGCTTGGCTCTACGACATACAAAATCTGTTGATTATCACATCAAGAATGATATATTCAGCTTGAATTATATCTGTACGTATGCAACGTAGTGATTTCAAATAAAAATAGCAACCTTTAGGAGAATATATGACGCAGACCGTCTAACAGTGCATTATGGCAGAAAGATATTCCCTTTAAAATGTTAATAGACTTACGCCTTCTTAAATGGCCTACTAATAGGCATAAACCCTCCCATATTTCAGAGGGTTTTGAAGTCAGAATAAGACGTTACCCTACTACAGTACATTAGGATTGCCAGAATTTATTTATGTCAACGAAATATATTTTTTTGAAGGCAAGAAATGCAGTCCTCATCACACTTATAATTTGAGTGGAAAACATCGGGAATTTATCGGCTATTGAGCTACCACGGCTAATGCTTTAATAATGCAAGTTCTTATTCGAGTTGGCCGACTCAGACTGGTGATGGGGGATTACCCTCTCATGTGCGAGCATCACCACGCTGGGCCGTCGCAGTACCAGTACTGCGACGGCCCAGCGTGGTGATGCTCTCTTGGAGAGGAGCAGTGGACCTCTTTGGGCTGATGAATATAATGAGGAAGGAGCGTGCCTTTCATGTCTGTTGATGGTAGCGAATATCTGTTACTAGCCCGCGATGAACTAAGGGGTGAGATGAAATCGTGTATGTGTTGTATACATAATATCATGGGGTTTAAACTGATCTTTGAACGTGGTAGAGCCAAGTGGAATGCTTTAGCTGCTGCTGGAATGGGCCAGCTCGACCGGGTTAGTACTACGACCTTGTAGAATACCGGCGTGAGGTAGAAGTATCTTGTGCGTTTTGTTCGGTGAGTTAGGTAACCGGAGGCACACTCCGCTCCTCCCCTGACCATCCTCAAATATCCTTAAAGGCTGTCAACGCACCTGCAGCTCCTTTACTGTTGCGGATGTACGCGGGCGATGGTAATCACTTACTATAGAAGTCAGATTAACAACTTCAATTATATCAGTACCTACACGTCCTATCTATACTTTCGTTCACGTCTGTACCCTCAAGTGTTATCTTAGGGTAGGTGCCTGACAGACGATAACTTGACCGCTGCGTGAGGAACAGTGAGAGGGTTGGAAGCGTAATAAAAATATCGGTTATCGACGCTCCGTCTATGGTTTTTTTTTTTAACATTTTGCTTATTAGAACCTATGGGGCTGATTTAATCCTACCTTTAAATCCTGTTAACTAACAGTTTAAGTGGATACAAAGCATCTCCAAATTTCATCTTCACCTGCTCGTGTTGGAGCCTGCTCTGCAACTAATGAAGTTTTATTTTTTTTATATAGAAGAAGGGGCCAAACGAGCATGCGGCTCACCTGATGGTAAGTGATCACCGACGCCCACGAACATCCACAACACCAGAGGAGCTACAGATGCGCTGCCGGCCTTTAAGGAAGGGATAGGCTCTTTTCTTGAAGGTCCTAACTGTTCGGAAATACTGCTGGCGACAGCTGATTCCACAAAGTCGAAGTGCGTGACAGAAAACTTCGATTAAAACGCACTGTGGTGGAATGCCAACCATCTAGGTGGTATCGAAAAAACTAATGAAGTTCTAGCGATCGTCCCATCCATTCGAATTTGCCAAACCCAAATCCCACATACTACTGATGGGGAGCAGTAACAGCACTGCGTTCACCGAACCGCTTGCCAAGCTTGGTGTGTATAGAAAAATCTTCCAAAGAAATGTCAGTAGGCTTTCGCTGGCGCTTTCATGTATATTATAGTATATAGTAGTATATATAGTATGTATAGGCGTCATGTATAATCAGCAATGGGCTAAAAGTAGATTTGTATTAATTGTCAAAGTGAATCGACGATCACAGTATCGGATGTGGGTTTGCGTATGAACTGCGTCGCGGTTAAAGAAAGAAAGATAGAAACATTTATTGCACAATAACAAACAAACATTGCAACACATTTAATAAAACAATTATTTAAACAAACAATGTTTAACGTTTGCAATGTGCCTCCTCTAGACGCGTTGCGCGGCGCACGGGGCCAGCAGACTGCACTCAGCGTGATGCTGGAGTTGAGACGAGACTACAGCGCTGGTTTTCTGAGGGCCTTTGTATCGAGCGACGTACGGACGTTCGTATAGATACGGGGAGAGTTATTTTCAACAATATTGTACATAGCTTAAGAAATTTCAGTAACAATAATCAAATGAAAACTAACTTAACTATAATCAAGGATAAATAGATTTAATAAATACAGCTTTGCATAATTGTGTCCATGAGCTACACCAGTTGTACTCTGTTCTGGAACTACACCCCACTACACAATTATGGCGTAATCGCATGTATGTAATAATTAAAATACAATTATCATATCAGTTACCATCCACCAGATAATTTTATTTTTTTTTTTTCTTTAAATTTAATATAATGAAATTTGTTAATAAAAATCAAAAAAAAATATTATTTTTTTATTCTTGTGCCTTCCTCCAATAGGCTCCTTGCCTGCACTCTCATTGGCTGAGACTGTTCGTCAGTGTCGTATGTCTATAACCATTGAGATACGTATATCTTATAACATATTTGGTTACGAGACGGGGTATTCCTGTTGGAAGTTTCCTCGCTATGTTTTCCCTCATCACCGAGCACGGGGTAAATTCAGCGCACAAAGTTGCTACTAACAATTGTAGTGGTGCCGGCATTGGAGAACCTTTTTTTTATGGCATAGAAGGCTAACGGCTCATCTGTTGGTAAGTGATTACCGTCGCCCACTTACACCAGAGGAGCAGCAGGCGCGTTGCCGGCCTTTAAGGATACTTGGGAGCTGGATGAGAAGATGAGGAGATCGGGGTGAGCGGAGAGGGATTGAACCTCCAGTTATCTCACTCACCGGACGAAACGCAGAAATATAAGATGTATTCTGCGAGGCAGCAAAAGCCGCTACTTAGGTCTACCGAGAGCATAAATAGATTGAACCCAGATCACTCGAACTCTGTGAAACCAAAGCGTCCGCCGTAACCACTAGGCTACCGAGGTTAGTTCCCATAGCGATGCAGTCTCACCAAGCGACAACTATAGTAAGTTTATATAAAAAATAAACTATGTATTTTTTATTCTGTGACGACACAAGGGTTGCTTTGTTACCTTTAAGCATCATAAGCAAGCGAGTTATTGCCTCTACGTGTGGGCCTCTACGTGTGGGCCTCTACGTGTGGGCCTCTACGCGTGGGCCTCTACGTGTGCGTGATAAAACGCAAGAATTTAAATTTACTGAAATAACAATGGAAACAGTGGCATTATTATTTCCGTTTGGCTGTCGGAAGTGAAGAATAGTGCCAACCCTGTCTGACCATGGGTGTCGTAAAAGACGACTAACGGTCAAAAGGTCTAACTATTGCTCGATACCACCGTGTGGTGGCGGTATAAGAGAACCTGCCATCCCGTCTCGTCCTATGGTTGTCGTCAAAGTCGATAGAGGGACAAATTTATATTAGGAGATGGGCAGCGGTATCTTCCTGCATTAGAATAAAAAAAAAAACTGCGCTTGCCATGCGTGGCAACTATGGTAACCCCCCCATGGAGCCATACTTTGGGGGAGGCCTGTGTTCAGCAGTGAACTTGTGATGGCTGAAATGATGATGATATTTAATATATGTGATTAGAATTTATACTATTTGCGAAAAAAATACGGTGATAGTGGAGTGGTTAGGAGATCTACTTCCGAATCAGGAGACTCGAGTTCGATCCCCTATGGGATACCATATAAGGTCTGGTGAAAAGTGAGTTGAAAAGATTCAAAATATCACGACCTCTGACCATTTTTTTCTTTTTTTAATGCTAAGTTTGTTACATCTTTTAAACAGCTCACTGTCTACCATATAATAAGTAGCTACTGCAGACCAAGGACACCTGCAAACAACTTCAATCGAAGAAGTTTACAGATGTGTTGTCATATCTGAGTTCTGTACTCCTATACCATTACAACTGGAAATCACGTACGCCCAACCTGGCAAATAGCTACCCTTTTCCTTCACACATTCATCTGTCATAAGACTATGCTTTACAGTAATTTAAAATTACCTTTAAAAGAGCCGTGGTAGTAGTGGTCAGGACGTTGACTTTTGTTTCATAGAGCGCGAGCGACCTGGGTTCGATCCCCGGTGCAGGCACCACTGAAAATTTTAACTGCTGTATTTAACATGTGCTCGGCGGTGAAGGGACAGATCGTGAGGAAACCTGCATGTCTGAGAAATAATAAAAAATATTATTTCAAGGAAATGTGAAGCACGCCAACCCGCACAGGAGCAGCATGGCGGACCTTTCCCTGCTCCAAAACTCCTTTCAGATATTTGAGAAGGAGGCCTTTGCTCAGCAGTGGGCACTCACAGGCTTTGCTTTACTTTTAATAGTACCTGTCGATGTGTAAATGACATTATGTTTAATTTAATAATTACACATCCGAAAACTTTCATTCTCTTAATGTTTTCTTATTAACTATGAGTAACAGTTGGTAAATTATATCAAAGGCTTTTAGGCAGTCTTAAAAGCTTCCGGATGCACTTAAAGTTACTTAAATCAATTTAAGTCTAGAACCTGTAGGCTGAAGCGCCTTGACTAGTTCAGCGGAAGATTTATGTGAAACGTGAACGGGTTCCTCTCTCTTTTTAAATTCACTTTAACCTTCATACGTCAGTGCTGGGCAAAGGCCTCTTTCTCAAATATCTCACAGGGTTTTTGGAACCGGGAAGGGTATGCAATGCTGCTCCAGTGCGGGTTTTGCGGGCTTCACGTATCCTCGAAATGATAATATTAATTATTTCTCAGACATGCAGGTTTCCTCGCGATGTTCTCCTTCACCGCCGTGCACGTGGTAAATACAGCACTTAATATTGTTTTAATTACTAGCGCTCTTTATTTATTTATTTGTTTAATCTTTATGCACTAGTTCGTACATATGGCGGACTTAATACATAGAGGCATTCTCTCCCAGTCAACCATTAGGCTAAGCAGAGATATATACATAATAGAGGCGATACCGCTAAGAGAAAAAAACCACTAAAACGATATAAATATCAAATTATAGACTTACAATAGATACATACATACATACATAGATACCATATATACATAGAATAATATACATGTCATGACAAACAACTAAAGCGGCACAATAACAAACAGCAGCACCAGTACAGACTTGTAACATTTCTGTGCCCTTTTTATGCCCTTACCACTAGGCTGAACGTATTTATTATCGGTGATCAGAGCCTCGTCTCTTGGGTGAGCCAGGGTGCACCGTGTGAATATGAGCGTTGATGGTAGGAGAAAAAGGTACCTTCCATCTTACCCCCTTTTATTCTTCTTCTTCTGTAGATGAATCAGTATATGGATTCATGTACTTTTTATATCGAAGTCCGCTGATATATAGCGAGTCAAATTGCTATTAAAAGGGATCGAACCCAGGTCACTCGCGCTCTATGAAACTAAAGCGAGCGCCCTGACCACTAGGCTACCACGGTTCATACAAAAAATAAAAAAATGACCGATAGCCCAATGGGTTAGGGTGCGGACTACGAAACATGACGTCGTAAGTTGTCGTGAACCCACTCCAGATACAAGCTGTGAGGCTTAGTTGGAGGGTTAACAAGAATAAGGGTAATGTAACTTAATAAAGATATTATGAGGGATATTAGAGTAAGGCGAGGAGAGGAAATTTTTTAAATACCACGACCTCGCAGAATACCGGCGTGAAGTAGAGGCATCTTGTGCTTCGTTCGGTGAGTGAGGTAACCGGAGGCCCACCACCCATCCCCATCCTTATCCTCCATCCCATCTCCCAAATACCCTTAAAGGCCGTCAACGCACCTGCAGCTGCAGCAGCAGTGTTGCAGATCTACATGGGCGACGGTAATCACTTACCATCAGGTGAACCGATTGCTCGTTTGCCGCCTTTCTCATAAAAAAAAAGGAAGACCTAGGCGAATATTTCACGATCAACGTTCTGGAAAAGGCCAGGTCTAGAGTACTCTAAAGCAACGAGCATGCATGCGAAGATTGATAAATGTGGAAGAAGCGAAAGACGTATGTCAGGACCGTAGCAAGTGGAAGAGGTTCTTCTCTGCCTACCCCGTGGGGAACAAGGCGTGAATATATACATACACACATAGCATTGCTTGTTTTCTTCAAAACAAAAAAATTAATAAAAGTTATATTGTACATTTGAATGCAATTACGATAAATAGTTACGAATTTTTTTTAATACTTTTCGTTCTCATACGGCATTTTAGGTTACGATTATGGAAGTGTTCAATACAAACACCCCTCCAACACCCATCTTTCCTTTATGCAGCATCTTTGTTCTTTATGTTTCAAGGGATTGCAATTTTATTCATAGAAGTTTCCGCCCTTCGGCCACAAAGGAACCTCGAGTACGGTGCAATCGAGAATCGTAAAGCGTAAAATTAATTTTGAAAATGTAATTGTTTATAAACGTCTCTGTGCTGTGTGAAAATATCTCAATACGAGAGTGTTTTACAACCGGGTAGAGTTTCTAAATGTTTTGAATATTAAGTTAATTCTATGTTAAACGTTTAAGTCGCGATGTCCCTTCACCATCCAGCGCGTGATAAATTTAGCATTCCAATTGGCAATTAACAATAAGAGTGTAGTCGGCTATTGGGAACGAACCCAGGTCGCTGGTACTATGAAACTTAAAGCGAGCGCCCGACCATTAGACTACCACGGCTCTGTTCTATCACGTTACCTAATGTCTAATTATTACATATAAATATATAAAATCCTTAAGCGGCTCCACTACCTTTATCTCGACAACGAAATGAGGAAAGTGTGTGTAAAAGAGAGAGAGAGAGAACTTTGATATGTGTGGGTAATTCTGATGACCAAAATGAGATTATTTTTTCTGTTGGTTATAATTTTTTGGTTAAAAAAGTTTTTGACATACCTAGACAACCTATTTTCCTTCAAAACTGATTTTACATATATTAATATAATAATTTAAATATCTATGTATTTTTATAACAAAGAATTATGTTAACAAATGAAACCTTTTTTTTTAATTATGTAAACACATTAAAACATTAAAACATAGTACTTCTACAGGGGCACTACTTATTCCATACATTGAAATTTCTTACAGGAATTTTATTGAAATAAAAACTTTAGCATAATTTTTGTAAAGAATGTGTACCAGTATATCAGTCATATCATGAGTAAGAGCTCTACTATTACTAATTTAGCAATCTTTACCAATTACATCTTCCGCAGCATGGACGAGAAAAAGCAGGTTGACGTAATCTTCACTGATTTCGAGAAGGCGTTCGATAGAGTGGATCATGACATACTGCTTCACAAGCTTCAGGCATTGGAAATAAGTGGTGACCTTCATAGATGGTTTATCTCATACATTACAAATAGAAGACAAGCTGTAGTAATTGGTGGTGCTCGAAGTGACTATGTAACTATTGGCTCAGGAGTCCCCCAAGGCTCATTACTTGGTCCTCTCCTGTATAATGTGTACTTGTATCACATAAACATATTTTATCAACTCCAAATATATAATGTTTGCAGATGACAAAAAAATCTTCTTAAAAATAAACGATATTACAGACTGTCACAAAATTCAGCATGATTTAAATATTTTATACGAATATTATGTAACAAATAGAATCTCTCTTAACACAGGTAAATGTTTCTAAATAACATTAACGCGTAAATCAAAACGAATGAATTTTTGCTACCAAATATTTAACACTCCGATCAATAAAGTAGATTTGGTGCGCGATTTCATCTAGCCTAACACCAAGGTTCCTTCTCCAGTCTTAATTATAATTGGAATTATGGATAGGATAATTAAGTAAAGTCCTGACATGCGATCTGCATGGCACGTCCGGAGGGCGAACAAAGGAAAATAGGGTCCAGAGATATGACGCAGAGGATGGGTTGTGCAAGATGTTATAAAGGAGACATAATAATCTAGTGTTCCTCCTGACTGCTATCTTACTTTATTTTTATGCACATTTGGTGACATAAAGGCGAAAAAACCCTTTTTTTAAGTTTCCGTTTCTACAAAAAGATTACTACCGGCGCCGAGCGTCAGGCTGTTACGCTAGTATATCTATAGAGAGGTTTGAAAATACGTGCGAAGATTTAACTTGAAAACGTAGGTAATAATTTAACCGCACGCCATCTTTTAAGCACCGTGAAAAAACCTCCATAAATATTAAATACAATACGTGACTATGACAGTTAAAAGGGCGCGAATAAAATATGAGTACTTTAGAAGCCGACATGTTAGAAAGAAGGCGGAGGCGACGAACTTTCTGCCACCCTTTTCAACATCAAGCACTAATATTACAGCCGCTGTAGCCTAGTTGATAGGGTGCTCGCTTTAGTTTCACAGAGCGCGAGTGACCTGGGTTCGATCCCCGGTGCCGGCACTACTGAAATTTTTAATAGCGATTTCACGTGCTATATTTTCCGCGTGCTCGACGTCGAAGGTAAACATTGTGAGGAAACCTGCATGTCTGAGAAATAATAAACAATATTATATCGAGGATATGTGAAGCCACAAACCCGCACTGGTGCTGCGTTGCAGACCCACTCATCATCAGCTCTCTCTCATAGTAAAAGCTTTTAGTAAGTTCGACTAGACAATTCAAAAAGGTTAATAGTGTCGGAAGCTGGAATCGAAATCAGATCACTTATACGCTATGGTTGAGCTACCGCGGCACGCCCTGCAAGCTTTATTATATTCGAGCATGTTAAGGAAGAGCCGTGGTAGTCTAGTGGTCAGGACGCTCACTTTAGTTTCATAGAGCGTAAGTGACCTGGGTTCGATCCCCGGTGCCGGCAGCACGAAAATTGTTAAGCAAGTGCTGTAGTTACCACGTGCTCAGTGGTGAACGAAACCTGCATGTCTGAGAAATAATAAAAATATTATTTCGAGCATATTTGAAGCTCGCCAACCCGCCCTGGAGACCCTCCCTGATACTCGTATTTGAGAAGGAGGCCCCTTTGCCCAGCAGTGGACACTTATAGGCTACTACTTTACTTTTTAATTTTATGTTAAGGAAGGCTTTATGAAGTCTCTTGCGAGTAGGCTGTGTAAGCTTCAATTAACTCATTCAAAGGAACAATTTGTGACGGTTACTAAAAGACTGTGAGAGCTTTTAGCGCAATTTAATTTTTTCTAATTTCAAGCACTATGTATAATGATTTTGTGACTTGACTCTTTTGTCGTGCATAAACAGCGACGTGACAACCATTGTTTGGAGGCTTATTTATTTCTTTCATTATTTAACAAATATTTAGAAACATTTGTATTGTTTCTTAGTCTATCTAACTAAGAGAGAGAGAGCAAAGTGGCGGCTTAGGTTCTTCCTCGAATGGGCCGGCTTATCCGGTGTAGTACCACGACTTCGGAGAATACCGGCGTGAGGTGGAGGCATCTTGAGCTTCTGCGTTTCGTTCGGTGAGTGAGGTAACCGGAGGCCCACTCCCCTTCCCCATCCCCCTCCCATTCTCCCTCCCATCTCCCAAATACCCTAAAAGGCCGGCAATGCACCTGCAGCACCTCTGGTGTTGCAGGTGTACGTGGGTGATGGTAATCACTTACCATCAGGTGAGCCGCTTGCTCGTGTGCCGCTTGCTCGTGTGCCGCCTTTCCCATAAAAAAAAGATACGAACCATTTGCTCCACATAAAATAATTGTTATATACGAAACTTACAGAGATATTCACCATCAGCAGTGATGAAAGTCCTGTGCTGACCATGTGTCTCTACTGGAAAGCGACAGAGACATGGCATCGCACTCAGCGTGCTGGGCAAGCGTGTTGGTGTACCAGCACCCACGTACTGGTGATCAACTTCTCATCAACGAGCTGTGCGGTCTTCGAAGCCACCGAGCAGAGCGGTGCCACGTGCGGGTGTAAGGTTAGCACATTTACGTGGTGGAGCCAAGCGGCGGCTTTTGCTTTCGAATGCCGCCGCTTGGCTCCACCCGCGGGGGCCGCCACGACCGGGTTTGTACCACGGCCTCGCTGGACACCGGCGTGAAGTAGCGGCAGCTTCTTGCTTCGCGCTCACCGTGCTGGGGTGAGCGTGTTGGTGTACCAGGTCCCTAGCACTGGTGACGCTACACCCCACCATCAACAATCTGTGAGACTTGGATTGGGTAAGCTCGGATGGCTTTGTCGCTCGCTACATGTCGGCGTCTCCGAAGCCACGTGTATTACCAAGCTGGCAGCGCCACGTACAGGTGTATGGTAAGCATTTCATATTCTGCTAGACACACCGTCGCAGGCGTGCGCCCACTTTTACGTCGCATTATAACGCACCACAACCATTTCGTAGTTATCGATATTTTTAATTTATCCTATACATCTGAATAAGAACAAGGACACACAAAACAAGCACACGCATGTAGAATATGCTAAACACAAAACAGCGAGAGAAGAATTGTTGCAAAGATTAAATATAAACGAATATGATTCATTATATTATTTTATTCACAAACTATACCAGCAGAACCAACATCAGAGGATGCAACATTTACTATTCATGCACGCATGCATCGGCAATGATTCTCCCGCATATATAAAATAATTAAAATACTTTTATTTTTGAAAAGAATACGTGCAATACTATTTAACTAACATCACTAATATTCCGGTTAACCCTCCAACTAAGCATTACAGCTTGTATCTGGAGTGCTTCACGACATTAGCCGAATGCGGCGGGCTCGAACCTGAGACGTCATGTTTCGCAGTCCGCACCCCTAACCCGTTAGGCTATTGGCGTTTTAAAAGTAGAGCAGATGAATGATGTAAGATGTAGATAATAAAATTATGTAACGCTTGGGCTCCAAATCCTTGGAGACAAAGGCCCTTCTGTTTATCTATTACTATGTTACCCTTCATCATCATCATCATCATCATTTCAGCTTCACAATTCCACTGCTGAACATAAATGGCTGAACAGGCCTCTCCCAAAAATTCCCACGAAGCTCGGTCCTGAGCCACCTGCATCCACCGACTTCCCGCAACACTGCGCATGTTACCCTTACGATAAATAAATAAAAAAGGCTATTTTCACTCACTCACTTATTATATTCAAAGATTAAAAAAAGTTATTTTCACTGCTTTATAGATTAAGTTACTCTATTAGAATTATATTACTAAGTAGCACCAAAGATTAAAAAATAAAATAAAAGTTATTTTAACTGCTTCATATTTAGATTAAGTTACTCTATTAAAATAGTTTTATAAGACCGCTCCAATTAAGTAATTAGATTCTTTAATTTTGAGTTTGCTTACGCTTTGCCGGAGGCTTAAGCGTGATCATAAAGTCAACAAGAGCACCGCGTAGCCTCAAATTCAACCCTTTGTCGTAGAATCAATATTTATTAGAGAAGCTGTGAGTGATGGGACCCGGTCATTTAGATATATCGATAACTTATTTCTACGTAAGAACTTGCATTATTAAAGCACGAGCCGTGGTAGCTCAGTAGCCGAAAGCTCTAAATCCTCCCCCTCCCTCCTCTGCCGACCTGTACTGAAGCAGCGTAACGGACTGGATATGACTCCAAAACCCGCTCAAAAATTTGCCCATTTCTCATAATTAAGATATTTAGAGGTTTTACTTATTTATAAGAAATATTACTAAGTCACTGGGTTAAATAATATTATTATAGGTCTAGATTTTCATTACTCTATGCGACATAGCTACAATTTATAAGAATATGGAAACTGTTTTTTTTTTTTAATACAAATCATACTTCTAATACTATTCTAAGTAAAATTTGTTTTTTTTAAATCTTCATTTACATATATAGATAGTATTGCCCTTTTATTATATTCATTCACATATATCGATAGGTTGTACTTCTGTACTCGTATTTATATCTAATGGTCTCCTCACTGCGTTCGTGCGGATCGACGCGTTTCAATTAGGCAAGACAAACAGACCGCATGACGAGACTTGTGTATGTTTTATTGTCACATTGGGTGCAAAAGATATCGTCACGAAATCTCCGAAACGTATACGATTTGGATCGTTGGTCTGGACACTAACACTGCGACAGGCTCGTCACCTGTCGCCATGCTCCACGTAAGCTCTTCTGAAAGTGGATTCAAAGGACTGAAAGCAGGCTAACTTCTGTCTGACCTGATGGACCAAGAAGACTTGCAGTTGCGTTGCTGACCTCGTGGGTTATGAGAGGGATCATGAGAAGGGACTTAGGCGGAGGGGGGGAGTGGACCTCCGAAAAGAGATGCTTAAGATATTTTACTATACAAAATTTTACTAACCAAAACCATAATCATAAAACAAGGTAGGAACCTCCTTGTATGTCTATGGAAACCTGTATCAGGAGATTCCTCTCATCCATAACCAAAATAAGGTAACTACAGTTCCAACAAATATGAACAATTAAGAAGAAAAAGATATTAATCTATGCGTGGCGCCCAAGATATATAACAAACTTCCGAATGAATTAAAGGAATTAAATACAAATCTATATAAGACAAGATTACGCAATACATTGATTCGAAAATGTAATTAAAATATTAATGAATTTCTGTTGGACCAATACTTCTGTTAATTTTATTTATCATTTGACTTCTGTTTTCTAATATTGACATTTTAATATCAATCTATTAATCTCTTGCCATGTTTAATATTAATGATTAAATAATGTGACAATCGTCTAGCGAATATTTAAATATTTGCACACTCTGTTGAATGGAGTAAAATATAGCGGAGCAATGTATAATTCACATCTGTAACATACCTATATTCCGAAAAAAGATGCCTCTACTTTACAACAATATTGTAACACTCACTTAATTAGTTGTATGATATTGTAACGTATGCCCGATAATGTCTCGTCAACCCTTACGTCTACGAATGACAGCTGAAAAGACTGAATCATCATCATCATCATCATTTCAGCCTATCAGAAGTCCACTGCTGAACATAGGCCTCCCCCAAAGATTGCCACGAAGCTCGGTCCTGAGCCACCTGCATCCATCGACTTCCCGCAACACTGCGCAGGTCGTCACTCCATCTTGTGGGGGGTCGTCCTACACTGCGTTTGCCTGTACGTGGCTGCCACTCGAGAACCTTTTTTCCCCAACGGTTGTCAGTTCTGCGAGCTATGTGGCCGGCCCATTGCCACTTCACAAGACTGAATAATGTCTCGTAAATTACAAGTCGATGTTAACAAAACTCTTTGATGGGTAAATAAGGGTGGCTGTACACTGGTTGAAATATAAGTATATTTTCTTTAAACAAATAATTTCGGGTATGTTCTTCCGGAATCAAATATAAGAAGACTATCGAAATTCGGGACCATATAAGGAGCACTGGAGTGCTCGAAGGACAGTTCAGTGGTGAATTCTGATGTGAGTGGAAGAGGATGATCCCGAAGAAAAGAAGAGGAGAAGGAAGAACGGAAACATTGGTTACTCTCAAGAAGACCCGTGGAAGATCGCGTGCGAGGGACAGCGCAGAAAGATATAATTTACACGTTGCGTTGCGGGTAATAATTTACACGTTGCGTTGCAGGTAATAATTTACACGTTGCGTTGCGGGCAATAATTTACGTTGCGTTGCAGGCAATAATTTACGTTGCGTTGCGGGCAATAATTTACGTTGCGTTGCAGGTAATAATTTACACGTTGTGTTGCAGGTAATAATTTACACGTTGCGTTGCGGGTAATAATTTACACGTTGCGTTGCAGGTAATAATTTACGTTGCGTTGCAGGTAATAATTTACACGTTGCGTTGCAGGTAATAATTTACGTTGCGTTGCAGGCAATAATTTACGTTGCGTTGCGGGTAATAATTTACGTTGCGTTGCAGGCAATAATTTACACGTTGTGTTGCAGGTAATAATTTACGTTGCGTTGCGGGCAATAATTTACGTTGCGTTGCAGGTAATAATTTACACGTTGCGTTGCGGGTAATAATTTACACGTTGCGTTGCGGGCAATAATTTACGTTGCGTTGCAGGTAATAATTTACACGTTGCGTTGCAGGCAATAATTTACACGTTGCGTTGCAGGTAATAATTTACGTTGCGTTGCAGGCAATAATTTACACGTTGCGTTGCGGGCAATAATTTACGTTGCGTTGCAGGCAATAATTTACGTTGCGTTGCGGGCAATAATTTACACGTTGCGTTGCAGGTAATAATTTACGTTGCGTTGCAGGTAATAATTTACACGTTGCGTTGCAGGTAATAATTTACACGTTGCGTTGCAGGTAATAATTTACACGTTGCGTTGCAGGCAATAATTTACGTTGCGTTGCAGGCAATAATTTACACGTTGCGTTGCGGGCAATAATTTACACGTTGCGTTGCAGGCAATAATTTACGTTGCGTTGCAGGCAATAATTTACACGTTGCGTTGCAGGTAATAATTTACACGTTGCGTTGCGGGTAATAATTTACACGTTGCGTTGCAGGCAATAATTTACGTTGCGTTGCAGGCAATAATTTACACGTTGCGTTGCAGGTAATAATTTACGTTGCGTTGCGGGCAATAATTTACACGTTGCGTTGCGGGCAATAATTTACGTTGCGTTGCGGGCAATAATTTACACGTTGCGTTGCAGGCAATAATTTACACGTTGCGTTGCAGGTAATAATTTACGTTGCGTTGCGGGTAATAATTTACACGTTGCGTTGCAGGTAATAATTTACACGTTGCGTTGCAGGTAATAATTTACGTTGCGTTGCGGGCAATAATTTACACGTTGCGTTGCAGGCAATAATTTACGTTGCGTTGCGGGCAATAATTTACGTTGCGTTGCAGGCAATAATTTACGTTGCGTTGCAGGTAATAATTTACGTTGCGTTGCGGGCAATAATTTACACGTTGCGTTGCGGGTAATAATTTACGTTGCGTTGCGGGCAATAATTTACGTTGCGTTGCAGGCAATAATTTACGTTGCGTTGCAGCTAACAATTTACACGTTGCGTTGCAGGTAATAATTTACACGTTGCGTTGCAGGCAATAATTTACACGTTGCGTTGCAGGCAATAATTTACACGTTGCGTTGCAGGCAATAATTTACACGTTGCGTTGCAGGCAATAATTTACACGTTGCGTTGCAGGCAATAATTTACACGTTGCGTTGCAGGCAATAATTTACACGTTGCGTTGCAGGCAATAATTTACACGTTGCGTTGCAGGCAATAATTTACACGTTGCGTTGCAGGCAATAATTTACACGTTGCGTTGCGGGTAATAATTTACGTTGCGTTGCGGGCAATAATTTACGTTGCGTTGCGGGCAATAATTTACGTTGCGTTGCAGGTAATAATTTACACGTTGCGTTGCAGGCAATAATTTACACGTTGCGTTGCAGGTAATAATTTACACGTTGCGTTGCAGGCAATAATTTACACGTTGCGTTGCGGGCAATAATTTACGTTGCGTTGCAGGTAATAATTTACGTTGCGTTGCGGGCAATAATTTACGTTGCGTTGCAGGCAATAATTTACGTTGCGTTGCGGGTAATAATTTACGTTGCGTTGCAGGCAATAATTTACACGTTGCGTTGCGGGCAATAATTTACGTTGCGTTGCGGGTAATAATTTACACGTTGCGTTGCAGGTAATAATTTACACGTTGCGTTGCGGGCAATAATTTACACGTTGCGTTGCAGGTAATAATTTACACGTTGCGTTGCAGGTAATAATTTACGTTGCGTTGCGGGTAATAATTTACACGTTGCGTTGCGGGTAATAATTTACGTTGCGTTGCAGGTAATAATTTACGTTGCGTTGCAGGCAATAATTTACGTTGCGTTGCGGGCAATAATTTACACGTTGCGTTGCAGGCAATAATTTACGTTGCGTTGCGGGCAATAATTTACACGTTGTGTTGCAGGTAATAATTTACACGTTGCGTTGCGGGCAATAATTTACGTTGCGTTGCAGGTAATAATTTACACGTTGCGCTGCAGGCAATAATTTATACGTTGCGTTGCAGGCAATAATTTACACGTTGCGCTGCAGGCAATAATTTACACGTTGCGTTGCGGGTAATAATTTACGTTGCGTTGCAGGTAATAATTTACGTTGCGTTGCAGGCACAATTTACACGTTGCGCTGCAGGCAATAATTTCATACGTTGCGTTGCAGGCAATAATTTACGTTGCGTTGCAGGCACAATTTACACGTTGCGTTGCGGGCAATAATTTACACGTTGTGTTGCAGGTAATAATTTACACGTTGCGTTGCGGGTAATAATTTACGTTGCGTTGCAGGCAATAATTTCATACGTTGCGTTGCAGGCACAATTTACACGTTGCGTTGCAGGTAATAATTTACGTTGCGTTGCAGGCAATAATTTATACGTTGCGTTGCAGGCAATAATTTCATACGTTGCGTTGCAGGTAATAATTTACGTTGCGTTGCAGGTAATAATTTACGTTGCGTTGCAGGCAATAATTTACGTTGCGTTGCGGGTAATAATTTACACGTTGCGTTGCAGGCAATAATTTACGTTGCGTTGCGGGTAATAATTTACACGTTGTGTTGCAGGTAATAATTTACACGTTGCGTTGCGGGCAATAATTTACGTTGCGTTGCAGGCACAATTTACACGTTGTGTTGCAGGTAATAATTTCATACGTTGCGTTGCAGGTAATAATTTACACGTTGCGTTGCAGGTAATAATTTACACGTTGCGTTGCGGGCAATAATTTACACGTTGCGCTGCAGGCAATAATTTACACGTTGCGTTGCGGGTAATAATTTACACGTTGCGCTGCAGGCAATAATTTCATACGTTGCGTTGCGGGCAATAATTTACACGTTGCGCTGCAGGCAATAATTTACGTTGCGTTGCAGGCAATAATTTATACGTTGCGTTGCAGGCACAATTTACACGTTGCGTTGCGGGCAATAATTTACACGTTGCGTTGCAGGCAATAATTTACACGTTGCGTTGCAGGTAATAATTTACACGTTGCGCTGCAGGCAATAATTTACACGTTGCGCTGCAGGCAATAATTTACACGTTGCGCTGCAGGCAATAATTTACACGTTGCGTTGCAGGCACAATTTACACGTTGCGCTGCAGGCAATAATTTACGTTGCGTTGCAGGTAATAATTTACACGTTGCGTTGCGGGTAATAATTTACACGTTGCGTTGCAGGCAATAATTTACACGTTGCGTTGCGGGTAATAATTTACGTTGCGTTGCAGGCAATAATTTACACGTTGCGTTGCAGGCAATAATTTACGTTGCGTTGCAGGCAATAATTTACACGTTGCGTTGCAGGCAATAATTTACGTTGCGTTGCAGGTAATAATTTACGTTGCGTTGCAGGCAATAATTTACACGTTGCGTTGCGGGCAATAATTTACACGTTGCGTTGCAGGCAATAATTTACACGTTGCGTTGCGGGTAATAATTTACACGTTGCGTTGCGGGTAATAATTTACGTTGCGTTGCAGGTAATAATTTACACGTTGCGTTGCGGGTAATAATTTACGTTGCGTTGCAGGCAATAATTTACACGTTGCGTTGCGGGCAATAATTTACACACGTTGCGTTGCAGGCAATAATTTACGTTGCGTTGCAGGCACAATTTACACGTTGCGTTGCAGGTAATAATTTACGTTGCGTTGCAGGTAATAATTTACACGTTGCGTTGCGGGCAATAATTTACACGT
The DNA here is from genome assembly GCA_029286595.1 of Bhutanitis thaidina. Classification (NCBI taxonomy): domain Eukaryota; kingdom Metazoa; phylum Arthropoda; class Insecta; order Lepidoptera; family Papilionidae; genus Bhutanitis; species Bhutanitis thaidina. The sequence continues at coordinate 1,880,255 of JAGSMS010000039.1, read as the reverse complement.
TGCGTTGCGGGCAATAATTTACGTTGCATTGCAGGCACTAATTTACACGTTGCGTTGCAGGCAATAATTTACACGTTGCGTTGCAGGCAATAATTTACACGTTGCGTTGCAGGTAACAATTTACCGTGCCCTTTCTTTCTTCCCGTCGGTATCGCAGGCGACGATTTAGGGAAAAGTCTGGATAATCTTAAGTTTGCCTTTAAAAATAACATCCGCAAACATTACAGAAATGTTGCAAGTCTGTACTAGTGCTGCAGTTTGTTATTGTGCCGCTTCAGTTGTTTGTCCTGACATGTATATTATTCTATGTATGTATGTATGTATGTATGTATGTATGTATGTATGTATGTATGTATCTATGTATGTATGTATGTATGTATGTATGTATCTATTGTAAGTATATATTTTGATATTTATATCCTTTTACTGGTTTTTTTCTCTTAGCAGTATCGCCTCTATTATGTATATATATATCTCTGCTTAGCCTAATGGTTGACTGGGAGAGAATGCCTCTATGCATTAAGTCCGCCATATGTACGAACTAGTGCATAAAGATTAAATAAATAAATCTTATAAGAATCTTCAAGAGAACATCCAGAGACGAAAAGTGGGTTTTGCGGAAGTATATTTCTCTACCCTCTGTCGTCTCAACACATCTTCGAAAAGTTATAGTTCCTAGGAGCTGCTCTTGACAGAATACTAAATTCCACTATCACCCAGATGTTTGGTAATTCACATCCGACACAAAAAACATCCGACTTTTTAATTCAAAAATGTTTTATGAGACACTAACGTCAATTATCTTATTAAAAGATCAACCAATTGTTCTATTTCCTAATTCAAAATCAAGATACAATTTCAAGCAAACTTTGAGTGTAATATATTCACGTTAACACTTACAAATACGAGGGAGCAGCGTGAAGTGTCCCGGGGATTGCTAATTAGAACGCAAATTGCTCTTTCGGTTCCGTGTTTTGGGTAAGAGAGAGAGAGAGAGATAGAGAAGATGTGAACTCTGTTGTGCGCTTTCAAATTCGAAGATGGTCGCAGGTTCAAGTCACGCTAGGTGCGAATATTTGAATGTTGAATATAAATATTTGTATCTTTTTCATCGATATATATTTGATAACTTTAAGATTGTTTAATCTATTTATTTATTTTAGGTTAAGCAGCAGTTTTTAACCTGATACGAAGTTTTCGAAAAGATTGGATCAAACAAATATAACTTAAAGCACAACCAATTATAGGTAAACTTCACATGCAAAGTAATATATTTTTTTTAAACGTGGTAGAGCAAAGCGGCGTTTTTGCCGCTGCTCGAATGGAACGGCTCGACCGGATTGGTACCACGGCCTCGCAGAATACCGGCGTGAAGCAGAGGCATCTTGTGCTTCTACGTTTCGTTCGGTGAGTGTGGTAACCGGAGGCCCCCACCTCCTGCCCATCCCCCTCCACATCCTCCCTCCCATCTCCTAAATACCCTTAAAGGCCGGCAACGCACCCACAGCACCCCTGGTGTTGTAGATGTACGTGGGCGACGGTAATCACTTACCATCAGGTGAACCGTTTGCTCGTTTGCCCACTTTTCTATAAAAAAAATCATTTAAATAAATAGCAAAGGTTGACGCCTTTCCCAAAATATAGAACGGGATAGAATTTAAGTTAAAATGTTTATAAATTAATTTACAATTACAAACTAATTAAAGTTACAAAAGGGTTAAATTAACTTGTTTTTTTCTAAATATAACCAGCGAGTCAGCGTGTATGTCTACATCAGCGGAAGCACTGTAAATGTTAGAAAGTCCATTCAACCGCGCTGCAGGAGAGATCGAACCCGGAACAGTTTTTCGTAGCGGAGGGGAAAAAGTAGCAAGCCTCTTTCTGGGGTACCTGATTGGAGCTCTGATTAGAAACATGCTCAGAAAATGTGGGCAATCAATTTGGTTTCGGAGTAATTTAAACAAAAACATCAGGTTTTATACGTGGTAGAGTCAAACGGCGGCTTTTACTGCTGCTCGAATGAGTCGACAAAACCGGGGTAGTGCCACTGCCTCGAAGACTACCGACGTGAAGTAGTGGGATTTTATGCTCCTGCGATTCGACCGGTGAGTGAAGTAACCGGAGACCCTCTCCCTCCTCCACATAGTCTGTATACAAGCATATATAGAGCCCCTCTCTGACCTCCGAAAGATTTGCAGGTAAATTCTACTACAGAAGAAGTCAAATAGCAGCCTGTAAGTGTTCTCTGCTGGGCAAAGGCCTCCTTCTCAAATATTTGAAAGAGTTTCAGAGCCGGGATGGGCCTGCCACCCTGCTCCAGTGCAGCTTAAGGGACTTCAAATATTTATTTATTTATTCTTTATTGTTAGCCTTAAGCTTAAGGTTACAATGGGCGGACTTAATGCCAAGTGGCATTCTCTACCAGTCAACCCTTGTTATGGTGAAAGGTGGTTGGCAGGTACAAGACAAAGAATAAAAAAAAACTCCAATAATACTAAGTTGATAAGTACATATAAACACACTATATAGTTAAATAAATATTTATAACATAAAACACACAAATACGTATACAAATATATAAAAAGATACATAAATAAATATATAATAAAAATCGTATGGTAATGGTAGTTGCGGATGTAGGAATGACTACGGAAGGAATCGCGGTAGGGCGGTGGGGGGGGGGGGGGCACATGGCGGTTATCCTAAAGGCTACCGACAGATGGCGGTATAACTATCTTAACTGCATCTAACACACGTTAGATGCAGTGTGAGGCACACGGTTCACGACACAACACGGTCAGACAGGAAAATCAAAATAATTTGTGTTTAGCTTCGACTGGGATTCAAACTCGGGAGCCGCAGCACAGCGGTCAGGTACGCTAACCGCCGCACGGGACTTTGTTGAGCGCTGTCCGTCGCGGCGTTTAGTGATGAGCCGTTCATCGATACCTGGCAGAAAGGATATAAATTAATTTGTTTGAAATGTGACGCACAAACGTAACTTGAATTAAATAAAATGTAAATATCTAAAATATTACGGTTTTGTTTACTTTATTGTATGCCGTATTACCGATGAACGAGGTAAACTTCTGCTTAATGTACTGTACAGTACAGTAAATACAATGAGAAGCGCACAGATGTTCTGTTCAACTTTAACAGCCGCCCATAGCCTAAAGGATTCAGGGTACGGACACTCCAGATACAAGCGGCGATGCTTAATTGCTGGGTTAACAGGAATATTAGTGATGTTACTTAAATAGTGTTCTTTTAAAAATAAAATTGGCAACGCATTTCGTATTCATTAATCTTTCTTTTGACTTGTCGAGCAGTTTACTAGAATTTATTCGCCATTATTTAACTAGAACTAAATTACAACACGGACAAAACAATCACAACTTTCATTGAGGAAACAACAGAGGTGTCTTATTATAAAATTTACATAATTAGATAACCAACCTCAGCAACACTTAAAAAAAGGCGTAAACGAAAATACTTTTCTGTAAACTAAAAAAAAAACTAGATTGTAGATTATTTGCGCTTTCCCAACATGTAAAATGTATGTATTATATGTTTATGTATAGTGTATTATGTATGTTATAAGTATGTAAGTATATTATAAAGGTTATACATTTAATTTATATTTATTATTTATTTTGAACCTGCCAACATGTTTTCTTTCTCACCCAGGGTTGACTGGTAGAGAATGCCAAAAGACATTAAGTCCGCCCATTGTATTCCTTTCTTTTTTTTAGGGACACAATAAAGAATAAATAAATAAAATGTGTACGAATAAAAATTAATTTGTTTGAAATGTGACGCACAAACGTAACTTGAATTAAATAAAATGTAAATATCTAAAATATTACGGTTTTGTTTACTTTATTGTATGCCGTATTACCGATGAACGAGGTAAACTTCTGCTTAATGTACTGTACAGTACAGTAAATACAATGAGAAGCGCACAGATGTTCTGTTCAACTTTAACAGCCGCCCATAGCCTAAAGGATTCAGGGTACGGACACTCCAGATACAAGCGGCGATGCTTAATTGCTGGGTTAACAGGAATATTAGTGATGTTACTTAAATAGTGTTCTTTTAAAAATAAAATTGGCAACGCATTTCGTATTCATTAATCTTTCTTTTGACTTGTCGAGCAGTTTACTAGAATTTATTCGCCATTATTTAACTAGAACTAAATTACAACACGGACAAAACAATCACAACTTTCATTGAGGAAACAACAGAGGTGTCTTATTATAAAATTTACATAATTAGATAACCAACCTCAGCAACACTTAAAAAAGGCGTAAACGAAAATACTTTTCTGTAAACTAAAAAAAAAAAAAAAAAAAAAAAAAAAAAAAAAAAAAAAAAAAAAAAAAAAAAAAAAAAAAAAAAAAAAAAAAAAAAAAAAAAAAAAAAAAAAAAAAAAAAAAAAAAAAAAAAAAAAAAAAAAAAAAAAAAAAAAAAAAAAAAAAAAAAAAAAAAAAAAAAACCCAATAATACTAAGTTGATAAGTACATATAAACACACTATATAATTAAATAAATATTTATAACATAAAACACACAAATACGTATACAAATATATAAAAGATACATAAATAAATATATAATAAAAATATTATTTCGTGGATATGTGACCCGCACTGGAGCAGCATGGCGGGCACTTCCCGGCTCCTAAACCCTCTCTGATACTCGCATTTGAGAAGGAGGCTTTTGTCCAGCAGTGGGCACTTACAGACTGCTACTTTACTCACTTTTATAAGATTCGCACATATCCGTGCTACGAATTTTTAAAATTTTGCACAAATTATAGCTATATATATTTACACAATGTGTTAATATAAGTTTATTCTGCAAATAAACAAAAATCTCACGGTATCCCCTCTATCCCTAGTCTACATAATCTCTACCTACTCCTGTTAAGCACTCACACCTGTAGTGAGTGCTTAACAGTGCTTAATGTGTAAAGGAGTTTATTATCTATTCAATATTGCCGTGATTAATTGAAGATATTTTTTTATTTGTATTAATCTGTGTTGTATTAGTCTAATGGTGAATATATATAGCGGTACGTGGTAGAGCCAAGCGGTAGCTTTTGCCGGCTCGACCGGGTTGTTACCACGGTCTCGCAGAATACCGGCGTGAAGTAAGTATGTAGGTTCGGTTAGAGATGTACCGGAGGCCTCCCCGCGCGCCCCTCCCTAGGGAAAGAGAAGGATGATGGGATCCTTCCCTTCCCCAACTCCAAAATATCCTTAAAGGCTGGCAACGCATCTGTACCTCCTCAGGTGTTGCAGATTTACGTGGACGATGGTAATCATTTAACAGCAGGTGAGCCGCTTGCTCACAACTGGGCCAAGGCCTCCTTCTCGAAAATCTAAGTGAGTGTAGAAGCCAGGTATGACCCGCCACGCTGCTCCACTGCGGGTTTGCGGGCTTCACATTTTTTTATTATTTAGAGGATATGCAGGTTTCCTCGCGATGATTAAGCCCAGGTCACTTGCGCTCTATGATACCAAAGTGAGCGCCCTGACCACTGGGCTGCCACGGTTCGGTGATAGTCGAACGGATTTAGGCCATCAGAGCCTCGTCTCTTGGTGAGCAGGGTGGACCGTGTGAAAATGATGGTCGACGGTAGGAGAAAAAGGTATCTTCCATCTTACCCCTTTTCTTCTTCTTCCTATACATGTATCAATACACGGATCCATATACTTTTTATATTAAAGTCCGTTGATACAAGCGCCAGACAATACTCTAATAGCGTCGCAAGGGGTAGTCGGACACTTAAATTCGTTTTTCGAAAGCTTCAGCCAGATGGCGCTGTTCGCTTTTATAACACGATGTGGTTTAGCATGAGAAAAATTAAGAAGTATGCAGAGTAATGTAAAAATGACTACTAGAACCATCAAACGAATATGACTTATAACTGACATGTGCAATTTTTGAAGCGTCTCCACTTCGAGGTGGGATGCGCGATATGACATTCAATCCTCAACACAAGTCATCAATAAAACAAAGGCGAGTCGTAAGAGGGGTACCTACTGAGGGACCTAGAGAGAGAGAGAGTGACCCTAACGTGTAAATAGTCGAATATAAAAACGTCAACTAATTTCTTAGTTGTATAAATCAGTTAATCGCACACGAAACAAAAAAAATTGTCCTATTAAAATGTTTTTAAAAAATATATCCAAAAAAAAAAAGGTTTTTTCGCCTGTTTTTTCTACCTCGTCCTCATTGCGAAAAATAAGTATTTAAGTAGTGAAGTAAGTAATAAGTAGATTAAGAGAAAAATACGATAAGTGAAATTTATGTTTCCCATCTCGATGGAAACGATTCGATTTGATTTTGTCGCAACTAAATAATTGTGTATCAATTCTATGATGAATACAAAAAGATAATAAAAATACATAAAGGCAAAACAATGAAAAAGAAAAATATTCAACAATTTTGTTTTATTCATTTATTTATTAATACTTAATTGTTAATACAAACAATGGGTGGAATTAATGCTCTTCGACTTTCCCCGCCAGACGTCCCTGGGTGAGGAAGAACTCCCTGTTTACAGGTGAGAATGTTAAAAACAAATAATGATCAATAATGAAAAAGAAATGTAAATTTAATTTTGCACAATATACTATACATACATGGCGTTTGCTTTCAAATAATGACGTCGGAGCAGAGTTTTAAATGAGTTTTTCTTCGGTGCTTTCTTGATGTCACGGGGGAAGGTGTTCGTTCTAGAGAAGTTTAACTAGAAAGGTAAAAGAATAAGTAAACAAAACCAGCACTAAACATACGTCGTGGAGAACAAATCTTCAGACCGTTTGAATCACGGGGCATTCTATAAAGACACGAATGAATAACATAAAAGTCATATTGTTTAATCTTTAAGTGTGGTGAAAACCGATGGTAAGTAATTTCTTAGTCTTGTGGTAAATGGCCATTAACATATAAGGGCGTAGATCTTGCAGTCTTTAATTATCCCGGCTTAACAGGAAGTCGATGGATGCAGGTGGCTCAGGACGGAGCTTCGTGGCAATCTTCGGGGTAGGCCTATGTTCAGCAGTGGATTTCTGATAGCCTGAAATGATGATGATGATGAACAGTTTTACAACAACTCTATAGTGGTTACACTGTTTTAACTCAACGGTTGTTGACATTGCTTTTACAGGACGGTAAAGGATGGAACTTCACTCCGATGACTTCTAAGCGGAAAAGGAGTTTTTATCAGCAAACAATATCACCATTTTTACCAGTTAATAATTTGGCCGAACATTCAATTTCAAAATTGCAAATTTCAGCGAATTACAAATTATATAACACAAAATTAATTATGCAAAACACGATTCGCTATAATTGAATAAAGGAAATCACTGGTCGCATTCAGAAGCCTTAATTAAAGACACCAGACATTTAGTAGAACGTTCAAACCTCGCGCGAGTTTATTTCAGAGAGATATTATGTAATTTGAACAATTTTGAAGTCGGGTGGAGATTGGGAATGAAGAAAATTGAAAACTTTGATATGAATTGATACGTTTTAAAGCTATTTAAAACGCATGATAGTCGAGTGGTTACGGACTTGCCACTGAATGAGGAGGCTCGAGTTTGATAGTGCTGGTTTAATAACAATGAGAATTTAAGTGTGGAGTGGTTGGCGGGTATATGATTCAGATGACCCGAGTTGAAGAGAAGAAGCAGATGTAGCGAGCCGTGGTGGCCTAGTGGTCAGGGCGCTCACTTTAGTTTCGTAGAGCGCGAGTGACCTGGGTTCGATCCCCGATGCCGGCACCACTAAAATTGTTAATAGCAATTTTAAGTGCTGTATTTACCACGTGCGATGAAGGAAAAAATCGTGAAATAAAAAAAAAATATGTATTATTTCGCGGATATGTGAAGCCCGCCAACCCGCAATGGAGTAGCGTGGCGGGCCATTCCCGGCTTTACCTAACCTAACTCTAACCTAACCTAACTTAACCTAACCTAACTTAACCTAACCTAACTCAACCTAACCTAACCTAACTCAACCTAACCTAACTTAACCTAACCTAACCTTACCTAACCTAACCTAACCTAAATCCCAACCTAACCTAACTCTAACCTAACCTAACTCAACCTAACCTAACCTTACCTAACCTAACCTAACTTAACCTAACCTAACTTAACCTAACCTAACTCTAACCTAACCTAACCTTACCTAACCTAACCTAACTCAACCTAACCTAACCTAACTTAACCTAACCTAACCTAAATCCCAACCTAACCTAACTCCAACCTAACCTAACTTAACCTAACCTAAATCCCAACCTAACCTAACTCAACCTAACCTAAATCCCAACCTAACCTAACCTAACTTAACCTAACCTAACCTAACTTAACCTAACCTAACTCAACCTAACCTAAATCCCAACCTAACCTAACTTAACCTAACCTAACCTAACTTAACCTAACCTAACTCAACCTAACCTAACTTAACCTAACCTAACTCCAACCTAACCCAACTCAACCTAACCTAACTTAACCTAACCTAAATCCCAACCTAACCCAATCCCAACCTAACCTAACTTAACCTAACCTAAATCCCAACCTAACCTAACTTAACCTAACCTAACCTTACCTAACCTAACCCAACCTAACCTAACTCAACCTAACCTAACCTTACCTAACCTAACCTAACTCTAACCTAACCCAACTCAACCTAACCTAACTCAACCTAACCTAACTCAACCTAACCTAACTCTAACCTAACCTAACTTAACCTAACCTAACTTAACCTAACCTAACTCTAACCTAACCCAACTCAACCTAACCTAACCTAACCTTACCTAACCTAACCCAACTCAACCTAACCTAACTCTAACCTAACCTAACCTAACCTAACTTAACCTAACCTAACTTAACCTAACCTAACTCTAACCTAACCTAACTTAACCTAACCTAACCTAACCTAACTCCAACCTAACCCAACTCCAACCTAACCCAACCTAAATCCCAACCTAACCTAACTTAACCTAACCTAACCTAACCCAACTCAACCTAACCTAACCTAAATCCCAACCTAACCTAACTCCAACCTAACCCAATCCCAACCTAACCCAACCTAACCTAACTCTAACCTAACCTAACCTAACTTAACCTAACCTAACTCTAACCTAACCTAACCTTACCTAACCTAACCTAACTCAACCTAACCTAACTCTAACCTAACCTAACCCAACCTAAATCCCAACCTAACCTAACTTAACCTAACCTAACCTAACTCCAACCTAACCTAACTCCAACCTAACCTAACCTAACCTAACCCAATCCCAACCTAACCTTACCTAACCTAACCTAACCTAACCTTACCTAACCTAACCTAACTTAACCTAACCTAACTCTAACCTAACCTAACTTAACCTAACCTAACTCAACCTAACCTAACTTAACCTAACCTAACTTAACCTAACCTAAATCCCAACCTAACCCAACCTAAATCCCAACCTAACCCAACCCAACCTAACCTAACCTAAATCCCAACCTAACCTAACCTAACCCAACCTAACCTAACCTAACCTAACCCAACCTAACCCAACCTAACCTAACCTAACCCAACCTAACCTAACCTAACTCCAACCTAACCTAACCCAACTCTAACCTAACCTAACCAAACCAAACCTAACCTAACCCAACCCAACCTAACCTTACCTAACCTAACCAACCTAACCTAACCTAACCCAACCTAACCTAACCTAACCTAACCAACCTAACCCAACCTAACCTAACCTTACCTAACCTAACCAACCTAACCTAACCCAACCTAACTCCAACCTAACCCAACTCAACCTAACCCAATCCCAACCTAACCCAACCTAACCTAACCCAATCCCAACCTAACTCAACCTAACCTAACCTAACCTAACCCAACCCAACCTAACCTAACCTAACCTAACCAACCTAACCCAACCTAACCCAACCTAACTCAACCTAACCCAACCTAACCCAACCCAACCTAACCTAACCCAATCCCAACCCAACCCAACCTAACTCCAACCTAACCTAACCCAATCCCAACCTAACCTTACCTAACCTAACCCAACCTAACCCAACTTAACCTAACCTAACCTAACCTAACCTAATCTAACCTAACCTAAATCCCAACCTAACCTAACCCAATCCCAACCCAACCCAACCTAACCCAATCCCAACCTAACCCAACCTAACCCAACCTAACCTAACCTAATCCCAACCTAACCCAACCCAACCTAACCAAACCAAACCTAACCTAACCTAACCTAACCTAAATCCCAACCTAACCTAACCTAACCCAACCTTACCTAACCCAACCCAACCTAACCTAATCCTAACCTAACCCAACCTAACCTTACCTAACCCAACCCAACCTAACCTAACCTAACCTAATCCTAACCTAACCTTACCTAACCTAACCTAACCTAACCTAACCTTACCTAACCCAACCTAACCTAACCCAACCTAACCCAACCCAACTCCAACCTAACCTAACCTAACCTAACCTAACTTAACCTAACCTAATCTAACCTAACCTAACCTAACTCAACCTAACCTAACCAACCTAACCCAACCTAACCTAACTAACCTAACCTAACCTTACCTAACCCAACCTAACCTAACCTAACCTAACCTAACCCAACTCTAACCTAACCTAACCAAACCAAACCTAACCTAACTCCAACCTAACCTAACCTTACCTAACCTAACCTAACCTAACCTAACCTAACCTTAACCTAACCTAACCTAACCTAACCCAACCCAATCCCAACCCAACCTAACCTAACCTTACCTAACCCAACCTAACCTAACCCAACCTTACCTAACCCAACCTAACCTAACCTAACCTAACCTAACCCAACCTAACCTAACTCAACCTAACCCAACCTTAACCCAACCTAACCTAACCTTACCTAACCTAACCAAACCAAACCTAACCTAACCTAACTAACCTAACCTAACTCCAACCTAACCTAACCTAACCCAACTCCAACCCAACCTAACCAAACCAAACCTAACCTAACCTTAACCTAACCTAACCCAACCTAACTCCAACCTAACCCAACCCAACCTAACCCAACCTAACCTAACCTAACATAACCTAAACTAACCTAACCTAACCTAACCTAACTCTAACCCAACCTAACCCAATCCCAACCTAACCCAACCCAACTCTAACCTAACCTAATCCCAACCTAACCTAACCTAACCTAACTAACCTAACCTAACCTAATCTAACCTAACCTAACCCAACCTAACCTTAACCTAACCTAACCTAACCCAACTTAACCTAACCTAATCCTAACCTAACCTAACCTAACTCCAACCTAACCCAACCTAACTCAACCTAACCCAACTTAACCTAACCTAACTCTAACCTAACCCAATCCCAACCCAACCCAACCTAACTCCAACCTAACCCAATCCCAACCTAACCTAACCAAACCAAACCTAACCTAACCCAATCCTAACCTAACCTTACCTAACCTAACTCAACCTAACCTAACCAACCTAACCTAACCAACCCAACCTAACCAACCTAACCTAACCAACCTAACCTAACTAACCTAACCTTAACCCAACCCAATCCTAACCTAACTCCAACCTAACCTAACCTAACCTAACCTAAATCCCAACCTAACCCAATCCCAACTCTAACCTAACCTTACCTAACCTAACTTAACCCAACCTAACCCAACCAACCTAACCCAATCCCAACCCAACCTAACCTAACCTTACCTAACCTAACCTAACCTAACCTTACCTTACCTAACCTAACCAAACCAAACCTAACCTAACATAACCTAAACTAACCTAACCTTAACCTAACCTAACTTAACCTAACCCAACTCCAACCTAACCTAACCTAATCTAACCCAACCTAATCTAACCTAACCTAACCTAAACTAACCCAACCTAACTTAACCCAACCTAACTCTAACCTAACCTTACCTAACCTAACCTAACCCAACCCAACCCAATCCTAACCCAACCTAACCTAACCTAACTAACCTAACCTAACCTAAACTAACCTAACCTAACTCTAACCCAACCTAACCAACCTAACCCAACTCCAACCTAACCTAACCAACCTAACCTAACCTTAACCTAACCTAACCTAACCTAACCTAACCTTACCCAACCTAACCTAACCTAACCTAACCTAACTAACCTAACCCAACCTAACCTAACCCAACCTAACCTAACCTAACCTTACCTAACCTAACCTAACTAACCTAACCTAACTCTAACCTAACCTAACCTAACCCAACCTAACCTAACCCAACCCAACCCAACCTAACCCAATCCCAACCTAACCTAACATAAACTGACCTGATCTGACCTAACCTAATCTAACCTAACCTAACCCAACCTAACCTAACCAACCTAACCCAACTCAACCTAACCTAACCTAACCTAACCTAACCCAACCCAACCTAACCTAACCTAACTTTACCTAACCTAACCTAACCTAACCTAACCTAACCTAACCTAACCTAACCTTACCTAACCTAACCTAACCCAACCTAACCTAACCTTACCTAACCTAACCAAACATACCTAACATAACCTAAACTAACCTAACCTAACCTAACCTTACCTAACCTAACCCAACCTAACCTAACATAAACTGACCTGATCTGACCTAACCTAATCTAACCTAACCCAACCTAACCTAACCTAACCCAACCTAACCCAACCCAACCTAACCTAACCCAACTCAACCTAACCTAACTCCAACCTAACCTAACCTAACCTAACCTAACCTAACCCAACCTAATCCTAACCTAACCTAACCTAACCCAATCCCAACCCAACCTAACCTGACCTAACCTAATCTAACCTAACCCAACCTAACCAAACATAAGCTGACCTGATCTGACCCAACCTAACCTGACCTAACCTAACCCAACCCAACTCCAACCTAACCCAACCTTAACCTAACCCAACTTCCAACCTAACCTTACCCAACCTAACCTTACCTTACCTAACCCAATCCCAACTCTAACCCAACCTAACCTAACCCAACTTCCAACCTAACCTAACCAAACATAAGCTGACCTGATCTGACCCAACCTAACCTAACTTTACCTAACCTAACTCAACCCAACCTAACCAAACATAAGCTGACCTGATCTGACCTAACCTAACCTAACTCTAACCTAACCTAACCTAACCTAACCTAACTCTAACCTAACTCAACCTAACCTAACCTAACCCAACCCAACCCAACTCCAACCTAACCTAACTAACCTAACCTTACCTAACCTAACTCAACCTAACCTAATCTAACCTAACCTAATCTAACCTAACCTTAACCTAACCTAACCTCCAACCTAACCTTAACCCAACCTAAATCCTAACCTAACCCAACCCAACCTAACCTTACCCAACCTAACCTAATCCTAACCTAACCTAACCTAACCTAACCTAACCTAACCTAACCTAACCTAACCTAACCTAACCTAACCTAACCTTACCTAACCTAACCTAACCTAACCTAACCTAACCAAACATAAGCTGACCTGATCTGACCCAACCTAACCCAATCTAACCTAACCCAACCCAACCTAACCCAATCCTAACCTAACCTCCAACCTAACCTAACCCAATCCAACCTAACCTAACCTAACCTAACCCAACTCAACCTAACCTAACCTAACCTAACTCTAACCTAACCTAACCAACCCAACCTAAATCCTAACCTAACCTATCCTTACCTAACCTAACCTAACCTAACCTAACCTAACCTAACCTAAACTAACCTAACCCAATCCCAACCCAACCCAACCTAACCTTAACCTAACCTAACCTTAACCCAACCTAAATCCTAACCTAACCTAACCCAACTTAACCCAACCTAACCTAACCCAACCTAACTCAACCCAACCTAACCTAAACCAACCTAACCTACCCTAACCTAACCTAATCTAACCTAACCCAATCCAACCTAACCTAAACTAACCTAACCTAACCCAACCTTAACCCAACCTAACCCAACCCAACCTAACCTAACCCAACCTAACCTAACCTAACCTAACCTAACCTAAACCAACCTAACCTTACCTTACCTAACCTAACCTAACCTTACTTAACATAACCCAACCTAACCTAATCTAACCTAACCTAACCTAACCCAACCCAACCTAACCTTAACCTAACCTAACCCAACCCAACCTAACCCAACCTAACCTAACCTAACCTAACCCAACCTAACCTAACCCAACCTAACCTAACCTAACCTAACCTAACAAAAACTAACCTAACCTTACCTTACCTAACCTAACTTCCAACCTAACCTTACTTAACATAACCCAACCTAACCTAATCTAACCCAACCCAACCCAACCCAACCTAACCTAACCCAACCTAACCTAACCCAACCTAACCTAACCCAACTTCCAACCTAACCCAACCTAACCTAACTCAACCTAACCTAACCTAACTCCAACCCAACCTAACCTAACCAAACCAAACCAAACCAAACCAAACCTAACCCAACCTTAACCTAACCCAACCTAACCTAACCTAACCTGACCTAACCTAACCTAACCTAAATCCCAACCTAACTTTACCTAACCTAACCTAACCCAATCTAACCTAACCTTAACCTAACCCAACCTAACCTAACCTAACCCAACTCAACCCAACCTAACCTAACCTAACAAAAACTAACCTAACCTAACCTTACCCAACCTAACCCAACCCAACCCAACCTAACCTAACTCTAACCTAACCTAATCCTAACCTAACCTAACCTAACTTCCAACCTAACCTAACTCTAACCTAACCTAACCTGACCTAACCTAACCCAACCTAACCCAACCTAACCCAATCCTAACCTAACCTTACCTAACCCAACCCAACCCAACCTAACCCAACCTAACCCAATCCCAACCTAACCTTACCTAACCTAACCCAACCTAACCTAACCTCCAACCTAACCTTACCCAACCTAACCAAACATACCTAACATAACCTAAACTAACCCCAACCTAACCTAACCTTACCTAACCTAACCTAACCTTAACCTAACCCAACTTAACCTAACCTAACCTAACCTAACCTAACCTAACCTAACCTAACCTAAACTAACATAACCTAAACTAACCTAACCTAACCTAACTCTAACCTAACCTAATCTAACCTAACCTAACTCTAACCTAACCTAACCTAATCCTAACCTAACCTAACCTAACCTAAATCCCAACCCAACCTAACCTGACCTAACCTAATCTAACCTAACCCAACCTAACCAAACATAAGCTGACCTGATCTGACCCAACCTAACCTGACCTAACCTAACCCAACCCAACTCAACCCAACCTAACCTGACCTAACCTAATCTAACCTAACCTTACCTAACCTAACTTTACCTAACCTAACTCTAACCCAACCTAACTCAACCTAACCCAATCCTAACCTAACCTAACCAAACATAAGCTGACCTGATCTGACCTAACCTAATCTAACCTAACCTTACCTAACCTAACTCAACCTAACCTAACCAACCTAACCCAACTCAACCCAACCTAACCCAACTCCAACCCAACCTAACCTAACCTAACCCAACCCAACTCTAACCCAACCCAATCCCAACCTAACCTAACCCAACTCAACCCAACCTAATCTAACCCAACCTAACCTAACCCAACTTAACCTAACCTAATCCCAACCTAACCTAACCTAACCTAACCTAGCCTAACCTAACCTAACCTAACTTAACCTAACCTAACCTAACCTACCTAACCTAACTCAACCTAACCTAACCAACCTAACCCAACCTAAATCCCAACCTAACCCAACTCTAACCTAACCCAACCTAACCTAACCTAACCAAACATAAGCTGACCTGATCTGACCTAACCTAATCTAACCCAACCTAACCAACCTAACCTTACCCAACCCAACCTAACCTAACCTTACCTAACCTAACCTAACCCAATCCCAACTCTAACCCAACCTAACCTTAACCTAACCTAACCAAACCAAACCTAACCTAACCTTACCTAACCCAACCCAACCCAACCTAACCTAACCTAATCCTAACCTAACCTAACCCAACCTAACCCAATCCCAACCTAACCCAACCCAACCTAACCCAACCTAACCCAACCTAACCTAACCTAACCTAACCTAACCTTACCTAACCCAACCTAACCCAACCTAACCCAACCTAACCAAACCAAACCTAACCTAACCTTACCTAACCTAACCTAACCTTACCTAACCTAACCTTACCTAACCTAACCAAACCAAACCTAACCTAACCCAACCTAACCTAACCTTACCTAACCTAACCTTACCTAACCTAACCTAACCTAACCTAACCAAACATAAGCTGACCTGATCTGACCTAACCTAATCTAACCTAACCTAACCCAACTCTAACCCAACCTAACCAACCTAACCTAACCCAACCCAACCTAACCTAACCTATCCTTACCTAACCTAACCCAACCCAACCTAACCTAACCTAACCTAATCCCAACCTAACCTAACCTAACCCAACCCAACCTAACCTAACCTTCCGAAACCCTAAACTCCCACCAAGTAACCGGTCCTCAAATATATACGGACGGAAGCAAGATTGAGGGGAGGGTCGGAGCCGATTTGACCTGCTGGGAGGGCAGCAGTGAGTCCAACTATGCCCCTTCAAATTGGACCCAGTTTGCACGGTTCTCCAATCAGAACTCTACGCGCTTCATAGGGCCATCCAGCTCGTCCAAACGAGGACTGACTCAGTCGTAAACATTTTTAGTGACTCAAGATCTTCACTAGACCTGCTGGCGAACCCAAAAGCGAACCACCCCCTAACACAAGCCATAAAACAAAGTTTCGGGAAGATCCGACGGAGTGGAAGAGAGGTGCGACTGTTCTGGTTGAGAGCACACATCGGAACGACCGGAAACGAGAGGGCAGACGAGCTCGCAGAGTCGGCGGCGCTCGGGAGGATGCTGCCTCGGACTACGACCAAGTTCCCCTGTCCTATGTCAAGAAAAAGATCAGAGAGGAATCTGTCCGCAAATGGCAGGACAGATACGAAACCTCCATCACGGGGTCAGTCACAAAGAAATTCCTCCCGGATGTTGAAAAAGCATACCGAGTGGTGAGGAAAACAAAGTTGAAGCCCACGCAAGTACAAGTACTGACAGGACACGGTGGAATCGCGGAATACCTACACAAGTTCAAGCTGAAAGACAGCTCTGAGTGTGAGTGTGACGCGGAGGTGAATGAGTCTGTATGGCACGTCATCCTGGAGTGCCTCGCTTCCAAGCGGCCCGTCTGGACCTCGAATTCAAAATAGGGACCAAAATCACAAAATCCGATCTACCAACGATCCTACAAGACGATGACAAGAGGAAACCATTTTTGGCTTTGCGGAACACGCTTTTCAAATTGCCGCCAAACGCAACAGCACAAACACTAAAACAATACATACACCGACAAACACACACATACAAATTTTCGCCCTTCAAGGCACTGCTGCGGACCCCATGTCGGCACATGCAAGAGATGGACGTCCCACGTACCGGACAGCCGAACACCAGCTGCTGGAACATGCAGAACGAGGCAAACCGGGAGTAAGGACAAGAGGAGTAGCTTTTATGGACAACAACTCGAGACACTGGGAATAGGTTTCTGTGCAGCAATAAACCAAAAATTTGTGAAGATCTCGCCGGGCCTAGCCTATTTGTTGAATGGCAGCACCTTCAGAACGAGCATGAAGCGCAAAAAATACGACGCGCTGGCGGAGGTAGTATTTGCAAACCAGCGATGTCGTATAGTAATATTAAGAAACAAAATAATCTTACTATTAGCATGGAGCGAAGACAACACCCCATTCGCAAAGGCGTGCTCGATTCTGAATGAGCTTGGAAAGCAGGAGACGGACACTACAGTCACACCGCGCATTATCAGTGGATGCTATGGCGGTTCTGCACGACCAAGGTGAAGTCGCAGATAGCATTGGGTGCATTAAAGCCTCCAGAAACCACAAGATAGTCGTATACGAGAACAGAGGAGAAAACCTAAGCTTCCTCATAAGTTACGACTCATCTACAGCGAGCACCCCATTGACAGCTGGGGACACCCCATAGCAAGACCTGAGACATGCAGCGGATCGGACCGACTGCAGCTCCAAACGGCCAGAGAGAAGGCAAAATCCAACAAGAAAACATCAAAACCTCTAAAACAAAGAGCACGATTGATGCCTTCCTTCACACTATAAGTGCAGCAGCACAGAGCCTTCCTGCAGTGTCAAGGAGGAAATTACTGAACCTCAAACAACACTACATAAGAGAGCTACCCAACACATCACCATCCCAAAAGCATGACCAAGCTAAAGCCGCCACGAGAAAATCCGGCCAGCCAAGTCTTCGTCCGGTAGCGGAGCCTAAAGACCACATGATAAACGCGTTCCTTGAGTTTAAAGCTGTAACAAAAGCCACCATAGAAGCGAACCTCACCACATGTAGAAACATTCTACAAACTTAACATCTCGGTAGTGAGGATCTGCTAAAGGTGCTTCTCGAGGAGGCGGAAGCAGCCATATATGACAACAGAACGTCCACAGTCTTGAGAGGCAGTTTTAAACACCATATGGCAGCTTACAGTGGAACGGCAGGCTTCGTGATGCTAGATGAAAACGAAACGGAAAAGAGCGGAAAACTCAAGTTCAAAACGCCTCCGGAGGACCATATTGTTGTAACCGCACGGTGCACCAGGGTGATGCTAAACGACAAGATCCTCAAGATGGCTGAAGCCATCACAGAGGATGGAGTCGGGGCGCCCTGGGACACCTGGAAGAAACCAAAATAACGTGGATCAACGGAGTCCCCGGATGCGGAAAGACGACGTGGGTGGTAAGCCAGTTCGAGGGGAAAGGGACTTGATAATAACAACGACGCTGGAAGCAGCAAAAGATCTCAAAGAAAACTAGCAAACCGCATAGGCGCAGACGCCAAAACGAAAATACGCACTATGGCCTGGGTGCTTGTAAATGGAGTAAGAGAGCCTGACAGGGGTCGATGCTCGACTCATCGTCGACGAGGCTCTCATGAACCATTTCGGAGCCATAGTGATGGCAACAAAGCTATGCGGAGCGCAAGAAATGCTGCTCATCGGCGATATCAATCAACTTCCCTTCATCGATAGAGAGAACCTCTTTACGATGCAGTACACTCGCCCAAACCTGGTAACCACGATCAGCCAGGAGCTCCTGTGTACGCACCGGAACCCAATGGATGTGCCGTATGCCCTCAACGAGATCTACAGCGGCATATACTCATTCATCCAAGTCTCTGGTGCACTCACTGAAAAGGGAAAGGTACACGGGAGCAAATATACCAAGCACTCTCTCTGACACACTGTACCTGGTGTTCACCCAAACCGAAAAGGAATCCCTGACGAACTTAGGGTACGGGTCGGGCGCCGGGTCACGCCTCTTAACAGTCCATGAGGCCCAAGGACTTACATGCGAAACTGTCATAATTATAAGAACTGCTGCAGAGAAGCTAAAACTGCACGACAGCGTTCAGCATGCTGTGGTGGCGGTGTCCAGACACACCGTTAGCTGCACATACTACGCGGATGACTGTGACGACGCAACAGGGAGGCTGATTCAGAGTGCCATGGCTGCATCAACTACCAAAATAAAAGAGTACAATTTAAAAATGGCAATGAGAAATAGGGACTCAGCGGTCATGGAAAACCTGACAAAGCAAACGGCCCCAATATATAGTTAACCCAATAAACATACTTATAAATAAAGATTGATAAAAAAAAAAAAAAAAAAAATTATATACCTAATGTAAAAAAAAAAAAATATATATTAATGAGCATGTTCATACTAATACAATAAGACTAATAACTGGAAAAAGAAAAAATATATGTATATATATATACATAAGGAAGTAAGTGAACTCACTGCAATAACAAATTCTGTATTTATTTTATTTCATTTTAGTTGCACAATGTGATAGGAGTTATGTTAAAATAATAAAATAATAACGACAAATCTAAAAAGGCACGGACAAAAGTCTGTGGAGACTTAGTTTTATTTAAAAAAAAAAAAAACCTATCCTAACCTAACCCAACCTAACCTAACCTAACCCAACCTAACCTAACTTAACCTAACCTAACCTAACCTAACCTTAACCTAACCTAACCTAACCTAACCCATCCTAACCTAACCCAACCTAACCTTACCTAACCTATCCTAACCTAACCTAACCTTACCTAACCCAACCTAACCTAACCCAACCTAACCTAATCTAACCTAACCCAACTCTAACCTAACCCAATCCTAACCTAACCTTACCTAACCTAACCAACCTAACCTAACCTAACCAAATTAACCTTACCTAACCTAACTAACCTAACCTAACTTAACCTAACCTAACTCTAACCTAACCTAACCTTAACCTAACCTAACCTAACCTAACCCATCCTAACCTAACCTTACCTAACCTAACCCAACCTAACCCAACTCTAACCTAACCTAACCTAACCTAACTCTAACCTAACCCAACTCTAACCTAACCTCACCTAACCTAACCTAACCTTACCTAACCTATCCTAACCTAACCTTACCTAACCTAACCTAACCTAACCTAATCTAACCTAACCTAACTAACCTAACCTAACCTAACCTAATCCTAACCTAACCTAACCTAACCCAACCTAACTCAACCTAACCTAACCTAACCCATCCTAACCTAACCTAACTCTAACCTAACCTAACCTAACCTAACATAAGCTGACCTGATCTGACCTAACCTAATCTAACCTAACCTAACCTAACCCAACCTAACCTAACCTAACCTAACCTAATCTAACCTAACCTAAATCCCAACCTAACCTAACCTAATCTAACCTAACCCAACCCAACTCTAACCCAACCTAACCTAACCCAACCTAACCCAACCTAACCTAACCTAATCTAACCTAACCCAACCTAACCTAACCTAATCTAACCTAACCTAACCCAACCCAACCCAACCTAACCTAACCTAATCTAACCCAACCTAACCTAACCCAACCCAACTCCAACCTAACCCAACCTAACCTAACCTAACCTAACCTAACCTAACCTAACCTACCAAAATAAAAGAGTACAATTTAAAAATGGCAATGAGAAATAGGGACTCAGCCGTCATGGAAAACCTGACAACGCAAACGGCCCCAACAAATAGTTAACCCAATAAACATAGTTAAAGATTGCTAAAAAAAAAAAAAAAAATTATATACCTAATGTAATAAAAAAAAAAAAAAAATTATATTAATGAGCATATTCATACTAATAAAATAAGACTAATAACTGGATAAAGAAAAAAAATATATATATATATAATAAAAGAAAAAAAATAATATTATATATATAAATATATACACATAAGGAAGTAAGTGAACTCACTGCAATAACAAATTCTGTATTTATTTTATTTCATTTTAGTTGCACAATGTGATAGGACTATAGGATTTAAAATAATAAAAATAATAACGACAAATCTAAAAAGGCACGGACAAAAGTCTGTGGAGACTTAGTTTAATTTAAAAAAAAAAAAAAAAAACCTAACCTAACCCAACCTAACCTAACCAAACCCAACCTAACCTAACCTAACTCTAACCTAACCTAATCTAACCTAACCCAACCCAACTCCAACCTAACCCAACCTAACCTAACTTAACCTAACCTAACCCAACTCTAACCTAACTCTAACCTAACCTAACCTCACCTAACCTTACCTAACCTAACCCAACCTAATCTAACCTAACCCAACCTAATCCCAACCTAACCTAACCTAACCTAACCTAACTCCAACCTAACCTAACCTAACCCAACTCTAACCTAACCTAACCTAACCTAACCTAACCTAACTTAACCTAACCCAACCTAACCTAACCTAACCTAATCCCAACCTAACCTAACCGAACTCTAACCAGGTTCTACAATTGTCTTTACAGTCTTAAATCATAGGAATACTTTAGTTAAGTCATTTTATATTACTTTTTAAGCTATGTGACACTGTTTTTACAGTTTTTATAAAAATATGTAAAATAATTATTTTCGATTTCATACTTACGTAATTCTAAAATTCATTAAAATTTTTCAAATTTTGTCGTTTTCGTCCTAATTTGTTTTCATCACATCCGCCCTGCATTAAACTTCTATCCCAGGTGCGATCTGAAACAGAAAACGGAAACATTAGTCAAAATCGCCCTCCCGCTTACTCTTACTTTGTTATTTAGGTGTATTTCGAACACCACATCAGGCCTATCGTATAATTTTTTGAATTTTATCAAAATTTCTTGTTGTATTATACTAAGGATTAAGGAAATAAATATTAAATAGTATTTAAGTTCATATATTAAGCTAGTTATAACTGTCGTGGCGTCTGAATCCAAAGCATCCGTGTACGAAGATGCAAATAAAGCCAAATCATCTGCGGTGCAAAACATAAGTCAGCTAGCCAAGAATATTCTTGTACAGTGTAGTGCTATTATATGATAAGCACTATTCAGAGTGGGAAAAGTGTTACATCCGAAAGGAAGCACCATATTATAAACATGGCAAACGAAATTTTGCAGTTAACCACCATTGCATTGCAGCATTGAAGCTAGCGCCGGCGTAAACACGACCGAGATTCAAAACATTATAAAGGAATGCATAAGAGACGAAATGGCTACACTTAAAACCGAGCTCAACCGAAAAAGCTTTTCTTTTAAAAGCACTACGTTCGCACCGTCAAAGGTCACTTCCATATCAAACTCTAGACTTAGGTTGAATTTGACACAGAGGAGCATAGGGACCACGTACTTAAACACATAACTGAAGGCCAGACTGATGTCTCAGCTGAAATCGCCAGAAAACGTAGACCTATAATACAACTTAAAGTTATTTCGAAAGAAACCACAGCCAAAGAACTGGTACATATAGTCAAATGCCAGAACGAAACAATTAACGATTTAGTCTCCACCGAAAGTGATATAGTTCTTCGATTCACTCGCAAGAATAAAAAACTCTACAACAATTTGGAGAGCGATTATGACAATGGAACGAGTGAACATCGACCACCAAAAAATCTATGCGGTGGAATTTTCTACACATGTCCAATGCTTTAAGTGCTTGCAATTCGGTCACAACAAAAACCACTGTACGTCAGAAAACCAACCCTGCTCCTACTGCGCATCACAATCACATACCTTCGCCAACTGCCCTTCCAAACAAGACCAGAGCAAGCTTTGCTGCTACAACTGCACCACCCACAATCAAAAACACAAATCCTGCTACATCCAACTCTTGCCCCACCGTCCAAATAATGATTGCTCGAGCTATTGAACGAACCGATTATGGATATTAGTCATCATACAAAAATAAACCAATGTCGATTCAACAAGCCACAGAATAAAAATAATAATAGAAAATAATTTTTAAGAGCATGAGAATTCAAATTTATTCAATGCAACCTTGGAAGAAGCAGCAAGGCACAGCACGAGCTCAAAGAGCACTTGGGGACCCTACTTGGGAAATAGTAATACCATGAAAAGAGTCGATGGATACATCACTTACCAGTTTCAAACTCTACGCCCAGTCAAGTCCTGCATACTAATTAAAGAAAATTCATTCAGCACCCTCGGCATGTCCGTGTACTCAAATTCAAATATATCAATAGGAGAAATTAATACGACCGGAAAAAGAATTTATCTTATCAGTGTATATATAGAACCCAGAAACGATGAATACAACACACTTCAACAGCTCACATTATTTTTACAAAACACGAAAGATGCACGCGATTTTAACGGACGGCACTCTTTCTGGAACTCAAGATCGAGCAATAAAAGAGGAAATCTAATCGCAAACTTTATTAATTTAAACGACTTAGACATATGCAACAGTGGAAACACGTCAAAGTTTGAAACATTCTCTCTCGGGGTGCACCGCGAATCAATTATAGACCTAACGCTGACCAGCAATATCTTAATCAACCAAATTGAAGGATGGGACGTCAATTTAAATGTGTGCCCTTCCTCTGACCAAAACGCCATAGAATTCACACTTATTTTATATCCACGAAGCATTAAAAAGAGCAACAAACTCTCAACCTTTAAGTACAACACCTCCCACGTCAAATGGGACGCAATAGCCCAAAACATGCATTTAGAAATAAATAATAAACTCCCCCAAATAAACATAGACCAATTGAATACAGAACAACTGGAAAACTACATACAAAATATGTCGACAGCAATACAAAGCGCATGTGACAACCTCCTGCCTCGCGCTCGGGGAAACTTATCGAAGAACCCTGATGGACCGAAGAACTCGAAATGATGAAGAAAGACCTCATACGCCAACATCAGAATATACACAAATTAAAGCAGAGAAGCCAATCACTTTCAAAGCAATAGTAGAAATAAATAAACTAAAATCCTCTTACTCCGAAGCCCTCAGCACTGCCTCCTTTACCCATTTCAAAGAGTTCTGTAGCAAGCAAGGGAAAGACGACGTGTGGTCGCTCACAAACAAATTGCTGAAAACGAAACCTCTGACACAGGCACTGGCAACTGTCAAACTACGCGAAGGTGTGTACACCTCTAACAGTGAAGAGTCGGCGAAAGCGTTCTTAGACGAATACTTCCCCGACGACACACCCGAACCACAGACAAACAGGGCGATACACGGCTACTTATGGAAAGTATCCCAAAAGCCAAACCTGACCCACTATTCACCACTGAAGAAGTCATCGACTGCCTTAAAACAATGAACCCTAATAAATCACCGGGACTTGACCATCTTACTTCAGATATATGCCTTACGTTTGCTACTTCATTTCCCAAAATAATAACTTCCGTAATGAACAGATGTCTGGAGCTCCAATATTTCCCAAAACTTTGGAAAACAGCCTACATTAAGATAATCCCCAAACCAAATAAACTTGATTATACCGATACGTCGGCTTACCGGCCTATTGGACTCATTAATGTGTTCGGAAAATTACTAGAAAACTTTTAACGCGAAGAATCACATACCACATCGTTACTACTAACTCCGCCAGTAGCAAACAATATGGATTTAAGGAACAGACGAGCACCGTAGACGCTATCAAAAACGCAATAGAAATAATTAAGACATCAAAATCTGAAGGTGACCATGTTATAGACGTGTCTCTAGATATCCAAGCCGCCTTTAACAACGCCTGGTGACCCCTAATCTTTAAAAAATTACACAAAACCAACTGCCCCAGTAACTTATACGGCACAATGATCAGCTACGTCCAAGACAGAGAGGCACAAATCGACTTTGCCGACAGCTCATCGAAAAAAATATTGACAAGCGGCTGTATACAGGGCTCGGTATGTGGACCAGTTTGCTGGAACATGATCCTCGACGAACTTCTGGACTTGAAGTTCCCGGACGGATCCCACATACAGACCTTCGAAGACGACGTCCTCCTCATTGTGCACGATAAGTATCTCAGCAATATACAAAGCAAAACCAACCATGCATCAGAATCAATAGGCAAGTGGGGCGCAAACGCCAAACTAAAATTCTGTCCCCAAAAGACAAAAGCCATCGCCTTTACTAGAAAATCTGACAAATCCAAAATCACCATGGAAAACCACACTCTTAAATTCTCAAACAAAATTAAACTCCTTGGAGTTATAATAGATAACAAACTCAACATCACTCAAAACATAGACTGCATAATTGATAAAGCAAATAAAATCTACTATAAGTTAATAAGATGCGTCAGACCTACTTGGAGTGTTAAATCGGACAACATATCTATTATATACAAACAAGTAATCGAGCCTATAGTGTGTTACGCTTCCAGCATATGGCAAAAGGCTGTCGACTACAAATGTGTTAGGAAGAAACTTCTATCACTACAAAGGGGATTCGCCATCAAAATTGTTCGAGGATTCTGAACTATTAGCACAGCGGCAGCCATTTCATTAGCTGACCTAACACCTTTACCCGCAAAAATCTTAGAAATAGCAGCTATTGAAAATACTAGGATTCTAAGAACATCTTCATTTCTTCCACAGGATAGATCACTAGACAGACCACCGAAACCTTCAACGCTCCCTCACCCAGCATTAAATTAAAATCACTTATCATCATGCTTCAAACTCAGAAGAAATCACAGGAATTTCAGAAACAGACACTTACCAGATTTACACAGATGGAAGCAAACACGATAATAATGTAGGTGCAGCATACGTAATTTACACTCCGGATGCCAAAACAATAGTCAAAAAACTTAAACTCCGTAGCTGTTGCTCAGTTTTTCAGGCAGAACTGTTAGCTATTAACAGCGCTTGCCACTGGGCACACGGTAACAACATAAAAAGAACTATCATACATCTGATAATCAGACAGGCCATACAGAACTAGGAAACCGCTGCAGCCGAAATTACCTCGTCACAGAAACTCAACATACCGTCTTTAAAATTAATTCAAGGAACAATTTTAAACAATTCAAAAAATTTTAAAACCAAACTTTTATTTTACTCAGATTCTAACCAACCATGGCTATCATAAAGAATATTTATACAGATTTAAAATAACAGATAACAACCGCAATCCCAACCTAACCCAACTCCAACCTAACCTAACCCAACTCTAACCTAACCCAACTCTAACCTAACCCAATCCCAACCTAACCTAACCTTACCTAACCTAACCTTACCTAACCTAACCTAACTCAACCTAACCTAACTCAACCTAACCTAACCCAACTCCAACCTAACCTAACTCAACCTAACCCAACCCAACCTAACCCAATCCCAACCTAACCTTACCTAACCTAACCTAACTCAACCTAACCTAACCTTACCTAACCTAACCCAATCCCAACCTAACCTAACCTTACCTAACCTAACCCAACCTAACCTAACCTACCCTAACCTAACCTAACCTTACCTAACCTAACCCAACTCCAACCTAACCTAACCTAACTCAACCTAACCTAACCTAACCTTACCTAACCTAACCTAACCTAACTCAACCTAACCCAACCTAACTTAACCCAACCTAACCTAACTCAACCTAACCTAACCTAACCTAACCTTACCTAACCTAACCTAACTCAACCTAACCTAACCTAACCCAACCTAACTTAACCCAACCTAACCTAACCTTACCTAACCTAACCTAACCTAACTTAACCCAACCTAACCTAACCTAACCTTACCTAACCTAACCTAACCTTACCTAACCTAACCTAACCTAACTCAACCTAACCCAACTCCAACCTAACCTAACCTAACTCAACCTAACCTAACTCAACCTAACCCAACCTAACCTAACTTAACCCAACCTAACCTAACTCAACCTAACCTAACTCAACCTAACCCAATCCCAACCTAACCTTACCTAACCTAACCCAACCTAACTTAACCCAACCTAACCCAATCCCAACCTAACCTAACCCAACTCCAACCTAACCTAACTCAACCTAACCCAATCCCAACCTAACCTAACCTAACTCAACCTAACCTAACCTACCCTAACCTAACCTAACTCAACCTAACCTAACTCAACCTAACCCAACTCCAACCTAACCTAACTTAACCCAACCTAACTTAACCCAACCTAACCTAACCTACCCTAACCTAACCTAACCCAACCTAACCTAACCTTACCTAACCTAACCTAACTCAACCTAACCCAACCTAACCTAACCTAACCTAACCTTACCTAACCTAACCTTACCTAACCTAACCTAACCTAACTCAACCTAACCTAACCTTACCTAACCTAACCTAACTCAACCTAACCCAACTCCAACCTAACCTAACTCAACCTAACCCAACTCTAACCTAACCTAACCTTACCTAACCTAACCTTACCTAACCCAACCTAACCTAACTCAACCTAACCTAACCTAACCTTACCTAACCTAACCTAACTTAACCCAACCTAACCTAACCTAACTCAACCTAACCTAACCCAATCCCAACCTAACCTAACCTAACCCAATCCCAACCTAACCTGGCCTGGCCTGGCCTGGCCTGGCCTGGCCTGGCCTGGCCTGGCCTGGCCTGGCCTGGCCTGGCCTGGCTGGCTGGCCTGGCCTGGCCTGGCCCGGCCTGGCCTGGCCTGGCCTGGCCTGACCTGGCCTGGCCTGGCCCGGCCTGGCCTGGCCTGGCCCGGCCTGGCCTGGCTGGCCTGGCTGGCCTGGCTGGCTGGCCTGGCTGGCCTGGCTGGCTGGCCTGGCCTGACCTGGCCTGGCCTGGCCCGGCCTGGCCTGGCTGGCTGGCCTGGCTGGCTGGCCTGGCTGGCTGGCCTGGCTGGCTGGCCTGGCTGGCTGGCTGGCCTGGCCTGGCCTGGCTGGCTGGCCTGGCCTGGCTGGCTGGCCTGGCTGGCTGGCCTGGCCTGGCCTGGCTGGCCTGGCTGGCTGGCCTGGCCTGGCCCGGCCTGGCCTGGCCCGGCCTGGCCTGGCTGGCCTGGCTGGCCTGGCCTGGCTGGCTGGCCTGGCCTGGCCCGGCCTGGCCTGGCCTGGCCTGGCCTGGCCCGGCCTGGCCTGGCCTGGCTGGCTGGCCTGGCCTGGCCCGGCCTGGCCTGGCCTGGCCTGGCCTGGCCTGGCCTGGCTGGCCTGGCTGGCCTGGCCTGGCCTGGCCTGGCCTGGCTGGCCTGGCCTGGCCTGGCCTGGCCTGGCCTGGCCTGGCCTGGCCTGGCCTGGCCTGGCTGGCTGGCCTGGCCTGGCCTGGCCTGGCCTGGCCTGGCCTGGCCTGCCTGGCCTGGCTGGCCTGGCCTGGCTGGCTGGCCTGGCCTGGCCTGGCCCGGCCTGGCCTGGCCTGGCTGGCCTGGCTGGCCTGGCCTGGCCTGGCCTGGCTGGCCTGGCCTGGCCTGGCCTGGCTGGCCTGGCCTGGCCTGGCTGGCTGGCCTGGCCTGGCCTGGCCTGGCCTGGCCTGGCCTGGCCTGGCTGGCCTGGCCTGGCCTGGCCTGGCCTGGCTGGCCTGGCCTGGCCTGGCCTGGCCTGGCCTGGCTGGCCTGGCTGGCCTGGCCTGGCCTGGCCTGGCCTGGCCCGGCCTGGCCTGCCTGGCCTGGCCTCCAACCTAACCCAACTCAACCTAACCTAACCTAACCCAACTTAACCTAACCCAATCCTAACCTAACCTTAACCTAACCTAACTCTAACCTAACCTAACTAACCTAACCTAAATCCCAACCTAACTTAACCTAACCTAAATCCCAACCTAACCTAACTTAACTTAACCCAACCTAAATCCCAACCTAACCTAACTAACCTAACCTAACCCAACCTAACTTAACTTAACCCAACCTAACCCAACCTAACCTAACCTAATCTAACCTAACCCAACTTAACCTAACCTAACTTAACCCAACCTAAATCCCAACCTAACTTAACTTAACCTAACCCAACTTAACCTAACCCAACCTAACTCTAACCTAACCTAAATCCCAACCTAACTTAACCTAACCTAACTTAACTTAACCTAACCTAACTTAACTTAACCTAACCTAACTTAACTTAACCTAACCCAACCTAACTTAACCTAACCTAAATCCCAACCTAACTTAACTTAACCTAACCTAACTTAACTTAACCTAACCCAACTCTAACCTAACCTAACCTAAATCCCAACCTAACTTAACCTAACCTAACTTAACCTAACCTAACTTAACTTAACCTAACCTAACTTAACTTAACCCAACCTAACCTAACCTTACCTAACCCAACCCAACTCCAACCCAACCTAACTCAACCCAACCTAACTCAACCTAACCTAACTCAACCCAACCTAACCTAACTCTAACCCAACCCAACCTAACCCAACTCCAACCTAACCTAACCCAACCTTACCTAACCTAACCTAACCTAACCTACCCTAACCTAACCTAACCTAACCCAACTCTAACCCAACCTAACTCCAACCCAACCTAACCTAACCTTACCTAACCTAATCTAACCTAACCTAACCTACCCTAACCCAACCTTAACCTAACCTAACCTAACCTAATCCTAACCTAACCTAACTCTAACCTAACCTTACCTAACCCAACCCAACTCTAACCTAACTCTAACCTAACCCAACCCAACTTAACCCAACCCAACTCAACCCAACCTAACCTAACTCCAACCTAACCCAACTCCAACCTAACCCAACTCCAACCTAACCTAACTCAACCCAACCCAACCTAACCTAACCCAACCCAACCTAACTTAACTTAACCTAACCTAACCTAACCTAACCTAACTCAACCCAACCTAACCTACCCTAACCCAACCCAACCTAACCTAACTCAACCTAACCTAACTCTAACCTAACCCAACCTAACCCAACTCCAACCCAACCCAACTTAACCCAACCCAACTTAACCTAACCTAACTCAACCCAACCTAACCTAACTCCAACCTAACCTAACCTAACCTAACTCCAACCTAACCCAATCCTAACCTAACCTTAACCTAACCTAACCCAATCCTAACCCAACCTAACTTAACTTAACCTAACCTAACTCTAACCTAACCCAACCCAACCTAACCTAACTCAACCTAACCTAACTTAACTTAACCTAACCCAACCCAATCCCAACCCAACCCAACTTAACCTAACCCAATCCTAACCCAACCTAACTCCAACCCAACCTAACTTAACTTAACCCAACCTAACTTAACCTAACCTAACCTAACCAACCTAACCTAACCCAACCCAACTCAACCTAACCTAACCTAACCTAACCT
Organism: Bhutanitis thaidina; assembly: GCA_029286595.1. Taxonomy (NCBI): domain Eukaryota; kingdom Metazoa; phylum Arthropoda; class Insecta; order Lepidoptera; family Papilionidae; genus Bhutanitis; species Bhutanitis thaidina. The sequence continues at coordinate 1,849,517 of JAGSMS010000039.1, read as the reverse complement.
AACCCAACCCAACTCAACCTAACCTAACTTAACTTAACCCAACCTAATCCCAACCTAACCTAACCCAACCTAACCTAACCTAAATCCCAACCCAACCTAACCCATCCTAACCTAACCTAACCTAACCTAACCTAACCAAACCTAACCTAACCTAACCTAACCTAACCTAACCTAACCTAACCTTACCTAACCTAATTTCAATTCTACCCTCTACATTTCAACTTCTTAATATCTATACGCTAATGTTTGTCTATTCATCATGGCGGATAAGATCAATAAGGTACAGAACATCAATAATAATAACCAATATTGTATCTTTTTCTCGTCGCGCTTTACAACCCTACTACGCTCCCATGACGTGTAAATCACCTTTTGAATATTGCGCCAGTGTCAAATATGTCTGTCTGTAATGTCTGTTTGACATCCCCTTTTTATTAAATTGTTTTTTTTTATGTGATCGGCGACGAACGAGCTAGTGGTTCACCTGATGGTAAGTGATTACCGTCGCCCATGTACATCTGCAACACCAGAGGTGCTGCAGGTCGCCGGTATTCTACGAGGCCGTGGTATCGATCCGGTCGAACCGGCCCATTCGTGCAGGACCAAAAGCCACCTGGCCTGGCCTGGCCTGGCCTGCCTGGCCTGGCCTGGCCTGGCCTGGCCTGGCCCGGCCTGGCCTGGCTGGCCTGGCCTGTGGCCTGGCCTGGCCTGCCTGGCCTGGCCTGGCTGGCCTGGCCTGGCTGGCCTGGCCTGGCCTGGCCTGGCCTGGCCCAGCCTGGCCTGGCCTGGCCTGGCCTGGCCTGGCCTGGCCTGGCCCAGCCTGGCCTGGCCTGGCCTGGCCCAGCCTGGCCTGGCCTGGCCTGGCCTGGCCTGGCCTGGCCTGGCCTGGCCTGGCCTGGCCTGGCCCAGCCTGGCCTGGCCCAGCCTGGCCTGGCCTGGCCCAGCCTGGCCTGGCCTGAGCCTGGCCTGGCTGGCCTGGCCTGGCCTGGCCTGGCCTGGCCTGGCCTGGCTGGCCTGGCCTGGCCTGGCTGGCCTGGCCTGGCGGCCTGGCCTGGCCTGGCCTGGCCTGGCCTGGCCCAGCCTGGCCTGGCTGGCTGGCCTGGCTGGCCTGGCCTGGCTGGCCTGGCCTGGCCTGGCTGGCCTGGCCTGGCCTGGCCCGGCCTGGCCTGGCCTGGCCTGGCCTGGCCTGGCTGGCCTGGCCTGGCCTGGCCTGGCCTGGCCTGGCCCGGCCTGGCCTGCCTGGCCTGGCTGGCCTGGCCTGCCTGGCCTGGCCCAGCCTGGCCTGGCCCAGCCTGGCCTGGCCTGTGGCCTGGCCTGGCTGGCCTGGCCTGACCTGGCCTGGCCTGCCTGGCCTGGCCCAGCCTGGCCTGGCCTGGCCTGCCTGGCCTGGCTGGCTGGCCTGGCCTGGCCTGACCTGGCCTGGCCCAGCCTGGCCTGGCCTGGCCTGTGGCCTGGCCTGAGCCTGGCCTGGCCTGGCCCAGCCTGGCCTGGCTGGCCTGGCCTGGCCTGGCCTGGCCTGCCTGGCCTGGCCCGGCCTGGCCTGGCTGCAACACCAGAGGTGCTGCAGGTCGCCGGTATTCTACGAGGCCGTGGTATCGATCCGGTCGAACCGGCCCATTCGTGCAGGACCAAAAGCCACCGCTTGGCTCTACCACGTGCTTTCGTTTTACTCCTATCGTTGTATGGTATATAAAAAACGAATTCTACAACACAACAAACAGTGGTAAAACCAAATGGCGGCTTTGCTGCTGCTCAAATGTGCCGGCTGGACCGGGGAAGTACCACGGCCTCGCAAATATCCACGTGAAGTCGAGTCCTTCTGTGCGTAAGGTAACCGAGGGCCTATTCCCTCTTCCCCTCTCCCCGAGTACTCTTAAACAGCTGCAACGCACCTTCCAGCTACACTTACCCATCGCTTCATAACCCTCCTCCAAATATGCCGAGGCCGGCATAGCACCTGCAGCTCACTCCAGTGTTGTTGCATTGTTCGCACGTGGGCATCAGTAATCACCGTCCGTGAGGTCGCGGTGCCTCAGTCCATAAAAAACCTAAAAAATAACACAGTACGATTTGAGCGGGAAATTTTTGTGGCTGTTTTTTTGTATCATAGCGGATAAGGTCTGTACCATGAAGTTCAAGGTCTAAATATATTTCGATGACACATTATGGACCATTATGGTGTATCATTCCCGGCTCCGTGTAAATCCCGCTTCTTCATCGTACAAATAGAAAGAATTTTACTTTATAAAAGAAAGAATTAAAACAATAGGATGTCGTTAGGACCTTGTTGATTTTGCCGGAACAGGGGGTCGTGTCGAGAATGATAAAGACAATGGGAAATGATGTACCGTAAGAATTTATTTGAATTTGTTAACATAAGATTGCCAGAATCACTGAAGGGGGAGGTTTTGGTTAAAATCAATAGGGCTGTAGTTGACAGGGAGAAATATTTTTGAACTCTCAGCATTCTTTAAATTAATTTAATTATAAAACAATAATGAAACTATATGCTCTTCTTTATTAACACCCGATGCTTAACATAGGCATCTCCGCGAAGGCGCTAGCAAAAGCCAGCAGATATCTTTTTAAGAGTTTGGAACTCTCTCTACCTTTTTTTTTCTTTCGGGCCTTCTGCTCGCGGGTCACTTCCGCCGAAGCTGTCAAGGCCACCGGACCATCAGCGTACCTAACCTGGACCTGGATCCCGTTTACGATCGGTCCGACAACATATTGGTCGATCCCGACCACAACCGGTCGCCGTTTTCGGTGACTGGTAGGTGTTAGCACCTTTCCCCACCAGAAAATCATCACGCCGTGTAATGGGGTTGGTGAGGACAGTGATGGCACCCACCCAACTAATTATTGGTACGAGTATCTGCTATGGACTGTTCAGAAGCTGCACTTATATTCGAATCTATTTGTATTAGATATATACTATAACATATTAGATATATTAGATAACTAACTAAGATACTGAATACATATTATGTCATATCTATAATCGTACATCGGTGGGGGGGGGGGGGGGGCAGGCACACCTTCAAATCCACGTATCCACTCTTGTGCCTCGGTACGGGCCTGTCGGGAGCGCCGGGACTGTGTACCGGGTATTTCCCCTCCCAGTAGAATCATGCTCGATGCCCTCAATATGAACAGATCATAGGGGTGCTTTTATTAGCCTTGGAATATTAAATCGGGTGGTAGAGAACGGGGTTTCTTCTCTATCATCCCTTTTCTCCACTCCGCCTTCAGTGCGGACCGTCGGCCGGACAAACTCCAATTTGTCTGGCACTGAGAGGCTCATCCAACTTAGTCTGCGAGTGCGTGGGTTCGATGGTGTTTTCTTGGGGGTTTCTTTGTAATTAGATCGGCTAGTGACCTCGCGAGGGAGCGCCTTCCCGTCGGTACACATCTGCATGCTCCAACATACACGAGAAGATGTGAGCAGCGTGGAGCGTCCACGATGGCCCTCAGGTTATTCTGGATCTGTAGTGGATTTCTTCCTGAACGAGTGATCAGGGAATACAGGCTGGTGCTGATTATGTAAGTCTGCCGTACGTCTGTTGACACCAAGTTTTACACGCAGCGGGAGCCTCAAACCTCAAACGGTCGACCATAATCACTTCATAAGTCTACATATACTGTGCATGGCTGCGGCGCTTTGGGTCGCGGGTTCGAATCCCGCACGGGACTAGTATTTGTATGGACTGCAAATAATAGTTCCCGGTCTGGGTGTCTGTCCATGTGCAATTCATGTATGTAAACTGCCTCCGCGACACAGGAGAAATTCCTAAAGCGGAAGGTAACGTTTTTTTTTAAAGTAAAAAAAAAAAATTCAAGTAATAAATAATTTCGTATTAAAAAACAAAACTATAACACTTCTTGTATTTACGCGAATACTGCACGTTTCATTTAAAATTATTGTCGACAGATTATATCGCGTTCAATTGACATTTAAATAAAACTCGTTTCGATATGAACGCCATTGTACGATTATTGCGAAAAACATCAGCGGCTTCAACCGTCCATTGTAACGGCAGACCCCCAGCAATATTTTGTCCATTTGTAACACGCCAGACGGTCCAGAACGCCAGATGGTATAGGGGAGATTTTCGTACAAGTGAGACGCTAAAAAATGAAGACGTTACAAATTTTTTAATCATAATTTCAGCCTAAAAGCAAAGTAAGTAAAGCGCCTGTAAGTGCCAACTGCATGGCAAAGGCATCTTTCTCGCTAGCCATATTTAAGTGTTATGTTGTGTTGAATGTACTAACTTTTCTTCAAATTTCTCTTGTAGTGAACCCTGATAGTTAACGGACGTCCAATTCCACACCCAATCCCACAGATTTGTGGTTTACAGCGTTACTAGTGTTAACAATGAGCAAACCCCTTAAGAAATGCTGCTCGAATGGGCCGCCTCGATCGGGTCGGTCTCGCAGAATACCGGCGTGAAGTAGAGGCATCTTGTGCTTCTGCGTTTCTGCTTGAGAGAGCTGACCGGAGGCCCACTCCCCCTCCCCGTCCCCCTCCTCATCCCACCTCGGATCTTCCGAATACTCTTAAAAGTTTTCTTTTTTTCCATCAGGTGAACCGATTGTTCGTTTGCCGCCTTTTCCGTAAAAAAAAAAAGAAAAAAAGGAAACATACACCGCTCTCCTGCAAAGGCCTATTCAGCTTAGGACTTATATTGGCTGACGATGATTCAAATAAACGAAACAAGACGCAAAAGTTATACTCCCAGCGCTCTCTGTTGAAGCATTAAGCGTCAGTGTTGTAAATTTAAGGCATCTGGCCGGAAACGAACAAAAAACGTACAGTAAGGGGCCGGTCCGGGTCAATTAGCGATGTCTGTGAAGTGAACCCCGCTCCCGCCGAAGCGCTATTTTTCGACGCTCATGTCCATTTTTTTTTTTTTTATCGATGAAATTACGCTTCGACGAAGCGCCGAATAAGCAGTGAGTTTAATACGAAATTCGTATTAACGTTTTGTTTGTATTGACAGAATTTTGAATTTAGATTCGTAAGCTCCGATAGAGCCACGGTAGGCTTGAGGTCAGAGTGCTCGGTGTTAGTTTCATAGAGCGCGTGCGACCTGGGTTCGTTCACACGTGCTGGCATCACTAAAATTGTTAATAGCAATTTTAGGTGCTGTATTTGTCACGTTCTCGGCGGGCGAGGATATGTGAAGCTCGCCAATCCCCACTGGACAAGAGTGACGGGCCGTTTCGTGGTTCCAAACCCCTCTCAGATATTCGAGAAGGAGTCCTTTATCCAGCAGTGGACACTTACAGGCTGCTGTTTTTACTTTTACACGATAAATATTATTTAAGATAAATTGTAATTAAGATAAATTTTATTTAAGATAAATTGTAATTAAGATAAATTTTATTTAAGATAAATTGTAATTAAGATAAATTTTATTTAAGATAAATATTATTTAAGATAAATTGTAATTAAGATAAATTTTATTTAAGATAAATTGTAATTAAGATAAATTTTATTTAAGATAAATTGTAATTAAGATAAATTTTATTTAAGATAAATTGTAATTAAGATAAATTTTATTTAAGATAAATTGTAATTAAGATAAATTTTATTTAAGATAAATTGTAATTAAGATAAATTTTATTTAAGATAAATTGTAATTAAGATAAATTTTATTTAAGATAAATTGTAATTAAGATAAATTTTATTTAAGATAAATTGTAATTAAGATAAATTTTATTTAAGATAAATTGTAATTAAGATAAATTTTATTTAAGATAAATTGTAATTAAGATAAATTTTATTTAAGATAAATTGTAATTAAGATAAATTTTATTTAAGATAAATTGTAATTAAGATAAATTTTATTTAAGATAAATTGTAATTAAGATAAATTTTATTTAAGATAAATTGTAATTAAGATAAATTTTATTTAAGATAAATTGTAATTAAGATAAATTTTATTTAAGATAAATTGTAATTAAGATAAATTTTATTTAAGATAAATTGTAATTAAGATAAATTTTATTTAAGATAAATTGTAATTAAGATAAATTTTATTTAAGATAAATTGTAATTAAGATAAATTTTATTTAAGATAAATATTATTTAAGATAAATTGTAATTAAGATAAATTTTATTTAAGATAAATTGTAATTAAGATAAATTTTATTTAAGATAAATTGTAATTAAGATAAATTTTATTTAAGATAAATTGTAATTAAGATAAATTTTATTTAAGATAAATTGTAATTAAGATAAATTTTATTTAAGATAAATTGTAATTAAGATAAATTTTATTTAAGATAAATTGTAATTAAGATAAATTTTATTTAAGATAAATTGTAATTAAGATAAATTTTATTTAAGATAAATTGTAATTAAGATAAATTTTATTTAAGATAAATATTATTTAAGATAAATTGTAATTAAGATAAATTTTATTTAAGATAAATTGTAATTAAGATAAATTTTATTTAAGATAAATTGTAATTAAGATAAATTTTATTTAAGATAAATTGTAATTAAGATAAATTTTATTTAAGATAAATTGTAATTAAGATAAATTTTATTTAAGATAAATTGTAATTAAGATAAATTTTATTTAAGATAAATTGTAATTAAGATAAATTTTATTTAAGATAAATTGTAATTAAGATAAATTTTATTTAAGATAAATTGTAATTAAGATAAATTTTATTTAAGATAAATTGTAATTAAGATAAATTTTATTTAAGATAAATTGTAATTAAGATAAATTTTATTTAAGATAAATTGTAATTAAGATAAATTTTATTTAAGATAAATTGTAATTAAGATAAATTTTATTTAAGATAAATTGTAATTAAGATAAATTTTATTTAAGATAAATTGTAATTAAGATAAATTTTATTTAAGATAAATTGTAATTAAGATAAATTTTATTTAAGATAAATTGTAATTAAGATAAATTTTATTTAAGATAAATTGTAATTAAGATAAATTTTATTTAAGATAAATTGTAATTAAGATAAATTTTATTTAAGATAAATTGTAATTAAGATAAATTTTATTTAAGATAAATTGTAATTAAGATAAATTTTATTTAAGATAAATTGTAATTAAGATAAATTTTATTTAAGATAAATTGTAATTAAGATAAATTTTATTTAAGATAAATTGTAATTAAGATAAATTTTATTTAAGATAAATTGTAATTAAGATAAATTTTATTTAAGATAAATTGTAATTAAGATAAATTTTATTTAAGATAAATTGTAATTAAGATAAATTTTATTTAAGATAAATTGTAATTAAGATAAATTTTATTTAAGATAAATTGTAATTAAGATAAATTTTATTTAAGATAAATTGTAATTAAGATAAATTTTATTTAAGATAAATTGTAATTAAGATAAATTTTATTTAAGATAAATTGTAATTAAGATAAATTTTATTTAAGATAAATTGTAATTAAGATAAATTTTATTTAAGATAAATTGTAATTAAGATAAATTTTATTTAAGATAAATTGTAATTAAGATAAATTTTATTTAAGATAAATTGTAATTAAGATAAATTTTATTTAAGATAAATTGTAATTAAGATAAATTTTATTTAAGATAAATTGTAATTAAGATAAATTTTATTTAAGATAAATTGTAATTAAGATAAATTTTATTTAAGATAAATTGTAATTAAGATAAATTTTATTTAAGATAAATTGTAATTAAGATAAATTTTATTTAAGATAAATTGTAATTAAGATAAATTTTATTTAAGATAAATTGTAATTAAGATAAATTTTATTTAAGATAAATTGTAATTAAGATAAATTTTATTTAAGATAAATTGTAATTAAGATAAATTTTATTTAAGATAAATTGTAATTAAGATAAATTTTATTTAAGATAAATTGTAATTAAGATAAATTTTATTTAAGATAAATTTTAATTAAGATAAATTTTATTTAAGATAAATATTATTTAAGATAAATTGTAATTAAGATAAATTTTATTTAAGAGTCTAGTTCGTGATTATCTAGTAGATCATTGATAATATTGGGCTTATCTATTTTCGATTTTTATTATATTTTTATTTATGTATCTTTTTATATTATTGTATACGTATTTGTGTATTTTATGTTATAAATATTTATTTAATTACATAGTGTGTTTATATATATTTATCAACTTACTATTATTGGATTTTTTTTTTATTCTTTGTTTTCTACCTGCCAACTACCTTTCACCATAACAAGGGTTGACTGGTAGAGAATGCCACTTGGCATTAAGTCCGCCCATTGTAACATTAAGCTTTAAGTCTAAAAATAAAGAATAAATAAATAAATTTCCCGTTTCCTTAAAAACTGTTGTATACATATTTATTTAATTCTACCGTAGACAGACAGCGTCATCTCTTGAGGAGCAGCGTAAACTATTAAAGCATCTCTATTAACCCGTGAAGTTATTCGTTACGTTAAGTACAGATCCGTATGTGTACTTAATAATTGAAAATTGTAAATGAGCATGCTTATTTTATGATTTAATGAAATTTGGCAAATAGATATCTAGAATTCAGGGTCTTTCTCAGAATTCAAGGTAACAAAGGCTACTGTTTATCCTAGAAAAAACCACGGAAAATAACTTGACAAGGACAGAAACGCAGGCGGGAGCAAGTCTCGAACAACCTCTCAAATAACCTCTGCCTTTTTATAAACACCTAAGTAAGTCTCTCAGCGTTATAATTATCACAGACATGTTTGAAATCCTTTATTGTGCACTAATTAACAAAAGTAGAAAAAATAAAATAAAAAGTTAACATAAATTTAACAAAGTTACAATTGGCGGCCTTATCGCTTAAAAGTGATCTCTTTGCCAGGCAACCACTTTGCAGAGGATTTAATGACCAGCTGAGCAAGGGTTAAAGTGTATCATCATCATCATCATCATCATCATTTCAGCCTATCAGAAGTCCACTGCTGAGCATAGGCCTCCCCCAAAGATTGCCACGAAGCTCGGTCCTAAGCCACCGGCATGCATCGACTTACCGCACCACTGCGCAGGTCGTCACTCCATCTTGTGGGGGGTCGTCCTACACTGCGTTTGCCTGTACGTGGCTGCCACTGAGAACCTTGATAAATTGTAATTAAGATAAATTTTATTTAAGATAAATATTATTTAAGATAAATATTATTTAAGATAAATATTATTTAAGATAAATATTATTTAAGATAAATATTATTTAAGATAAATATTATTTAAGATAAATATTATTTAAGATAAATATTATTTAAGATAAATTGTAATTAAGATAAATTTTATTTAAGATAAATTGTAATTAAGATAAATTTTATTTAAGATAAATATTATTTAAGATAAATTGTAATTAAGATAAATTTTATTTAAGATAAATATTATTTAAGATAAATTGTAATTAAGATAAATTTTATTTAAGATAAATTGTAATTAAGATAAATTTTATTTAAGATAAATTGTAATTAAGATAAATTTTATTTAAGATAAATATTATTTAAGATAAATTGTAATTAAGATAAATTTTATTTAAGATAAATATTATTTAAGATAAATATTATTTAAGATAAATATTATTTAAGATAAATTGTAATTAAGATAAATTTTATTTAAGATAAATTGTAATTAAGATAAATTGTAATTAAGATAAATTTTATTTAAGATAAATTGTAATTAAGATAAATTTTATTTAAGATAAATATTATTTAAGATAAATATTATTTAAGATAAATATTATTTAAGATAAATTGTAATTAAGATAAATTTTATTTAAGATAAATTGTAATTAAGATAAATTGTAATTAAGATAAATTTTATTTAAGATAAATATTATTTAAGATAAATATTATTTAAGATAAATATTATTTAAGATAAATTGTAATTAAGATAAATTTTATTTAAGATAAATATTATTTAAGATAAATTGTAATTAAGATAAATTTTATTTAAGATAAATTGTAATTAAGATAAATTTTATTTAAGATAAATTGTAATTAAGATAAATTTTATTTAAGATAAATTGTAATTAAGATAAATTTTATTTAAGATAAATATTATTTAAGATAAATTGTAATTAAGATAAATTTTATTTAAGATAAATTGTAATTAAGATAAATTTTATTTAAGATAAATTGTAATTAAGATAAATTTTATTTAAGATAAATATTATTTAAGATAAATATTATTTAAGATAAATATTATTTAAGATAAATATTATTTAAGATAAATTGTAATTAAGATAAATTTTATTTAAGATAAATTGTAATTAAGATAAATTTTATTTAAGAGTCTAGTTCGTGATTATCTAGTAGATCATTGATAATATTGGGCTTATCTATTTTCGATTTTTATTATATTTTATTTATGTATCTTTTATATTATTGTATACGTATTTGTGTATTTTATGTTATAAATATTTATTTAATTACATAGTGTGTTTATATATTTATCAACTTATTATTATTGGATTTTTTTTTATTCTTTGTTTTCTACCTGCCAACTACCTTTCACCATAACAAGTGTTGACTGGTAGAGAATGCCTCTAGGCATTAAGTCCGCCATGTGTACCACTTTGTGCATATATATTAAATAAATGAATAAAATTTGTCAAGTGTAATTCCTACATTTTTAACGGTGCCACTGTACGGCACAGATGACCTGTCAAATAAAATACCGAGTAAAGTAAGAATATCAATATGTGTAACCAATTTTTGACTACCTATTATAATTAGCTTGGTTTTCGATGGCTTCACTTTAAGACCGTATGACTTATTCCATTCCACAATTGAGTGGAATAGATGTGATGTCTTTGTTTAATAAGTATATAGTTTAAGGTAAATCCACCAATTTAGCCTGAACATATACTTGGAGATTATCAGCATACAGGTGGTGGCGAGTAGATAAACGGAACATAATAGAACTTATAAAAATTTTAAAAAGGAGAGGAGACAAAACGTCACCTTGCGGTACTCCGGCATTGATCGAGCTCCAGTTAGAAAACGAATCATCCACAGTTGTCTTTTTTCGGCGACCAAACAAGTAACTATGAAACTAGTCAATTACTTCAGGAATTGTTAAGAGATGCTATGTTAGCTAATAAGAGATCAAAATCAACGATGTTGAATGCGTTGACAAAGTCTAGTAAGGTCAACACCATTACACACTGGTTATCCATACCAAGACGAATATCCTCGGTAATATTGACTAAGTAGTCAGTAGTCAGTAACCAGTACGGAAACCGGATGGAATAGACTCCACCTGGTTAGGAAGAGGCTTCCGGAGAAATTCAAGAAAGTGGTAGTAAAACTATTCGGTTTATATATATTTCTTGAAATGTTTATCCATCTTCCCACTGGGTACGCTACACCCAAACACCAGTCTGTGGGATATGGGTTCAGAAAATTCGTACATAGATATATATACTGATACATTTAAATACATACATAATATATTACTCATACATATACAAAACATTAAGGAGTAAACAATAAGTAAAATAAAAAGTTAACATAAATTTAACAAAGTTACAATTGGCGGCCTTATCGCTTAAAAGTGATCTCTTTGCCAGGCAACCACTTTGCAGAGGATTTAATGACCAGCTGAGCAAGGGTTAAAGTGTATCATCATCATCATCATCATCATCATCATCATCATCATCATCATCATCATCATTTCAGCCTATCAGAAGTCCACTGCTGAGCATAGGCCTCCCCCAAAGATTGCCACGAAGCTCGGTCCTAAGCCACCGGCATGCATCGACTTACCGCACCACTGCGCAGGTCGTCACTCCATCTTGTGGGGGGTCGTCCTACACTGCGTTTGCCTGTACGTGGCTGCCACTCGAGAACCTTGTTAAAGTGTATGTAAATTATTAAAAAATCAAAGTATAATTTAATAAATATACATAGATATATATACTGATACATTTAAATACATACATAATATATTACTCATACATATACAAAAACATTAAGGAGTAAACAATAAGTAAAATAAAAAGTTAACATAAATTTAACAAAGTTACAATTGGCGGCCTTATCGCTTAAAAGTGATCTCTTTGCCAGGCAACCACTTTGCAGAGGATTTAATGACCAGCTGAGCAAGGGTTAAAGTGTATCATCATCATCATCATCATCATCATTTCAGCCTATCAGAAGTCCACTGCTGAGCATAGGCCTCCCCCAAAGATTGCCACGAAGCTCGGTCCTAAGCCACCGGCATGCATCGACTTACCGCACCACTGCGCAGGTCGTCACTCCATCTTGTGGGGGGTCGTCCTACACTGCGTTTGCCTGTACGTGGCTGCCACTCGAGAACCTTGTTAAAGTGTATGTAAATTATTAAAAAATCAAAGTATAATTTAATAAATATACATAGATATATATACTGATACATTTAAATACATACATAATATATTACTCATACATATACAAAACATTAAGGAGTAAACAATAAGTAAAATAAAAAGTTAACATAAATTTAACAAAGTTACAATTGGCGGCCTTATCGCGTAAAAGTGATCTCTTTGCCAGGCAACCACTTTGCAGAGGATTTAATGACCAGCTGAGCAAGGGTTAAAGTGTATCATCATCATCATCATCATCATCATCATCATCATCATCATCATCATCATCATCATCATCATTTCAGCCTATCAGAAGTCCACTGCTGAGCATAGGCCTCCCCCAAAGATTGCCACGAAGCTCGGTCCTAAGCCACCGGCATGCATCGACTTACCGCACCACTGCGCAGGTCGTCACTCCATCTTGTGGGGGGTCGTCCTACACTGCGTTTGCCTGTACGTGGCTGCCACTCGAGAACCTTGTTAAAGTGTATGTAAATTATTAAAAAATCAAAGTATAATTTAATAAATATACATAGATATATATACTGATACATTTAAATACATACATAATATATTACTCATACATATACAAAACATTAAGGAGTAAACAATAAGTAAAATAAAAAGTTAACATAAATTTAACAAAGTTACAATTGGCGGCCTTATCGCGTAAAAGTGATCTCTTTGCCAGGCAACCACTTTGCAGAGGATTTAATGACCAGCTGAGCAAGGGTTAAAGTGTATCATCATCATCATCATCATCATCATCATCATTTCAGCCTATCAGAAGTCCACTGCTGAGCATAGGCCTCCCCAAAGATTGCCACGAAGCTCGGTCCTAAGCCACCGGCATGCATCGACTTACCGCACCACTGCGCAGGTCGTCACTCCATCTTGTGGGGTCGTGCGTTTGTCTGTACGAGGTTACCCTACGAGAACTTTTACTTAACCAGCGGGTTTCCACTTCAGTTAGCTAATCTTTTAACTTCTTTAAACGTTGGGGCTGGTTTACAGTACCTTTAGATACTAAGAGAGAACATCGTGAATTAAGGAACGTTAAAATATACACGACAACATGTATGATATAGTTTCCTTTCAATGTGTAGTGTTTATGTAAATACTATATATTATTAAAAAAATAATGTTTATTTACGTAAACACAGAAAATACATGTAATTATTATCTGGAGTCTGCTTTTAAGTAAATATATACCTGTGCCGGGAGGCGTCACTCTTCCATATCTTAAATTAAAGAAATATGTTATCAATATTTACAAAAGTATTAATTATTTGAGTTAGTTTGCATGAGTATATTTTTATTTATTTATTTATTTATTTATTTATTTAATCTCTATTTCATTCCTTTATATAGAAGGATTCAAAAGGCGGACTTAATGCCTTTTGGCATTCTCTAACAGTCAACCCAGGGCGTGAAGAAATGAGGGTTGAAGGAATATCTGTTGGAGAAGTGTGGAAGGAAGTGCGCTTTGACCAGCCTTATTACGCACGCTTTATTTGAAGTAGTAGGGAGTTCCAGAGGCGAACATCTTCAATAGAAAAGGATTAGAGATTTTGAGATTAGAGAAAATAGAAGTAAGTGTTTTGGGAGGGAATTTTTAAGGTAAGGAGGGGGAGTGGGATTGAATAGAACACAGTATAAAAGAGAAAGAATGTGAGTATCTCTGCGAAGGCGGATCGGAAGCCACTTGAGTTTTTCGCGTCATTCTGATACATGGTCACATTTTCGAAGTCCAAATATGAGCCGTATACAAAGATTCTCAATGTCGTCAAGTTTATTAAGTAACTCCTCGTTTTGATTGAGATACCACGTATCAACATAATCGAGAATCGGTAAAAGGAGAGACTGTGCAAGCGTAATTTTACTTGGTATGGTTAGGAAATTTGCTTAATCTACGGAGAGACCTAACCTCCTACTCACCACGTTTACTTGTGGGGCCCAAGATTAAAATTTGCTAAAAAGCTCCTAATAAGTTTGCCTTTTCAAATAAAATCCGCAAACACTACAGAAATGTTGCAAGTCTGTACTAGTGCTGCTGTTTGTCATTGTGCCGTTTTAGTTGTTTGTCCTGACATGTATATTTTTTTGTATTAAAATTCATTATTCTATGTGTATTTGGTATATTTGTGTATATTGTATTTATGTCTCTATGTATGTATGTATGTATCTACCTATCTGTGTAAGTATATATTTTGATATTTATATCATTTTACTTGTTTTATTCTCTTAGCTGTATCGCCTCTATTACGTGTTTATCTCTGCTTAGCCTAATGGTTGACTGGGAGAGAATGCCTCTAGGCATTAAGTCCGCCATGTGTACCACTTTGTGCATATATATTAAATAAATGAATAAAATTTGTCAAGTGTAATTCCTACATTTTTAACGGTGCCACTGTACGGCACAGATGACCTGTCAAATAAAATACCGAGTAAAGTAAGAATATCAATATGTGTAACCAATTTTTGACTACCTATTATAATTAGCTTGGTTTTCGATGGCTTCACTTTAAGACCGTATGACTTATTCCATTCCACAATTGAGTGGAATAGATGTGATGTCTTTGTTTAATAAGTATATAGTTTAAGGTAAATCCACCAATTTAGCCTGAACATATACTTGGAGATTATCAGCATACAGGTGGTGGCGAGTAGATAAACGGAACATAATAGAACTTATAAAAATTGAAAAAGGAGAGGAGACAAAACGTCACCTTGCGGTACTCCGGCATTGATCGAGCTCCAGTTAGAAAACGAATCATCCACAGTTGTCTTTTTTCGGCGACCAAACAAGTAACTATGAAACTAGTCAATTACTTCAGGAATTGTTAAGAGATGCTATGTTAGCTAATAAGAGATCAAAATCAACGATGTTGAATGCGTTGACAAAGTCTAGTAAGGTCAACACCATTACACACTGGTTATCCATACCAAGACGAATATCCTCGGTAATATTGACTAAGTAGTCAGTAGTCAGTAACCAGTACGGAAACCGGATGGAATAGACTCCACCTGGTTAGGAAGAGGCTTCCCGGAGAAATTCAAGAAAGTGGTAGTAAAACTATTCGGTTTATATATATTTCTTGAAATGTTTATCCATCTTCCCACTGGGTACGCTACACCCAAACACCAGTCTGTGGGATATGGGTTCAGAAAATTCGGATAGACATTGCGCTAACGTGGGTTTTCTTTTTACGGAAGCGACGTCAAACGAGCATGCGGCTCACCTGATGGTAAGTGATTACCGTCGCCCACATACATCTGCAACACCATAGAGGCTGCAGGTGCGTTGCCGGTCTTTAAGGATATTTGGGAAAAGAGAGGGAAGAGTAGGGGAAAAGGGAGGAGTGTGGGCCTGCGGTTACCTCACTCAACGAAACGCTGAAGCACAAGATGCCTTTACTTCACGCCGCTATTCTGCGAGGCCGTGGTACCAATCCGGTCGAGCCGACCCATTCGAGCAGCAGCTAAAGCCGCCGCTTGGCTCTACCACTTTTATTATCGCTTATCATCATACGTTAATGTTATTAACCACAGCTTTGCTGTCACGATGAGAATTAAAATGTATAACATTTTTTTTGTTGATTTTATTATATAAATAAGCTGAGCGTTTCTTAAACTATATGCTTGCAAATACCATTCTTACTGAAGGCTGTGTTTTCGACAATATATATCCTACGTTAAGATTATGTGTTAATATCAAGGTGTACAGTGTTATGTGTTTTAATGCAGTGTGTAAAAAATATACAATAAGTCACTATTTTCATATAATCTATAAGTAGAATACAATATTTGACAATTGATTTTTAATTTTATTTCAAGTGTAAATTAAAATTAAATTAAAAACGACATTAAAAAGCTCCAGTTTTTGTATATTCCTAACGAGGAGGTAACCTTAACATTAGACATTATCACGTCTAGACATAGAAATTATTAAAATCTGAACTGCCAGGGGGTGTGTCCCGAGCCCGCCCACGATCACGCCTCCGGAGTCCCTTCCGAACTTAGTTCCAGCCGCGCACGTAAGGGAAAGGACGTTTCGCGGAAAAATCACAATTTTCCATTGGATTTTGAATTTTTGAATTTTTTGTTCATCTGAAAAGCGACAGAGGATACAATTTCTCTTAAACTATATGCTTGCAAATACCATTCTTACTGAAGGCTGTGTTTTCGACAATATATATCCTACGTTAAGATTATGTGTTAATATCAAGGTGTACAGTGTTATGTGTTTTAATGCAGTGTGTAAAAAATATACAATAAGTCACTATTTTCATATAATCTATAAGTAGAATACAATATTTGACAATTGATTTTTAATTTTATTTCAAGTGTAAATTAAAATTAAATTAAAAACGACATTAAAAAGCTCCAGTTTTTGTATATTCCTAACGAGGAGGTAACCTTAACATTAGACATTATCACGTCTAGACATAGAAATTATTAAAATCTGAACTGCCAGGGGTGTGTCCTGAGCCCGCCCACGATCACGCCTCCGGAGTCCCTTCCGAACTTAGTTCCAGCCGCGCACGTAAGGAAAGGACGTTTCGCGGAAAAATCACAATTTTCCATTGATTTTGAATTTTGAATTTTTGTTCATCTGAAAAGCGACAGAGGATACAATTTCTCTTAAACTATATGCTTGCAAATACCATTCTTACTGAAGGCTGTGTTTTCGACAATATATATCCTACGTTAAGATTATGTGTTAATATCAAGGTGTACAGTGTTATGTGTTTTAATGCAGTGTGTAAAAATATACAATAAGTCACTATTTTCATATAATCTATAAGTAGAATACAATATTTGATAATTGATTTTAATTTTATTTCAAGTGTAAATTAAAATTAAATTAAAACGACATTAAAAGCTCCAGTTTTTGTATATTCCTAACGAGGAGGTAACCTTAACATTAGACATTATCACGTCTAGACATAGAAATTATTAAAAAATAATGTTTATTTACGTAAACACAGAAAATACATGTAATTATTATCTGGAGTCTGCTTTTAAGTAAATATATACCTGTGCCGGGAGGCGTCACTCTTCCATATCTTAAATTAAAGAAATATGTTATCAATATTTACAAAAGTATTAATTATTTGAGTTAGTTTGCATGAGTATATTTTTATTTATTTAATCTCTATTTCATTCCTTTATATAGAAGGATTCAAAAGGCGGACTTAATGCCTTTTGGCATTCTCTAACAGTCAACCCAGGGCGTGAAGAAATGTGGTGATAGGTGCATCTAATTTAAAATAATATAAATATGAAAGGCTAATTGAGAAATATACTACATGGTTAAAACATATATAAATGTATAAGCATACATATCTACACAAACACATACTTATACAAATACATACTTACAAAACACATTAATACATACATATATAATAAATCAGAATAAATACTAACAAGTATCAGATGGTTTTACAAAGTGTTCGCGTACCAATCGTTTGTAAGAAATTTTATATGGGGCTTTTCTGATGTCTTCGGGCAAGGAGTTCCAGAGTAGTGTAGCCTGTGTGTGTGTGAGTGTGAAGTGAGTGTATATGTGGTAGTGCTTTTCAGATTACTTCACGTATTCCAAAAGTTTCTCCGCTTCATTTTTTTTTTCTTTTTTACGGAAGCGACGTCAAACGAGCATGCGGCTCACCTGATGGTAAGTGATTACCGTCGCCCACATACATCTGCAACACCATAGAGGCTGCAGGTGCGTTGCCGGTCTTTAAGGATATTTGGGAAAAGAGAGGGAAGAGTAGGGGAAAAGGGAGGAGTGTGGGCCTGCGGTTACCTCACTCAACGAAACGCTGAAGCACAAGATGCCTTTACTTCACGCCGCTATTCTGCGAGGCCGTGGTACCAATCCGGTCGAGCCGACCCATTCGAGCAGCAGCTAAAGCCGCCGCTTGGCTCTACCACTTTTATTATCGCTTATCATCATACGTTAATGTTATTAACCACAGCTTTGCTGTCACGATGAGAATTAAAATGTATAACATTTTTTTTGTTGATTTTATTATATAAATAAGCTGAGCGTTTCTTAAACTATATGCTTGCAAATACCATTCTTACTGAAGGCTGTGTTTTCGACAATATATATCCTACGTTAAGATTATGTGTTAATATCAAGGTGTACAGTGTTATGTGTTTTAATGCAGTGTGTAAAAAAATATACAATAAGTCACTATTTTCATATAATCTATAAGTAGAATACAATATTTGACAATTGATTTTTAATTTTATTTCAAGTGTAAATTAAAATTAAATTAAAAACGACATTAAAAGCTCCAGTTTTTGTATATTCCTAACGAGGAGTGTGGGCCTGCGGTTACCTCACTCAACGAAACGCTGAAGCACAAGATGCCTTTACTTCACGCCGCTATTCTGCGAGGCCGTGGTACCAATCAGGTCGAGTTGACCCATTCGAGCAGCAGCCAAAGCCGCCGCTCGGCTCTACATCGCTTATTATCGCTTATCATCATACGTTAATGTTATTAACCACAGCTTTGCTGTCACGATGAGAATTAAAATGTATAACATTTTTTGTTGATTTTATTATATAAATAAGCTGAGCGTTTCTTAAACTATAGAGCACGTATCGATTCCGCAGACAGATATTTTCGTTTTTCTCGTTTGTTTATCTGTATGTTTGTTTACCAACTTGTTTACAAACAATAGCACGTGATGTAAGGTTCAAGGTCGGTGAAAGTTTTACGGGACGCGACAATGTTTTCAATTGTTTTAGTGTAATCAAACGTTGTAGTGTAGATAATAACGAATCGAGTTCTGCAAAGTAACGTGAGATTAAGATCAAAGACAAGATAATTGTGTTATAGATATTATTAATAGACATCGAAGTTGCATGTGTACAGATCCAATTTCGAATCGGAGTGGGGAAATCGGCCAAGTTGGATCCGAAAAGGCCGACGGAGGCCACGAGGCCTTCGGCGACGCAAAACGCGAACCGTAAAACGCTTCTAGTGCAACCGTTCATGCAGAAAAAGCATTTTTCTAATGTTGAAACTAGAAAGCCTTACTTACTGGAGACGCCCGCTGATCTGAAAAGGAAGGCACCGCTCCTGAAGACACCAGAAGACGCGAAGAGACAGAAGTTTCACTCACACAGCGACGACAGCGCAAGCAACTCGTGTGCTGACGAGGACCTGTCCGCTGGGTCCACTGCACCACCAGACGAGGACACGCCCAGCGGCCGTGGGAGCGGGTCCGCTGGCTCGTGCCACCACTGCTGCTGCAGACGCGAGCGTCCCACCCTCGTAGTGCAGGAGAGTTCTGATCCTTGCCACTGCTCTGGCAAGTCCGTGCCTGTTATATTGGCCCCAGTCATGATGCCACCCGCCTTTGGCACAATCGGTTTTCCCTATGTGATTGGACAGCCTGTGGAGTTAAACAAGAAGGTAGGTTATTTTCTCTTTATTATGTATACTATTTAATTTTATTAGTTTGCAAAATTCAATTATCTACAACAGGCACAATAGGACAGTACAGACAGCAGTACATTCATTTTGGTCCGACTCTAGCTGTATCGATACAAATTAGTTACAATTATCACGATATATGTATTATATATGAGGCCTATGTACAGCAGTGGACTTCTGATAGGCTGAAATGATGATGATGTGTGTATTTATATATTTAAGTGTATGTACACACATACACTTAAATATTTTCAGTACTTCTCGCTTAAAAGGATTTTTTTTCGTAGAGTATGTCTAATGAACAATTTTTTTTATTATATGTTCTATGGTTAGCGAGTCAACTCTAGTGTATGAAGATCGGAGAAACAAATGATTGTTTAAACAGTTATAAAGAGTTGTTAACATTTTGGTCATCCTGTGCATTGGTTCGGAAATATACGATTTTGTTTTTATGGGAAAGGCGACAAACGAGCTCTGGGTTCACCTGATGGTAAGTGATTACCGTCGCCCACGTACATCTGCAACACCAGGGGAGCTGGAGGTGCGTTGCCTGCCTTTTAGGATATTTGAGGGATGGAAGATAGGATAATAAGGGGCGATAGAGGAAGAGGGAAGTGGGTCGTGCCACGTTTAAACCGCCAGCCATGGTACCCTACAGCCATTTTGATTATTCGTTGTTTAACTTTAGAACTTACACTGTAATCGCTTCAAGTTTTATACTTGGCCATTATTATTCATGAAATAGAGTAAGAAAAAAAAACGTTTTTGATTTTTTTTTTATTATTCGGTAGGATATCCGCCATAGTAACACATATTCAGTGCAAATTTTCACGGTTAAAAAAATACAGCCCTTGAAACATCGGACGGTAGCACAGACGGGGTTGGTTTATTAGTAGTGGTCAAATAATATAGTTAACTTTTGCTCTGAGTTCCGGTTTAAAATTTCCTGTTTGTCTCAATGTTTCCTCGAAAAGTTGTTTACAAACAATGCCACGTGAATGCTTTAATCCTAGGCCGGTAGTAATAAAGGGGTCGGTGAAAAAGTTCTATTCGTATTTTATAAAAAGCAAAATGTCTCGGCAGATAATGGTAGAGTAGAGAGAGGAAGACATAGGCGAAAATTTCACGATCAAATCGGAGACGTTCTGAAAAAAGGCCAGGTCGAGAGTACTCTAAACCAACGATCATGCATAACGTAGATTGATAAAAGTGGAAGAAGCGAAAGTCGTATGTCAGGACCGTAGCAAGTGGAAGATGATTGTCTCTGCCTACCCCGTTGGGAACAAGGCGTTAATATATACATATACAAAGGTTTCAGTAAAATCTCTTTGGTTGTACTGCTTGTATCTGTCTGGTTTTGATACCATTAAATAGTTTAAGAAAAATAAAATCTAAAAAGAAATTCCCGCCATTTTTGTATTGTTTTTCTGTCCGTCAAAATGAGTGAACGTCTAACGAAGAAATTCGATACATTTTGAAGTTTTATTACAAAACAGTTTATAGACTTAACGCGGTATCAGTAAGAGTAGCACGAAATTGGTTCATGCGTTTTCCAGTCCGGGAATTGAGATGTCAAAGATGAAGCTCGCTCTGGTCGACGTGTTACGGATAAAGTCGATGCCGTTTTGGAAAAAGTAGATCAATATTGGCATTTTAGTAGTTTACGAACTAGCTGAATAACAAGAGGCTGGACACGAAACAGTTTTGACCCATACAAAAAAGCTCGATGTTGGGGTGCCACATAAGCTCACTAAAAGAAACCTTGAAAAATAAGTACACGGATGAACTGATTTGTGTTTCTCTACTGAAACCTAATGAAACCGAACCGTTTTTGAAAGGTTTTTGATCACTATAGCGAAACCCGGATGAATTTGTAATGAGTCTTTGCTGTGTATATGGTGGAGATGGAAGGGCATGATATTTTACCGCCGAGCAAAATCATGGAATCTACTACCAACAGCTGATTAGCCACAAATAAGGAACAGTGAAAAAGACGGCCGGAATTGATCAACAGAAAGGGTGTGGTTGCTCATCATGATAACGGCAGACCACACGCATCTTTAGCCACTCAGCAAAGAGCTTGGTTGAGAAGTATGGTCATCCACCATGTAGCATTGACCTTGCACCCTCAGATTTCACATGTTTCAGTCTCTTCAGAATTCTTTAGGTAGTCTTAGGTTAACTTCAATAGAGGACTGTCAGAATTACTTATCGCAGATTTTTGATTAGAAATCCCAAAATTTTTACAAAATGGCACCAAGTTATCGAACAAAATGACATTACGAGTATATTATAATCAAATATAAATAAACTATGATGAAAAATATCTTGAATTTTATATATACAAAAAACCTTTTCCCCGTCCTTTTATATATAAAATGTCATCTCTTATATATTTTACGTAACGAAGTATATAATACAAATATTCCATATACGTGGAAACTTTTAGGTATATTAATATTTAGGTATATACTGGTCTGGTTGGGTGTTATATATAAATATGTATACATACATAAAATACAATAAAACAAATAAGTTCTTTTTAAATATATTATAATTAAAATACTTAAAGTAAAATGAAATATATAAATAAATTATCACCCAAACAGACGGAAGCCCTCGGCGGGAGAGACCAGACGGCCGAGGGTTAGGGGGAAAGGAAAAGAAACGCAAAGAATTTGAGCTCGGAGCGGTCCGTCTCAGCCACCGGCAGATGTTCCGAGAGGCTGACTGGGATTAACCCATTTGCAGAGACGACCGTCGGAATCATTTCGGTCGGCATACCTCCCCACATGTCGGTCATCTCGTGAGCCAGGTCCAGATATTTCGTTTTCTTATCTGTTTCGGCTTTCACGACGTTCTCGTCATACGGAATGGTGATGTCGACCAAAAATATTTTAGGCATATTAATATTATGCAATAATTAAAAATACTACTGACAAGTAATGAAAAGTATAGGATAAAAAATAAATAAGATTAGATAAATACGAATCTTTAACATAATTGTGTTTACCACGAAACCTGCATGTCCGAGAAATCACAGAAAATATTATTTCGAGGATACATGAAACCCGCCAACCCGCACTGGAGCGTGGCGGGCCCTTCCCAGCTCCGAAACCCTCTCAGATATTTGAGAAGGAGGCCTTTGCCCAGCATAGGGCACTTGCAGATCGCTTTACTTTACGTTAACCCAGTAGGTAGAAGGAAAAAACTGCATTATTGTCCAGAACTCTATGTTAGGACAGCCAGTGTCCTGCCTACTCCATATTCGAACCGAATGAGGTGGAAAATTAGCTTACAGTCCGCCTGATGCCTTACCACTTACAGCTCCTGCGAACAACATCAGTCGAAGGAGGTTACAGATATTGTTACTCCTGAGAAAACGCATCTGTAACAATCCTTTCGCGCCATCACTATATTTTCAAGGCCGGCAGCGCATCTGTAGCTCCTGTGGTGTTGTGGATTTTCGTGGGCGTCGGTGATCACTTACCATCAGGTGAGCCGCATGCTCGTTTGCCCCGTTTTTCTATAAAAAAAAATCCTCATCATCTTTGTGTCCCCGGATTTCGAACCTGTAATGTTTGTTGTGTCTAACTAGCTTATAAATCACTCTCTTATCGCTCGGAGGGGAAGGCACAGATTATAGAGTTCCAATTAACAAGTCTCTACGTAGCCAAACTTTCCGCCTTATCACCTCTGCAGGAGACAAAACGTGACGGGTGGCGAGACACGGCGTTGGATTTGCTCTACGAAACAGCCATTAGATTTTCAAGGCTCACCCTTGACCGCCTCCTACAGCATCCGCGGGAAGATAAGGCAGTAGCTGATATAGATAGAAAAGGATCTTCCGGCGCTTTTAAAGTTATTTTTTTTATGGGAAAGGCGGCTAACGTGCAAGCGGTTCACCTGATGGTAAGTGATTACCGTCACTCACGTACACCTGCAATACCAGAGGTAGTGCGCGTGTGTTGCCGGCCTTTAAGGGTATTTGGAATGGGGGGAAGGGTGACGATGGGGATGGGGAGGGCGAGCGGGCCTCCGGTTACCTCACTCACCGAACGAAACGCAGAAGCACAAGATGCCTCTACTTCACGCCGGTGTTCTGAGCGGTATTAACCGGGTGTTGTCACAGTGAAACCCGGATAAAATAGCGTTCGACTAATCAATGTGAGCGAATTCGTTCCCCTGTACCATTCTACATATTCATGTTTCACCTGAGGCGCGCAGCCTTGGAATAAAACCAACAACGCAATTCTACCCCTACGTTAGTATAATTATTATTACGCATTGAGGCTCTGCGACATGTTTTTAAGAGATGTCTTAGAAAATAATATTAATGTTTCTCACTGATCTGTATTACGTAGTAAATAGAATCGGGTGTTACTTAAATTATTTCAAAGAAGTTGGTGAAAAAAAAATTAACCCCCAACCTGTACTGGAGCAGTGTGGCGGACCTTTCCCGGCTCAAAGACCCTCTGAGATATTTGAGAAGGAGGCTTTAGCCCAGCTGTGGGCACTTATAGGCTATATACTATACTTATAGGTAAGAAGAAAAAAACTGCACTATTGTCCAATACTCCAAGTTGGGACAGTAAATGACTAGTCTTCTCCTTGTTTAATTGAACGAAGGTTTTCTCGAATGAGTGGAAGGCCTTTGTTCTTTGTCCAGAAGTGGGGATACTTACTTACTTACTACTAATTGAATTAATGTGTTGTATTTTAAACGCTGAACTTAATGTAATTATTTGATATGAAACTATTATTTACGTATGTTATGGCGTTTTTTTTTTTTTTTTTATACAGTGGTGGTCGTATAATTAGAAACACTACCAACGCTCCTTGACATTATGTTAGATACTTCGCCGCAATCGTTTTTATTTTGAAATTGAACAATAAATAGGACAACAATATGTTCAAAGATTTATCATTTATTAGAAAAACAATATAAATCCCATTACACAAGTGTAGTTTCAATATTACATCACGGACAAAGATTTGAATCAGTTTTAAGGTATGAACAATAATGGTCAACTAATTAGAAACAACAACAAAAAAGTATTAGAAATTAGTATTGTTATTTACGAAATAGCTACAATCCACAGCCTACCAATAGTTATAATTAATACTTAGTGGCGTATCCCTTATTTTCAATAACAGCCCTGGAACGACGTGGCATTGATTCAATTAATTTCATACATTTTTCCCTAGACATTGAATTCCATGCTTCAACAAATGCTTCATATAGTTCGTTTTGACTGGTGTTACGTTTGTTTGAGACTTTCTTCTTAACAATATACCAGAGATTTTCTATCGGGTTTAAATCCGGACTATTTGCTGGCCAGTCTAAAACTGATATACGCTGTTCGCTAAGGAAACATTTGACGCTATTGGCCGTGTGTTTAGGATCATTGTCATGCTGAAAGATCCAGGTTACAGGCAAATGATCGTCCGAGTAGGGAATCGTTGTGTGCTCTAAGATATTTTTGTATTGCCATTGATCCATTGTACCTTCAATCTTCCGAACGGGTCCAACTCCACATCCGGAAAAACACCCCCAAACCTTAATGTTACCGCCACCGTGCTTGACTATACTCCTTGTGTATTTATAATTAAAAGCATTGTTTACAGGACGTCTAACATAGCGCTTTCCATCGGAATTTACCATATTTATTTTTGTTTCATCTGAAAATAACACTTTTTTCCATTCTCGTACCGTCCAATTAACATATTATTTAGCGAATAATAATCGCTTCTCTCGGTGTTGCTTGGTAAAAAGCGGTACCTTTCGAGAGATTCTTCCAAACAATTTAGCTTCCACTAATCTTCGGCGTATCAGTCTTGACGAGATGTATCTCGGGTCATCAGGCGAAAAAACTTCATTTTTTATCTGTTTGGAGCCTTTACTTGGGTCTTTTTTAGCAACACGAACGATTAGCGTATCTTCTCTGGGAGAGGTTTTTCTTGGCCGAGCCTTTCTGAGAACTATTTCAACAGTTCCATGTGTTTTATAATGATCAATTGCATTAAAAACTTTATTAACAGAACAATAGAAATGTTCAGCTGTTCTTCTGTACGCCCACTGATGATCTATATGTAAATTACTTATTTGCCTAGTTGACGCGTCACAACTTTTATTTTTGCCCATTTTGAACAAAATTAAATTCACATTAAATTTTGAATTGCCTCCAAAATAATAGAAAAAGCCAAGAAAGAAATGTTATTCTCCAATTTCAAAAAAAAAAAACGAGCTGTGGATGCTTTTTTGAAATGTTTCTAATGAGGCGTCCAAGCGGCGAGTTACAGAAAATAAACTCCTACATGTGTAAGACTCATTTTGTTATTAAAAGTAAGATATGTTTTATATTTTATGCATTTAATGAGTTTTTCTTTTGAGTGGGTATATTATTGCACGATTATTAATTATTGAATGTATATTTTTTACGAACATTTGTACGTTGAAGTTATACTTTCTTTATTCATAAGAAGTGTTTCTAATTATATGACCACCACTGTATATCCCGACGTTTCGGGTGCTTTACAGCAGCCGTGGTCACGGGGGTCTGTGGTGTTTGACGTCCCTATGTCATAGTTAACCAGGCTACAATCGGCTTTGTAATTAGTTAGTTTTTGGTCCGATCTACGCAGAATGATCTCACTGTGTCTTGAGGTCGTGCAGCGGTGTGTTGGGTTTTGGATTTAATTCTATTAATTTTAGCGGATCTCTAGCAGGCGGTAGCACACAACTCTTCTCCATTGAAATTACGATATTTTTTTTAATTTCAATAGCCTCGCGAATCATCCTTGGCAGGAATCGAATTCGTCTTTAGCGAGGATTTGTGGTATGTTGATTTAATTTTCTTTTATAATATATTCATAAATTAATTTGAGCTAATTTTTTCTAATCTTTTATAAATTTACTGGATTGTAAGATGCAAGGCGCGGTAGACTAGTGGTTAGACGTATCGTAGAGCACGAGGTTCGATCCCCAGTGCCGGCACCAATAAAAATAATAAAAAATATTATTAAGAGGACCTGTGAGGCCCGCACTGGAGCGTCGTGGCGGGCCATACCCGACTCCAAAACCCTCTCAAACTTGAAAAGGAGGTCTTCGCGCAGCTGTGGTGAGGGCACTCACTTAAGTATCATAGAGCGCAAGTGACCCGGGTTCGATCCCCGGTGCCGGCACCACTGAAAATTGTTAATAGCAATTTTAAGTGCTCTATTTACCACGTGCTCTGCGGTGAAGGACAACATCGTGAGGAAATAATAAAAAAAAATATTTCGTGGATATTTGGAGCCCGCCTATCCTTCTTTGTCCGGCTCCAAAAACCCACACAGATACTTGAGAAGCTGCACACACACAAATACACATGTACATTTATGTATGAATATATTTTTATCTCCACTGATATAAAACACGTGTTGTAGATTCATGTATATTTGAATAACTACCTTGAATATAGTTATCAGTGCTCACGAAAACTTCAGAGACAATTAGCAACCAACTTCATAGTGTCGCTTTTAAGCGTCGGTGTGCGCGCGCATCGTAAAAATCAACTCTCACCTTCTTTCCCTTACGCGCCAAAAGAATTATAACCTCGAAGAAAGAAAAAAACATCGAGTACATTATCATAATCGGAGTAATACTTAAAACATTTCTGATATCCATAGGAATCTCGTATATAAAACGATTTTTTCACAACGCCGCCACTCCCCTGCACACAATCGACGGCAGGTAAAATCCTCATCGCCGGAGGCTGCGACATGTTTCAATTAGACAAAATAAACACAGCACCGTTCCGCGTTCCCTAGAACTGAAACATACTATACATACTACAATATAACTTCCATATTCTACATGATGATTTCTTGTTTCCACGCGAACACTACGGATTTGAAATTAAACTATTATTTACGGTTTTAATAGCGTTTTAATATTTCTTTGTTGTATTCCCGACAGATTGAAGTATTGACTGTGGACATCTGGACGTCTAACATCACAGCGCCAGGCCAAGGCCAGCGCTGCTGAAGCGCCCGGAGCGAAGGAAATATAGAAACAGAATTAAACGCGGTAATAACCGTTAACAATAGTTTCATTTCAAATCCATATTCTAAATTTAAAAAATATATCTTCGGTTTTGTAACTAGATGGGAGATGATTTTTAATTAAGTATGTGGTAACGGATCAGAGCCGTGGTAGCCTAGTTGTGAGGAGGCTTTAGTTTCACAGGGCGCGAGTGACCCGGGTTCGATCCCCGGTGCCGGCACCAATGAAATTGTTAATAGCGATTTTAAGTGCTGTATTTACCACGCGCTCAGCGGTGAAGGAAAACATCGCGAGGAAACCTGCATGTCTGTGAAATAATAAGAATATTATTTCGATGATATGTGAAGCCCGCCAACCCGCACTGGAGCAGCGTGGCGGGCCCTTCCCGGCTCCTAAACCCTCTCTGGTACTCGTATTCGGTACATACATCTTCGGACATAGGCCTCCCCCAAAGACTGCCACGAAGCTCGGTCCTGAGCCACCTGCATCAATTGACTTCCCGCAACACTGCGCAGGTCGTCACTCCATCTTGTGGGTGGTCGTCCCACACTGCGTTCGCCTGTACGTGGCTGCCACTCGAGAACCTTTTTTCCCCATCGGTTGTCAGTTCTGCGAGCTATGTGGCCGGCCCATTGCCACTTCAGCTTGCTGATGTTTACGGCTATGTCGGTTACCTTAGTTCTGCTGCGGATATCATGGTTGCAGACTCTATCACGCAGCGAAACACCAAGCATAGCTCTTTCCTTAGCGCGCTGAGCATCTTTGAGCTTCCTCATACGGCCTGCAGTGAAGGACCAAGTCTCGGATCCGTATGTCATCACTGGCAACACGCACTGGTTGTATACTTTGCTCTTGAGGTTAAAGGGGTAGAGCGGGCCTCCGGTTACCTCACTCACCGATCGAAACGCAAAAGCACAAGGTGCCTCTACTTCAACGTCGGTTGTTCTTCGAGGTGGTGATTCTACCGTTTTCCTTGTTTTTCTTTTGTCACTGAGACGGCAACCTTTCTGACATGACAAAGAATTAATCTTTTTTATTTGTGTTTTTTTTTTCATTTTTATTTTGTGTTTTTTTGTGTTATTGCCAAATAAATGTGTTTCTTTCTTTCTTTCTTCTTTTTTTACCCCGGTGGAGCCGCCCCATTCGAGCACCATCAAAAGCCGCCGCTTGGTGCTACCTTGGTGCAAGCCGGTTCTTCTCCGAGTTCTTCTTTCTCTGACAAGTCTAAATTTAATATAAAAATGTATTTAACTGTCTTTGTCTTAACTTTTCTTTTCGAGGAGATGGAAAGATTGAGATTTTTGAGAGAACAGAGGAAGGAATGGAAATTATAGAATTAATCTGACTGTAATCTAAAATGTAACATAAATCTTCCGGAAAGCATAGTAGGTGACGTTTCCGTTAAAACTGAGGGTTGCGGGTTCGAATAGGGGCAAACGAGTGTATGATATCAAATGTTTGTAACCGTGTCATGGGTGTTTATATCTTCTTGGATAAGGGACACACGTGCTATCGACCTGATGGTAAGTGATTACCGTCGCCCACGTACATCTGCCACGCCGGAGGAGCTGCAGGTGCTTTGCCGGCCTTTAAGGATATTCGGGGGATGGGAGCGATAATGGGAAGGGGGTAGGAGGGCCTACGGTTAAAAATGTTCATCAAATCTTATAACTAACAAGAGATAGACTGGACGCCGTGATTATTTGGAATAATATATATATATATATGTAATATAATATTAATCAATATATATTTATTGAAATTAACGATGTTTTCAATTAAGTTAGTTGGATATTATAAATCTTGCTTTTAAATAAACTCTATACACTACACGGCGCAGGTGCCGACGCGACCCAATTAAGCAACTCAAACACTGTGTACGTCTGGTTCAATGGACACGTCTGTATGTACATTATATAGTAGTTCAAAGTTTTTTTATTAATTTTAATGCATTAGTTCAATATTTTATTATAATAATCTATTGTAATCTTCAATTTGTAATTTTATTTTTATAGAACATTCTAGTATTACTTCACCTTACTTTAGCAGCCTGTAAATAGTCCACTTCTGGATATAGGCCACGTCCATAAGGAAGATTATCTCGGAGAGCGGATAGACAATCGCAGTACCAGATATCTCGAAGATCAGACGCAGCCCGGAATCGGTCATCCCCTAGACGATTATCCCGCCATCTATCCCCCGCCTTTTCCCTTAGTCGCCACCCGTAAAGAAGGTTTTTTTTTAAGACAAAAATAGGCTTGCGTTTGACCTCAATCTTGCCCGATGGAAAACGAAGATGAGGCCTAGGATGGTACACGCTTGCCTAGATGTCTGTTCACTTTGGCCTTGAAGGGGTCCAGGTTATAGGTTTCCGGAAAAACGGTGGCAGATTCTTACACTCACCACTCGGCAATTGTACGTTAGTTATGTAATATTATAAAAATACAAATCCTAATGTGAACTGTGTTTAGTTTAAGATCCTTTCTAATCAAAACCATAGTTCGTTAAGTCTTTTTATAAAGTGTCTACGAAAATTCAATGAACTTTTAACGTATTTTCACTGATTTCTTGTACTTACCCGAATACTACACGTTTCAAATGAAACTATTATTTATGGGAAAGGCGGCAAACGAGCTAGCGGTTCACTTGAAGGTAAGTGATTACCGTCGCCCACGTACATCAGCAACACCGGAGGTGCTGCAGGTGCGTTGCCGGCCTTTAAGGGTATTTTGGAGATGGGAGGGAGGATGAGAAGTGGACACCGAAACACAAGATGCCTCTACTTCACCCCGATCGAGCCGGCCCATTCGAGCGTTTAAAGATCACCAATACCACAGATTGTTATACTTATTTGAAATAAAATCCGTAAATAACATAGTTTAATTTTAAATCTATGTTCACTGATTACTCAGACATTTCTGTACCGAGCTATATACGTTTCTTTGATATGTAATTAACAAAATTGATATTGGGGACGATGTTCAGTTCGTTACCCATTAAAAGGATAAGGTTTCTATGATTTATATTGACATTCTGAAAGATTTAATTTTTAACATTTACTTTTATTTATTTAAGGATTACCAACAAGGTTAATATAACAAAAAAAACTAAATCTGCCTCCTTATTTGAAGGCACGGAAAGCCAGTAGATACATCCTAGTACAGTTAAATGAATATTAATATTATTCAGATCTATTGCTCATCTAAAGTAACACTATAGTGAGTTATAAGAAACTACAGCATGACAACAATATTTGGCGAAACAAAACAAACAAAGAAGGGTTTTTTTTTTTTAATCTTTATTTAAAGGAGGGTTTGTTCGTATGTACCGAACATGTCACCCTCATTGGTGCATGCCCTATTTCGGATCAGCCATACATACATTTTACGTCTTATGGATACATAATTAAATTAACTTAATCTACCAGTCATTTAGCCCCAATTTAACAATTTGAAACAATATTCTAGCACTCTCGAATTCAGGGAATGCCAGAATACTGTTAAAACCGTTATCGACATTATAGTCCCGTGATGAGGCAGTACGTCTCTGAGTCTCATTCCGTATGGACTCCATGGTAATGTGAAGTACGTCTTCTATAACGTTGACACTGACTGCAATATGGAGAATTAGTTTTGCCCACCATAAAAGAAGGGTTAATAATTAAAATAAAGACAAATTAAATCATTAAGTAACCTACGATTTTCTCCAATAAATTTAAGAGTAAGTCTTACTAATCTCAGAGGTTTCTGTTGAGAGTACGTCCGCTTCCATTCTATATGTTCTAATTCGTGCGAGACATTTTGGCACAGGAAGGGACAAAATGAGCTTTTTTAAGTTCTCGTCTGTGAACTTAAACAAGATTCCCAAGCCCCTATTACTGCTCAAAGGATAACAATACTGTGTAGGGTTGCCATACTTCCGGATCATACTGGGACTATCACCGTCTTTTATAAATTGGTCCCGTATTATTATTATTCACGTCTTCCTCATACTATGCATAACTATATAATCCTTACCTTACTTTACCTTACCTTAGCAGCGTGTAAATAGTTCGCTATAGGACAAAGGCCTCTCTCCCATAAGCTCAAATCGCCAAACGGATTGGAGATTGGGGATCACAGTACCATACAACTCGCACCAGCTGCTCGTCATCGGTCTTCTTCATTTTATCTCTGGTAAATTTTCGAGCTGGTTATCCCGCCATCTGTCCAAATGCTTAGCGATTTTCAAAGCTTCCCGACACCCTTGACCGCTCGAATCATTCCATCTCATTTGATAGACCACAAGTCTTCGCAGAAGAACACTAATTCCTGCCAATGATGATTCGGGTGGCTATTGAAATGAAAAATATCCTTGGGATCCAGTAATAGTAAAGTAGTGGGCCTGTAAGTGCCCACTGCTGAACAAAGGCCTCCTTCTCATATATCTGTGAAGGTTTTTGGAGCCGTTTTGCCTCCGAACTCCCAGATATACTTCATCATCATCATCATCATTTCAGCCTATGAGAAGTCCACTGCTGAGCGTAGGCCTCCCCCAAAGATTACCACGAAGCTCGGTCCTGAGCCACCTGCATCCATCAACTTCCCGCAACACTGCGCAGGTCGTCACTTCATCTTGTGGGGGGTCGTCCTACACTGCGTTTGCCTGTACGTGGCTGCTTAATGGCCAGCAATTCACCTGCAACACCTCTGGTGTCCTCCATCAGGTGAGCCGCTTGCTCGTTTGCCCCCTATAGCATACAGTTAAAATGTATAAAACCCTTTATTTGCTAGAATGTGATATAATTAGGATGTAAATTTTTAGATTTAGTCGTTACATTTCACCGAAGAGAGAACAGACTGAAAATTCAATACATAAATAGGTTTTAAAATACAGTAAGCATTGAACACACTCACCCACTCACCCACACACACACACAAACACCCACACAGTATTCACATTATAGTATTTTTTTTTATATCGAACCACTTTGAACCAAATCTTTGCATGTTTTATTCGAAGATAACAATTGTCGAGTGGCTGTGATGATGCGCTTTTGCATCTAAGATGGCGACAGGCTCACCACGGTAAGCTTTCCAAAAAAGCTCTGTTAAAAAGTGGTTTGCGACAACTGCAAAACTATTGCTGCATTTAATAACAGAGTCAAAGACCAGTATATGCCATTGGTACTATGAATTATTTGTACTATTCTATTAAGTAAAGTAACAGCCTGTAAGTGCCCACTGCTGGGCAAAGGCCTCTTTCTTAAATACTAGTATCAGAGAGGGTTTAGGAGCCGGGAAGGGCCCGCCACGCTGCTCCAGTGCGGGTTGGCGGGCTTCACATATCCTCGAAATAATACTTTTATAATTTCTCAGACATGCAGGTTTCCTCACGGTGTTTTCCTTCACCGTTGAGCGCGTGGTAAATACAGCACTTAAAATTATTAGTGATGCCGGCATCGGGGTTCGAACCCAGGTCCCTCACGCTCTATGACACTAAAGTGAGCGCCCTGACCACTAGCCTACCACGGCTCTTCTTTTATGTATATGTTTATTTAATTTTGGGTAGTTATCTATATATTTAAGTATATATTATACATGAGTATATACATAAATATAAATGCATATATTTATGTATAAATAGATGTATCTAGATTTATAGAGAACGTTTTGCATTTGCAAACATATGCTTTCTTTTTTTTGTATTGTACGCCCGCAATCTACCATTGATTAAATGTTCTCCTGTCGCAGGTCTGCTGGAGAAAAAAATCTTAAAAAAATTAGCAGTACCTTTGTACAGACCATTTCCTCCTATCATATTTCTTTTTTTTTCCGATTTACTTGTGTGTACATAATAGATTAAATAAATAAAGAAAAAAACAAAAAAATGTAAAGACTGGCGTTATAGGTGGGCGTGAGAGATCAATTTAAACATTATGTATGTTTGGTTCAAGAGTTAGATGTCTCGATGTAATTTCCGATGATTGTGGGAACCCTAACACCGGGCGCAAAGCGACGAAGCATTCCAATTAGGCAGTACAAACACCGCCTTCGAAGTCATTATTCAAGCGAGCCCTTCCATAATGTAGGGTTGGTGATCTCTGTTAAGGCGTGACGTGACTCACTCGGCGGTCAACTTAACCGCTGACTGGGTCCCAAGTTCGAATCCTTGCGAGACAATATTTGCGAACCAAAACTATTACTATGATCTACCTACGGCGCGCTTTATCACTGTGTGTCTGTAGGTTAGGTGCTCGCTTTAGTTTCATAGACGGCGAGTGTCCAGGGTTCGAATTGTAAGTGCAATATTAAGTGCTGTATTTACCACGTGTTCGGCGGTGAAGGGAAACATCGTGAGGAATATTATATATATATATATATATATAATGTTAATGAATTTCTATTGGACCGATTTTTCTGTTAATTTTATTTACTATTTGACATCTGTTTTCTAATATTGACATTTTAATATAACACTCTATTAATTTCTTGACATGTTTAATATTAATGATTAAAAGATGTGAAAATCATTTAGCGAATATTTAAATATTTGGACACACAGTTGAATAGCGAAGTAATGTATAATTTACATCTGTAACATACCTATATTTCGCAAATTATTTATAACCTGTCTGAGAAATAATAAAAAATATTATTTCGAGCATATGTTAAGTCCGCCTTTTGTGTCATCCTATATAATGGAATGGCTATGAAGACCAAATGAATAATTAATTATCATTTAAATTAAGCTGATTAAATTATCGGATAAACAAAATACGTGTAAAATGTATATCTATGCAAAACGCCAGGCGTCGTTCGCGTTTTTTAACATTTTTCGCTAAAACTTTTAAACCCCTGCGAAACGCGGAGCAACATTTAATATTCATTCCTTTATAAATATTCATAGCATTATCCGCCATTGTCTGTTATCTCGCTGCGAATAAAGTTAAGAACTGAAAGGATCGTCTTGAAGTTTATTTTTTTTTAATTTTCGGCAACGTCAACGGACATGGTTCGGGATGCCATCTTCTGTCACCGTCAAAGATTCGATAGCGTTGTTTTAATATTTTTTTTTTACTTTGCTCTTTGTTTACACTTTAGCATCCTTCGTGAGTACACTGCTGGACATATGCCTTTTCATACGTAGCAATAAAAGAACCCTTATGCCTTCCTTGAAAATCCTTGAGAAAAAAATGGTCAGATTTTCCACCCTTAGTCAGTCACGCGAGCCTTCGTACGAGTTTAACCAGCTGGATGATCACGTCCAGGTGAATATGACATTAAGCCATGCCATGGCGGGTCAAAGGCCAAAGCTGTTCGCTTTTTCTTTATGGGAGAGGGGAACAAATGAACGACCGGCTCACCTGATGGTAAATGATTACCGACGCTCACGGTACCTCTGCAACACCTGAAGATCTGCAGGCGTTGCCAGCCTGTTAAGGATATTTGTGGAAGGCTGATGGGCAAGGGGGAGAAGGGTAGTTGGCCTCCTTAAAAATATAGCGCCAATAGTGTAATGGGTTAGGGTGGGAAATGCGAAACTTGAGGTCGTGTGTTACCATTGCTTGTATTCTGAAAATATCTGTATATCTGTCTGTCTGTCTGTCTTCAGTGTTTCACTCACTACCAATTATGGTTATGGACTTTGACTTTTGCAGAAAACGTGTGCCTTTATTCATACGCAGGCCGCAAGCGTAACTAAACGGGGATTCGGAACACACTTTTTCACCACCACTACCACTCTCCTTACTATTCTGGGGATACCAAAGGGAGTGGTTCTCAAATATTCATATTGGTTTTGAAATTAAAGGGAACTATGTGTTACTGAGAGTACTTCCAATTTTTTTATCCATCACCATTACAGGCTGACACTAGTCCACCGCTGAACATGGCCTATCCTTCAAAGATTGTCAAAAAGCACTATCCCAATTCACCTGCATTCGTCGACTTCCCGCGACACTGCGCAGGTCATCACTCCATCTTGGGGTGATGACCTGCACATACCTGCACACATCGTCCTATAAAGCGTTTGCCTGTACAAGGTTGCCACTGGAGAAGCATTCTTCCCCGCTGTCAGTGCTGCGAGGACGTGTGCGACTTCAGCAATCACCTAGTGAAGTAGCAGCATGTATGTGCCCACAGCTGGGCAAAGCCTCATTCTCAAATTGAGAGGGTTTTTGAGCCGGGAAGGGTGCGCCACGCTGCTCCCATCGAACTTCACATGTCCTCGAAATAATATACATTTCTTTTTATCATTTTACAAAAATGCAGGTTTTCCTTCAACGCCGGGCATATGGTGAAATCAGCACTTAAAATTCCAGTAATTCGTGCTCTCTGAAGCTGAAGCGAACGCCTTGACCACAAGACTACCACGGCTGCTAATCTCTCTCTCTCTCTCTCTTACCCCCAGTTCTGCAGCGGACATAAAAGTTACGGATTATATCGCGCAGAGAATCACCAAAAATATCCACTGCAAAGCTTCCCCATATAATTACGTCAATAAGTTTAAAACACTGAAGTCGTAAATGACAACACGGGCTTTAAAATTTAAAAAGACACAAGCGGAGCGGGATATTTTACGAAACGTTTATGTTTGATAATGTTATAAAAAGGTGTGGAGGGTGATAATCGGTGAATGTTATTGCAGTACGAGCCTGCCTTTCTTGTCTACTACGCCAACACGTTGCATCCACGCTATGAAGCTCCTGTTCTGTCGCATGTCCGCCATCTTACCCCCGACGCACCATGACAATGGACGCCGATGCCACACTGCAACAAAACATATTATTTATTTATTTATTCTTCATTGTCGACCATAAGCTAGAGGTCACAATGGGCTTGCCAAGTGGCATTGTCTATAAGTCAACCCTTGTTATGGCGAAAAGTAGTAGGCCGGTGCTAAACAAATAATAAAAAACTATTATGTAATATATAAATACGAGTACTCGTATGTATACAAATATATAAAAAGGTATGGTCTTCCTCCCCCGACTCTACCATTTACACTCGCCTCATATATTTGTTTCGTCAACCTACTTTCATTCATTTTGTATTAATAGGAAAAAAACTAGAGATAGGATTTTTAAAGTAATTTGACTATGGGGATCTGAAGTATCAGTTATTTTTTGGAAAAGGTATCTCTTACTAAACGTTTGGGAATCCCTGCTCTAGAAAGTTTATGTTCACCAGTCTGATGTTTTCGCAGAACACAATACACACCGCGTTTCTTTTCCTTACACCACATCGAAAACAACAACACGGAAAAAATATCGTAAGTTGGGGAAAAAATATTCTCGAGGGGCAGCCACGTACAGGCAAACGCAGTGTAGGACGACCCCCCACAAGATGGAGTGACGACCTGCGCAGTGTTGCGGGAAGTCGATGGATGCAGGTGGCTCAGGACCGAGCTTTGTGGGAATAAGGGAAGGGCTATGTTCTAAAAAAGTGCCAGTGGACTTGTAATAGGCTTAAATGAAATGAAATCATTAAATAGCATTGTTAAAAGAAACACGTTAAATACAACGAAATGACTATACAGGATTGTGAGGAAAGTTCAATCAGCTTTGTTTTCATTTCGTTGTGTATAGTTATACTTCTGCTATCCGCTTACCCTTTTCTTTTTTAGGAACGATAGCAACAGATGGATACACGAATGCCACATCTATATAGCTATATACGTATATATAATCTTCGGTCGATACGCTCCCGAGGCAAAAGGACCGACAGGCCGACAAGTCGGGTTGTTTCTTTTCAGTTAGACGTGTTTACGTTCGGTCCGTGCATTACGAACTCAGAGGTGAATTGTTCTTTGCAAATCAATGAGAATGCGTTCGTAATAATGAAAAAACGAAAATAACTAGAAATTTTATCACCAGTGCCAGACACTCTTTGCTTGTGAAAAAAAGACACTAAATCAATTAAATAATAATGATTTAAAATGTAAACAGATAGAAAGAATACATACCGACAGCTAATCACAAAACTATAAAATCAGTTAAAAAGTTTATAAAACCCTTTTATCACGAATACTTATAATACACTATCATTCAAATACAATCTTTGGGGGAGGCCTATGTTCAGCAGTGGACTTGTAATAGGCTGAAATGTTCAGCAGTGGACTTGTAATAGGCTGGAATGATGATGATGATGATTAGCATATATAAATTAAAATCATAAACAAACACACATGTATATCTTCACTGATATAAAACACGCGTTGTAGATTCATATATATTTTAATAACTACCTTAAATATAGTTATCGGTTTTCACGAAAACTTGAGATATAATCTTTCATCTCTCATCGACTTTCCCCAAACGCGCTAAAAGAAGTGCAATTTCAAAAAGGAAAAAGGACGCCAATAAATTAAACATACAGAGTTATCGACACAAACAAACCGAATATCGAAAAAAGTTCAACAGAAGTGTGAAATCTCACAATGATAGAGAATCATTGTGTCTCCTAATAAGGATTAAATTCAGAGAAAGTAATGTTAAAAGGCAAACTGTAGGAAACCTGATGGTAAGTGATTACCGACGCCCGCGTACACCTGCAACACCAGTGCTGAAGGCGTGTTGCAGGACTACAAAGAATATTTGGGGTTGGTGGAGTGGGCATTCAAGTGCGTCTTCTTCACGACTGCATTCTCCGAGGCTGTCGCACCACCCAGGTCGAGCCTGACCGTTCGAGCAGCAACATATACAGCCCCTTGGCTCCACCACATGTAAAAACTACTCTATAACTGAACGAATAACTTCATGTGCTTTTGCAATGAATATTTAGAAATGTTTATTTTGACGTATCTCTCAGGATTCATCAACCGCCAATACAACTGAAAACATTCAACTGTCTCGAGCAACGGCTTTTATTCTTCGTCGATACTAATGAACAAGTGATTCCGCAATTATCAGTACTTAGGGAAGATAGTTTAGAGCAAGTGAATGAGTTTGTTTACTTGGGAACAATGTTCGAGTTCGAGAGATGGAAGGTACGAATGTGACATTGAAAGGAGAGCGATGCCGGGTAATATGGTGAACGGGGCATTGCATACGTTTATGAACAGCCAGACGATATATCACAAAGCTCGTTTGGCTGTGCATAGAGGGTTATCGGTACCAACACTAACATATGGAAGCGAAAGCTGGGTATGGCAGAAGAGGCATGAAAGCAGAATAAATGCAGTAGAAATGAGAGCGTTAAGAAGTATGATTGATGTGAAGATAACTGACAGGGTTCGAAATAATGTTATCAGAGAGCGTTGCGGCGTGAAAGTAGATGTAGTGACACGAATTGAGAAAGGGAAGCTGAGCTGGTTTGGAAATGTGGAGAGGATGAATGAAAGTAGGTTGACGAAACAAATATATGAGGCTAGTGTAAATGTTAGAGTCGGGAGAGGATGACCTAGGCGAACATTTCACGATCAAGTCGGAGACGTTCTGAAAAAAAGCCAGGTCAAGAGTACTCTAAACCAACGAGCATGCATGCGAAGATTGATGAAAGTGGAAGAACCGAAAGGCGTATGACAGGGCCGTAGCAAGTGGAAAAAGATTGGTTCTGCCTACCCCGTTGGGAACAAGGCGTGAATATATACATACATACATAGAGGTAGTAATTAACATTGTTGTCGCATTCGATTCGTATTCGAAGGCGACGCCATGTGCATTTTACAATCATTCAACAATTGCTATAAATATTCATATTTTTAGTTTTTATTACAAAGATAAAGCTTAGGACGTCATTTAAATATGTCGAATTTTTAAAAAAAGAACTTAGAGTTTGGATAATTTACTTTCGAACACGATTCCACAAATAGGCGCATATTAAAAGAGTTGTTAATTAAGAAATTTCATTGGAAAGTACGGTTTTTCGTGCCGTGGTAGGCGTGAACCCCACGGTTTGTTTTCCCGGGGGGTAAAAAATAAATTAAATCTACAAATGTACGTATAAGTGTACGTGGTAGAGTCCAGAGGTAACTTTTGTTGCTGCTCTACCGTTCTAGTTCCACGACCACGAAGAACGCCCCCTCCGCCCACCCTCTAAACTCCCATCCCCTATCATCCCTACTATCGCCCAAATATCCTCAAAGACCGACAACGCACCTGCAGGTGATCTCGTGTTGCAGAATTACGTGGATGTCAGTATTCAATGATCATCAGTCGAGCCTTTTGCCCCCTTAACACAATATAAGAATAATAATATACCAACTAGAAAATATATGCATTCACGCTTGTGACTTATACGCCTCTGGGTAAGCAGAGGTTATAAATTCGGCGTAGCGTAACGGAGTTGTATAACCCACTTTTAATCTCTATGATATATAAAGTGCCAGGTTTGCTCCCGGCAGTTGCCAAAATATTTTCAAAAGGATAAATTTCAGTTTGTGTTTTCAACTCATGACCGGGTCCTTCGCTCTTCATCTAATCATAAGATTAGAATTCCGCAACACTTCACTGATTTTGTTGGCAACTCCTTCACTGTTCAGGCTGCACTACTCTGGAATTCCTTGCCGGAAGACATTAGAAAAGTGTCCAGCAAGTTATCGTTCGAGAGACTGGTACGTGAACACCTCTTCAAGACATCCGTTCCCACTTAGTGGATTGATATCATCGGTCATTGTAATTAATACATTTTTTATGCTGTATGTATGTGTATTTAAATATATATATATATATATATATATATATAAAAAGTTTGGCACCTTTACAATATCTCTCCACGGCCCGGGTTGATTGGCAGAGATTGCCGAAAGGCTTTCAGTCCGCCCTTTGTAATACTTTTATTTAAAGGTATTCAAATAAAGTTTAAATAAATAAATAACATGAAATGCCGTACATTACCACTTTATTTTAACAGTACTATTGTCTTGTAGGTACAATCACCTAGTCGACCCGATGCTCGCTTTAATTCCATGGCACGCGAATGGCCCGGGGATCGGGCACCACTAAAATGTCTTTAATAACAATTTTAAGTCCTAAGTTTATCCCACGCGCGGGGAGGAAAACATCGTGAGGAATTTATTCTTGTGAAATAATGAAACGTAATGTTTCGGGAATCCCGTGAAGTCCGCCAACCCGCAATTGTGCCGTGTGACGATCCTGTCCCGGCTACAAAGCTCACTCTAATATCCGACAGAAAGTCTTTGTCCAGCAGTGTGCATTTACACTGATTCACTCTTTTCTCTACTACTCATTTGTTTATATATAACAAATATAGTTTGTAGATTTGTCTTTCATGCATATGCGCTACATAAATCTTTGCTTTGTGCAGTTGTTGTCGGCGTTTGCATTGAAAGTTCCTGACGTAGTACCGTCAACGTACGATAGATGGCGCTTTCCAACGAATCAGTTCCGTTTTCGATGTCACTAAACATACTATCGTACTAAATTGATCGTTACGTTACATTGCGGCCCTTCTTCTCGCGAGTCTCTACAGCCGAAGCTCCTGAGTATCTCAAACCTTGGGTAGGGAGGGGAGGGTTTGGTCGGTCAGGAAACCGATTTGTTGATCCCGACATAACCGATCACTGTCTTCAGTGACCGATAGGTGCTGGTACCTTCGCCCCACGTGAAACTGAAAGAAAAAAAAACGCGGTGCAACCATTGGTTCAAATGTAAGGTTCAACGTAATCAACTAACCGACTCGGTACAGACACGAGTTGTAATCCAGCTTGCAGTGGTTGAGGAACACACGCTTCTGTCCAGTGCCGGAGACGGCGCACTGAGGGTCGTAGTCGTCGGTGCAGCTCGTCGGGCAGGGGTGGGAGCAAAACTGGCCATCAACTTTTGTTGCTGCTCTACCGTTCTAGTTCCACGACCACGAAGAACGCCCCTCCGCCCACCCTCTAAACTCCCATCCCCTATCATCCCTACTATCGCCCAAATATCCTCAAAGACCGACAACGCACCTGCAGGTGATCTCGTGTTGCAGAATTACGTGGATGTCAGTATTCAATGATCATCAGTCGAGCCTTTTGCCCCCTTAACACAATATAAGAATAATAATATACCAACTAGAAAATATATGCATTCACGCTTGTGACTTATACGCCTCTGGGTAAGCAGAGGTTATAAATTCGGCGTAGCGTAACGGAGTTGTATAACCCACTTTTAATCTCTATGATATATAAAGTGCCAGGTTTGCTCCCGGCAGTTGCCAAAATATTTTCAAAAAGGATAAATTTCAGTTTGTGTTTTCAACTCATGACCGGGTCCTTCGCTCTTCATCTAATCATAAGATTAGAATTCCGCAACACTTCACTGATTTTGTTGGCAACTCCTTCACTGTTCAGGCTGCACTACTCTGGAATTCCTTGCCGGAAGACATTAGAAAAGTGTCCAGCAAGTTATCGTTCGAGAGACTGGTACGTGAACACCTCTTCAAGACATCCGTTCCCACTTAGTGGATTGATATCATCGGTCATTGTAATTAATACATTTTTTATGCTGTATGTATGTGTATTTAAATATATATATATATATATATATATATATAAAAAGTTTGGCACCTTTACAATATCTCTCCACGGCCCGGGTTGATTGGCAGAGATTGCCGAAAGGCTTTCAGTCCGCCCTTTGTAATACTTTTATTTAAAGGTATTCAAATAAAGTTTAAATAAATAAATAACATGAAATGCCGTACATTACCACTTTATTTTAACAGTACTATTGTCTTGTAGGTACAATCACCTAGTCGACCCGATGCTCGCTTTAATTCCATGGCACGCGAATGGCCCGGGGATCGGGCACCACTAAAATGTCTTTAATAACAATTTTAAGTCCTAAGTTTATCCCACGCGCGGGGGAGGAAAACATCGTGAGGAATTTATTCTTGTGAAATAATGAAACGTAATGTTTCGGGAATCCCGTGAAGTCCGCCAACCCGCAATTGTGCCGTGTGACGATCCTGTCCCGGCTACAAAGCTCACTCTAATATCCGACAGAAAGTCTTTGTCCAGCAGTGTGCATTTACACTGATTCACTCTTTTCTCTACTACTCATTTGTTTATATATAACAAATATAGTTTGTAGATTTGTCTTTCATGCATATGCGCTACATAAATCTTTGCTTTGTGCAGTTGTTGTCGGCGTTTGCATTGAAAGTTCCTGACGTAGTACCGTCAACGTACGATAGATGGCGCTTTCCAACGAATCAGTTCCGTTTTCG
Organism: Bhutanitis thaidina; assembly: GCA_029286595.1. Classification (NCBI taxonomy): domain Eukaryota; kingdom Metazoa; phylum Arthropoda; class Insecta; order Lepidoptera; family Papilionidae; genus Bhutanitis; species Bhutanitis thaidina. The sequence continues at coordinate 1,806,527 of JAGSMS010000039.1, read as the reverse complement.
ATGTCACTAAACATACTATCGTACTAAATTGAACGTTACGTTACATTGCGGCCCTTCTTCTCGCGAGTCTCTACAGCCGAAGCTCCTGAGTATCTCAAACCTTGGGTAGGGAGGGGGGGGAGGGTTTGGTCGGTCAGGAAACCGATTTGTTGATCCCGACATAACCGATCACTGTCTTCAGTGACCGATAGGTGCTGGTACCTTCGCCCCACGTGAAACTGAAAGAAAAAAACGCGGTGCAACCATTGGTTCAAATGTAAGGTTCAACGTAATCAACTAACCGACTCGGTACAGACACGAGTTGTAATCCAGTTTGCAGTGGTTGAGGAACACACGCTTCTGTCCAGTGCCGGAGACGGCGCACTGAGGGTCGTAGTCGTCGGTGCAGCTCGTCGGGCAGGGGTGGGAGCAAAACTGCCCATCAACTTCCACGTTTAAGGACCTGGAAGTTGGCAGATCGTTCGTTAACGTTTCAACTTAAGTGCAACCCTTAATATCACGGATTTTGATATAACAATTTTTTGAATGGTAAAGACGGCAGACGAGCAGCCCACCAGATGGGCGGTGGTTAACGTCGACAACGTACATCTGCAATTACAGAGGCTGGCCTTTAAGGATATTTACGAGTTTAGAGGGATGATGAGGAGGAGGAGTTGGGGAGAGGGTGCGGTTGTCCGGTCCCTCACTCGTCGAACGAAACCCTGAAGCACATGATGCCGCTTCTTCACGCCGGCATTCTGCGTGGTCGTGGTACAACCCCACGATCGTTGTAGCAGCAGCAAAAGCCACCACTTGGCTCTACTAAAAGCATAATGTGAAAGTTTGTATGTTTGTCGTTCAATGATGCTTAAAGGACTAACCAGAAATGAATGAAAATTGCATTAATATGAATTTCCTTGGAATAGGATACGTAATATCCTATATCTATTAAGAGTTCTCTTGGATCAAAATGTATGACCACGCGGGTGAAGTCGCGGACAGCTGATAGCACACATTATTCTCTCTTTCATCATCATCATCATCATCATCATTACAGCCAGTCAGAAGTCCACTGCTGAAATTATCTCTTACCCATGGATTCTCTTCTTCTGGGTGGGTTTTGCTAATGTGTGGCGAGCCTGTTGCCGACGACTATATAATTTTTGTACGTAATACAGCTAAATCCCGCTGTCCACTACAGGATATAGGCATCTCCCATGTGAAGGATTCGTTGTAATCGCCAAGCTCGGCCAGTAGATTGGCGAACGCTGCAGCAGACGTCCGTCCGTCGACTTCCCGCAACACTGCGCAGGTCGTCACTCCATCTTGTGGGGGTCGTCCCACACTGTGTTTGGGTATTGCCTAAATTATGTCAAAGGCGTAAGGTTCCTTGATCGTTCTTTCCGACCAGCGTGGCCCTTGAGTTCTGCCGTTCGTTGATCAGTTAAGAGTCCAATATAGAAGAAGAAGCATACCTTCTAGAAGAGAAACTCCGTCTGTTCTTATTTTGTTCAGCTCTAGGCATGGGCGTTGGTAGTGGCAGTGCTTTGTACACAAAAGGCCTTTCGGAATATAGTGAGCCGGTGTTCTTGCATTTTTCCACAGGCACCGGTTTGTATCCTGATGAGAAGTTAAACCTTCAGAAAAAATAAAACTATTGCGATATTATGGATCTCTCTTTTTCTCCGAATGGCAACCCCAGCTGCATGTTATGCACTTTGCCAGTTTACAAACGAGTCTCCGGCCGAAGAAAACGGAAAACTCATCCGAAATTACGCACTCAAATCCGGGGGCGGGGTGCAGCATCTCTAATGAGCACAAGCACTACGCTCACTGGTGCTGGCTTGCTGCTTGGACAGGCCAGAATTCAGCCGTGGACTTAAAATAGGCCGATGCTGATGATACTGAACACTGTAGTAGCGAAGGAATTTTGCTACTTTATCTCTTTCCGTGGGCGCTGGAAGAGCTGACTAGAGCAAAAGCAAAACCGGGGAATACGCTTGTTCTTGGTTCGATGTGACGATATTCTTACTCCAAAAAAAACTCTCATGACCTCATATCAAATAGTTGGGTGGTCTGAGACCTTTAATTAAACCCACTTTTCATCAGAGCTTATTTGAGATAACGTGCCAGCCAACGATCCTGTTGCCGTCTTAGTGTTTAATAATAATCTTTATTTTCATAATAATATGGACCACAAAGTATGAATTCCCTGACATCCGTGCTAGGTTAAGAACCTGTATTACACAGCTCAGTGTCTTCTCCCAAGTTGATTAACAATAATAATTTCTTAAAACAACAGCTAAAATAGTCGAGATATTAGTACAAAATTACAAGAAAAAATTAAAAATTAAAAATAAAAAAATGTTTAAACCAACGATACTAGTTTGTTTTTATGGGAAAGGCGAACGAGCAAGCGGTTCACCTAATGATAAGTGATCGCCGTCGCCCAAGTACATCGCAACATCATAGGCGCTGCAGGTGCGTTGCCGGCCTTTAAGGGTATTTGGGAGTTGGGTGGGAGGACGAGGAGGGAGCCTCCGGTTCCCTCACTCGCCGAACGAAACGCAGAAGAACAAAAAAATGCATCTACTTCGTGCCGGTATTCTGCGAGGTCGTGGTACCAACCCGGTCGAGCCTACCCATTCGAGCAGCAGCAAAAACCGCCGCTTGGCTCTACCCTCTCTCTTGTGACGTCTGAGGCGAAAAGTGGGTTATGGTACTATGTTTTGCTATGCTGCGTCGTGTCAAGTGATACATCTGTAATATCTGCCTACTCCCAGTTCTAACAGATGCGAGAACTTATTACATTCAATTCTTATACTTACTATTGACGTGGTGTCTAAAAGCGCAATTGACTTTTGTGAAAAAGCACTCATTCAGAAATAGTCTGTACTTCCATCGGTTCTGTTCCAGTTTACCACCGCATATTGGATCTTGGGTTATATTGCAGTTTAGATATGAGCAGTTAAGCTTCTTGACTGTTGTTTCCTTAACTTCTGATCTTATTCCCAGCTTATCTTTCCTAATATGCCTATTCTTTTCGTTTGCTCTTTCTCTTATATCATATTCTTGATTCTTTCCTGATATAAATAGTATATCTTTTTTTGGAGACTCTGAAAATATAAGACTTTCATTTGCTTTCTTATAAACCTAACCAGTACGTAATACGCCCTGATATATACGTGACTCTGACGTACCAGTAATGGCAGAAAAGCCATCCGAACAAACCGAACCTAACTGCAGACTAGTAATGGAGAGCAGCGTCTCTAGTGCCCTGGTACCAACAGCGTGCTGGATATTAATTAATCCTCCATGGATTGCGATTTCAGTGTACTGTTTTCATGAGAGATACCATATAGCCACCCAGAGACTCGATCTCTGTTGTTCGGAGAAGTCTCTGTACAGCATCGGACTTAATAGACAGATGAAGATGAAGACTATAATTAGATTGAAGGAAATCTTTTCATTGATCTATTTGTCGTGGTATTATACCAGTGCTGGCAACGTGGTAGAGCCAAGCAGAGGCTTTTGCTGCTACTCGAATGGGCTGGCTCGACTGGATTGGTACCACGGCCTACCGGCGTGAGGTAGAGGCATCTTGTGCTTCTGCGTTTCCTTCGCTGAGTGAGGTAACCGGAGGCTTACTCCCCTTCCCCATCCCCCTTCTCATCCTTCCTCCCATCTTCGAAATACCCTTAAAGGCCGGCAAAACACTGCAGCACTTCTGTTGTTGCAGATGTACGTGGGCCACAGTAATCCCTTACCATCAGGTGAACAGCTTGCTCGTTTGCCGCCTTTCCCATAACAAATGATTAGTGTTTAACAAAATTTACTTGTTTACTACATGCTCGACGATGAAGGAAAAGGTGCATGGAGCGAATGAGAATTGTTTTGTAACACAAAATCACAAAGCTACTTACATGAATTTTTTACAACAATATTTTAATTGTTGTAACATTATCAAAATTAAGCCATGTGGTTGCAATGTTAGAACCTGCTTCCCCTTTCTAATATCCTTTAAAGTCATCTAAGGGAAAAAAATCATTGCAATCTCCGGTTGCAAACCCGATGACGAGATTCTCAATACGTCATTTTCTCGCTCCCAGAGAGGCGAAAAGCGGCGACGCTGTGTCGTGCCAAGTGGAAATCGGCAGTTTGTACCTATGTTCTCATTCATCAGCCTATTTTAGTCCACTGCCGTGCACAGGCCTGAACGAGAAAGTGCCAGAAATCGGCAAAGTGGCAATATATTTAGAAGAATTGTACTGACCCCACTGGGCAAGAGGTTTAATGTCGTTAATCTTTGGACTGATGATCGTGCATGATCCCTAATTTGTGGAAATAGAGTTCCGCTAACAATCGATCACCAGAACCACGACCATTAGCCAGCAGAGCAACTTAACCACAGACGAATAAGATGATTTCTTTCCTCTTTCACCCCATTGTCAAAACTTAACTGTTAACGAAATTAACTAACCAACCTGTCTCCACGTTAACTTTCTTCTCATCAATAACAGCAGCGTCATATTTCCTGCTCAACAAGTCATCCATTTTGTTATCGCCGTTAGGTTGTAAGTAATCTTCATTCCTCACCACCGTTTTATCGTTAGGTATGAACACGACATCCTCTATCGGTTCTGGATTCAGTTCTGTTGCCGCCACGTGAACAATTTCGGGTGCTACGGTTGCCTCATGGTCCCTCGTATCCGGTGTTTCTTGGTTAGATACGAACAAGGGTTTAGCGTGATCCACTTCACTATGTCCCTCGTATGCCACAAAAGTATTTGTGTCGTTTTTCGTCGTGTGACCATTGATATACGTTACTAGAAACGGAATTAAAACAACGTGCAAATACATATCCGCTTATCGTTAATCTTGATCTTCTCTTTGATCGTCTTCCAAAATTATATGCATTTGTAATGGTTGTCCAACTAGATTTAAGAAAATTCTTAGTTGAAATTAATGTATCGCTTACATTCACAAAGTAGAGAACAATAGGTGTTTTCCCGACCTACTTTTGAAACAATTTGTAAATGTTTTTAACCTTCCTACAATGATGTTTACTCAGCCGTGGTATATTGTTCCGTATATAAAAAATACGTTTGAAACTTACAGTAACTAAAGTAGCAACCTATATGTAAATGTCTTTATGCAAGGCCTCCTTTTAATATAAGAGAGAAAGAGATTCGATGCCGAGATGCTCTATTGCGGATTGACGGAATTCAAATCTTGAAATATTCTTTATTATTTCTCCAACAGGTCTGTCTGTATAAAATCTGCACTTAGTATTATAATTACCAATAATTTTGTGGTGACGCGATTTGAACTTACTTTTTCCATCAGGCTATAAAATCCTGAAAAGTGCCAGCAATAAATATTCAAGACCGTTTAGAAATCTGTTACCTCTGCCTTTCACTGGGATGTGTGGGTCACAGGCATGAGTGTGGGGCTGCCTAGGAGCCTTCTGAGTAGTTAACCCACTTTGGCATATTTCTACCGCTAACCAGCAATGCAGACACTGATGTGTTTCCACTGAATTGTTTCTAGGCTTATTTTCCATCTTAGTCCTCAGTGGAGGCAACACATCTAAAGCCTTCTTCAATTGAAGTTGTTTGCAGGTGTCCAGGGGCAGGGGCAGCAGACACTTACCACAAGGTGGTTTGTCAGATCGTTTTTTACCGCATTTCTTAAGAAAATTATGACAAAATGTGAAAAAAAAAACCGATAAGCATGTGCCGTAATAGAAAATTCGTTGTAAAACTCACAACGTTACGGGGGCGTTATTCGTTACGCCACAAAAATTTCGTTGACGGTGTTCTTCAACAATGACTCAAGATATAGTTACCAATAAAGGAAACAATGTATTGTATGTGAAAAAATACGCGGTATGACTTTATTCATATGAAACTATTTGACTGCATTTTTTTTAAAAACAACTGGCATTCAATAACAGTAAATATTAACGTGGCCACAGATATCGTTTATGTTAAATTTTACAACAATAATGATGTATTTGTTGAACTGGAGCTTGAAATTTCAATGAGACACCTCCTTTATAAAATAACAAATTTTGGACAGAAACTGAGGAATCATAGCTTCTGTTGTTAAACAGCGCCATCTCGTAACTTAATATTGTACTATGTGCATGCAATTTTCTTCTTTGGACAAAGTTGTTTCCTGTGAAACTCGTAAATCTTACGGTCGTCGCATAGATGGCGCTTTACTAAAACGCAGTAGTATTGACTGGGACGGGGAGGGGCACAAACAAATTAACCAAAGAAGACGCAATTGAAAATGTAAATGTTGCGTTTAATGGTTAATAGGACATTCAATTATTTAAACAGCTAATTATTACAAATACTTTTCTTTTGTAATATTAGAAAAATTGTAATTGATAATCATTTTTCTATACAAAGTAGAGAACAATAGGTGTTTTCCCGACCTACTTTTGAAACAATTTGTAAATGTTTTTAACCTTCCTACAATGATGTTTACTCAGCCGTGGTATATTGTTCCGTATATAAAAAATACGTTTGAAACTTACAGTAACTAAAGTAGCAACCTATATGTAAATGTCTTTATGCAAGGCCTCCTTTTAATATAAGAGAGAAAGAGATTCGATGCCGAGATGCTCTATTGCGGATTGACGGAATTCAAATCTTGAAATATTCTTTATTATTTCTCCAACAGGTCTGTCTGTATAAAATCTGCACTTAGTATTATAATTACCAATAATTTTGTGGTGACGCGATTTGAACTTACTTTTTCCATCAGGCTATAAAATCCTGAAAAGTGCCAGCAATAAATATTCAAGACCGTTTAGAAATCTGTTACCTCTGCCTTTCACTGGGATGTGTGGGTCACAGGCATGAGTGTGGGGCTGCCTAGGAGCCTTCTGAGTAGTTAACCCACTTTGGCATATTTCTACCGCTAACCAGCAATGCAGACACTGATGTGTTTCCACTGAATTGTTTCTAGGCTTATTTTCCATCTTAGTCCTCAGTGGAGGCAACACATCTAAAGCCTTCTTCAATTGAAGTTGTTTGCAGGTGTCCAGGGGCAGGGGCAGCAGACACTTACCACAAGGTGGTTTGTCAGATCGTTTTTTACCGCATTTCTTAAGAAAATTATGAAAAAATGTGAAAAAAAAACCGATAAGCATGTGCCGTAATAGAAAATTCGTTGTAAAACTCACAACGTTACGGGGGCGTTATTCGTTACGCCACAAAAATTTCGTTGACGGTGTTCTTCAACAATGACTCAAGATATAGTTACCAATAAAGGAAACAATGTATTGTATGTGAAAAAATACGCGGTATGACTTTATTCATATGAAACTATTTGACTGCATTTTTTTTAAAAACAACTGGCATTCAATAACAGTAAATATTAACGTGGCCACAGATATCGTTTATGTTAAATTTTACAACAATAATTATGTATTTGTTGAACTGGAGCTTGAAATTTCAATGAGACACCTCCTTTATAAAATAACAAATTTTGGACTGAATGAATTTCTGTTGTTAAACAGCGCCATCTCGTAACTTAATATTGTACTATGTGCATGCAATTTTCTTCTTTGGACAAAGTTGTTTCCTGTGAAACTCGTAAATCTTACGGTCGTCGCATAGATGGCGCTTTACTAAAACGCAGTAGTATTGACTGGGACGGGGAGGGGCACAAACAAATTAACCAAAGAAGACGCAATTGAAAATGTAAATGTTGCGTTTAATGGTTAATAGGACATTCAATTATTTAAACAGATAATTATTACAAATACTTTTCTTTTGTAATATTGGAAAAATTGTAATTGATAATCATTTTTTCTATACGTAGTAGAGCCAAGCGTCGGCTTTTGCTGCTGCTCGAATGGGCTTAACAGACCGGTTAGTTTCGGTTAACACTACTCAAGAACACACTTTTGACACAGTTAGGAGTAGAGACACTTACACAATCCCCCAGCGACGCATAAGAGCGTATCGTGCGAACCGAACACCCGCGTACACACCGTACACCCAGGATTCAGGGCGTTCCTTACCGCCCACTACTATCGAAACACCACGACCGTCCGAGACGAGGCCCGAACCTCCCTCGGACGGTCCTTAGATTGCTTACCATAAAGAGGTAAGCAGTAGATGTACTCTTGCACATCTAATTAAAGCATAAACTTCATAGGTTTGCGCCTGCGTCCTTGAAGCTGTAAACGCCAAAACGGCTAACAGCAATAACTTCATCGAATACATATATATCGAATGGGCGGGCTCGACAAATACCGGCGTGAAGTAGAGGCATCTTGTGCTTCTGCGTTTCGTTCGGTGGGTGAGGTAACAGTAGGCCCACTCCCCCTCCCCATTCCTCTCCTCATCCTCCCTTCCAAATACCCTTAAATGCCAGCAGCGCACCTGCAGCACCTCTGGTGTTGCAGATGAACATGGGCGACGGTAATCACTTACCATCAGGTGAACCGCCTGATCGTTTATCGCCTTTCCCATAAAAAAAAAACAAAATTTTGCATAACACAAGCAACTGTCTCAACTCATTGTATTCGTTGGAAAAATGAGGGTTAACAGTCTATCTGATGCCAAGTAGCTACTGCAGCCCGTGGCCAAACAACTTCAGATGGCCACAGATCGGCGTTCTCACCGCCGAGGCCTGACATGGAATGCCTCACAGCTCGTACTTACACTCGTTCTTTATATCTTTCATACAGTTGTTAGTCTGCTGTTCGGCAGCAGAAGTGGTTAAGACTCGCTTACCAACCCAGAGATGACTCCTAGGTAGAGAAGGAGTCTGCCACCCAATACCTTGTTAATCAGGCTAGTATTACGGACTCGCCGAATATCGGCGTAAAGTAGAGGCATCTCGTGCTTGGCGGAGGCGGAGGCGGAGGCGGAGGCGGAGGCGGAGGCGGAGGCGGAGGCGGAACTTCACAGGAGATTAGTTTGGTCCCGGAGATTGATACTATCGATGAATAAGCTCAATCAATAAGCTCCCACACCCAGGGGATGAAAAATGCCAACTAATAATAATGTAAAGGCGGCAAGTGCAAAGCAAGTGGTTCACCTGATGGTAAGTGATTACCGTCGCCCACGTACATCAGCAACACCGGAGGTGCTGCAGGTGCGTTGCCGGCCTTTAAAATTATTTGGGAGATGGGAGGGACGATGATGAGGGGGAGAGGAAGGGATGTAGGCCTCCGGTTACCTCACTCACCGAACGAAACGCAGAAGCACATGATGCTCCAATTTAAAGCGGATATTCTGCGAGGCCGTGGTACCAATCCGGTCGAGCCGGCCCATTCGATCACCAGCAAAAGCCGCCCATTGGCTCTACCACGTCTGTGGATCTGTTATAGTGCCGTATAGGTATCACAAAACACAGAGGCTCTGTCGTCTTTACCTTCCCGTACCCTACCCAAGGCTTATGCGATAAGATCAAAGCCAGGATGTAAGCACCTGGCATGCAGCGTCAGAGACACGGGACGAACACAACACAATCAAACTCGAAAATCTATAACTTGTTTTTCGGTGAGTGAGGTAACCGGAGGCCCCCTCACCTCCCCCCCCCCATCCCTTTCCTGATCCTCCCTTCCATCACCCAAATACCCTAAAATGCTGGCAACGCACCCACAGCACCCCTGGTGTTGTAGATGTACGTGGACGACGGTAATCACTTACCATCAGGTGAACCGCTTGCTCGTTTGCCGCCTTTCCTATAAAAAAAACATTTAAATAAATAGCAAAGGTGTGTTACCTTTGTCCTTTTTCAACTCTTTCCATATTTTTTTATAAGATATTCTGACAAATAAGACAAATCATTCGGCAAATATTGGTAACCCTACAAGGTCCCATGGTTTAGCATTCGCCACGGCAACTATGCAAGGATCCACTACAAGTTTTATAATAACAGATAGCTCAATAACCTAAAATGGTAATAAATAATTATACATTTGTGACCGTACCCTTCGCAGTAATATTCATGTACTCTGTTAGATTACAAGACCTTATACATCGCCCGAAGGCTACACCTTCTCTAATTAGGGAGTTTAGTCTTTGTGATGAACAAGAGGGAACGCGTTTTCACTGTATCACGTCACGTTTCGTGTCAGTTAGTGAAAACTAATTCTTATCTCACCTTACCAGCATGTAAATAGTCCACTGCACGACATAGTCAGCTCACCCATAAGGAGAATTTACCGTGATTGACCCCCACACTAAAAGTAATCGATTTATTTTAAATAAACTATGTCCGTCAATTTTACGTGAAGGCTTTATTTACAATAAGTCGGGGAGACTTGTTATATTTGCAAAGTATGCGCCTCCATCTATCGGGGATTATTCTACATTGAATTTGCATTGCTGCTGCATGAACCGGCTCGGCCAGGGTAGTAACATGGCGAAGCGAAGTATACCAGCGTGAAGTAGAGGCCTATTGTGATTCTACATTTCGTTCGGTGAGTGAGGTAACTGGTGACTCACTCCCCTCCGTCTCTCCGGCAACGGATCTGCAGCTCTTCTGGCGTTGCACATTTACGTGGGCGTCGGTAATCACTTACCGTCAGGTGAGTCGCTTGATCGTTTGCCCCCTATGGCACAAAAAATAAAAATCAGTGACCGACCCACGGCTGCATACTGCTCCTTAAGGCTACGTCGCTGCAGCACGCTGCTCCTTAACCCGCCGAGATACACCTTTTTATATCCATTTGCATTCCCCGCTAAGCAATTTTAGTTTATATAATAACAGATAACTAGAAATCACAAAGGCGGGAACAAAAATTAAACCATACGTAAGCTAATTAAAAAAAAACTTTCGTGACGTATCAAACAATGTACACTTTGGCAGCCTGGGGTGTACAAGACCTGCGATATCATTTATTGTAAAGTTAACGAGATCCAACCGGGTCAAGCCGGAGCCAGCCGTAGTAACTGATTCGTGAATTTCTCAACATCTCGATTTCATTGTCTTCATCGGTTTCATGGAAATTTTTTCCAAGTAACAGCAACACCGTTTGTTTTAATTTACTTTAATGGAATCATTTTGTAATGACGTGTCACCTACAATGGCGCATACATCATCAACCTTACCGTACGTATCTATTTATTTGATAATCTAATAATGTATATGCTGCTGGTGTTCTATATAAATAAATAAACCAAAAAAACATGTATACAAACAAACCAACAAATAAATAAATAGTCAACTGTAATGAGCTGAAACTCGATGAGTTTACTAGTAACCATTCCAGGGTATCATTATTCACCTGCCAACACCGTGTTAAAAATAACACGGTATGATTTTATCGTGGATTAACTTGGAATTTTCCCAGATTAATGGAAACTCGTATCCAGTAAGTCCTAATCACAAATAAAGCCAAAAGGATTGTATTGAAAACTGTAAGCCTGTTACCGTACTTGCTGTTTTCACAAAAATGCTGGAAAAGCCCCTGAATAAACGTCTGGTGATCTTTTTAGAATCACGTAATTTGAGATCATACAGTTTGGTTTTCGCAAAGCCACTGGTGATTCGGCATCATTTCTAACATTAACTGTTTCAACAAAATTGTATGAAAATCAGGGCTGTCCTTCTAGAGCTAAGGCCTTCGACACTGTCTCCATGTCAATATTTTCGAGAAAATTGGACAGCTTGGGTATTAGGAGCAAAGTCTTTGATTGATTCAGAAATTACCTAAGAAACCGGAGACAGTGCGTGAAGACTGGCCAAACAACAACTAACTTCCAAACGTTACTGTTTGGGTTTTCACAGGGAAGTATTTTAGGCCCTACCCTGTTTACAATGTATATTAATGTGTTTTCATGCATATTGAAAATGCTGAAATTGTTTGCTACACCGATGACGCTGCTATAGTTTTTCACGGATCCACATGGTAAGAAGCGGCATCCTATGTTGAGCTATGAATTGCTCACGTACTGGGGTGGCATCACAGGAACCCTCTTACTTTCAATACTAAGAAGACCGTCTATATTCGTTTTCACAAAACTGCTGCTTCAGCACCGAGCTTAAAATTGATCTCTAAGTAAAACTAACTTAGTTAAATATCTTGGAGTTATCATAGATTTTCAGACGTTCAGGAAACATGTAGCGTCGCTTTCTGGTAAGATCCGTAAAACAGTGGTAGTAATGAAGAATTTGCGAGACGTGGCATGTAAGCATACCCTCAAATCTATATACTTTGCATTTACATGCTGGGGCTCCTCCGCAAAGAGCACAAAGCTCTGTCCTGAAGGTTATGTTGAACAGGGCGTATAGATACCCGACTACAAAAGTTTATCACGAAAGCGGATAGCTCAGTGTAAGACAGATTTGTATATTAAACACAGTAGAAGCTCATTAAGTCGGTGCTGGCTTCTGGTGAATATGAAGCAATGAAGTAGGGGCCAGTATATCGCTTACCCACTCCACTTGTCACACGTTTCGCTCACCGTTTTGGGCAGTCCGTCGGGGATAATGTCTTTGGGAAGGCCGTTGTTAAGTATTGTAATATAAAGAAGAATACTGGGAATGAGGCTAAAAGGGCAATACAAAAATGACAGACAGACAGACATTTTATTTATCCGTTTATGTGTGTATGAAGAAAAAGTTGCTTAAGTGTTTTTTTATTAACATTATAGAGATAGAGTTATTAAGTAACATGGCGGCTTTTTTAATGCTATTAACAATCTTGGGGGTGCCGGCACCGGGGATCAGAGTAAAGTTCACTCTCGACTGAGCAACCTGAGCACGGCTATTGCCAACCGTTCTATTATATAATATGGTATTGTACTATATATAGGGTCTATTGTACTATACGTTCAATATACTGTTAGAGAAATATATAGTACGCAAAAATATTGTATTTCAGTGAGATAGAGCAATCTTTTTATGCAACTCCGAAACTAATAACAAACAAATCCTTCGCTATTTAAACGTATAAATAACTAACTTACATATCTTAGTCTTTTTTTTTATTCTCTTCGTAAAATACTATATTTTTTGTAGCTTACAATATTATTTACAGTTTGTTCTTAAAAGTACCATAAACGGTCGCAAAAAATGTTGGCAACTCTACCCACGAAAATTATACTTTCATTGGTGGCCTTCGAAATAGGGGTTCGGATCCACGGGTCACAAAAGTTTCAATAAAATTCAATGTGACGTTATTTGAAGTGGTGGAGCCAAGCGGCGGCTTTAGCTGCTGCTCGAAAGGACCGACTCGACCGGGTTGGTAACACGGCCTCGCAGAATAAAGACGTGAAGAAGAGGCAGTCTTGTGCTTCCGCGTTTCGTTCGGTGAGTGTGGTAACCGGAGGCCCACTCCTCCTCCTCATCCCCTCTTCATCCTCCCTCCCATCTCCCAAATACCCTTAAAGGCCGGCAAAGCACCAGCAGTACCTCCGGTGTTGCAGATGTACGTAATCACTTACCAGCAGGTGAACCGCTTGCTCGTTTCCCGCCTTTCCCGATCTCCGATCTTGTTTTTTTTTAAATATGCTTTCGTTTAACCAAGACATAGGTAACCAATAAACGAAGCCACATCTAGGGCCTGTTGAGACTGTTGGTCCAGAGACCACTCGGATGTTGTCACTTTAGTACGAACCATGGAATTGGATATTTTAGGTTGTGTTTAGTAATATCTAGTTAGCTAGAGAAAAGCAGCGGAAAATAAGCTAATAATTTCATATAATCAGCAATTTCACTGCTAACTAGGTCAGTCCACTTTGCAGTATGACGTTTTTTTTTTAAATTTACAACAATTCCACCCGTACCATAGGAGAAAGGTTTATAGAATTTATTACGGAAGTTTGCGAGTTCAGTTTATTTTACGGCATTTTCAATTCAATTTCTTTCGCTATCGAGTAAATTAAAAGTGACCTGAGCTTTCTAGTATTATATTTATTAACTCAGATATCGGCGTTAGGGGATAAAATATTAATTAGTTCATGTTTCATGAACGGACAAATATAATATTTTGTTTTATAAGTTTTTTTTTATGGTAGAGTCGAGCAGCAGCAAAAATGTTGGCAGCTCTACCCAAGAATATGATACTTTTATTGGAGGCCCTGGAAATACGGAATCGGATCCACTGGTCGCAAAAGTTTCACCAAAATTCAATGTGACATTATTTGACGTTATTTGTGAAGTAGAGGCAGTCTTGTGCTTTTGCGTTTCGCTCGGTGAGTGAGGTAACCGGAAGCCCACTCCATCTCCCCATTTGCCAAATATCCTTAAAGGCCGGCAAGGCACCTGTAGGGCCTCTAATCATTTACCATCAGGTGAGCCGCTCACTGGATTGCCGCTTTTCCTATAAAACTGTTACAAGCACGGTGTAAGGGGAATATGCCGTCTCTTTCCTCCAATACCAACATCACCTGCACCGGCTGCAATCTGCTAGCCAACAAAGGAGTTTCAGGCGAGCGGACGACGGTGGAATATCCACCAGAATTTGCCTATTCCAAATTCCACATACTAGTGATGGGGAGGAGTATTATGGGGTTGGGTAGAGCGAGGTATAGACAAACTTTACTAGAGATAAAGGTCGGCTTTAACTTAACTTATTAAAGGATCTAAACTCAACTCAAGACTCAACTAGCTCCAGCAACTTGAAGCATCTATATGATATACCATAATGCCCCATATCTGCCCATTTATCCAAGTTCTGTTGGTTAAAAATATAAGTTATTATACGAGTCATCTCGTTCTCGCCAAAAACACAATACATACAGATGAAACACAGCCAAATTTCCTTTTTTTTTGTTTTTTTTGCATTTATTTCTTTTTCTCTTTCTATAATAAGCAATCTCTTGTACTTGTGTCGTGAATAAATGTTTTTTTTCTAGAGAGGTCTAAAGCAGCGAACTAAAGGTTGAAGGTGATAGGCTCACAGGGCAGCAGCATCTAAAGTGCGTGTGGTATCTGGCACTACGATGGTCCGAGTCTGACAAGCGTCAAAGAACACACTACGATTTACGATTCAGCGATACCGAAGCCGGGATTTGAATCTAGATCACTCACGTACTGTAAAGTAAAGCGTACGCCCTGACCTCTGCATTACCTAGGCCAATTAGCTTGTTTAAATAATTGTAAATATAAATCGAAATACATTACAAGTAACTAGAAATACTTTACGAATATTAAATCGTTAGGTATGAGCAACAACAATTTATTCTCTTTGTGTTTTAGCGTTTTAATTTAGCTTCGATCACAAAGAAATTTAACGAGATACCTTTGTTTGTGTGTAAACAGAAATCAGAAACATTAAGTGGTATTCAATTTATACAGAAATATTTCGTGAAGTAATTTTTTTTCTTTTTCTTAGCAACCTGTATAAGTTCACAGCTAGACCTTCAATAGAATGGCGATGAAATGCTGGACTTGGAATATTTATCCCGGCCGGGTGAGCAGAGTATATTCCCCCTTACATGACTGAATATGCCGTGTCATAACGGCATAACAACCCCTGGATTTCGTAAGATGGGAAAACCTTCTAGGGTTTTCTTTTTAACGAAACCCATTTATCATCAAGTAATCTTCGTAAGCAAAAAGCCAGCGGCGTGACTTCTCACCAGTTACGTTTTTCCTCCGTAGAGTCGTGAATATGTGGCCAAGTTCGAGTCGGACTTGTGCACCGAGAGTTCCGTATAACGTCCCAATCACAACTGTATTACGTATTTACCAATAAATGTACGTTCCCTATCTATGTATTCCGTTCGGGGTCTTTAGCGCGAGCCCGACTCACGCTTGACCGGTTTCTGTTATTCCTTGTTTTATATTGTAGCTCGCATTGTAGGTAAGCGTCACAGCTGGAGTAGTCCTGCTGTAACGCGCGAACTTGTATGCATTATTTTATTTATTTATTTATTAAACTTCATATACATGAGAATGTACATAGGCGGACTTAATGCCAGAAGCATTCTCTACCAGTCAACCTTTGGACGATGCAGAGATGAAATGAAGTAGGTGTAGGTAATAGAATAGAGAGAACTAAAGAGAGAAAAAAAAATTATTATATATTTTTTTTTTACATGCATTGTATCATTATATGTATCTATATGTACATGCAATATTTCAATACGCATACAATAATAAATACATATATAATAATAAATACATACACACGTACATACATACATTTATAATTTTTAAATATATTAATAAATTAAATATTAAATATATATAAAAATAGACTATTAGTGAGATGATTCTGCCATTTTTTTTAAAGAATATGTTCCTTAGCTTTCTTTTTAAATATGTACCGACTGTTAGACGCTCTGATTTCGAGTGGGAGCGCATTCCAAGGAAGTACGGATTGAACAGGAAAGGATGAACGGACAAAGCATGAGGTATGCGAGGGACACTGGAGTAGGAGATTACCTGGTGTCAATAATATTTTTATTTTGTTAAAAAGTACAGACTATTTATAATAAGCGGTCTCAAGATTCACCCCGGGAACTATTGAGGTAATCAATATTTTAACATTTAAATGTCTTACGAAAATGTTATGTATGTACGTACGTAAACGTGAATGACTACTCTCGAGAAATAGAGACCGACATAATTTTGTATTGCGATATGATAATAAATTGGAAAATCCTCAAATTTAGACTAAATAAAGTTAAGAATTCCTTTCAGGGGTCGATGCAAGCGCATATATTATAAAACTTCATAATATACATTGAACCTTTCGGAGACAAAGTTTAAAAATTATACCAAAAGTGTTTGTGCACAAAAGCTTAATGATAAGCATTTAACGCGGTAGAGCCAAGCGGCGGCTGTACCCCAACATTAGGTTGCTACTTTCTTCCCAGTCGTGAGTTCTGTGAGCTCTGCTGCGACTATCGTCGTTGCAAACGTGATAGAGCCAAGCGGCGGCTTCAGCTGCTGCACGAATGGGCCGGCTCGACTGGGTTGGTACCACGTCCACGCAGAATACCGGCGTGAAGAAGAGGCATCTTGTGCTTCTGCGTTATGATCGGTGTGCGAGGTAACCGGAGGCCCCCTCCCCCTCCCCATCCCTCTCCGCATCCTCCCTCCTATCTCCGAAATACCCTTAAAGGCCGGCAACGCACCTGCAGCACCGCTGGTGTTGCAGATGTACGTGGGCGACGGTAATCACTTACCATCAGGTGTACCGATTGCTCGTTTGCCGACTTAAGGAGGTGAGACCATAGCTCGGAACACTGTCGATAAGACCAATTACGATTCAAAGATTTTGTAATTAAAAGAATACTGGGAATACTATTTATGTTACATTATTAATGTTCCTGATAAGCCTCCAACTAAGCTTAAAGCTTGTATCTGGAGTGGTTCACGACAATAGTGGAATGGCGGGCTCGAACTTACGACGTCGTGTTTTGCACTTTGCATCCTAACTCATCACGCTATTGGCGCTTTACCGGAAGGACGGTTAAACCGTGTAGGATTAGTAATTGCTCCGGACGGAACCCTAAAAACTATAAGCCGTAATGTCTGCCTACCCCTGTTGCCAATAGGCGTGCGTCGGGATATAAATATTAATCATGTTTAACTTTGACGTCAACGTTTTACATCTACATTCAGAGAAAATATCACATAAAAATAAAACTCCAATATCAAACGCGTGTAGCGTTCTCCGACATACATATTTCATTTCATTGTTCATGTGAACATTACGAGTAACTGTACACACAGACGGATGGTTTAATTATAATAATATTGAATATTTCTTATATTATCATTCGCTTCTTGCGAAATGTATGAGACGTACTAAATAAATAACTCTATTGAGTTGAAAAGATATATTTTTGAAAGGTCACAAAGTTATCTTTGATAAAAACGAAACAACGGTAAACTGTCTATTCCTAGTTTATTTTATTATACTGGGAAAAGAAGGGCATATACTGTACTATTTATTCAAATGCCAACCTTGGTCGTTAGCTGTCTCAGCGTACCCAAGAGGCCCGTGCGATGCAACTGATGATTAAAAATCAATCCGAATTGGCCGACCCATGTCTCCGAAAGCCGCTGAGATGGTCCACCCCCTCCCTCCTCCTCCTCCACACTAGGGGAGCAGCATCACTGGTACGTGGGTGCTGCGCTCACTAGCCCGTATACCACGCATAGTGGGTATGGCCGAATCTTGTATAACTTACTGGGCCTTTCGTGGTAGAGCCAAGCAGTGGCTTTAGCTGCTGCACGAATGGGCCCGCCCCCTCTAGGATAGTACTCGCAGGATACCAGCGAGCAAAGTAGTGACATCTTGTGCTTCCGCGTTTCGTTCGGTGAGCGAGGTAACCGATGGCCCGCTGCAGAACCTCTGGTGAAGCAGATGTACGTGGGGGATGGTTATCGCTTACCATCGGGTGAACTGATTGCTCGTTTGCCGCTTTTCTCAAAAAGTGGCGGCATTCGGGCGATAATAGTGCTGCTATATACGTATGAATTATATCTTGTGCTTCTGCGTTCCACTCAGTGAGTGAGGTAACCGGAGGCCTCTCTCTTCTGCCATCTCTCCTCCTTCCCTTGAATATCGTCCCTCCTCAAAATCCTTGAAGGCAAGCAATGCACCGGCAGCTCCTCCGGTGTTACAAATGTACGTGGGCGTCGGTAATGACTTACCTACGGGTGAGTTGCATATACGTTTGCCCCCATTCCCATTAAAAAAAAAACAGGTATTTTAGACCTATTTTTTTTTCGTTTTGTCAAAAATTTCAAATTATATGTCGTATTCGGAGACCACCTTAGTATACGGTTTTGAGGTTGTTCTAACAATGCATACCAAATCTAATTTAACACCTAACACGTTCGTTTTAATCGAAGTTTTCTGCCACGCACTTCGATTTTGTGGAATCAGCTGTCGCCAGCAGTATTTCCGAACAGTTACGACTTAGGGACCTTCAAGAAAAGAGCTTATTCCTTCCTTAAAGGCCGGCAGCGCATCTGTAGCTCCTCTCGTGTTGTGGATGTTCGTGGGCGTCGGTCACTTGCCATCAGGTGAGCCGCACGCTCGTTTGCCCCCTTCTTCTATAAAAAAAAAAAAAACATCACATAAGTATTTTCAGGCTTATAGCATCAGAGACTAGAAAATATAGTGACAATAATGTGATCAGAGAGCGTGAGCGTGGCGTGAAAGATGATGTAGTGTCACGAATTGAGAAAGGGATGCCGAGGTGGTTTGGATATGAAAGTAGGTTGACGAAACAAATATATGAGGCGAGTGTAAATGGTAGAGTCGGGAGAGGAAGACCTAGGCGAACATTTCACGATCGAATCGGAGACGTTCTGAAAAAAGGCCAGGTCAAGAGTACTCTAAACCAACGAGTATGCATGCGAAGATTGATGAGAGTAGAAGAAGCGAAAGACGTGTGTCAGGACCGTAGCAAGTCGAAGAAGATTGTCTTCGCCTACCTCGTTGGGAATAAGGCGAAGATATATACATACATACATACTAGAAAACAAAAGAAATAGAAATACACGTGTTCAACCTTTTTAGTACCCATTTTTATTGACTGCATTAAAGGTTATTATTTTTTTTTCTTTTAATCTTTGTATTATAAATATAAATAGAGAAGAATATGGCGCTAACCTAACGTTTACAGAAATTCTTTAAGAGCTTAGTGAAAAATGATAATCTCCCGAGGCGTTGTAATTTTCTTCGTTGTTAAAGAAACTAGCGAGCCTTGATTTACACAAAGATTAAATATTAGTTTAAGATAATAAAATTTTTAACGTCATGTCATATAGTTGCACTTTATATTTTCAGAGATTTTATTGTAATTTTGTAGTGCAGTGTCGTAACGGCGTAGGTATCTGCCAACCTCCTTTCTTCCCGTGGGTGCCGTAAGAGGTGACTAAGGGAAAAGCCTTGAAAATAGCAAAGGCTACTGACAGATGGCGGAGTAACAAATAAATACCAGGCCAAATTTAAGCAGACCGATGACGAGCAGCAGCGCGAACTGCGACCTGCGCTTGCCAAGCGTGACCAGAGGTGGTGCAGGTGCTTTGCCATCCTTTAAGGATATTTGGGAGAGGTGAGGGAGGATGAGGAGGGGGATGACGAGGGCGGGTGGTCTTCCGGTTACCTCACTCATCGATCGAAACGCACAGAAGCACAAAATGACTCTACTTCACGCCGGTATTCGGCTAAGCCCTGGTATCGACCCAGTTGCGCCGGCCCGTTCGAGCAGGAGCAAACGCTACCGCTTGGCTCTACCACGGTATTAAGAGAGGTCCTGATGTGGGCTGTTTACAGGCTGCTGAGGTTAAGGTTACGGTCGCCTAGAAAATACTTTCTCCTAGATAGGAGTTT
Source organism: Bhutanitis thaidina (assembly GCA_029286595.1). Classification (NCBI taxonomy): domain Eukaryota; kingdom Metazoa; phylum Arthropoda; class Insecta; order Lepidoptera; family Papilionidae; genus Bhutanitis; species Bhutanitis thaidina. Next base: position 1,786,264 of record JAGSMS010000039.1, on the reverse strand, counting down.
AGATAAACGTAGGAACCTCTAACGTATTGTCTCCTGATGTTCAACAGGAGACAGTCAGTTTTTTTCGCTGACTTTTATCATATCCTTAATGTTTTCAATAACTACCAAATATGTAAGTGATAAGATATCAGTCTGCCTGAAAAGGTTGTCTAGTGGCTCACGAGGCCCCAAGTTGTAAATTGCTCGTAAAGCTTTCATTACGAAAATGAGTACTGTTTCCAATACGGCTGTAGGTCCCCACAGTAACAAACCATACGAACAGACAACTGTCTTATCCTTCTTATAGCGAAAATTGCAAAACTTAGACCTCTATTCTGCGACGACGTGGTACCACACACTGGCTTAATTTATTTCGTAGGCAATCGCAGTGCCGGTACCAGTGACACGCTGCTCCCCTGGTACCACCCACTGGCTTAATTTATTTCGTAGGCAATCGCAGTGCCCGTACCAGTGAAACCCTGCTCCCCTGGTACAACTCACTGGCTTAATTTATTTCGTAGGCAATCGCAGTGCCCGTACCAGTGAAACCCTGCTCCCCTGGTACAACTCACTGGCTTAATTTATTTCGCAGGCAATCGCAGTGCCCGTACCAGTGAAACGCTGCTCCCCTAGTACCGCCCACTGGCTTAATTTATTTCGTAGGCAATCGCAGTGCCCGTACCTGTGAAACCCTGCTCCCCTGGTACCACCCACTGGCTTAATTTATATCGTAGGTGATCGCAGTGCAGGCACTAGTGAAACGCTGCTTTCCCGGTACTACCGATTTACTTAATTCATTTCTGTAACAATTTTGTATTTGTCACAGATAACGAGTACTATAACGCCGTGCATCGCTGCGGGCGCGCCGAGCGGACAGCCATCGACGGCCAGCAAAGGTAAGTAAACTTGTTACAAGATGGTGACGATAAAAAGAAATAAATCGAATGGAATCATTTATTCATAAACATACATTTCACTTGTCGGACATATTTCTTTTAAAGTCTACCACCGTTTCGCTATAAGGTTCCCCTGACGGAGAAGAAACCGGCGCAACGAAATCCTCTTTTACGTAATTTTTTCAAAACAAAACGTTTTAATAGTCTAATAATACAGTAGTTTTTCTAGAAACGCGTCATTCCCAGGGGTTTTTATCTTCCAAGTATTTCTTTATATTATAATGAACCTTTTTATAAAGTCTTTGTTTAACATTTTCTTTAAACCTATTGATTGGAAGAATGCTCACTGGGATTTCGTTTTTGTATACTGTTGTCTCATCATGAGGGGGGGTGGGGTTTGCCTTAGTTGCCATGCCTGCCGAGCGGGTTGGCAACCGCAGTTTTACATTTTTGTTCTAGTGCAGGAAGATGCTGCTGCCCATCTCCTAATCTTTGGGGGAGGCCTATGTTCAGCAGTGGACTTCTGATAGGCTGAAATGATGATGATGATATTGTTGTCTCTTTTACTCACCAGCTCATAGCTGCTAAGAATATTCCTGTAGTTGTGGAGTGGAGTCAGGCCTCCCGCTTTAAGCTTTGCATTGTAAAGGAGTACCACAGGCGGGGTCATCGCTACATAGCGATCTCTCCCGGGCAACCAAAAGCGTGCAATGTAAATAATATACATAATATATAACTAAAACTAATACCTACAATAAAATATATATCGTCATAGATACATATGAAAATTAAGGTAATATGTGTAAATAAAATAAACATCAATACATTCCTATTTACAGATATAAAAATATATAAATAAATTACTAGTCAAAGTCATAACGATTTTATTCTATTTAAGTTTCATTAAAGCTCTTATGAACGTCAAAATCTACACCGGTTCGCAAGACCTTCTCAGAGAAGAACCGGCCTGAAAGTTTAGTGTGTGTGATTTTTTTAACGCTAAATTGTCATTTAAAATTCACAATAAAGTGAATACAAACGTTTTTTAAATATCAAATTTTATAATATATCTGTAGTACACTCCTAAAAACAGTAAACACAATATAAACATAATTATATTAGTAATTCGTCCGGACGTTGGCCGAGAGATTGAGACAAGTGATGCCAACTCCTTAAATGTGCCAACGGCAGGCCATTCCAGAGCTTAATAGCCTGAACTGTAAACGACTTGCAAGAGAAGGACGTTTTGTGAGTTGGCCTGACCTTAAGTAATTGAAGTTTCCCCTTTAAGTAAGGGGGAGTAGAAATGTGATACGATATAGTACAGAACAGAAAGGGTGTGCATCATGGAAAGCGCTGAAAGAAAACATCTCGAGGATGTCCCATGTTAGAGAAATAATTAGAATAGATATAATTATTTCGAAGGCATTTGAAGTTCGACGACCCGTATTAGGGCAGCAACGAGGTAGGCAGCAAAGCTTATATCGTGCTTTCATACGGCGTGATCATAACAACTTAGGTAAAATAATGACGGATTTTTTTTTTAATTTCACGTGGGGGAAAGGTTCTCACTCGCACCAACCACTCACCGTATAGTCCTAATCACCGGAGAGGGTGACTGGTTATGTAGGGACCAGCATTGAAGATCCACACGGATCGGATAGACCGTCGATTTGACGGCTCGGTGGCGTAGTGGTTAAGCATTTAGCTGCGGCGCTGTGGGTTGCGGGTTCGATTACCGCACGGGACTAGTATTTGTATGGACTACAAATAATAGTTCCCGGTCTGGGTGTTTGTCCATGTGTAATTCATGTATGTAAACTGCCTCCGCGACACAGGAGAAATTCCTACAGCGGAAGGTAACGTTTTATAAAAAAAGACCGTCTAAAATTCCCACGCTGTTGGTACGGTGGCCTTTACAGCTTCGGCGGTAGGAGACCCGCGAGCAGAAGGACCCTCAAGTTAAATATTGATGAATGATTTGCTGCTTTCAATCGGCCTTGCATTCCTGAGCCTTATTTGTTAACTAGCTAGCAGTGTAAACAGCATGCAGGTGAGGTTTGAAGGAAATGATTAAATGAGGTAGAATCAATAGACTTCTCTGTTCACTCTATGGTAGATAACGGGGTACTGTTTCGAGGAACTGTCCCGTTTGGTAGGTTCAAAACGGTGCACGTCGTTGGGTTGCCCGTTGCTTAGGTTCGGGGCCTATGGAATAGCCGTGCATGAGGTCTTTCTTATTATGTTTCTTTACCCTTCACGCTGTCCCCCCGATACGTGCCCTCCCTTGCCCTGTCGGGAGGTCGGGCACGTAGAGACCCTATACTTTTGATATACTTCAAAGTGCTGAGAAACGACCGTGCTTTGGAAGATTCTTTTTGCGAGGCTTTGCATGTACGTTTCCAGGTTCTCATTTCTCAGATCCAGCTGTTCCGTGGCGTTTCTCACCAGCTAGTGAGCGCCGATAATGGTACATAGGGTTGTGTTCTCTTATTGTCTCTGTTGGGTCTTATTCTGTGTGGTAGACCTATACTGCATCTATGACAGCATATAGGCGTTAACATATCGAGCGACTTTCTGTTCCATGATCACCTGGTGGGGATGGATAAATAGTTAAAAAGCTTGGTGTGCTCCGATCTTGGCACCTCTGTCTATCTTGCAAGGGATCACAGGCGTAAAGTTTTAATAACTGAGATTCATTCAATTTGCCTAGGTATCTCTAAAACAAATATCTAAAGTCATTCTTAGGTAAATGCGCAATATATCTAGCTTATGTTAATGAATGTATAGGTCATAACGTATAACAGTAGATTCTCGGGTTATTCCTTGTTATTAAAAAAGAACCTTCGTCCATTAGCTTAAGACTTAAACTCTTTCGTATTACCTAATCAAGTTAAGTACACGTAGGTACTGAGGTAGGAATGCTTAAAATATCAAATAAATTTCGTTTAGAACATTATGTTTAACGTAATAAGGTTTATTTTCGCTTACAAATATCAGAGCCGTTTCAAAGTTAAGCGATGTAGACTAAACAGATAGTTAACGCAAAGTTCATAGTTTTTAGTGATGTGACAAATCTCAATTTCTAAAAGTATCGATGCATGTTTTTTTTTTAACTTTTTACATTAATATCCTATAACCATTGTAGCTCAATGGCGGAGCTTGCTTTAAATCAATAGTACTCGAAGGACCTGGGACGTAATCCCGAACTACTAAAAACGCTGATAACAAATTTACCACATGCTTGGCGGTGAACATCGTGAGGAATTCTGCATATCTGTCTGAGGAAATAAAACAGGTATTATTTAACGGCTATAAGGTACACTACGCCGCTGTTGAGGAGCGTGTGAGGTCTACTCTGGCTCCAAAACCCTCTCAAATATAAAGAGGAAGCGTTTTCCCAAGGGTGAGACATCTAACCGCTATGCTTACTTGTTTTTATATTAATCTAGAGTAAACGCTAACTATGAAGTAATCGTTAAAAAGCTCAATCAATTTCTTTTCTTTTTTATTGGAAAGAGGGCAAACGTGCAAGCGGCTCACCTGTGAATTGAAGTGATTACAGACGCCCACGTACATCTGCAACAGAGGTGGTGCAGGTGCGTTGCCGGCCTCTAAGGCTATTCGGGAGTTGGGAGGGAGGATAGGAATGTGTTGGGGGAGTGAGCATAAGATGCCTCTACTTCACGCAGGTACCCCGGCCGAGTAGACCCATACTTGGAGCAGCAGCAGCTTGATATACTTAGTACCAATCAAATTCAAATAGACAAACATGATCATGTTACGTTCGAGCGTTCTCATCGCTAAGTGGCTTATTCAAGCTAAAACTTAGAATAATATATTAATTTCGGTGAACTGTTCGATCTAAGTCCGTTCCAAGAGCTCGACTGTGCACAAGCTTCGATTCCAGGAGTATGAATTGCCACGAACTCGAATCCAGCTATCTAGACTCGAAAAATCCGAATCCCCTTCTGTCTCACACATTTGGGCACAGATCTATTCTCATAATTGGAAGGTTTTTTAAGCTAGAATGGCGCATCTACAATATGAGTTGACGCATAATACGACTCTTCGAATATATATGTTTTTTTAAACACACATTTGATGACTGTTTTTTTACACTGCAATATCATAACATTATTAAAAGGCAATGAACCACACATGAATAATTCCTTTGGTGTAAATCATTGTCGATACATAAACATCGATTGCGCCACATCACTAAAACAAGGTAAGCTCCATAATGCTAGCTAATACTGCTGCGTTGCAGAATGTTTATGTCGTGTATCATATTAAATTATCTTTGCCAGAAATATTATGTGAAACATGAAAAATTCTATGTCAATTACACAAGAAACCGTTTCTTTAATTCAGAAATTAAAGATTAAAAAGGGAATATACAATAATTTCCTTCAAATGTCAACTTCACACGCGGTGCCCCAAGGTAAACTAACTCACAAAGCCCAAACGTATATGAGATGGTGAAAAATCTATTCAAATACCGAACCTGAATATAAGAGACTGGTATTGGGGAGCATCGTCACTAGGGTACCGGCGCTACGCTCATAAACTTAGTGAGTGGAAGCAAATCTTCTGTTCACGGTACACCAGACTTTGTTGTTGACTTTATAGGAAGCCCCGTGTTGCCCAGTAGACTAATTATTTCGTAACAATCATACTTGAAATCTCTCGGACATGATTACAAAAATCAAAATCTAAAAGCTTTCTTCCTTAATATAGGAACATAAATCTCACGTTTCGCAATGAGGTTCCTTTGACGGAGAAGAAACCGGCGAAATAAGCTTTGCAGCTTGGAAGAGGTCGACTCTTTCCCAGAGGTTATTCTCATCCATGTTTTCCATTATATTACAATAATTCTTTTTATATAGTCTTTGTTTAAACCTGTTGAAAGGAACTCTTTATTTATTTTTATAAGAAAGAAGTAAACGCAATACTAGAGGAGGTGCATGGGGAGGGGGAGTGGGCCTCCGGTTACCACACTCACCTGTTACCTTATTATACTTCACGCCGGTATTCTGCGAGCTCTTAGCACTCTTAGCAATGGCCCGGTCGACCCGGCACTTTCAAGCAGCTAAAGCCACCACTTGACTCTACCACGTTTAGGCTGAACTGCCCCATCTACTGATATTTAATTTCCCTCTGACGACTTCCACGACACTCATCGTCAGATAGGGTTGGCTTCTTTACTTCGAACAATCGCACAAAAAGTGTGAAACAGACATCTAATTGAAACTCAAAGTTAAAGTTAAAACTTTTTATTAAAAGTCAGCTTCTTTAAAGGTCTTATGAACGACAAAATCATCACCGGTTCGCAAATTAAGATCTAGGGTCTGTTTTTACCCTATATTGTCATTTATAATGAAAAAAAAAAAAATTTTTTTTTAAATGTTAATTTTAACAATATATCAGTAGCCAGGGGTCCCCTGTGCGCCGAGTGAGAGTAATCTCCACACATTTTTGACCTCGGTGTATTTATAGTAGGCCTTTTTTTTAATAAAGTTTATTTATCAGGCTTCTTAAGAATTGTGTCTGCTTGTTGCACTTTATTTATGTTGTATCATACAAATAATGCAGATAAGTCCTAGGATCGATCCCCAGTAGCCACTAAAATTGTTAATAGCAATTATAAGTGCTGTATTTACCACTCGCGGCGGTGAACGAAAACATCGTGGGTAAACCAGCATGTCTGAGAAATAATAAAAAATTAAGCCCGCCAAACAACCAATATTCTGTGAGACCATGGTACCAACTTGGTCGAGATGCCCTATTCGTGAAGCAGCAAAAGCCACCGCTTGGCTCTACAACGTATTAATCTCGCACTAATGAATACTTCCATAAGAAAGAGCGAGCCATTTTAAATAGCAGTAGAATGTTGACAATGCTATGTTAGAGATCGGCCATTACACGAGACGGTGCGCGTCGGCCATCTTGTATCACTTTTTTTTTTTATGAAAAATAGGCTTACGTTTGACCTCAATCTTGCCCGATGGAATGCGAATATGAGGCCTAGGATGGTACACGCTTGCCTAGATGTCTGTTCACTTCCTTGATGTTTTTGACATTTCCTCAACTCCAAATACCGGAGTATTACGACTAGGTATCTAGTCGTAATACTCCGGTAGCAAGAGAATGGCAGATAGCAGATAGATTTTTTATGTTTTTTAACCAATTTATTATTTTACACCCCATTTTCACACATTAATAGATCATGTGTACACATCCGAAAAAAATATGAGTGTGTTATTTTACGTTTGAGGGCTTACCGTTGAATATTTGTTTTTAATTAAGGCCGTTCAGTGGTCCGTTGTACTGGTACGTAGGTTCCATTGTTTTTAAACAATCAGCCCGACTAATTAATATCGAGGGAACTTCTTTTTTTTTTTTTTGTTGTTGGCGAGGCATTAATTTTGGAGATCTGTTTAGACGCTTACTTCAAAAATGAGCACGTGAACAATATAAAAATAAATATGATGATGCTTCTGCTTTGTAATGTTTTTTTTTATTTTAGCGGTTTTCGTTTTTATTGGATCGGGGTGAAAGAATAGCTAATAGCTGATGGTAAGTGGCTTTTGGGGACCGCGGACACCGGAAAACAAATTCGATGAAAGAAGGTTACAGATGCGTCTTCACCCTTGATGGTAATGACTAAAATGGAATGCCTAAAGTAAAGTAGCACCGTTTAAGTGCTCACTGCTGGGCAAAGGCCTCCTTCTGTAATACGAGTATCAGAGAGGGCTTAGGAGCCGGGAAGGGCCCGCCACGCCGCACCAGTGAGGGTAAGCGGGCTGCACATATCCTCGAAATAATATATTTTAGTGGTGAAACTAAAGTGCGCGCCCTGACCACTAGGCTGCAACGGCGGATGGAATGCCTAAACGCCCGTAACTATGCTGACCTTCTATACAGGAATACGACAGTAGTTGTGACTTCTCTTTGACGCCATTAGAGGGTCGCGACTATGAGTCTATCATCTAGTAGAGCAGGGAAGGGTGAAAGAACAGACAGCTAGTGAGATAGAGAAAGAGAGAGAGAGAGTCCACAACTGAATTTTTTTTAAAGACTCGCCCACCGCCCTGTACAAGTGGATGGTGAGATCACCGCTGGTGATGCTGCCACCCCGTCTCCAGTCTATTGGATTTGGATTCGGCATATTCCGCAACCATTCGACGTTTGATAGCTAGCAGGATGCATCGCGTGCAGGCGGGGTTGGGATTCGGAGAAAGAGATGCAATGTTCCTCTTTATCCTTCTGTTCTAAAGCCGTGGTGACCCAGTGTGCCATAGTCGCGTAGAGTTCGAGGCGCTCGCTTTAATGTTACATAGCGCGTGTAAGCAGAGTTCGATCCTCGGTGTCGGCATGACTGAAATAGTTAATAGCAATTTTGAGTGCTGAATGAACTGAACCTGTGAATTCCCCTAACTCGCACTGGAGCATGGTGGCGGACCCTTCCAAGCAGGTGGAAAAACACTCTGATATATTTGAGAAGGTGTCAACTTTCTCCAACCAATGTTCTCCTAATCGTGTATTGTACACGAAAGTTCATTCTCGATAAAGAGTCAAGACGATATTGATGTGGTCCTGGTAGATTTCGATCCATCGCTTTGCTAATACAATCGACTGGGAGCATTTGCGCAAGTGCACGCGCAAACACAGAGGCACTCGCTCGGGCTTACCCACCTTCACCTATCCGACTTAAAGATGATCCGATAAAATCGTATGATGCATTAGATGCTGTGTTATGGACTCGAGATGGATCTCAACATAACCAAACTCGAAAATCAATAATTTCTTTGTTTTTTTGCACGTATACTGGCAGTTGTCTGGGATTTTTTTTATGCAAAAGGGGCAACAATCGAGCGAGCTCCTCACCTGATGGCAAGTGATTACCGTCGCCCATGTACATCAGCAACACCAGAGGGTCTGCAGGTGCGTTGCCGGCGCGTTGAGGAAGAGCGGAAGCACAAGATACCTCTACTTCACACCGGTATTCTGCCGGCCCTTTCGAGCAGCAGCAAAAGCCACTTTCTGGCTCTACCACGTACGAAAAATTCAAATCTAACGTGACCGCAAAGTCACAGACTCATAAAATTTAAATATGATTCTTAAAGCAGACTTCAGGTTAAACTCAGCGATGGCCTTTACGCATAATGTCAGATTACACGTGCCACGTCTAAACGTAATAAAAGCTTTGATTCAAGCAAGTGTAAAATCTCTCTCCGTCGAGAGAAAAATTATATTACACTTTCAAGAGCCTAGAATTTCACGAGAGGGTCTTTTTATATCATCGGTGTATAACACGAGCGAACAGTCAACCTCATTGTAATTGAATACAACAGCCCACGGACAATTTCACACAATTTCTATCTAAAAAAAAAGTTTGTCACCCCCGATTCAGTTGTAATGTCTCTCAACTTGTTAGTATATTGGCCCTCCATACCCTTCTGACCGGAACACAACAGTGGTTTTTGTTATTTCTTTTATGGAAAAGTTCGGCAAACGAACAAGCGGTTCACCGGATGGTAAGTGATTACCGTAGCCCACGTGCATCTGGAACATCGGAGGTGAGCGGTGCCGGTCTTTAAGGGTGTTCGGGAGATCGAAGCGAGGACGAGAAGGGGGATGGGGAGAGTTGCGGAGGTCCGTTTGGCCTCCTCGCTGAGTCGTACCGAATCGAAATCCTTAATCTCTGCCTACCCCAGTTGTTTCACCTTTAACGAGAACGACTTCGCCCCCGTTACTGCCTCTCGCTATTGTGTTATCAAAGTGTAAATCACTGTGAAATCTAACTCTGTTCGGAGAACGCGCTTTGTTTCTAAACAATTAACGTTCATAATTAGCGTTTGAAATTGTTCCTTTTCGCATAGTCCACTTTGCTCCTCCCATTCCCGTTCGCCTCATCGTTCATTCATTAATTTCAGCCTATCACAAGTCCACTGCTGAACATAGGCCTCCCCCAAAGATTGCCATGAATCTTGATCCTGAGCCACCTGCATCCATCGACTTCCCGCAACACTGCGCAGGTCGTCACTCCATCTTGTCGGGGGGTCGTCCCACACTGCGTTTGCCTGTACGTGGCTGCCACTCGAGAACCATTTTTCCCCAACGGTTGTCAGTTCTGCGAGCTATGTGGCCGGCCCATTGCCACTTCAGCTTGCTGATCTTTACGGCTATGTCGGTTACCTTAGTTCTGCTGCGGATATCATCGTTGCAGACTCTGTCACGCAGAGAAACACCGAGCATAGCCTTTTCCATAACCCGCTGAGCAACTTCGAGCTTCCTCATACGGCCTGCAGTGAGGGACCAAGTCTCGGATCCGTATGTCATCACTGGCAACACGCACTGGTTGTATACTTTGCTCTTGAGGCTTTGCGGTATACTCGACGAGAAGATATGACGTAGTTTCCCGTTCGCCTCATTTTGCTTTAATTTTAACTAGAGCATTAGGAACCTGGCCTTGCCTAGGAGCCGTTTTTTTTGGCGGTGACCGGTAAGGTCGGGATCAAGTTAGACCTCGACTGGGGTTGCAATCGAAGTAGGGAGGACTTTGGATGGAATATTAGAAACTCACGAGTAGGGCGTTCGAAGGAAAATTAAATTAAATATGTAATTCTTATATACTTATTACATATGTAATATACAATACATAAATATAAAGCAATCAGGAATGCAACTAGAGTTGTGTTCCGGCTTGAAGGACATAGAGATCCTGTATAATTAGGTAGATACAAGCAGAGAGGTAATCCAGTTTAGTTCTCAGGAATTACATCACAACTGTAAACTTCTGCGCATGTAGCCACTTATCATCATCACGAACTGTTAGCTCTTTCGTCACTCTTATCACCAAGTCTATAGACAAATTAATCTTCACACGTGCATTTATGAATCGATTTGGGAGATAGTTATTCGATCCGGAAGCATTTACTCTCAGTAAATTTAGTAAGGAACCTTAGTTTACTTCGCTTTAAAGATATTGTGTGTTGTAGTGTTTTTGATGAATTAATATTGTTATGTGTTATGGGTTGCGAGATTGATGTAAAACACCTGTATCTTAAACATCTATTTATTTTAGACAAGTTTCTTCCTGATGATCTTCCACGGGTTTTCCTGACTGTAACCAATCCTCTCGCTTTTCCTCATTTCTTCCTTTTCTTTTTCTTTACCCTCCTTTCCTTCTGTTCGTGATCTTCCTCTTCCACTTACTTCAGAAATCACCACTGAACTGCCTTTATCGTAGTTATATAGACCCGAATTTCAATCCTCTTTGCTAACCAAATATTCGCGTTACCGATGTGAGATCGGAGGCCGTGTAGAAAGGCGAGTCTGTGTTCTGGTACTTCTTACCCGGAGGAACAGGGAAACGAAGTGTCCTTTCCCGAGATGAGGTTGTTAAGGCCAACGAAGTTAGAACACAGCGGGGATTTGGTCATTGCATGCGCGACACAATTTGTCCTTGCCACCTTTAGGTATCTATGTATAAAAGAAACGATGTAAAGCAATGAGCCTACTAGTTCCTTAAAAGCCTCAATCTCCTCTCCGAGTTGTACCAGAGTGGGATTTAGTTAGGTTGATGGAGCTCTCCCCGCGAGGTCATTTGTGACAGTTTGACCGGTGGTGCACCACCTGTCATTAAATCATTAATATTGGGCTAATTACATTACCCACTTTAAAACTAATAACACCACAGGAATCCTCATAAAACGTACTATAGGATGGTGTAGATACTTATAGAGAATTGACGTCAGAGTCTTCAAAAAATACAGGTCTTAGTCTATGAAATGTGTTACACGATATAATGAACATTTTTATTTAAAAGAAGTAAATAACTTATCATAATTATTACATTACATAATTACATCTGTAATTTTGTCATCCTTCACGCCGGTATTCTGCGAGATCGTGGTACTACCGCGGTCGAGATGCACCATTCGTGAAGCAGCAAAAGCCGCCGCTTGGCTCTACAACGTATTAATCTTTCTCGCACTAATGAATACTTCCATAAGAAAGAGCGAGACATTTTAAGTAGCAGTAGTATGTTGATAATGCTGCGTTAGAGATCGGCCATTACACGAGACGGTGCGCGTCGGCCATCTTGTATCACTCGTCTTACGATCCGACCTTGTTGTTTCTGACATTTCCTCAAATCGACTGTTTCGAATATTACGACTTGGTATCGTTACTTAAAGGAAGAAAGATTGTAGATTGTCTTAGGTTATCGCACATCGCCAGTTTATCTTCAGGCGAGGTGGAAAAATGTAGGGGTAGCAAAAGCCCGTTGACATGGCTGAATCATGCATGCATGCATGACGAACGTCCGCAATCTCTGTCTATCCCCACGAATGACAGGCGTGAGTGACTATTCAGTTTGTTCCGTGTTATAATTAAACTCTAGTTAATGAAGAGGGAACAGCCGGCCAGCTATCCGCTATTAATTAGGTTGATAGTGAGAGCATGCAGCCGGAAGCTGAATATTTAATCTCGCAATTAGTTAGAGCCCCTCGCCCTGCTGTTTCGTTAATATCTTCATGTGTAATGCTGCATAAAACGAACAGATAGAATAATTAACGACTGTATATAACGCGTTATAAAATGCTATAACAATTTTTTCTACTACCGCGATTTCTTAACATCAGCCCATTTTTTAATAAGCTAATGTACATTTTGAGTGTGCACGAAGCAGTATTGTACCATTGAAATTGTTAATAGCAATTTTAAGTGCTCTATTTACCACGTTCTCGGCGGTGAAGGAAAACATTGCGAGGAAACCTGCATGTGCAGAGAAATAATAAAAAATATTATTTCGAGGATATATGAAGCCAGCCAACCCGCACTGGAGCAGCGTGACGAGCCTTTCCCGGACCCTCTCTGATACTCGTATTTTGAGATGGAGGCCTTTGCCCATCAGTGGACACTTACGCCTGTAAGCTACTTTACTTTTTTTTACATAATTTAGCGTACAATGCTACACAATAATGGCGAAACTTCACAATAGATATCTGCTGGTATTGGCGCATCCGATCTCAAAGAAGCTATAGTGAATCACATTGGAAAGTGACCATCGAGGAGTTACCGTGTTTCGCTTGCGATTATCGTAGACAATTCACTTTTCATCACACCTCATAATCATGTCATGCTCTGTCCAAAATCCACCTACTCCGCGTACTCGTCTCCATCTCCAGACAACTATACTATACTATGCAATAATCGTGGTAGAGCCAAGCGGCGGCTTTAGCTGTTGCTCGATTGACCCGGCTCGTCCAGGATGGGACCACGGCTTCGCAGAATACCGGAGTGAAGTAGAGGCATTTTGTGCTTCTGCATTTCGATCGGTGAGTGAGGGGAACCGGAAGCCCACTCCCCCTTCACTTCCTCATCCTTGCTCCCATCTCCCAAATATCCTTAAAGGCCGGCACCGCACCTGCAGCACCTCTGGTTTTGCAGATGTACGTGGGCGGTTATCGCTTGCCCTTAGGTGAACCGCTTGCTCGTTTTCCGCCTTTCCCATAAGAAAAAAAAAACATTTCTCGAATTTTTTATTTTACTAAACTAATTTGGTGCAAATGTGTCAATATTGTCGGTGCACTAACATCAAACCATAACCTTAATTCCTTAGTTGTTTCATAATGATCGGCTTCCACCATTAGCTTTAATACATAGTTATTTACTTTAATCTCTGGCCTTCCTCATGGTTCATTCTTCAATTCGAAGTTTCCACTACGAAAGCGGCTAAACCAAAAATGCCAAGTTCGTTCGTTAGTCGTATCCTCTTCAAACGCAGCATTGATATTGATTTTGAAGTCTCCGCGTTTAACTCAAATGCTGAATGTAAAAACAATTGAACGTCAAACAATGGAATGTGATAAAACGTTTGAATTTCATAGTTTGAGTGACATAGTTTTTGTGTAAACAAAAGTTTTAATAACGAATCAAGGACTGTGCAGGTTTAAATTTAATTAAAAATGGCCTCTCCATTAATACAGTAACTTAATGGTTTGACCCCCTATTGGTGATAACTGCGCGATGCAGTGTCTAAAATGTTATTTGTTCAAGTCCCAAGTTACTGTTCCATAAATCAATAACCGCGTCGAATCGGCGTAAGAATCGGACACAGCCTTTCTTCACGTGGGCGTCGTGGTAGGCGACTAAGGGATAAGCCACGAAACTAACAATGGCGAACCGCCACGACCAGAACAGACTAAGATGAAGCAGACCGATGACGGGCAGTCGCGTCTAATGTTCGAGGTGTTCTAAGGCACGGTTGCCGAGCGTGGGGTTTATGTCAAATCCTCCTTATGGGAGAGGCCTTTAATCAGCAGTGGAATATTTACAGGCTGTAAAGGTAAGGTAAACCCATCACTCACAGCTGCAAATGCTATACGAACTAGATAAACAAATTCGTTTTACGAGGTGCTACAATTCCGAACGCATTAAATCTTGTTAAAATATCGACAGTAAAACGTATATGTTTCTCTTTTACTGAAGATTTATAGGAGCGATAGAGCCAAAACGAAAAACGCGATCTGCGGTCTTGAATTGATATTTTCAATCACTGTACACATTTACGAAAAATTATTGTATTTTAATGGAATATTCATAAACATTTTATATCAAACCTGTGGGCCGTGTGTTGTAGGTGAATAATAATCGTATCTTTTTTTTTATACAGTCTGTTTAACTATTGGACATAGGTATATCCAAGCGCCTCCGAGTTCCGGTACGTATAAGTCGCAAGATTTGTCCTCACTGACCACGCTGCATGGTTTGAGAGCGCAGCGCCACCGGCATAAACCTCGCATCGCCGGTCTATGGACCTTCGAACAGTTAAGATAAATTTTCTCACGCCCGATGACACACCAAGGTTTCAGGTGATGTTGATGATTGTCCAGCGAAACGACATAATATTTTTCGACTTCAGAAGAACCCAATATCTATTCCCCTCCTCTTCCCTCCTATCTCCCAAATATGCTTAAAGATCGGCAACGCATCTGTAGCATCTATGGTGTGGCAGATGTCGGTAATCACTTACCATCAGGTGAACCGCTTGCTCGTTTGCCTCCTTTGCCGTTTAGAAGAATTTAAAAAAAAAAATAACAAGACTTCACCGATATTTCCATGAGCGTCTCGCGCACGCTCACTGTCCCATGGGTCCAACATAGTGCATTAACCCGCCATTCTTTCAGAAGTGTCACATGGCTCTGAAAACATGTGAATATTTATGAACCTTACATTAGATGGATGACATGCTCGGATCTTCGACTTCTTATCTCAGAATGATTGTGTGCCTTATTGTGTCTCTGTATATGTTATGTAATACATAAGTAACTTATCTAGCTTAGTACTACGTATTATTTTAATATGAGACCTTTTTTTTTTTTTTTCTTCTTATTACTTTGTTGTGCATACCATAAAGGTACACCACATCATAGGTTGGCTGGTCGAGAATGTCTATAGGAATTAAGTCAACCTTTTGTGTCATTCTGTATAAAGGAATGTCGCTAATCAGGGCGACAATTCTAGGGATTTCATTTTGATGACATTTGTACGTAATATTCAATACTACATGTATGCACTCAGCTCTGACACGCATAGGGGTGAGCGGAGTTTACGAATATATATTTGTCACGGTGTAGCTTAATCCGACTAGACGTTCCACCACCCCATCATCATCCCACCTGATTTCAATCTCAGGTAATGACGATGATGATAAAGCCCTCTAGGGCGATTCCGACCTCGGCGACAACTTCCGAATACCATCGCCAGGTGTCACATGGGCAGGAGATATTATAGTGCGGTAAGTATGCCAGAGGTTACTTGTCTCGCCTTATTGAAAGAGATTACCGACGCACGCGTTCATCTGGAACACCAGTGCGTTGCCGGCCTCTAGAATATTTGGATAGAAGAGAAAGAGCTCTCTCTTTCTCTATTAGGGGAGTAGAGACGCAGAAGGAGGCCTCCGGTTACCTCTACTTCACGCCGGTATTCTACGGTAGCACTACCCCGGTAGAGTCAGCCCATTTGAACATCAGCAAAACCCGTCGCTCCGACACGTTATATAATCTACATACAATATAGATGCCGGAAGGCACCAGGTTCATATTCCGATATACCTGCATAAACAAATCACCACTTACTCACGGTAACCGTGTGGTATTCGCCTCCGAATCAGGAGATTCAAGATAGATCCTTTTGACTAGTAAAGTAAAGCAGAAAAGTAGCAGCCTGTAAGTGCCCACAGCTGGGCATAGACCTCCTTCTCAAATATCTGAGCGGGTTTCGGAGCCCGGTAGAGCGGGCCCAGCTCCAGTGCCGGTTAGCGGACTTCACGTGTCCTCGAAATAACATGTTTTTTGTTATTTCTCGGACATGCAGGTTTCCCTTCACCGGCCGAGCCCTTGGTAAATACAGCACATAAAATTTCTATTAACAGTTTATAGATGTACCGTCACCGGAGATCGAACACAGGTCGCACGCGCTCTATGAAACAGAAGCTAGCACCCTAACCACTGGGCTCCCACGACATTGTTTTAGTATTTCAATTTTATTTTTATTCTTTGTAACCGCATTTCATTACTCCCGCAGGTTGACAGACAGACAGAGAATGCGACATACAGAATAAATATATGATAATCGTCTCATGTGGTACCACGATTCCCATGCTACCACTGAATACTAGTCCATAGTGTGTTAGTGATAAACAAATTATGTATAGTTTAATTCCGACTAAAACGCGAGGACCATGGAATCTGTCGCAGCTAAGAGAGCTGTCACGAATAGGATCGTCTAATCTCGACGATATGTCACAATGTTGACAAGCTGTCATGTTCAATGGCACTCAAATATACAACTGTCAAAGCATGATAGAGTATATTCCGTGTTAGTTATTTAAATATAGTAATTATGTAAGTTGAGAGCGATTGGGGATGGTTTGCTTGGAGCAATCTCTACGTGAGCGATGGGATTTGTATTTGCGACAGTCCCAAATGCTACCGCGTGGCTCGGAAGGTAGCCTTAACTTACCTTTGAGTCGTGGATCTTGGTCTCGAAGCCCAGCCTAATTATGGGCTGCTAAATACTGACTTTATGGTTGTATGGTTATTAGTATTAGACTATATTGTATGGTTGCCAAACTTGGGTATTTACAAACCAAATAAAATAGAAAATCAAATGCAGCCAAACAGCAATGGAAAGAAGCATGTTAAAAATTAGAAGCGACAACATTCGCCAAAAGACCAAACTTACCGATGCTCTCAGACGCGCTCTCTTACTAAAGTGGAGATGGGCCGGACATGTTTCACGATATTCAGACAGAAGATGGACCATAGAAGCGACACGATGGAAAGGACCGAAGGGGAAATGGAATGTTGGTCGACCAATGAGACGGTGGGCGGATGATATGATACATGTCGCAGGAAGCGGCTGGTTAAAGTCAGGCAAAGACAGGGAGTCTTGGAAGAAGATGGAGGCCTTTACCCAAACAGGGATCCATATTTCATATAATAACACTAACATTCACATAAGTAATAGTTATAATTATTAACATATAGTTAATAGTAACATTCATTATAAGAATTCATAATTTTTTTTTTAAGCTAAAACCTACTAACAAAAATTGTAAGGCAAAACTAAAATGAAATGTGGAACAAATGGCTTTATTATTATTATTATTAAATACTGACTTCCTCGTTCCTGAATGATGATGGGAAGCAGCCAGGTGTCTGGCGTTTTGTGATCGCCAATCCCCCAGTCGAGCGTTGCGATTATGCCAAATGTAGTGGCTGTTAAGGTAAGGTATAAAGTAAGAATGTTCATCATTAGCAATTATTTTAAAAACATTTAAATTCTGAAAAGGCAGCCATATGCCATCCTAATCTGCACCTGCAATCTGGTTGACCGTCCGATAGCAGAAATCCGTGCGAATTTACCGTACCCAATATCACGGATCTGGGTACGTGGAAGGGTACAGGGAGGCGATTATAGACAAACCGTTGTTACTTGCTGTTATATGCTGGCCTGGTAGACGGCTTGCTTGGTAGACCCATGCTCCGAATTGTATTTCGAAATTCTGATGAAGAAGAAGTACAAAAAAATCAATAGTGGAGAAAATAATGAAGGTGGTATAATTTTTTTTTTTTTGGGTTCTTCTATATTTACTCATCTGGTCGGGTTGTATTAATAAATATAATAATATGTAATAATATAAATAATTAAAACCCAACCAGATGGAAGCCCCCGGGAGGGGAGACCAGACGGCCGAGGGTTAGGGAGAAAGGGAAAGAAACCGGCGGACAATGCGAGCGGTATCGAGTAGCACCGCCTTCTGCATTAGAGCTCGGAGCGGTCCGTCATGGAGCCTCAGCCGCCTCGGATGTTCCGAGATGCAGACTGGGATTAGCCCATTCGCAGAGACGACGATCGGAATAATTTCGGTCGGCATACCACCCCACATGTCGGTTACCTCGTGAGCCAGGTCCAAATATTTTGTCTTCTGGTCTGTTTCGGCTTTCACGAGGGTCTCGTCGTATGGAATGGTGATGTCGACCAAAAATATCCTCGACTGTGCCCGGTCCATCAACACGAAGTCAGGCATTGCATGAATCGTCCTGTCCGTGATAATGGACCGGTCCCAATATAGCCTAGCGCGGTCATTTTCGAGCACGGCTTCCGGCGAGTATTTATAGTAAGGCAGACTCCGATCCACGAGACCGCACTTCAGAGCGAGCTCCTGGTGTAAGATCCTGGCTACTAGGTTGTGTCTGTGCAGATACTCAGAGTTAGAAAGCGCTGAACAACCGGAGATGACATGCCGAAGCGACTCCCCGGGACGGCGACAGGCTCGACAGATGTCGACGCTGCCCTTAGGATGTATCTCCGATAGTTGTTCGTCTTAATAACCTGATCCTGTAATTACCACTTCATTATTTTCTTAGATACTTTCAAAAATTTTCTTCTTAATCCAAAACTTTACTCAGCTGAGTATCAGTAACGGAACCAGGAACGCAGAGCCGGCGCTTTGTTGCTCAGTAATTCCTAAGTAAGTCATGAATTTTGCACGGCGGTCGCGTTCCGCTCGTTTATGTGTGCGTGTAACGCTTGGGTCATGATAGGAGCATTGGCGGGATTAACTGTTTCAAATTCATGTTAGCAATGATGCCCGGAAGAAGCGGGCGAATGTCACAGATTTCAATTTACGACGATTCTTACCAAATGCTAATCCACTTTTCACTTATCCGAGTGATAGCGTTTCCTGGTCGCAGAGCTATTGCTTCCAGACATTAGTTTATCAAGATCAAGATATTTTTCGTAACCACCGGGAACTTGCTATGTTACTCGGCACTTAAAACAACAGTTAAAGATTTTAGAAGTTTACAAGAAGAATCCCCAATCCACTCAGCTCTCAAAGCTTTTAATGTCATTCAGGTAGTTGCAATGTTGGAGATCTTCTATCATTAAAAGATGATCTGTTACTTTTATTTACATTAAGATAAATTGGAAACTCTCGGGTATGCACTAGCATTGTATTTGACTATATGTCTGTTATAATGCGTTTAGCTAACTGCCTAATAAATAATATCACGCATTATTTTTTCAAGGAAAATTTTAGTCACACTTGGGATACTTTACCAACCTGTCAATTGCAGCTCATGGACAGTGAAATTTGGGATAAGGTTCAAAAAGTTTTGGCCTAATTCTCTTGGCTAAGATAATGCAACATGTGCCACTTAAAACACCTTTGTTAATATATTAATAAACACACCAATAATACCATTACACATTTTTCAATAAAAATTAAAGTGAAAGTGTCCAGTAGCAGTCTGTAAGTGCCCACAGCTGGGCAAAAGCCACCTTTTCAAGTATTTGACCGGGTTTTGGATTCGGGAAATTTAATATTCATTAACACTTAAACATCTGTTAACTTGGACCACGCGTTAAAGGGCGTATACGTACAGGGCGTTTATGTGTGGGTGCCGTACGATGTGTAAACACACCTTGATTTCCCAAATGAATAGCCTATGGCGTAACTTTGGCCGGTCGCTGTATAACTATAGTTATTTAGACGCCCAGAACACTGATGAATTTAAATTTATACGCGTTATGAAATCATGTTCAGCGAAATACATATTGTTATAATATACCCCCTTCCCCTTTCCATCACCGAACGTCTGGGCGCGGCGAGCAGTTCCACCCTTATGCTGTAGACATTCCTCCATTGCGCACAAAGCGGTTCGCCTCTTCTTTCATTATGCGGACGGCTAAGGAGTGGAACTCTCTGCCGAGGTCAGTTTTTCCGGAAAACTGTAATCTGGACATCTTTAAGGCCAAAGTGAAACAGACACCTTCTAGGCAGGCGTGTACCATCCTAGGCCTCATCTTCGCCTTCCATCGGGCAAGATTGAGGTCAAACGTAAGCCTATCTTTCATAAAAAAATTTTTTTAAGTCTTGCCATTACAGAAATACCATTTTAATGGAACGTATAGAGATCTTTTACGACTTCTCCATTATGTTGTGTCTTCATTACAACGTTTTTCCGGAGGCACACTCCCCCTTCCCATTTCCTCTCCTTATCCTCCCTCCCATCTCCCAAATACCCTTAAAGGCCGGCAACGCACCTGTAGCTCCTCTGGTGTTGCTGATGTATATGGGCGACGGTAATCACTTACCATCAGGTGAACCTGTTCCTCGTTTGCCGCCTTTCCCATAAAAAAAAAAACGTAACGCGTGACCTTGTGCGTTGATTGGCAACCACATCTTGGACAAATAAAACCATGTCTTGGATGCTAAGAAATAACACGCTATGATTTTATCAAGGGATGACGTCGCGCGGAATTTTTGTGAAATATTTTTATGGCATAGTGCATTAGGCTTTCAGTTTCATTTCACTACTTGCCATTAGTAGGATTTATCATAATCATTACGCATCGTAGGCGAGATGGCGTTTGCAGTGACACCTTAGACAATGCTATCCAGTGTCGGTTTGTACATTTAAAATGCTGCAGATTTAGGATAATCGGTATAGTTATAAGGATCAGCTAGCTGTAGTAGCATTGCGTCCGAGAGATAACTCGCGGAGCTGACAACCTAAAGGTTCTTTAGTGGCAACCTTTGTACACGTATTCGTGACCTGCACAGCTGCTGCTTGAAGTCGATCGATGCAGGTGGCTCAGGACTGTGCTTTGTGGAAAATTTTGGGGGAGGCTTACGCTCAGGAGAACACTTGTGACAGGCTGAAATGATGATGATATTTGTGATGGTCATTTCCCCAAGCGTTCGTGGCCATAAGGCTTTACCGCCTTTTTCTTTATTCAGCTTAGTCGTTAGACACCCACGGATAGAGAAAAGGAAGGGGATAGGAGAACGTCTTACATCGTCACGACGGTGAACCTTGTAAAAAGGGTGGGCCTTTTTATAAGGCAAACGACTTGTCTGTTTTATCGCTTATTCTACAAAAAAACATCTTAACAAGAGACGTTTTGATGCCAGTATATCTGTAATGAGGTAGGGGAGCGAATTCGAGCAACTCGTTTTTAATACAAAAATCTTTGATTTAGTATAAAGTATGTACAATTTCACCTTTATAAAATCTTATTTCATTTCTTCCTAATCAAATCTACGACTAATATACGAAATTGTCCGAGGGTTTGTTTGTGCCGATTTAACTTGAAAACGATTCGTTCTTGATGGTCTTTTCAAATTGCAACCATTTGATTTTTTTTATGGTAAAGAGAAACCAGGAGGCGGCTCATATCCGCATGTCCGTCACACCACATCTTTTGTTTGTTGTTTACCGCCCTTTAAGGATATCAGGAGGAGAAGGAGTAGAGAGGAGGGGTGAAATGCCTGGTTGCCTCACTCACCGAACGAAACGCAGAAGCAAAAGATGCGTCTACTTCAAACCCGTGTTCTGAGTGGTCGTGATACTGACACCGTGGAGCCGACCAATTAGAGAAGCAGCTAAAGACGCTGCTTGGTTCTGTCACGTACGTTACTCTTATGTTTGTCTGTTTGTCTTTCAATCACACATAAATAACTGATAGGATTTCAATAAAAATTTAGCAGACAGAAATGAGAATGTAGAATATAACATGAAATAGGACATGAGAAACTTTAATCATAATTAGTATTATAGTTTCACCGAGCGCGAGTGAACCTGGGTTAGATCCCCGTAGCCGGCACCGCCCAGAATTGCTAATAGAAATTTTATGTGCTTTATTTGCCACGTGCACGGCGGTGAAGGAAAGCATCGCGAGGAAACCTGAAGTCCACCGCACTGGACAGCAGCATGGCGTATCCTCCCCGGGTTCTAAACCATCTCAGATGTTTGAGAAGGAGGCATTTGCTCAGCAATAGGCATTTTTTTTTACTACTAAGTAATTTGAGGTCTTTACATGGTGTAAGGGGTATAGAACAACTTATAAATCGACTTCTTAATCCCATTTCGACTTTTCCATTCATTTTACTTTTTTTTTTTTAATTAACGGTTGTGTGTTATTTCGGTACTGTTTATGAAAATAGACAGTCTCTTTCCCCAGTTCGAGCCAATTAAGAGCTCGAACAGGGGCTCGAGCTCTGATCTCCTGAACAGGATCAAGTACCCCGCCACTGAGGGCTCTCGTGTCACTTATCGGCTGCTAATTTAGTTCGTTTATATTGGTTTTTAATCTACGTCCAGCTGTGAACTGTAACAGAAGTAGTGTGATAATACGTGTTACACGATTCGTTACACGCACGCGTGTTTATAGTGTGAGCACGCAAAAAATCGCAATTGTTTCATTAAGAGAGAATGATAAAAGTCTATAAAATAATATACGTCCGAAACGGAATATGAAAAAGAAAAAATCGTGCAATAACGAGGGTAAAAAATTAACAGAGTGCTCCGGCGATGAATTTAAAAAAAAAATATACGCTGTTTTTGATGCGAAATATATGAGAGGATAATTTCGCTACGGGCGAGTCGAATTATAGCGCAAATGCGTTATTAAATTTAAATTTAAATTAACATTACCGAATTTTCATTCGCGTTTTTCCTCGGGCTCGACGAACGGCCTCTTTCGTTTCATAGTACCCTAGTAGTCAGGGTTCGGATTCTGGTGCCATCGCCACAAGCCGGGCCGTGGTACAAAGAGCGCGAGTGACCTGGGTTCGATCCCCGGTGCCGGCACCTCTAAAATTTTTAATAACGATTTTAAGTGCTGTATTTACCACGTGCTGGGCGGTGAAGGGAAACATCGTGAGGAAACCTGCATGTCTGAGAAATAATAAAAAATACTATTTCCGAGGGAGGTGAAGCCCGCCGACCGGAGCAGCGTGGCGGTCCCTCTCTCGGCTCCAAAACCCTCTCAGATGCTCGTATTTGAGAAGGAGGCCTTTGCCCAGCATTGGGGCCTTACAGGCTGCTACAACTACAAAACTTTCATAATTCCTCTATTCACGTGTCATGGCTTTGAATTTGTAATTAGCAATTGAAATTGTATTGTTACTAGACACATCAGAACTTATGTCACGTAAAAACTAGATCGTCAAATTTAATCGATTTTTATTAAGAATCGACTAGGTAACAGAATCATATCGATTTTCTTTTAGAGTTGATTAAGTTATACCAAAAACGTTGAACTTTGTGTTAGATACTCAATACCCATCAAATTTTAAATAGCCTAAACTTTTAATGAAAATATTATACTGTAAAAGAGCAGAAAAAAAATACATGGAGAGGATATCTGAAGTTCAACTAACAGCATGCAGCATGGCGGATTCTTCTTAGCACCAAAACTTACGTAGGTTGGTACTATTCTAGGTTAGACCGTCTGTTAGTTATATAAATGGAAGAAATAAGAGAGAATGGGGCCCTTCACTTCTTATACGCGGTAGAGTCAAGCGGTGGCTTTTGCTGCTGCTCGAATGAGACGGCTCGGCTTTAAATAGAGACATCTTGAGCTTCTGCGGTTTTTTTAATGAGAAAGCCACAAAACGAGGGGAGGGAGATGGCTTTTGGTTACCTTACTCTACTACTTTACTTACTTTTAAACGTGGTAGAGCCAAGCGGCGGCTTTTGCTGCTCCTCGAATGGGCCTGCTCGACCGGATTGATACCACGGCCTCCCAGAATACCGGCGTGAAGTAGAGGCGTCCTGTGCTTCTGCGTTTCGTTCGGTGAGTGAGGTAACCGGAGGCCCACACCCCTAAAAATTTGAAAAAAGACGTACACTTTGTCTTGTCTATAAAAGTTATTATTGGCCTTATCTCTCAAAGTTCCATAGGCCAATATTATCTTGTATTTTATTTACTTCCACCTGCTCACTGGTCACTCCAGCTAAGGGTTACGCTGCTATAACCAATGCTAGTCTAAACGTGTTCTTATCTCATAGACAAACCGAGTCTCCTGGAGTCGTTTAGTTTGTTGCCGTTACTCCAAGTTGAAAACGCTTTTTACAACAGCCACAACCTGCAAATTGTTCATGTTTTTTTTTTGTAAACTTGAAACAAACACCCGATGGTAAGGGGCTCACGCAGCCAATGAGCACCTGCGACCAAGTTAAATGGTGGAAGATTAAGGCGTTGCCACCCCTGAGGAATAATATAGAATGCCTCATAGACTGTATTTATACCGGCTCTCCATACCTTTCAAATCAGAACACAGCAGTAATTGCATTGCTGTTTAGTTAAAGTGGAGTAAGATGGAACAGCTAAAAGCTCTTAATTACACCAGCTCTCAAACATTATTATCAACATATGGCAGGTGAAGATGCGAAGGAGAAGAGTAGCTACCCGCCAGGCCGGGCGTTCGTGTCCTGGGGTAGGACGTCTCCTCCCCTTCAGGGTTCTTTTTTCCGTTTAAAGTGGAGGAAAAGTGCTCAACAGTCCACCCCCACGGTAGGTAAGCGGTAAGCTGTTGGCCCAGTGGCTTTTACAGCTTCAGCGGTGGAGACTCGCGCGCAGAAGGCCCGCATGTTAAACCCCTTCAGGGTATATGTATTCGATGAAGTTATTGCTGTTAGCCGTTTTGGCTTTTACAGCTTCATAGGTTTCCGCCTGCGTCCTTGAGGCTGCAGATATACGCCCTTCAGGGTGTTATTTGTATGTTTTGTATATGTTATGACCCGTAAAAACTTTCATAGTGCGATGATGGAATTTGTAAATAGCGCCATCTTTAAAATTACTTTCGATCTGGTGACTTAGATGTCGCCACAGACATCAGAATCTACACCAGCTTACAAAACAAGATCTCAAAGAAGAACCGGCAAGAAACTCAGGGTTCTAAGTTATTTTTGTTACAATATTCATTATAACATAGTCATTACTTTGGAGGGGAATCGGACCTGTTTCCACACACAGTTGTCCTCGTTGTTTTGATCTGTTTTATGGAGGGCCTCTTTTTTTTTTATTTTTTTTTTTGTGAAACGCACGCTTAAGTTTTTCTTGTTTTTGGTTTCGGCTCTATTTTTGTTTAGTTCCTCTTTTTCGAGATGGGTATTCTGCTCAACGGTTACAATGATTTAAGAACTGTGTATCTTTTGTTTTTTACTAATAATGCTTTTTATTTTTCTATGCTTCTTGTCCGGTTGTCCGTGAAGTCGACGAAGGACCCGACTGAAGAACAGCGCTGTGATATCACTGAGACGGGAACCTTCTTGACATCGCACAACAAATTAATCTTTATCATGTTTTTTTTTTGTTGTTTTGTTTATTTTGTGTTTTGTTGTGTGATTGCCAAATAAATGCGTTTCGTTTTTTCTTCTTATTTTTAATAAGTCTCTTCAACAAGCTTCTTAAATGACGTATCTGTTTGTAGCACTATAATTTATGGTATTTTATTGTAAAATTTTATCTATGTAAGCCTCTTGCATATCGCTATGTTTACACTTAACTTCAAACTCTGTACCATTCAAACCGGAACACAACAGTTGGTTGCACTGCTGATACTAGATGGTAATTGCTTTCAAGGAGTCATGTTCCTCTGATAGGTTAAATTTTGAGTCGATCGTTATCGTAAATAACCACACAGTTATCACACGTAATTAGGTAGTAATTTTTCGTTTAATATACATTCTCATAACGTTCATATTTATGTTGATGGTGAATATCGACTTATATGCCGCAATATAAGATGGCTCGGAAAAGTCGCGTTAAGTCCATGTCGGGGTCCTCCTAAAGATAAACAAATATCATCGGGCCGAGGCCCCGGAATACTCATAAATAATAGGAACAATACAACCATAGTACCCTTGTAGCGTTAGCAAAGTAAAACAGGTTTTAATGTTAAGATATTTGTACTGTACTATTTATTTTTTAAGTACCTACAAGCTAATGATTAAAATTAATGTAACGGTCTATTCCTCATTGCAAGTTCTTGGTACCTTTATGTTCAGCAAGTCCTTGTGTCCAATCGGTGACTTTGCGGCTGCAGGTTTTTAAAAAGTATAATCATGTGTTCATCCTCAACATCACCAGCTCTCCACAAGTCCACTGCTGCCCCAAAGCCTATAACGGAGCACGGTCACACAAAACTCTGCACTCTGTTTAGCCTTCACGAGTGATAGGATTGTCCGGGAAGCGAGACGCCGTGATTGTTATGATATACTCAAGAATTTCGACATTCAAATTTTATGCGTGGCAGAGCCAGGCTGTGGCTTTTGCTGCTGCTCGAATGGGCTGGCTCGACCGGGTTAGTACCATGGTCACTCAGAATACCGGCTTGAAGTACAGACATCATTTGCTTTTGCGTTTCGTACGGTGAGGGAGGTGACCGAAGGCCCACTCCCCTTCTCCATCCCCCATCATTATCGTCCCTTCCAACTCTCAAATATCCTTAAAGCAACTGCAGCTCCTCTGGTGATGCAGATGTACGTGAGCGTCAGTAATCAGTTACTCTGTTCGCTCGTTTGCCCCTTAATAAAAAGTAGCTGGGTATGGTTGGCATTTGGTGAAAAGCTTCGTGTTAATGGAATATATATTGTATATTGACGACTGTGTATGCATGTATGGGGAAAAAAGGTTCTCGAGTGGCAGCCGCGTACAGGCAAACGCAGTGTAGGACGACCCCCCACAAGATGGAGTGACGACCTGCACAGTGTTGCGGGAAATCGATGGATGCAGGTGGCTCAGGACCGAGCTTCGTGGCAATCTTTGGGGGAGGCCTATGTTCAGCAGTGGACTTCTGATAGGCTGAAATGATGATGATGATGATGCATGTATGTATATATATATTTATTTCAATATATCTATGTACATGATTTAATTATATGTAATCTTATTTATTAAATTGTATACATAATATTTATTAGAAATGTACGCACTAAGTTTGCCATTTCAATTAAATTTCCTGTTTTCTTCTTCCAGCAGACCCTCTGCTGGAAGAAATTTCAATGTATGGAATAAGTAGTACCCTTGTACTAATACTATGTTTTAATGTTTTCATGCCTTTACATGCCTCATACAAATGTACATAAATAAATAAAAAAAAAAAAGTTACTATTCTCCCTCTTACACTTTACTTAACCAAATTGAAAACCCATAATCTAAGTCATCTTTCCGTTTACTAATTTTTATATTCATAAACTGCGCGGATTATACGATAGCAAGGTTTGAACAGATTTAGCATCCATTTATTTACGCTTCATATATTTACGGGAGTGTGTTAAAAGAGAAAGTTTTCTCCGTATTCTCCACTTAACGTTAAAGAGCCTGTAGTTTCTCAGTCTGGATAAGGTTAAATCTTAACGAAGGCTCTAACGTAGTGGTAAACCAAAAGCGTTTTCCAATATTAAAAGTTTTCCTTTCAATTATATAGCTTTAAATCAATATTCTGTGAAAATTGTTTAAATTGTTCACAACTGTGGCAAGCAATGATTATGGTCTAATTAGGTGGAGGTGGAGTGGAACTCTCTGCCGAGGTCAGTTTTTCCGGAACACTATAATCTGGACGTCTTTAAGGCCAAAGTGAACAGACACCTTCTGGGCAAACGTGTACCATCCTAGGTCTCATCTTCGCCTTCCATCGAGCAAGATTGAGGCCAAACGTAGTTCTTTTTCTTATCGGTTAAGGGTGAAAAATTAACTGACAGTCCACCTCATGGTAATTGGTCACAGCAGCCCATGGACACCTGCAAACGACTTCAATCGAAGGAGTTCACTGATGTCTCTTCACTCCTGAGGACTAAGATGGAATGCTTCACTGCTCTAGATTATACGGGAAATCAACTGTGGTCGCACAGCTGATTGTCGGCTGAAATAGTGACGGTACCTACCCAGACTATTCCTTCGCATTAAAGTAGCACATCGCCTAAAAAATACAATTGAAAAAAAAAATTAAAATATCTCACAAAAAATAATGCAAGTGTTTTGTTTTTTTTTGCCAACGCCCCCCTCGTCACGCGTGGCGTCGTGACAATCTGTTTGTTTGTTCATTATTAAATACGTTCCGTTCCTCCCCCGGCGCCTCTCCGCTCCGTGTATACAGACCGGGGTACAGTATGCGGGGGCGCAGTAACACCGACGCTTGTTAGAAGGACAAAAAAGGTCGAATGACTTGTGTCCTTTTTCCTTACAATTAACATGGGTTAGAGAGGGAGTCTGAAACGTCGGTTTATTCTCTTTTGACATAAGTAATCTAAATTTGAAAGAGGAAGTAATATACGGTGCGTAATATATTGATGATCGTGTACCAGGCCAGGATAAGTTTACGCAAGTTGAATCTTAATCATCATTATCGTATCAGCCTATCACATATCCACTACTGAACATAGTCCTCCTTCGACGATTGCTACAAAGCTCGGTCCAGAGCCACCTGCTTCATCGATCTCCCGCAATGTCGATTTTGAACGTGGTAGAGCCAAGCAGTAGCTTTTACAGCTGCCCGAATAGGCTGGCTCGACTGGGATACTACCTACCTAGTGGAATACCGGCGTGAAGTAGAGGCATCTCTTGCTTATGCGTTTCGTTCGATGAGTGAGGTAACCAGAGGCCCTTCCCCCCTCCTCATCCTCCGCATCATCTCCCTAATACCCTTGAAGTCCGGCACCACACCTGCAGCAGCTCTAGTGTTGTAGATGTACGTGGGCGACTGTAATCACTATACCATAAAGAGAAATACTTAGGCGAGAGAGATAATTGCCAAGAGGCATTAAGTCCGCCCATTGTAATGCTTTTATTTAAAGGTATTTAAATATGTATATATGTATGTATATATTCACGCCTTGTCCCCAACGGGGTAGGCAGATACGATCTTCTTCCATTTGCTACGGTCCTGACATACGTCTTTGGCTTCTTTCACTTTCATCAATCTTCGCATGCTTAATCGTTGGTTTAGAGTACTCTTGACCTAACTCCTGTGAAATGTTCGCTTAGGTCTTCCTCTCCCGACTCTACCATTTACACTCGTCTCATATATTATGTATATAAATAAAGTTGAAATAAATAAATAAATAAATATGTACAAACAAAAATCGTGCTAAATGGAACTTCATTGTCTCCTATCCATCTGGGCGTCAGGCGTGAGAGTTCATGTTATATTTATATATCCTAAGTGTGAAAGGACCCTTACTGAGCAACCATTATACTAACCCATAGACGAGATGCTCGAGTTCAACAAAGTTTAAGGATGTACGCTGAATTTATTACTAACCTTCATGCAGAGCTACTGAGTTTTTTAAAGTCTCTAACATGTTTGGCTAAAGAACACCCATCTAATGAAAATAATCGTAAAACTTAAGTTTCAGTTACTAGTCTTGTTGAAATATTGTGTGCTTTTGACCTCTGAGGTCAACATTTCCTCGTCCCGTGAACCTTATTTGTAATTCGGAACGGATTTCGTATCGCCAGCGACCTTTTCACCAAAAGACAGAGTACGTGGTAGAGAGCCAAGTAGTGGCTTTAGCTGCTGCTCATCATTTCTCTTGAAATCTCGTTTCGTAACGAGGTTCCTCTGAAACCGGTTAACGAGAGAGAGACAGTATGTTCCCCCTTACATCTCTTATCATAGTATAGCACAACCCAAATTCTTTAACACCGTAAACCAATATTGGCGTGTGGTATTGACGTAAGAATCTGCACCTCCTCCCCCCTTTCTTCCCTTGAGTGTGGTAAGAGGCGAGGCCGGGCTAAGGGGAGACCATGACCATCTCAAAAATACCAGACTAAACTTAAGCATACCCGATGACATCCTGCAGCGTCACTAGTAAAACGATCTCCAATACGCATGCCGATTATAGCAAAACCTTATGGGAGAGGCCTACATTCAGCAGTGGAATATTTACAGGTAAGGTAAACCCATCATTTACAGCTGCAAAGTATCGTACTAAGTTAAAAACCATTTTACGTGGTGCCACAATTCCGAACGCATTAAATCTTGCTAAAATATCGACAGTAAAACGTGTATGGTTCTCTTTTACTGAAGATTTATAGGAGCGATAGAGCCAAAACGAAAAACGCGATCTGTGGTCTTGAATTTAATTTTTCTGCCACCGTGCGCTGTACATTTACGAAGAATGATTACAGTTTAATAGACTATTCATAAACATTTTATATCAAGCAATACTTGAAATATATAGAAACAAGGAAATTTTACTAAAATATAAAGTTCAAGGCTGTCGGAAGTTTTCCGTGTGGCTGTCGGAAGTAAAGAATAGCGCCAACCCTGTCTAACCATGGGTGTCGTAAAAGGCGACTAATGGTAAAAATTATATTAGGAGATGGGCAGCAGCATCTTCCTGCACCAGAA
This sequence comes from Bhutanitis thaidina, assembly GCA_029286595.1. Lineage (NCBI taxonomy): Eukaryota > Metazoa > Arthropoda > Insecta > Lepidoptera > Papilionidae > Bhutanitis > Bhutanitis thaidina. The sequence goes on along the minus strand of JAGSMS010000039.1, from coordinate 1,755,661 downwards.
CAAAAAACAAAAAAACTGCGGTTGCCAACCCGCTCGCCAGGCGTGGCAACTAAGGCAAACCCCCCCATGATGAGAGGTAGAAGAAAGCAATGGCCCCCAGTCCCCGGCGGCCTCGCTAGTCCTGGCTATGGTGGCAGCCATGGTATCGGCGAGGCAGGGGGTGCGAAGAATCACCGGCTGATTTCTAGCTGCCAACCCAAACGACTGGACCTGGCAACATATAACGCACGCACATTGAGGACCGACGAGAAGATACTAGAACTGGAAGAAGAAGTAAGCAAGTTACACTGGAGTATTATAGGGTTGTCTGAAGTCCGAAGACAGGGAGAGGACTCTATAATCCTAAAATCCGGTAACTTGTTCTACTACCGGCAGGGTGACCATCTGTCCCAAGGAGGTGTCGGGTTTATCGTCCACAGGTCTCTCATCAACAACGTGATCGAGATCGGAAGTGTGTCGAGTAGGGTCGCGTACCTTATACTCAGAATAACCAAAAGGTATTCGCTGAAGGTCATACAGGTATACGCACCAACCTCGACACACCCTGATGATGAAGTGGAGGCAATGTATGAGGATATTTCAAGAGCCATGCATTGCTCTAAGACTCACTACACGGTGTTGATGGGAGACTTTAACGCAAAACTAGGTACGAAAAAGGCGATGAGCTGATAGTGGGGAACTTTGGAGTAGGGCAACGGAACCCAAGAGGGCAACAGCTGGCTGACTTCATGGCAAAGGAGGGATTCTTTATGATGAACTCCTATTTCCAGAAGCGGCCCCACAGGAAGTGGACATGGATGAGCCCGGACGGTACCACAAAAATGAGATCGACTTCATCATGACGACCAAGCGTCAGCTGTTCAGTGATGTCTCTGTGATCACTAGGGTAAAAACCGGCAGTGATCACCGAATGGTAAGAGGCACACTGAACCTTAACATTAGGCTCGAGCTGTCTCGTCTGGTGAAGTCTACGCTCCGCCCACCACGTGCCCTTATCCAGAACCCCGAGAGCTTTCAGCTCGAATTGCATAATCGCTTTCAGTGCCTAGACGATTGCGTTACAGTGGACGATACAAATAGCAGGCTAGTGGAAACTGTCCATGCGGTAGGAGCTAAGTTTTGCAGGATCCGCCGCACGAACAAGCCCCAAAAGCTCTCCGATCACACTCTTAAGCTCATGGAAGCCAGGCGTGAGATAAAGCTGCAGTCTACAACGGATGCGTCAGCGTTTCGGCTACTGAATAGACAGATCTCCAAATGTATGAGGCAAGACTTACGCAAATTCAATACAGCCTGTATTGAAAAAGCGATAGAGCGGAACCAAGGCTCCAAAGTCTTCGCCAGAGATCTGTCTATCGGAAAAAGCCAACTGACCAAGCTGAAGACCGAAAGCGGCGCAGTCATTTCCGCTGGAGCCGAGATTTTGAGTGAGATCGAGAGATTTTACGGACAGCTGTACACAACGTCGTTGAAACCACACACTGATGTGAGTAACGACCCAAGAGCCAAGCTTATCCGACATTACTCCGATAACATGCCGGACGTCAGTCTGAGCGAGATTAGGATGGCTCTCAAACAGCTGAAAAACGGCAAGGCGCCGGGTGAGGACGGAATTACAGCTGAGCTTCTGAAAGCGGGTGAAAAACCGATACTTGTTGTCCTTCAGAAGCTGTTTAATTCCGTCATTCATGGCGGTGTTACGCCGAAAGCGTGGAGTAGAAGCGTGGTTGTCCTATTCTTCAAGAAAGGGGATAACTGCCTTTTGAAGAATTATAGACCGATATCGCTTCTAAGCCGCGTCTACGTGCTGTTTTCGAGAGTCATCTCAAAACGTCTAGTGAACAGACTTGACGACTTCCAGCCTCCCGAACAAGCCGGATTCCGAAAAGGCTATACTAGTACCATAGACCACATACATACTCTTCGCCAGATTGTACAGAAGGCCGAGGAGTACAACTTGCCATTATGTCTGGCGTATGTGGACTATGAGAAAGCCTTCGATTCAGTCGAAATTTGGGCGGTGCTACAGTCTCTCCAGCGGTGCCAGATAGACTCTCGGTATATCGAAGTGCTGAGGTGTTTGTACAATGAGGCTACGATGTCTATCCGAGTACAGAATCAGAGTACGAAACCAATCCAACTGCAGAAAGGTGTAAGACAGGGTGATGTCATATCCCCGAAACTCTTCACCGCTGCATTGGAAGATGTTTTCAAGCAGCTGAACTGGAAAGGATACGGTATCAACATCAATGGCGAATACATCACTCACCTTCGATTTGCCGACGACATAGATCTTATGGCAGGATCGCTGGAGGAGCTTAGTACAATGCTCAATGACCTCAATAACGTCTCCCAACAGGTTGGTCTTAAGATGAACATGGACAAGACGAAGTTCATGTCAAACGTCCATGTCACACCAATACCGGTTGTTGTTGGGAACAATAGGCTCGAAGTTGTAGACGAGTACGTATACCTGGGACAAATTGTCCGATTAGGTAAGTCCAACTTCGACTCAGAGGTCAATCGACGAATCCAACTCGGCTGGGCTGCGTTCGGGAAACTACGTCATATCTTCTCGTCGAGTATACCGCAAAGCCTCAAGACGAAAGTATACAATCAGTGCGTGTTGCCAGTGATGACATACGGATCCGAGACTTGGTCCTTCACTGCAGCCCGTATGAGGAAGCTCAAAGTTGCTCAGCGCGCTATGGAAAGGGCTATGCTCGGTGTTTCTCTGCGTGATAGAGTCTGCAACGATAATATCCGCAGCAGAACTAAGGTAACCGACATAGCCGTAAAGATCAGCAAGCTGAAGTGGCAATGGGCCGGCCACATAGCTCGCAGAACTGACAACCGCTGGGGAAAAAAGGTTCTCGAGTGGCAGCCACGTACAGGCGAACGCAGTGTAGGACGACCCCCCCACAAGACGGAGTGACGACCTGCGCAGTGTTGCGGGAAGTCGATGGATGCAGGTGGGTCAGGACCGAGCTTCGTGGCAATCTTTGGGGGAGGGCTATGTTCAGCAGTGGACTTCTGATAGGCTGAAATGATGATGATGATGATAAAGTTCAATATTCGATTGCCTTAACAGTCGGTAATAGCAGGACAAAGGTCTCTGCCAATAGAACGATTTGCCATGACCTTGGAATTGGCGATAAGTAATTAGACACCACGCACCTTAAATTTTTTCGAGAAGGTCCATTATATAGGATAGGTTAAGTTCCGCCGTCTATTGAGATTTTCAAGGCTTTATTCTTTATTCGCCTCTTATGACACCCACTAGTCACATAACTAGCAGAACAGACAACTGTGTGTTTTTTTTCTAGCAATAGGGTAAACGAGCAAGCCTCACTCACCTGATGGTAAGTGATTACCGTCCCCCACGTACATCTGGTACACCAGCGTAGCTGCAGGTGCGTAAGGCAGGGGGAAGTGGGCCTCCGGTTACCTCATTCACCGAACGAAACGCAGAGGCACAAGATGCCTATACTTCAGGCCAGTATTCTAGGAGGCTGTGGTACTACCCCGGTCGTACCGAGGAGCATTCCAGCAGCAGCAAAAGCCGCCGCTTGGCTCTACCGCGTATAAAAGGGGTTAAAAGACGGTAGCCTCTAGTAACCCTCTCTTCCTATTTGAGAAGGAGGCCTTTGCCCAGCAGTGGGCACTTACAGGCTGCTACTTTACTTTACCTCTCGTTGCTACTAACCCACCGCGCAACAGGTATTGAAGCATTCTATCTTGGTACCCAGAAGTGACGACGTGTCTATAAACTTTATCGATTCACGTTATCCTAACATCAAGTAGACTGTTGGTTCGTTTGTCACTTCGACGTTCAAAGCGACAATAGCCTAATTGTTGCGGACTGCGAAGCATGACGTCTCAGGTTCGAGCTCCAATGCTTAGTTGGAGGGTTAACAGGAATATAAATCCTCTAGGAGCGGCATCTAGTTATTTAAATTATCAACTAGTAATGTTAGTTAAATAGCATAGCAATAGCAAAAACAAAAAAATAAAATTTTTTTATATGCCGGACCAATAGATTCGAAACAATATTTCGTATTCTCTTGTCTTCAATTGATTATTCCAATCTCTGGTACAAATTTCCTTTTCACCAGAGCTCATTTGCACCACGTAGGTGGTGAGCCTGTCTTTGTGTCCAATCGCTGTAAATCGTACATAAGTTTCGAGTTTCCTTTTCGGAAGCATATGTATGTGGCTTCGGAGATGTGAATCAATTAAAAAAAATCAACAACTGGTATGAATATCACGTTTCAAGGTCGCGCCAAAAGTTTGACGTTCTATTCACGGGCATACCTTTAAAATAATAAGGCAAACGGGAGTTAGCTCATACAGCCATTTTTCAATATACGTGTGTCTCCGGTTGAATTTGATGACTTCAACAAGTTACGAGAAATAATCACAAGTGTAATTTAGCGCCGAGAACATTATGAGTTTCATTTTTAATATTTCATTTTTAATTGCAAAGTAACCACACAATATATGAAAAACTTCGTACAAAATTATTTCCATTTCTCTTATATAAATAACAAAATTCCGTTAGAGTACTTTTAAAGTAATAGAGCTACTAGGAAAATAAGTAATTTTCTTCTATATGCAATTGTACTATGTAAATGAGTGGAGAATATTTTATAAGGACGGAGGAGGTAAATGACCTCTCTGAGAGTTTTAAGGCAATGACCTAAGAAAAGTCTTCTTTTCTAACATAATCTGTAGAGTAGAGTTTACACAGAACTGACGGCTCGGTGGCGCAGTGGCTGAGTCTTTGAGCTTCGGCGCCGTGGGTCTCCGGTTCGATTCCCGCACTGGACCAGTATTTGCATGGACTACAAATAATAGCTCCCGGACTGGGTGTCTTTCCATGTGCAATTATGTGAAATTACTACAATTGAAGGCAAGGATTTCGACAAAAAAAATTGTTGATTCTGTTAGTGGTGATGGGGATGGTGATGGTGATGATCACGTGGCTGTGATAACTTCTCCTTATAGACAAAATTGTATTACATTGTCAAATGTTACGTTTTTTACATAGTTATTACGACATAGCGTAATGAGAAAGGTATTGCAGTATGTAAAACAGCTTTAAACTACCATAGCCTGCATGGTTACCTTATATTTCTAGATGGTAGACTACCTGTCCGCCCAGAGGTCGTCTACTCTCTATTATCTATGTCTGCCAAACAACAGTGTTCCGATTTGAAAGGTATAGAGAGCCAGTAAAGTTACAGGCTGCGAAGCATTCCATCTCAGTCTTCGATTGAAGTTGTTTGCATCTGTCCACAGATTGCAGTAGGCTCTTACCATCAAGTGGACCGTAAGCTCGTTTGTCACATGGATAACATAAAAAGAAATGGAAACATCAATATTTGAAATGATTTCCTTTTGTAATTAAAACTATTATTTACGGATTTTGTCGCGTTTAATTATGTTTTTGTATTCCCGACGTTTCGATTGCTTTATTATACCAACGTTCTAGGAAGTTTGCAGTCTGTGATCATATGCCTCATCGCCCCCAACCATTACATCAGATTTGATAGACCACAGATCCTCGCAGAAGAACACCGATTCCTGCCAAGGATGATCCGCGAGGCTATTGGAATCAAAAAACATCCTAATTTCTATAGAGAAGATGGCTGGGTGCTACCACCGGCTTGGGATCCAACTTAAAACCAAGCATACCACTGCACAACCTCAAGGTACTTTGAGCACATTCTGCGTAGATCGGACCAAAGATTAATAGATAAAAGCTGAAGGTAACCCGAGTTTACAATGTCATCTGGACGTCTAACATCTCAGTCCCCCCGTGACCGCGGCTGCTGTAAAGCAATCGAAACGTCGGGTATATAAAAACATAATTAAACGCGTAACAAACGTAAATAATAGTTTCATTTCAAATGTGAAGTAGTGTTCGCGTAAATACAAGAAGTCATTATAATTTCCTTTCCTCCAATTGCTAACCCCAAAACAGATTAATTAAAATCAGACTAATGAGAATGGCATCAAAGTTACACCAACTCGTTTCAAAGTTCCTGCCCGTTGGGATTTTGCGGAATAACGCTTACAAATCCACGGCTCAGGTGTGAAATATAACATGGAATGATTTTATCAAGGAACGGTGTTACACGAAGTATTTTGTGGAATAACAGATAAAGATCCAAGTTTTTGGTGCGAAAAATAACACGGTACGGTACGAAGTAATTTGCGGAATAACGCTTAAAAATCCAAGTCTTAAGTACGAAAAACAACACGGCATGATTTTATCATGGATCGGTGCCACACCAAGTAATTTGCGGAATAAGGCTCAAAAATCCACGTGTTAGGTGTGAAAAATAACACGATACGTTTTTATCATAGATCTATGCCACACTAAGTATTTTGTGGAATAACAGATACACATCCAAGTTCTGGGTGTGAAAAATAACACGGCATGATTTTATCAAGGAATAATGTCACAAGAAGTATTTTGCGGAATAACGCCTAAAACTCCAAGTCTTAGGTGTGAAAATAACACTGTATGATTTTATCAAGGAACGATGTCACGCGAAGTAATTTGTGGAATAACGCAAAAAATTCACGTCGCAGCTGTGAAAAATAACACGGTATGATTTTATCAAGGAACGATGTCACACGAAGTATTTTGCGGAATATCGCTTAAAAATCCACTTCTTAGGTGTGAAAATAACACTATGATTTTATCAAGGAACGATGTCACGCGAAGCAATTTGTGGAATAACGCAAATAAATTCCCGTCTCAGGTGTGAAAAATAACTCGGGTTGATTTTATCAAGGAATGATGTCACACGACGTAATTTGCGGAATAACGCCTAAAACTCCAAGTCTTAGGTGTGAAAATAACACGGTATGATTTTATCAAGGAACGATGTCACACGAAGTATTTTGCGGAATAACGCTTAAAAATTCGCATTTTGTGAAATAACCATTTTCTCCAATTGCTAACCCCACTAGAGATTAATTCAAATCAGGCTAATGGTAATGGCGTTAAAGTTACACCAGCTCAACTCAAAGTTCCTCCCCGTTGGTATCGTAATGGGCTACAGTAGGCAGAAGGGCTGTTAGCTAGTTCTTTAACCCAAGAGAAATAAAAAAATACTCTTTAATTTACAAAACATTTAAAAAGTAAACATTAGTCTTTGATTGTTACTGAATTATTGTAAAATTTTAATTAAATATATATTAGTTCATGTGAATGTCATCTCTTTGTTAATCTACGTGCAATGACGTCACAGCGGCCATGTTTAATTTTTCAATAATCTATACATAGAATATTGTTACGAGCTACGCGTTGCGGGATTGATGTAAAAAGGCCGGCTTCTAAAACTTCTATTCATGATTTAACACACTAATTAAGGCCGTGGAGTTTCTTCTAGACGCGCTGTCCCTGTCACGGATCTTCACCACATCTTGCTCACCATCCCTTACAGGATATCATCCCAGAAACCCAGACTAATAAACACTCAGTATTTTGTGGAATAACGCTTAAAAATCCACGTCTTAGGTATGAAAAATAACACGGTAGGATTCTTTCAAGGAACGGTGTTACACGAAGTATTTTGTGGAGTAACAGATAAAGACCCAAGTTCTGGGTGTGAAAATAACACTATGATTTTATCAAGGAATAATGTCACAAGAAGTCTTTTGCAGAATAACGCTTAAAACTCCAAGTCTTGTGTGTGAAAATAACACGGTATGATTTTATCAAGGAACGATGTCACATTAAGTATATTGTGTAATAAAGCATAAAAATCCATCTTTTGGGTGTGAAAATAACACGGTATGATTTTATCAAGGAATAATGTCACAAGAAGTCTTTTGCGGAATAACGCCTAAAACTCCAAGTCTTAGGTGTGAAAATGACACGGTTGGATTTTATCAAAGATCGATGTTACATTAAGTATTTTGTGGGATAACGCTTAACAACCCACGTCTTAGGTGTGAAAATAACACGGTTGGATTTTGTAAAGGAACGATGTCACATCAAGTATTTTGTGGAATAACAGATAAAGATCCAAGTTTTGGGTGTGAAAAATAACACGGAATATTTTTACCGCGATAAGATACGATACGATACGCGAATATAGGAAAAAAACCAATCCAAGGCCGAGGGTGCAAATCTAAGACAGGAAAGGATGGACAGGGGGATATCGTAGACGACTGTGTTAAAAGCGTTAGAAAAGACTACTAGTACCATCACCGTTACTTTCTTGCTCTACATCCCTTACAGGATATCATCCCAGAAACCCAGACTAATAAACACTCAGTATTTTGTGGAATAACGCTTCAAATTTCACGTCTCAGGTGTGAAAAATTTATATTAATTAACATGGTTAGATTTTATCAAGGACCGATGTTACACGAAGTATTTTGTGGAATAACAGATTAAGACCCAAGTTCTGGGTGTGAAAATAACACTATGATTTTATCAAGGAACGATGTCACGCGAAGTAATTTGTGGAATAACGCTTAAAAATCCACGTGTTAGGTTTGAAAAATAACACGGTATGATTTGACCAACGAACTATGTCACACGAAGTATTTTGAGGAATACCAGATAAAGATCCAAGTTCTGGGTGTGAAAAATAACACGGTATGATTTGACCAACGAACTATGTCACACGAAGTATTTTGAGGAATACCAGATAAAGATCCAAGTTCTGGGTGTGAAAAATAACACGGTATGATTTGACCAACGAACTATGTCACACGAAGTATTTTGAGGAATACCAGATAAAGATCCAAGTTCTGGGTGTGAAAAATAACACGGTATGATTTGACCAACGAACTATGTCACACGAAGTATTTTGAGGAATACCAGATAAAGATCCAAGTTCTGGGTGTGAAAAATAACACGGTATGATTTGACCAAGGAACGATGTCACACGGAGTATTTTGCGAATAACGCTTAAAAATCAAGTCTTAAGTGTGAAAAATAACACGGCATGATTTTATCATGGATCGGTGCCACACCAAGTAATTTGCGGAATAAGGCTTAAAAATCCACGTGTTAGGTTTGAAAAATAACACGATAGGTTTTATCATAGATCTATTCCACACTAAGTATTTTGTGGAATAACAGATACAGATCCAAGTTCTGGGTGTGAAAAATAACACGGTATGATTTTATCAAGGAATAATGTCACAAGAAGTCTTTTGCGGAATAACGCCTAAAACTCCAAGTCTTAGGTGTGAAAATAACACTGTATGATTTTATCAAGGAACGATGTCACGCGAAGTAATTTGCGGAATAAGGCTTAAAAATCCACGTCGCAGCTGTGAAAAATAACACGGTATGATTTTATAAAGGAACGATGTCACACGTAGTATTTTGCGGAATAACGCTTAAAAATCCACTTCTTAGGTGTGAAAATAACACTATGATTTTATCAAGGAACGATGTCACGCGAAGCAATTTGTGGAATAACGCAAATAAATTCCCGTCTCAGGTGTGAAAAATAACTCGGGTTGATTTTATCAAGGAATGATGTCACACGACGTAATTTGCGGAATAAGGCATAAAAATGCAAGTCTTGGGTGTTAAAAATCACACGGTTGGATTTGATCTAGAAGCGATGTCACACGGAGTATTTCGCGGAATAACGCTTAAAAATTCGCATTTTGTGAAATAACCATTTTCTCCAATTGCTACCCCACTAGAGATTAATTCAAATCAAGCTAATGGTAATGGTGTTAAAGTTACACCAGCTCGACTCAAAGTTCCCCGTTGGTATCGTAATGGGCGACAGTAGGCAGATAGGCTGTTAGCTCGTTCTTTATCCCAATAGAAATAAAAAAATACTCTTTAATTTACAAAACATTAAAAAAGTAAACATTAGTCTTTGGTTGTTACTGAATTATTGAAAAAATTTAATTATACATATATTAGTTCATGTGAATGTCATCTCTTTGTTAATCTACGCGCATTGACTTCACAGCGGCCATGTTTAATTTTTCAATCAGATGATTGTACAGATGTACATAGAATATTGTTATGAGCTACGCGTTGCGGGATTGATGTAAAAAGGCCGGTTTCTAAAACTTCTATTCATGATTTAACACTTATAAAGGCCTTGGAGTTTCTTCTAGACGCGCTGTCCCTCGCACGGATGTTCCTGATAGTAATCATTCCACTGTCGTTTCCTCCGTTTTCTACGTGATCTTCATCTTCCACTTACTTCATAATTCACCAAATTTAAGAAGAACGCGTTCCAGTGCTCCTTATATGGTCCCGAATTCCGATCGTTGTTTTATTTTCGATTATTCCAGAATATTCCCGAAACGGTATTTAATTCTTATTGAAGAAAATAGACTTTTATATTGCAATCAGTGTACAGCCACGCCTATCATAGAGTTTTGTTAACATCGATTGGTAATTTATAAAACATTATTTCTTTTTACTCGTCATTCGAAGACGTAAGAGTTGGCTGGTGAGTTTTAGTGGCGCCATCTATCTCACCGAATGAAAAGCTCAAAAATGGCAGACTTTTCAATCAGGAAAAATAACTCGTTATGATTTGACCAAGGAACAATGTCACACGAAGTATTTTGTGGAATAACAGATAAAGAACCAAGATTTGGATGTGAAAAAAAACCACGGAATATTTTTACCAAGATACAATGTCACAATAAGTATTTTGTGGAATAACGCAAAAAATTCCAAGCCTTGGTTTTGAAAAATAACATGTCTGGATTTTATAAAGGAACGATGTCACACGTAGTATTTTGCGGAACAACGCTTAAAAATCCACGTCTTAGGTATGAAAAATAACACGGTAGGATTCTTCCAAGGAATGATGTCACAAAAAGAAATTTGCGGAATATTTTTACCAAGAAACGATGTCACATTAAGTATTTTGTGGAATAACGCAAATAAATTCACATCTCAGGTGTGAAAAATAATATGGTATGATTTTATAAAGTTAATTATTAAAAAGTAAACATTAGTCTTTGGTTGTTACTGAATTATAGAAAAATTTAAATATAATATAATATATATAATGTATATATAACATATATAATGTATATATAACATATATAAAGTATATATATTAGTTCATGTAAATATCATCTCTGTTAATCTACGTGCAATGACTGCACAGCGGCCATGTTTAATTTTATTGTTACCTGCTACGGTTGCCGATGAATTTTTTGCAGGAATGATGTAACATGTAGTTTTTTGTGGAATTACAGAGTCACCACCATGTAAGCAGCTAGCTTGTTTGTCCCTTTTTTTATAACGAAAAAGAGCTAATTCTTTTTACGATATACAGCCAAATTGGCTTTTACAATCCAGTTTTACGTAGGAGAGACTAGTTCGCCTCCCATCGGGAACCCGCGTATTCTGGTCTCTCGGCTTTCCAGGGGAATTTCTGTCAGCCGTCTCTCCCATCTCTGCACAAGGAGGATGATTCGCTGACCCATACTGCAAAAGAGAAAGCCGATCTCTTGGGGTCTCTTTTTGCATCCATCTCGACTCTTGATGACTGGGGAAACTCTCCACCTACTATCCCGTGGTGTAAGTGGTCCATGCCGGAAATAAAGTTTCTGTAAAGCTCAGTGCGAAAGGCACTCCGCTCCCTGGACATCCGTAAGTCGAGTGGGCCTCGATGGAATCCCTCCAATTGTGCTGAGGATGTGTGCCCCTGAGTTGGCACCGGTTCTCACGCGTCTTTTCCGGCACTCCTCTTCAGGCGTCGTCCCGGAATCTTGGAAGGCAGCATTTGTGCATCCAATACCCAAAAAAGGCGACCGCTCTGATCCGTCCAACTACAGGCCCATTGGCATCACCCCCTTGTTATCTAAAATAATGGAATCACTTATTAACACCCAGCTCCTTATCAATGACCGACAGTACGGTTTCCGTCACGGAAGATCAGCTGGTTCTAGTTTACCTGACTCACCGATGGGCAGAAGCAGTTGAGTCTAAGGGGGAGGCTTTGGCGGTTAGTCTGGACGTAGCGAAAGCATTTGATAGGGTTTGGCATAAAGCGCTTCTTTCAAAGCTTTCCCGAGAGATTGTGCAACTGGGTCACCAGCTTTTTCACGGATCGGAGCATCAAGGTTGTTGTCGACGGTGCATGCTCGGACCCCAAACCCTATCAAATGCTGGTCAAAAATAATGAATGGTGGTGTTCCACAAGGCTGTGTGCTATCTCCTACTCTGTTCCTTCTGCATATCAACGACATGCTACAAATCTGTTGCATTCATTACTATGCAGACGACAGCACGGGTGATGCCCTATATATAGGCCGTGCGAATATTTCTCGGGAACACGTCGAAGAGTGCCGGAACAAACTTGTGTCTGAAGTCGAGACCTTGTTAATCAAAGTCTCGGATTGGGGTCGACGTAATTTGGTCTTATTCAACCCCAAAAAGACACAGGTTTGCGCGTTCACCGCTAAAAAGAATCCCTTTGTCGTTTCTCCTCTTTTTGAGAACATTCCTCTTAGTGCCTCAGCCGGTATCGGAATCCTTGGCGTTGACATATCGAGCGACGTTCAGTTCCGTGGTCACTTGGAGGGAAAGGCCAAATTGTCCTCCAAAAAAGCTTGGTGTGCTCTGCAGAGCGGGACCGTATTTCGTGCCGGTCCACCGTTTGCAACTTTATAATCGGCTTGATCCTTTGGCCTTGCGAAGAGATGTTGCGTCTCTTTGCATTTTTTACAAAATTTTCCAGTATTGATTCCAGCTGCTGAGTTTCACCATCGTACATCGCGACAAAATTCGAAGTTCCGTTGATACCACCTAGATGGTAGGCATGCCACGCACTTGGACTTTGCGGAATTAGCTGTCACCAGCAGTATTTTCGAACAGTTACGACTTAGGGACCTTCAAAAAAAGAGCTTATTCCTTCCTTAAAGACCGGCAGCGCATCTGTAGCTCCTCTGGTGTTGTGGATGTTCGTGGGCGTCGGTGATCACTTACCATCAGGTAAGCCGCATGCTCGTTTGCCCCCTTCTTCTAAAAAAAAAAGGTGACGGTTGACAAGCCACGTCGCCGGGGACCGTTCACACGGAAACATTTCACAAAAATTCCGTGTGTCATTCAAGTCATTACTCGTTAACCAAAAAAAACACATTTTATTTTTCGTTACCACGGACCATATCCCCCGGGGTACCTGTAATCCGGCGGCTTTAGCTGCTGCTTGAATGGGTTAGCACGAACGGGGTAATCGAATCTTGTAATTTTGCCCGAACCAGATGCTCTTTCCTCCTCGAACCCCCTCCCTCCCTCCCTAAAAAAAAGTAAAGAAATTGTACGCTGCATTTCCTGCAGATCCTGCAGGAGATCTTTCTAACTTCTAAGCCATGCAGTTTTCCTCGCGAAGCCTTCTCCGTGACGGCGAGACATCTGAGTCACTCTCTTACTACGACATTAAAGCGAGCGCCAAGACTTCAGTCAGAGGGGATGTCTGTAAGTTGTATTATGATAATTTTCTTAACCTTTATTTAAACAAACCAATGCCAAACTCGTACTGTTAGGTTCAAGAGGGGTCAAGGAACAAATCGTAGGGATACGTTACATTGCCAATCTTTGACTCGGGTCAGTGCTCGTCAAACTGTAGCTAATTTTTTTCTTAATTCTTCACCGGCCTGAAATACAACAGAGCCACACGCTCATATATCTCCAGTGTTTTTAAAGTAACTCTTATGAGTAAACACGATCTGATCTCAACACAACAATAGTATTTATGCACAAATATTACCTTGGATTTGGAATCGAACCCAGAACCGTTGACTCAGTAGTTATAATCGTTTCAGGCTGTCACAAGTCCGTTGAACGAGGCCGCAGAGGTTGTCATGAAGCACGGTCCGGAGAGTTACCTGCATGCATTCTGCATCCACTACCTGCAACACTCTGGATGCATGATCATCATCTCCGTCCTGCTAACGCAGTGTGGGACGACTCCCCCGGTCGTGGTCCCACGCTGCGTTCGCCTATACCTTGCTGTGATCGCGGTGTATGGGTGTAAAGCGGAGTATGCACCTTGTTGGGTATAAGGGGTAGTATGCACCCTTGGGGAGCAGCATCTTTAATGCTCCGGTACCGGCGCCGCGCTCACCGACCCGCTTGCCCAGCGTGGTGGGCGTGGGCAAAGCTTCCGGGAAATGTATTTGGCACATGGTATCTTTGACTCTACTGCTCTATCCATTCTATCAGTGGTGTGTAATTTCTTGATCTGACATTTTCTAAATGGTTCTTCCACCATTTAGAAAATGTCAGATCATGCCAGGAGTCACTAAATATTCCTGCTAAGATCCTTAAATTCTTTCTTTCTCTCTTCTTTTAATATTCGGGTTCGATTCTCGCACGGGACAAATATTAATATTGACAATCCCCTGTGTTTGTCCATGAGCAATTTATAAATATAAATCGTCTCTACTATATTAGAAAAGTTTTCACAGTAGAAGCAAGTTTTTTTTTTCGGTGGAAATTTCTGTATGTTTATATGTGTAAGTGTATGAATTTATGTAAATAATCTCTACGATACAAAAACGTTGCTTCTCTACAGTGGAATAGTCGATATTAACATTTCTCCCGTGCGAGAATCGGACCCGTGATACACCGAGCCGTAACCCCCATCGAAGGCTCTCCTACTTGTGAAAAATTTGGGTATGCAAGCCTCTGCCGGTACTGTCGCTCTAATAAGCTCTAGCAAGCTCGCACGCCTGTTGCTCGCACCCTTGTCGTTTCAATCTACTTTTCACCTGAGCGTATTAGGGATAACGTGACAGATGGTGAGCCTGACGCTGCTTTGGTGTCAAGACCAACAGTATAAATCGTACACAAGTAAAAAAAAAATTATTAAATAAATATATTAATAAATATTAAATATAAACTAACAAGTCACTACTTAAACGATATTAATAATTAACATAAATATCTATTCATGACAACATATAGGTATATATGCCATGATATAAATCAATATTCTCCAATCAGCATGTAGATCTATGCAACGTAATAATTAACAAAACAATAAGTATTCAAATCAGTAGATCTGTAGATCACTGTGGTACTGTACCTTTTTTTTTGTTTGATTTCTTTTCTTTTACCCACATAACTATGTTAATATTCGTTGAATTGAATAACGCAATGGTAGCGCGTTCGTTGGTTGAACGAATATCAGTGAATACTAGTATGTACACGAACCTATGAAGGTTTCCTCTTACTACAAGTCAAAATTTGTAAATAAAATAGGTAACAAAAAAAAAAAAAAACATATAGCTGCGAGCACTTCACATATGGAATCGAACTGGAGTGTACCGATTGGGAGGCAGTTCCCCTTGTCATTCAGCTATCGTGGTCGTAGATTTTATACATAGGCTTGTTTAGATAAACTTTTCGTCATCAAGCTACAGCTTCATTTGTCAGCACTCTGTCCACTCCGCCAGGGGTGAGAGTTGTTACTTCGAAAATAATAAATGGAACATCTTTTGTTATTTTTTGAAAAGAACAAATCGGTTCCTAAAAAAACTTTAAACTTCAAACTATTGTTCTTCCTTACCTTCAAAAAACAAAAGGCTGTGATGACATCACGGAAAAAAACTTGATAAACAAAAGTAGAGCGAACATAGAGCCAAGTACATCTCTACAACACAGCTGCTCCTCTCCACAAATGGCTCTACAAAGTTCCTTTGCCTCTATTAGTCCGAAAAGTTCAGCTGTAAGGTGTCGTTAGGCGCTATCCTCTATATTCCGTACCAATTTCCCAGCTCAGGTTTTTCTTTTCACGTACAAGGCCGCGTTTTATATTTCACAAACTTTTCACAACTCGATGAGGGATATTAATTAATATGGAACCAGATAATCTAGAAGTCACGAGGCTATGGATCGGTACGCGTTTAAGATTAAGGTTAAGGAACTGTTTCTAATGTAATGTTAATAGTCTCTATTGTTTTTTTTTTAATCGTTGGTCAGGGCGCTCGTTTTAGTTGCATATAGCACGAGTGAGCACGTTTAGACCACTAAAATTGTTAATATCAGTCGTGCTGAATTTCCCACGTGCTCGGCGATGAAGGAAAACATCGCGCGCAATTCAATATATCTGATAATAATAAAACATATCATATAAATGAGGTGGGGTAAGTAAAGGATGGCAGCATCCCTAGAATAATACAAACACTGTGTTCACCATTTATTTCTTCGGTTGCCAGGGGACTTGCATGTCAGATCGATATAAAGATCAATTTTAGTTGAAAGCTTATTTTAATAAAGCTTATCTAACATGCATAGAACTTCACAATAAAAATTATGTCTGTTTGTTGCACTATATATTTAGTAATTTTATTGTAAATGATTTTACACAGAAAAGATTTTCTAGTTTTTTCGCACCGCCTTGGCACATTCTTCAGGAGCCAGTGATCTAAATAAAAAAAAGCCGTGGTATCCTAGTGGTCAGGGCGCTCACTTCACTAGTTTCATAGAGCGCGAGTGACCCGGATCCGATCCCCGGTGCCGGATCCCCATTAAAATTGAGAATAGCGATTTTAAGAGCTGTATTTATACGTGATCAGAGAGCGTTGTGGCGTGAAAGTCGATGTTGTGACACGAATCGAGCAAAGGATGCTGACCTGGTTTGGACATCTGGAGAGGATGAATGAAAGTAGGCCGACGAAATAAATATATGCGGCGAGTGTAAATGGTAGAGCATACTACGTATACTAAGTCGTACATACATATATATAGTGGAAGAAATTTGTCTCTTGAAGATGTGTGAAGCCCGCCAACCCGGGTCAGCGTGGCGGGCCCTTCCCGCCTCCTCTCGTCACCATCGCTGATACTCGCATCTGAGAAGGAGGCATTTGTCCAGCAGTGGGCACTTAGAGGCTGCTACTTTTACATAAAAACTGCTAAATGTATATCTAGTCCGTACATATAAATGACCTCCCAGAACCGTATTTTATTTGTAGCTCATTGAAACTAAGACCCAGTCACATCATCACGTCTCGGAATTGTAATCTCTTTAGTTCGGCTATCACCGAAAATCAACGCTGTGGTTTCAGCGCAACTAATTTAACTATGCGCGCGCACACCGACACCTAAAAACGACACCGTGAAGTTGGTTGGTAATTGTCCCTCAAGTTTTCGTGAGAACTGATAACTATGTTCAAGGTGGTTATTTAAATATATATGAATTTGCAACAAGTGTTTTATGTCAGTACATATTTTTTCATACATAAATATACATGTGTATTTGTTTGTGATTTTTAATTATAATTGGTGATGAATGATAATTTATTTAATTAAACCGTTATCAATTGCATGTAATGTGTTTTTTTTTCACAAACAAAGAGTAATCGGCACACGGGTTGAAATTTTTAGTTACTTTTGTTTTATTACGCTAAATAAGTACAACTTTTTACGTGCGTAAATAACAGGCACAAGTTTTTTTTCTGCGTAAGGAGGCAAAAGAGCAAGCGGCTCATCTGGTGGTAATGGATTACCGTCGCCCACGAACATCTGCAATACTGCAGATGCGTGTAGAGGAGCTGCTGGTGCGTTGCCGGCCTTAAAGGATATTTAGGAGTTGAGAGGGAGGATAGGGATGGGGGATGAGGAGGTGTAGTTGGCCTCCGGTTACCTCACTCACTGGACGAAACGCAGAAGCACAAGATTCCTCTACTACACTCTGTTATTCTGCAAGGTCGTGGTACTAACCCGGGCCAGATAGCCTATTCGAGCAGCAGCAAAACCACTGCTGAATTAGTCACTTACGAGTATATAGAGATATTAATTAAGTTGATATCATAATTATGTTGTGTAGTGTTGCCAAATAAAGTATTTCTTTTTTTTCTTCTATTTAAAGTTCCATTCTCGTTACTTAAAATAAGGTTTAGTTTTCTTTTAAATTTACAGTTTAAAGCAATACGAATAATACCTTGGCACTTTACGTAGCGTTAAAGGAAGCAGCTTAACGTTTCCTTTCTTTTTTAAAACTTTCTTTAGAATACCGGAAGGCGACGTCAACTTTGATCTTGCAGCCTCCGTACGTTGAAATAATCGAAATTGTAAGACAGACACGGTATTATGTATGTTATTTAGTCTAAAACGATAGGCTTTTATATTTCTTTTCTATTCATTTATTCAAGGTAACAAACATACATTTCACTTGTCGAACGTCATTTTTATTTAAAATCTACTGTCGTTTCGCAATGAGGTACTCTGACGGAGAACAAACCGAAGAAAGAAATTTCTTTTACGGAGTTCCATAGGTATACTGTATACTCTTTTTTTTTTTTTGTGATTATTTAATAATCTAATATTACAAGATTTTACGTGGAAACGGTTCGCGTGCACTCGACCCATTTCCTGGGAATTAATATCATCCTTTATATTATAATAACCTTTTTAATAAAGTCTTTGTTCAACACATTTTGTAAACCTATTGATAGGAAGACTTTGCACACCTGCTGGAATTTTGTTGTAGAAACGTATACCCAATGTTTGCCCCAATGAACGAGCTACTAACTTATGTTATGTTTTTACAATGACCATAACCTCGGGTGAACGAAATCATGTGGAAATATAACAACGTATGTTCTTATCGGGGATTGAGGACATACGTTACGTTACACACACAAACACACACACACACAACCGCGCGCACGCATAGATCCATAGTCTTTGTACAATCCATAGTGTTTGTTTGTTGAAACTAAAGCGAGCGCCCTGACCACCAGGCTACCACGGCAGTGCTCACACGACCGGAGTTTTTAATTTCATTGAATAAACCTTGGCTGTAAGGCATAAGTTGCCTTTGACTTTCCCGTTTCTAAAGAAACTGAAACAAAAGAAAATAACTGTTCGCCTTCACAGTCTGTACAATAAAATAGTAAGGAACGGTTAAAATAACTGGAAAGATAAACTTTGCCAGCTGAAACAACATCGGACATGTCAAGCCGTGGGACACATTGGACCCGTCTGATATTTAGATGTGTCGGGCATGCTATAAATTCACAATGGGAACGTCATTTGATTTTTTTTTTTTTACAGAAAGAGGCAAACGTACAAGGGGATAGAAAGTGATTACACAGGCGCGGCGAAAATCAAACTTTATTAAAAAAAACAAATTCGAACTTCGCTTATGTAAGCACTACCATGATAGCCTAGTGGTCAAGGCGCTCACTTAAGTGTCATAAGGCGCTCGTGACCTGGGTTCGATCCCCGGCGCCAACGTCACTGAAATTGTTAAAAGCAATTCTTCAAAATCAAGTGCTGTCTTCATGACTTACTGGGCGGTGAAGGAAAACTACGTGAGGAAACCTGTGTGTGTCTGAGAAATAATAATAAGAAATATTATTTCGAACCTTGGTCACTCACGTAGTGCGAAATTATATCGACCAGCCTGACCCTTAACCCTTCTCGTAAAATAACTTTGAAACAATTAAAATCCTATTGTTATGTGCTATTCAGGACTTATGATAGGAGAAGGGGCTAACCTACTACGGGGCCAATCTTCTTAGATTGCAGCTATATGGCACACCAAAATGCATATATTTTTAAAAGCTCATCGTTTCAGCCTATCACAAGTCCACTGCTGAACATAGGCCTCCCCCAAGATTGCCACGAAGCTCGGTCCTGAGCCACCTGCATCCATCGAATTCCCGCAACACTGCGGAGGTCGTCACTCCATCTCGTGGGGGGTCATTCCACACTGCGTTTGGCTGTACGTGGCTGCCACTCGAGAACCTATTACAGTAATATTTAATTGCCCCAATCGCTCGGCTATTGTGGCTTAACATTAAAATTACCTGAAACCATACCATGTCCACAAAGGGTGTCACTGGAGTTTTATTATATGTACAGAACTTAAATTATCTATAATAAACAATGGGCGGACTTAATGGAATGTGGCATTGTATGTCTTTTTGACGCAGTAGATCCAAGCAGCGACTCTGGACGCTGCACGCATGGACCGGCTCGACCGAGGTAGTACCACGACCTTGGCGAATACCGGTAGTAAGCAAGGATGTTTCGTTCGAGTGAGTTAGGTAACTGGATGCACTACCCTGTCCCTCTCCCCGCTCGTTAGACCCCTTTCCCATGAGAGAAAAAGCCAACTCTGGGAGATGTTAGATACGTTTCTTTGATGCTTACCCGACGGTCAGTCTACTGCCAAGGAATCGTCGGAGTACCACCCGCTTATCCATTGCTATCGATGAACAGCAGTGCGATTGATTTGTACCGGTTTGAAAGGTACAGAGAGGCAGTATCGTCACTGGGCTTCGAGGTGTCCCGTCTTATTCCTCAAGGGTCATCAGTCATCTGTACCCCTCTTCGCGTTGAAGTTGTGTGCAGGTGACCATCGGCTGCAATAGACACTTACCATCAGGTGGACTGCCAGCATGTATGTCGCCCCGATTACATAAAAAAACAATCTCCAATTGCTCACCCCACTAGAGATTAATTAAAATCAGGCTAGCGGTAATGGAGTTAAAGTTACACCAGCTCGACTCGAAGTTCCTCCCCGCTGGTATTGTAATGGGCGACTAAAGGAAAAGCCATGAAAATCTCATTGTTACCCTAGATAGCTTCGTGGTCAGGATGCTCGCTTTAGTTTCATAGAGCGTGAGTGACCGGGGCTCGATCCCCGGTTGCGGCCTCATTAATAATTTTAATAATAGCAATGGTGAGTGTTGTATTCACCGTAAGTACTACCATGATAGCCTGGTCACGGCGCTCACTTAAGTGTCATATGGCGCTCGTGACCTGGTTTCGATTCCCGGCGCCAGCGCCACTGAAATTGTGAAAAGCAATTCTTCAAAATCAAGTGCTGTCTTCATCACTTGCTGGGCGGTGAAGGAAAACATCGTGAGGAAATCTGCATCTCTGAGAAATAATAAAACATATTATTTCGAGGATATGTGATGTCCGCCACGGGCCCTTCACGGCTCCAAAAACCCTCTCAGATATTTGAGAAAGAGGCCTTTGCCCAGCATTGGCACTTATAGGCTGCTACTTTTGCTTTACTACCTCCGGGACCAAACCCGGGAACGAGACTCGCCACCCGTCACGTTCTGTCTCACCCGAAGAGGCGTAAATTGGAATGCGGAAGCTTTTGTGACGCTGCTACGCTATGCTGGATCATGTCTTATGCAAATCTGTAACCTCTGCCTACCTACTGAATTATCAGTGCTCAATTATTTTTTTAAAACAAACTTGATAAAAGCTTTTTGATGGCAATAGGGATTTCTAATTAAAAAAAAACTATATGTAAATCTAAAATTTCTTCATCCTTTACTACAATAAGCATAGCAACCACGTATTTGAATATCAGATCTTTAAATATTATCTGTAAACTACTTTTGAAATACGTTTAAATAATTGAAAACAAATCAAATCAAATCAGAACAATAGACTTTGAAGCTTAAACTAAACCCCATAGCGGTCATATTTCTGTTTTGATTATCGGTCTGAAATAGAATAAACAAAACACTTCTGTAAAAAAAAAAACTTAAATTGTTCCGTCACGTCATTAAAATTTAATGAACTGCTACATCTTTTTTTCTGTATCCAAACGCCGTGTTCCAGTGTTGCTATAGATAAATAATTAAAAAAAAATACACTGTAACGCTCCAGGATTGTACATATGAAAAATAACTAATGGTAATTAAATTTACCGATGTTTGAGAACCGTAGAGCTTTTGCGAAGCCAAAATTCGTAGTAGTAACGACTGGACGGCGGTGCGACAGAGATAACAGACACGCGTAATAGAGCAGGACGTATATAGAGCACGAGCTACGCCTAATCAATGCATACAACCTTCTGAAGCCTGCAGAGTCTTCAGTATGCCGCGTACCTTCATAGAGAACGGTTTGTGCGTTATTCGCTTGAAAATAAATCAATTTAATACCCAAAATTATATCCTAAAATTCATATATATATATATTACTCGTAATTGTTAATTATAAGTAATTACCAAAAAAAAATTTATCAGGAAGATCTGAAATAATTCAACTAGAGATCGAACGCGCGAACAAAAGACCGCGTAGTTGTGGCCTTTTTTAAATAAAAAAAAAAGATAAAACATTTTTGCGTCTGGTCGGTGATACCTGTTTCGGAATTTCGCAATTCACAAGTGACAATTACAGCAGATTGAAAGAAAAACTTTTTTTTCAGTGAACTCAGAGGAGCGAACGGACGCATCTAAAGTGCTCATTTAGTTGCTTTCCTCGCTATTTCCCAGTTTTTTTTTTTTAGTATGTGAAGGGGCGGGGGAGGGGAGGGCAAAGCGAGGATCCTTTGTTCCTGGCTGCACTGTGCTTGTGCCGTGCGAGGGGCCGGAGCGATGGCAGAAGGCAGTAAGTCCGTTCTGCATGTATCGTTTTTCAGCCATTTTGATGTTGTGCCGAGTGTTTACGCCTGAATGCGTCGTTTTTGTTTTTTTTTTTTTCTCTTCTTAACATATTAACGCGGAAGGTCAACGTATTGTATGACGTTTCTATTGTGGCGCCATTTTAAAATATTAATGCGGTGCGTATTCACTTCGGATGTTTATAACAGGACATTTTATCGAAAATTATTATGGATTATGGAAAAAAATTGTTATTAATAAAATATTTAATTGTTGTAATTAATTTCTCTATAACATGCGATGCGACACAGCAATTAGACAAAGGGAAACATAAATGAAACCGAACCTTATCATCTAAGAAACATATTTTCAATATTTAATTAAACAAACTCTACAATAGCAAATCTTAAAATGCTTATTCGTCTAACATATTTTCTTCAAAGCACAATGAAGCTTTCAAAATTTTCATGACTACAAACCCACAAAATCCAGTTTAAATATATAGGTATAATAAAATGACTTTAGTTCACTTCTCTTCTTCACTTCATCGGCATGCATGATAATGAAAATGTAAAGAAATAAATATATAAAAGCTAACGGACTAAAGTCCTAACAAAATTAGCATACAAAGCGTAACGGATGGATAGGTGAGCTTGTTGTCGGTACTCTCGTACCAGTGATGCTGCTCCCCATCACTGGCCTGTGGGATTTGAGGATCAGTCTATCGCCAGGACCACGACCGATATCTGTGTAGAACTTTTGGTAATACTACGATGGTGTGGCTTTTATATAGTTCCTCCGTTTCGTAACTAGTTAAAGTATATTTCTTTAAATGCTTCCTCACCAGCACGCGGTACAAACTGGCTGGTTGACGTGTCTCTAGCTATGGATTGCGACTATCGGGTTTTGAAATTGCTTCACAAGGACCCGGGGGTCTCGTAGAGTAGCCCTCTAACTCCTCCCTTAACTCATCATGACAGAATTTAAACTCGACACGACTCACAACGTGTCACGATAATTGAATTTGCATTGTTATAGCACGTCATGAGTTGATAGAAGATAAGCGTAACGTCTGTTATTGTGTCTAGTATAAAGGGTGCGCTGATTGTCTTACGATTGTAAGAATGTCACTGTATTTTGTTATAGTGTACATTATTCTTGACAACCGTTATCTTGTGCTTTTCGTTGGGTGTATGTAGTAACCGGAGGCCCACTTCCCTCACCCCATCCCCTCCTCATCCTCATCCTCTCTCCAGTTGCTCGAACATTCCTTAAGGCCAGCAACGCACCAGCTGCTCCACAGGTGTTGCAGATGTACGTGGGCGACGGGTAATCACTTGCCATCGGGTGAGCCGCTTGCTCGTGTGCCGCTTTTAGCATAAAAAAACGCACTGAATCTTAATTTCAAAGTTCATGGTGGTCATCTTCCTGCATTATTCACGATGTGGTGAGATCCTGCCAAGGCAGCCACAGAGCTTCATTTTTGTGAACAAAAGAGAATAAAATTTGGGCAAAATTTTAAGCGTGGTAGAGCCAAGCGGCGGCTTTAGCTGGTGCTCCAATGGGCCGGGTCGACTGGACTGGTACCACGGCCTCGCAGAATACCAGCGTGAAGTAGAGGCATCTTGTGCTTCTGCGTTTCGTTCGGTGAATGAGGTAACCGGAGGCCCACACCCCCTTCTTATTCCCCCCCTCTTCTCTCCCACCTCCTAAATATCCTTAAAGACCGGCAACGCACCTGCAACATCTATGGTGTTGCAGATGTACGTGGGCGACGGTAAACACTTACCATCAGGTGAACCGCTTGCTCGTTTGCCGTCTCATCCATAAATAAAAAAATCTTGGATTTTCGTCTTGGATCATGTAGGTAAGCCCTATATACATAGGATAGCTCAGTGGGACACTTTTTAAAAGACTTTAAAATTCTGTGAGTCTTGGTTCCAAGTGATGACGGGACATATCAAACTTGGCCCGATCTCCATATTCAGGACATCATAAGACCTGAACACTGGCCCACGTCAAGTCCGGATCCGCTTTCACAACACATTACAACAACACTGAGGCATTCATTAAATCTTTGAAGCTCACAGTGGCTAAATTCCCCATTTTTCAATGCGTGAATCCATAGATACATGAGCATAGAGAAAAAAGGTCTACAGCAAAGCTAAAGGGCGGCCATTTTGAATAAAATTGTTTTAATTAAGCTCTTAGACATGTAGACATAAGTTTTATTATTGTTACGCTGTGTCTTTAAATAAGACAACAGAACTTAGGGCAGCATATTAGAAAGAAAGAAATTTTATCCATTACATCACAGTTAGTTTACGTGTTATTAATAAAACAATTAAAAGAATAGTGAAAACTGAAAATACAACCAGATATTAGAATATTTTTTTTTTCAGCGCTACAGTGTGACGCAACAAATGGGTCTACGCTCAGTTTATGTTACGGATTGCCGCAACACTGATTTTCAGCGCAGCCTTATACCACTATTGAGCCGGTAGTGTCTGCAATAGATACAGCTCATCTATATATTAATAAAAAGAAAAGAAAAGTAAAAACATCTTAAACCACCTGAAATAAAATCATGAGTTTATAATAATAAAGTGTAGTACATAACAATCGGGTATGGCTATATACAGGATGCAACAAGTTCTTTATTATATACATACACAACCGTACACACACATATATATACAGTGTTTTGAAACTAACACAAGAGCTAATAATCAATCTAACGTTAGTTCATTTTCCATGCAGTATTTTAACCCTGTATATTAATCACATGACATCTCTGTGTTCGAATTTCGAACTTCCGTCACCCCTTATTCAAAATTCGAATCATATATACATACATACACATATTTTCAATTGCCACAGAATGCTAATGAAAAAGAAATATATAAAAATTCGTAAATTTATAATCAAGCAATGATTTAAAAGTAAAGCAAATGCCGTTTATTCTCCTTTTGCATGCGTGTAGGGTCAGAATTCAAGTGATCTTCTTGTTACGCATCAACTTCATCGAACATACCTGATGCGTTCTAGAATCGAGCCGCCACCCTCAGCACTCTGAGCCGTACTGAACAGCCGGAAGCCGGTGTGCTCTGTACACACTTTCCGTGTAGTTCACCAGTATGCAGCTAGTGTAGAAGGACTTGGCATCAGCCTCTAAAAGCTAAGAAACCCCGATAGATATATGCCTCTTCTAACGGGAGGATGTTCCACAATCGTCACTCCTGCGGGCGCGCACTCAGACACTATTACCCTATATACTAGGTAAGCCGTAAAAAATATCTATAATACTAGGTAAGCCGTAAAAAAAAGGCCAGTTCAAGAGTACTCTAAGCCAACGAGCATGCATGCGAAGATTGATGAAAGTGGAAGAAGCGAAAGACGTATGTCAGGACCGTAGCAAGAGGAAGTAGATTGTCTCTGTCTACCCCGTTGGGAACAAGGCGTGAATATATACATACATATACATAAGCCGTAAAGGTATAGAAAAAAAAAATCCGTTTCCCTAATGCGGTGTTCCTTCAATTAACTTGGATAAAAAAAGAAACTTGACAAGTATCAAGAGTGACGCAATATTAACTTGTTTCCTTTGTCGTTTTACTTTTACACAACCTTAAAATGATAAGAAACGTTATCCGGAAAGAATTTAACAAAGGGAAAGTTTGAATTGTTTCTGAAGCGACAGGAAGGGGGGAAGGATAGGATTGTGGCTGTAAGCATACTGGCAACAATTACGCGATCTTTTTTTTTTTTTTTTTTTTTTTGTTTTCATGTAGCGCGACCATGGATTCGAATTTTTTAATAAGGTGTGACGGAAGTTCGAAATTCGAACACAGAGATGTCATGTGATTAATATACAGGGTTAAAATACTGCATGGAAAATGGACTAACGTTAGATTGATTATTAGCTCTTGTATTAGTTTCACAACATATTTTATTTGTTTATTTAAAGAAGATGTTAAATAATGGTGCAGACATTAGTGATTCAAGTTTTTTTTTAACGGTGACGTTTGATTCGTGAATTATATTTAATAAGTCTAAAATAAGGTTGGTGTCATATAGAGGGGATATTATCCCAGTAGAAAGAGTTGTCATCTGAACTCCATTCTCCCATTATCGCTACATACAGCTGCTTTAGTTAATACATGAAATGTATAGTGAAACTCCTACATGAGCTTCTTAGAAGTAATTGCCATAATAATTATTATTTCTTTCTTTTCTTTTTATAGACATTTCTCTATCTCTATTTCTTTTTAAGGACATAATAAAGAATAAATAAATAAATAATTGACTTCCACTGAGTGACAACAATCGAATAAATTATGTTTGTTTTTTTATAAATATTAATGAAGGGATAAACGTTTACTACAATAACAGGAACATCATCATGTACTCATCATCATCATTACAGCTCTTCACAAGTCCACTGCTGAACGTAGGCCTGCCCCAAACTTTGCTACGGAGCACGGTCCTGTCCCACCTGCATGCCCACTTACCGTAGCGCGCACTTTTCGCCTCTACGGGAGATAGGAAGTGTTCCGAATTTGATTAGTGGCGAAGCCGAGGAGTGGCTTTTGCTGCTACTCGAATGGGCTGGCTCGACCGGATTGGTGCCACGACCTCGCAGAATACCGGTGTGAAGTAGAGGCGTCGTGTGCTTCT
This sequence comes from Bhutanitis thaidina, assembly GCA_029286595.1. NCBI lineage: Eukaryota > Metazoa > Arthropoda > Insecta > Lepidoptera > Papilionidae > Bhutanitis > Bhutanitis thaidina. The sequence continues at coordinate 1,728,652 of JAGSMS010000039.1, read as the reverse complement.
GCGTTTCGTTCGGTCAGTGAGGTGACCGGAGATCCCCTGGGAATGACTTGATCTCTGCCAAGCTGCTTCTTTATATTTTATTGTAACATTGCATTACTAGTACAAGTTATGATGATATGAATATAAATCTATTCCATAGAGGAAAAAATTATTTACTGTCATTTCATTTGTAACAAAGTCTTTTCTGGATATGAAATATATTTTAAAGTAATTGACTGCTTACTAGATGACACCTTAAAGTCAAAGTGGAAGTAATTATTTTATTATTAAATTGAAGCTTCTTTAAAGCTTTTATGAACCTCCAAATCTACATCGGTTTCTAAAGGAAGACCTTAGAGAAGAACAGGCAGGAATCATTGGAGTGTTTTCTATGCCTTATGTAGTTGTATGTAATTCACAGCACAATATAATTATTACAATGTTACCTGTATATTAATTATTACAAACGTTATTACGCGGTTCTCTACAAAGGAGTTTCCTTTGTTGCAACACATATGTTGTATTATTACTACATCAATGTTGCCAGGCACTGTTTCTCTCTCACTCACTGCTCTAGTTTCACTAAAATTACTAATTCCAATTTGTAGTTCTGAATTAACTCCGAAAACATTTTTTATGGGAAAGGCGCCAAACGAGCAAGCGGTTCACCTGATGACAAGTGATTACCATCGCCCGTCGACATCTGCGACATCAAAGGTGCTGCAGAAGTCGACGTTGTCGGCCTTTAAGGATATTTGGGAGATGAGAGTGAGGATGAGGAGGTGAACGGGGAGAAGGAGTGGGCCTCCGGTTACCTCACTAACCGAACGAAACGCAGAAGCACAAGACGCCTCTACTTCACGCTGATATTCTGCGAGGTCGTGGTACCAACCCGGTTAGGTCCATTCGAACGGCAGCAAAAGCCGCCGCTTGACTCTACCACGTGTAAAGAACATCTGAAAATGTCTAAAATAAATAATGAAATAAAACTAAATTTATAAGGTTATCTGCATCTAATTTTAAACATTTAGTTACCAATGTGTTTATAAATGGGGAAAAGTTGAGCCTCGGGGTTGTCACTGATTCTTCGAATAACTCTTGATGCAAAGCTTGAAATATATCTAAAGCCGCTAGTGCATTTGTTTCTGCTGCATATGCTTTAAGGAAAATAAGAAGTCTGACTGATATCGTAACAGATGAAATAATTTTTTTTTTAGCATTTTGTTGTATAGACATTCATCAGCTGCATATAAACAATATTCGTTTTGTAACAGAGCGTCTTATGAGCTATTTATAATCTAAAACGCAGAGCTTATCTTAGAGAAAGATTTAAAACAATAAATATTCTAACCTACAGAAGCTTATAACGACAATTGCTAGCTCTATGGAGGAGTAAGAGACTCCTTCATGGGGCTATGTATACGGTTCTACAACAAAACCTTTTGTGAGGGTTGGGTTTGAAAAAATTGATTGAGCGAAGACTTTTATTTTACTTTTAATTTTTTTTAAACAAACTGTTGTTCATTGACAATTTTCGTAGCAATATAAAGCAACCGTTTCTTTACAAAAAGGAAAAATAACCGCTGGAAAAAACCTCTTTTTTTTTTCAACTTGGTTTTAAACAGCTTAATTTATCATATTATACAGGAGGTATTGACAAAGTATTCGCGTTTAAAACAGTTTCATTTCAGCAACTAAAATAAACGATCTACAGAAAATACGAGCGTCATTTGCGTTGGTTTTTTGAAAAGGCATTAATTTTTTTCAAAGTGTTTTTTTTTTGTTCAGTAATGTAAAACGGTTAATTCGTTTCTGTTAAAAAAAAACCTTTTTTCAAAAACCGTTCCTTAATTCAATGCTCGACGGTAATAGAGACTCTATGTAGAGTTCTAAGGTGGCTCTAGTATCTAAAATCACTGCCCTAGTTCAGCGTTGGCGGGAGCTTGATAAAAAAAAAGTGGAACGTAAACATCTCCTCGGGCGAGTTTTTTTTTAGGGCATGATCGCAAAAGCTACTAGTCACGTGACATTCTTGTTTAGAAAATTAAATCACATAGCTCTTTAAGGACCTTTTACTATTACTACTTTTGCCTTTAACATGATTGGTAAAAGGTTACATTGAAACACGTGGTAGAGCCAAGCGGCGCCTTTTGCTGCTGCTCGAATGGGCCAGCTCCATCGGCGTAGCACCAAGGTCTCACAGAATACCGGCGTGATGTAGAGGCATCTTGTGCTTCTGCGTTTCGTTCAACCCTCTCTCCATCATCCCTCCCATCTCCAAGCAACGCACCTGATTCTCTGGAGTTGTAGATGTACGTGGGCGACGGTTGTCACTTCCCGTCAGGTGAGCATCTCGCTAGTTGGTTCCTTTACCACAAAAAATAAAGATTAAAAGTACATAAAAAAAAAAAACGCAGGTTTCCGACAGAATCCCAGCGCTGTAGTTGTGATTTAGCATTGCTACAGCATTATGCTTAGTCGGACACCGTTTTGTTGCTGCAACTCAATAAAATATTATTATTGTTTTTTTTTTATTTGTTATGTTAATTAAGTTTTCCTTATGTGTTACTTGAGCTGTGGCAATGAACGAAGTACTTTCTTTCTTCTTCTTCTTTCTAAAAATACATCTAATAAGAATGGTGATAGATACAAGCTTGTGAACCCAGTTACTGGACTCCATAGAGCTAGTAACTCGTTCACGGGGCAATGTATACGTTTCTAAAGAAAATCCCAGCAAGTACGCGAAGTTTTCCTATCAATAGCTTTAAAAAATATGTCAAACAAAGATTTTATATAAAGTGCTAATATAATATAAAGAAATACTTGAATGATAAAAATACAATTAAAAAAGGATACCTATGGAGTTTCTTTCGCCTGTTTCTTCTCCGTCAGAAGAATCTCATTACGAAACGGAGGAAGATTTTAAAAAAAGACCTATGACTAGTGAAATGTATGTTGAATGAATGATTTGATTTTCATTTGGTAATGTTATAGAATTAAAAAGTCGTAGTCAAGAGTTAGAAGGATTAGAGAGAAAGAAAGGACCAATGTTTATTCGATCCTAAAACACAACAAAGAAATGACAGATAATACAATATGTTGGATTATAGCAACGAAAAGGCATTCGACTCAGGATTACGCTGCAGCAGTGCAGCTGCAGCACCGATGTGCTGCCGCTACTCTTGTTGAATCTTAGGAACAGTTAAACAGACATCATTAAAAAAAAAGGGAAAACAACGAACGTAACTAAATAAAGCAAACAAATATTGATGTCAATACATACCTATATTCACGCCTTGTTCCCAACGGGGTAGGCAGAGACAATCTCCTTCCACTTGCTACGGCCCTGCCATACGTCTTTCGTTTCTTCCACTTTCATCAATCTTCGCATGCATGCTCGTTGGTTTAGCATACTCTTCATCCAGACCTGGCCTTTATCCAGAACGTCTCCGATTGGATCGTGAAATATTCGCCCAGGTCTTCCTCTCCCGACTCTACCATTAACTACATTTACCATTGATGTTAAGTGAATACAATATAAAATTACCTAATAATTTGAAAAAAATCATCTGCTGAATACATGTTACAGAATAACACCGTATAATAACTTATGTAAATAAAACAAAACTCGAAAATTTATTTAAATATTTAATTAAATTGGGTTTCAATCTTAACACACAACACTGTTATATCTACCCTTACTTCTACTTTTCGTTAAGGCCTAAAAGAAATGAGTCATACTTTATTTTAGCATGAGCCATAGATATGATGTCAAGTTGAGGAGATGGGAGAAAATATATATATGTATACATATACATATATATAAGGGATCTACCACCGAATCAGGAGTCCCGAATTCGATGCTATATATAGAGTACCATTATTCAAAACGTATGTAGGATTTCTTATATAGTCTGGGCCCGTAAGTCTTGTATTAAAACTGATTTCAAGAACAGTTTTTTTTTGGGAACGACATTTAAAACTAGATTCTTTAATCTGGTCACAGCTGAGAAGTTTCCAACTTCTGAACGAAATTGAAGTGAAAATCATTACTCGAGCAAAGATTTGATCTCAGTTTAAGTAAATACGACCAAGACTACTTTTGATATCGGATTAGTTACTTTAGATTATTTGTGGGGTTTTTTTTGTCATAAAATATATTATAGGATTTAACCATTGACCTATAAAATAATGTTATTTATTAGCCCGAGTTAACTATGATATCTGGACGTCTAACACCTCAGTCGCCGCGTGAACGCGGCCGTTGTGAAGGAATCGAAACTTCGCGAATCATGATGATCATCATCATCATCATTTCAGCCTATCAGAAGTCCACTGCTGAACATAGGCCTCCCCCAAAGATTGCCACGAAGCTCGGTTCTGAGCCACCTGCATCCATCGACTTCCCGCAACAGTGCGCAGGTCGTCACTCCATCTTGGTGGCGGTCTTCCTTCCCTGCGTTTGCCTGTACGTGGCTGCCAGTCGAGAACCGTTATTCCCCAACGGTTGTCAGTTCTCCGGTTCGGGAAACTACGTCATATCTTCTCGTCGAGTATACAGTAAAGCCTCAAGAGCAAAGTATACAACCAGTGAGTGTTGCCAGTGATGACATACGGATCCGAGACTTGGTCCTTCACTGCAGGCCGTATGAGGAAGCTCAAAGATGCTCAGCGCGCTGTGGAAAGGGCTATGCTCGGTGTTTCTCTGCGTGATAGAGTCTGCAACGATGATATCCGCAGCAGAACTAAGGTAACTGACATAGCCGTAAAGATCGGCAAGCTGAAGTGGCAATGGGCCGGCCGCATAGCTCGCAGAACTTCGGGAATATAAAAACATAATTAAACCGCGATAAAATCCGTAAATAATAGTTTCATTACAAATGTTTAGTGTTCGCGTAGATACAAGGAATCATTACGTTACAGGATGCTTTGTATAATTTTTAAGCGTGGGACTAAATCGGTTATCATGTGGGCAAAGGTGCCGGACCAAGGCTCCTGCATCAATGATACTGAAGAAATCACTACAGCGGGGGGTAACATTAATAAATCTCACAGCTCCAGTTACGGTGCTTAGGAAGAAGAAAGAATGCCATTATAAAACAAATGAAATAAACGCACGGTATGAAATCTCTACAATAATACGCTCTTCACAAGTAATTTCCTAGCTGGAAGACTCGACTGTTTCTCGTTATGGGCCTCCAGTTGTCTCACACACCGAACGAAACGCAGAAGACATATGCAGAAGCATAAGATGCCTCTACTTCACGCCGGTAATCAGCGAGGCCGTGGTACGTGGAACCCGGTCGAGCCGGCCCATTCGAGTAGCACCAATAGTCGCCTCTTGGCTCTACCACGTTCAAATTAACTACCTTAGTAGTAAGGGAAATAAATGTCGTATATGATATAGTTCCCCTTACTGCATGTTCATAAAAGTAACAAAAAAAGGTAACAGTTTTGTTGGCAACTCCTTTACTGTTCAGGCTGCACTACTCTGGAATTCCTTGCCTGATGACATTAGGAAAGTGTCCAGTAAGTTATCGTTCAAGAGACTGGTACGTGAACACCTCTTCAAGATATCCGTTCCCACTTAGTGGAATTGATATCATCGGTGGTTGTAATTATAATAATATTTTGTATGATGTATGTATGTATATATATATGTATATATATTTACTTATATGTATTCATATTTGTTTATATGTATTTAATTGTAATTGTAAGTTATTCATGTATTTTAGTTTTTTTTTTAATAAATTTACAGTTTGGCACCTTTACTATATCTCTCCACGCCCGGGTTGACTGGCAGAGAATGCCAAGAGCCATTAAGTCCGCCCTTCGTGATATTTTTATTTAAAGGTAAAATAATAAAAATAAAGTTTAAATAAATAAATAACAGCCTGTAAGTGCCCACAGCTTGGCAAAGGCCTCCTTCTCAAAATACAAGGATCTGAGAGGTTTTAGAAGCTGGGAAGGAACCGCCACGCTGATCCAGTGCGGGTTGGCAGGCTGCCACGTATCCTCGAAACAATATAATTTTTTAGTTGAGTTAACTGTATGTTCATGATTAAGTAATAATTATTTAACGAATAAAATAAATGAATACATATTTTTTTTTTTTTTGAAAATGTCTTACTCATTCAATCAACACGCAGAAACGCGCAACATATATGCAATAATATAACAAACTTTATGAAATTCGCACAGAAATCGTGAACAAAACATCGATTATAATAAATAACATCAAATGTGCCGATTACAGCGTCGATTTGGCGTATAGAGCAATCAATCAGTCGTATTGTCTGTCTGTAGCAGCGGAAAATTGTATCGAGAATAAAAGATTGACCCACTTGGTCATAGTATAGCGTGAAAAGGAGACACGTAGATACGATGAACGGTATTTTTTTATTCGGTGTGACAAATGTGCTATGATTCCACTTGGTGGTGAGTGGTGGCGAGACTGGTGGGGAGTCAGACGGTCAGACTGAGAAGAGCCACAAAATATTACGTGGCACAGCGTTGTGGTCCCACGCTCACCAAACCGTCTGCCCAGCGATGTGAGTGCAGGCAAACCTTCCGTGTAATTTTTATTAATTCTTCATTGTTAGCCTTAAGCTTAATGTTACAATGGGCGGACTTAATGCCAAGTGGCATTCTCTACCAGTCAACCCTTGTTATCGTGAAAAGTAGTTGGCAGATACAAAACTAAGAATAAAAAAAAACTATAGGTGAAATAATAATAATAAGTTGACAAATACAATAATAATAAGTTGATAAATACATATAAACACACTATGTAATTAAATAAATGTTTATAACATAAAATACACAAATACGAATACAAATATATAAAAAGATACAACCCAAGACTCCCCCAACTTTTCTTCACTTACGTAATTTTTCAAGAATCAACACTGAGAAACTCATGGAGGATGCTTCTAATTGAAATTTTGGTCCTTTGGCGTCTGCATCTACAGTTGATGAAAAAGTAACTTTATTTAATAGCACTATTCTTAGACTGTACGATGCTCATGCTCCAACTCATAAAGTTAGGATGAAGCGTCCTCCTGCTCCTTGGATGACTGAGGGTATTCGAGTGGCAATGACAAGGCGGAATAGGGCCTACCTAAAATTCAAAAGAGAGCGTACGGAAGAAAATTGGTCTGCCTTTAAATTGGCTAGAAATAGGTGCAACCAGATGGTACGTAATGCTAAACGCCGCTTTATCCATAGTAGTATATCTAATTTGTCGCCAGATGGTGTATGGAAATTTTTAAGATCTATTGGGGTGGGTAAGCCACCCATCTTGGATTGCGGCCCTTCTCTTTCTCTTGATGCTGTGAATTTGCATTTTGTTTCTGCTTCTGCTCTAGACCCTGTAATTCGATCTCAAACCATAGCTTATTTAGCTTCAATCCAACCTCCTCACACCTCAGACTTTCATTTCTCGCCTGTGGATCAGGAAGAGGTCAGAAAGGCTGCTATTGGAATCAAATCCAGGGCGGTGGGCATTGACGAGATCAATAGGATTATGATCCTAAATATTCTTGACCACCTTCTTCCAGCAATTACTCATATTGTAATTAACAATTTCTCTGGATTCTGGTCAGTATCCAACGCTCTGGAAAATGGCTTTTGTGAAGCCTCTACCCAAAGTATCTACCCCTAAACTTTCTAATGATTTTCGCCCTATATCCATATTACCCTTTCTGTCTAAAATTTTGGAAGCATGTGTTTATAAGCAAATCTCCATGTTTATTTTTAAAAATAACCTACTGAGTGTTTATCAGTCTGGGTTTCGTCCTGGTCACAGTACTACCACTGCTTTACTTAAGGTAACGGATGATATCCAGCAAGGGATGGAGAGCAGGAAAGTAACAGTGACGGTACTAGTAGACTTTTCCAACGCTTTTAACACAGTCGACCACGATATCCTCCTGTCCATCCTTTCCTATCTTAGATTTGAACCCTCAGCCTTGGATTGGTTTTCTTCTTATCTTCGCGGGCGTCAGCAGTCAGTCCACGTAGGGCAAGAAGCCTCACAGTGGTTAAATTTGAATCTGGCGTTCCGCAAGGCGGAATTCTTTCTCCAATACCCATCTCGGTTTTCATTAACTCTATCACCTCCACCTTCTACTGTGCGTACCATCTGTATGCAGATGACCTACAAATTTACGTACAATCTAATATAGATGATCTGCATAACGCGGTGACTATACTGAATAACAACCTAAAAGCAGTCTACGATTGGTCAATGCGTTTTGGAGTTTGCGTCAACCCAACGAAATGTCAAGCAATACTAATTGGCAGCTCAAGAATGCTGGCTAAGGTCGATCTTGGAACCTTGCCCTCTATTGAATACAATGGTATTTTAGTACCATTTTCTGATTCGGTTAGAAATCTGGGACTGCATATGGATAAAACTTTAACCTGGGGCAAACAGATAACCGAAATCAGCCGCAAAGTCTCTGCCACCTTAAGAACACTCTATCGTCTAAAACACTTTCTTCCCTACAAGACAAAGCTCATGCTTGTGCAAACTCTAGTTATACCCATAATTGATTATGCTGACATATGTTATCCTGATCTGAACCAAGATCTTCTCAACAAGCTAGAGCACCTTCTTAATAACTGTATTCGTTTTATCTTTGGTCTTCGTAAGTATGACCACATCTCTGAATTCCGTATTCGCCTTAAATGGCTTACTATCCAACAGAGGCGTCACTCTAGGATTCTAGTTACTCTCTATTCCATCCTTAATGATGTAAATTCCCCGGCGTATCTTCAAGAAAAATTTTGTTATCTTTTCTTGACGCACGACAGAAAGCTGCGATCTTCATCTAATCTTAAGATTAGTATTCCACAACACTTCACCGGTTTTGTCGGCAACTCTTTTAAGGTTCAGGCTATACTGCTCTGGAACTCCCTGCCCGACGAAGTTAAGAAATCGGCAAGCAGGAACTCTTTTAAAAATTTAGTTAAAGAACATTATTTAAATTTAAATGGACTTATTTAGTTATTATTGTGTTTCTTATTTATATTTATTTATCTATCTACATATGTAATAGTATATTATTATGTATATTATTTATTTTTATTCATTAATTTTATTATATCATTTATGTTATTTTAAATCATTTTATTACTTAATTAATTTAATAAATGAATACACCTGCTACGGCTATCTCACCAACCCATGGGTTGACTGGGAGAGAATGCCAATAGGCATTAAGTCCGCCCTTTGTAACCTCCAATTGGGGTGTATGCAATAAAGTATTTTAAATAAATAAAATAATTAAATATATAATAAAAATCGAAAATAGATAAGACGAATATTGTCAATGATCTATTAGGTAATCACAAACTAGACTCTTAAATGATTTCCTGCTAGGAGCTGCTTTTACGTTCCAGAGGAGTGAAGCTTGAACAGTAAAAGAAGAGTTATAGTATCCTGTGTTATGTAATGTATGGCGGTTTTAGCTGGCGCTTCATTGGAGAGGCCTATGTTCAGCCGTGGACTCAACCGCTGATGCAGTAGTTACGTACAGTCGCAAGACACACCACACACAGAACATATTTATCAATAAAAGTAAAAAAAAAGAAAAAAAGCGTAGGGTATAAAATAGATCAAAAGTGAGATCAGACTTCACAATTAAAGAAAAAACAATACTTTGTGCGTGTCTCATGGCTGGACCATTAGGTCTCTAGATCACTTTATTGTCAAGCTTTAGAGCCTGACTCCGGTTTTCATCTGGAACTGATAATACTCTATCTCTCCTCTTTTCTATCAGTACAACATTAGTACAGTGAGCTTGTCACACAGGATTAGCTGTGAATTATTTGCTCTTCAATACTCATATCAGTTTTTCGCCTCTGCTAAAGATAGAATGTGAGGAGAGGTGAGCCTCGTCGAAAGGGACTCATAGTGGCCTTTTACAACACCTATGAGAAGGAGGAAGTGGTAAAGTCTTAAACTGATCCATCACAACAAGTGATTACATAAAAGACATAGATAGCCAAGGTCGCAACGTTAGACATTCAAGAAGCATTGCATCTAAACTTCGTAAGCATTGGCTGTATGAACTTCCTGACTATGAATGCAAAAACATCCACTGTTAACGTGTTTTCTATGTTAGCATAAACGTTTTGTCGCTTAATGCTATATAAGGTAAGTCTCTACATTTGTATTGTGTAAGTCTTTTATACTATATTATGGAGTTGTATCGCTTTGAAAGTTATTCTTCGACGCATTTGTAATATTAATACATCATCGTCATTTTAACTTGTCTTAAATTCACTGCTGAACATAGGCCTATTCCAAAGGTTGCTACAAAGCTCGATCTATAGATCTATCTCACTTTGAGCTTCCTCATACGGCCTGCTGTGAAAGACCACGTCCCGGTTCCGTAATTCATCACCGACACTGGTGGTTCTATACTTTGTACTTAAGATTTTGAGGTATACTTACTACGTATTATTACTACATCTCCTTATTTTAGTCCACTGCTGAACATAGAGCTCTCCGAGAAATCGCATCGCAATGGCTGGCACATATTTCTTGGACGGGTTTCTCCATACTCACCACGCTGGGCAAGCGGGTCGGTGAGCGCAGTAACCCACTAACTAGTGATGCTGCTCCCCATCATTAGACAGTGGCAGAAGGGTTCAGCAAGTTCGGGTGGATATTCTGCCATCATTTGATTGCCAGAGCCTCGCGTGTTAGCCAGCACCCTAAGATAAGTGTGTTCCTCCTTGCTCTCTTAATGACCAGCTAAAGATGCCTCAAGGCGAAAGCGTTCTGTTCCTTATATAAATGAATATATATGATTAGAAAAAAGAAAAAAATATTGTATAACCAGTAATAATCAGTATAGATTGAACCAGTACCAGAGAAATAAAAATAAAGTCTCAAAAATCTACACTCATGACTGTGTTAATGTTTGTATGTATGTATATATTCACGCCTTGTTCCCAACGGGGTAGGCAGAGACAATCTTCTTCCACTTGCTATGGTCCTGACATACTTCTTTCGCTTCTCCCACTCGTTGGTTTAGAGTACTCTTGACCTGGCCTTCTTTCAGAATGTCTCCGATTTGATCGTGAAATGTTCGCCTAGGTCTTCCTCTCCCGACTCCACCATTTACACTCGCCTCATATATTTGTTTCGTCAACCTACTTTCATTCATCCTCTCCACATGTCCAAACCAGCTCGGCATCCCTTTCTCAATTCGTGTCACTACATCGTCTTTCACGCCAAAACGCTCTCTGATCACATTATTTCGAACCCTGTTCAACCCTGTGTTAATACTGGTTGGTATTTAAAAAAAATTAAATTAACCGCGTGGTAGCGGGTAAAACATCTGCCATCCCCTTTCTCCCCATGGTTACCTAACTTTTAATCCTCAAAAATGTTATTACGATCACAGGAAACAAGGCAAAGCGGAAAAAATATTTGCTCACATAAGTCGTGCAAAATGTATAATCCGAATTTTATTATTTTTGCCAAAGTCACCACTTATAAAATCGACGTGTAGGTTATTTTCCGCAAACGATTAGCAAAATAATTGAATATAAAATTATTACGTTAAAATTAAAAGAAGTTGGCACACGCTGTATATGTACGATAGCGAAACATTGTATAGGTTGAGTTTGTGTTATAAACCGAGTTAAATTTCTCCAACACGCAGCGAACACGGAAGGGGGTGAGGGGGAGGGGGTAGTAAATGCACATATTTTGAACTCGCTCCCCGATACAGTGGGATTTAGGTCGACTGGCGATTCATTAAGCGAAAGCTTTGATACAGTTACGCTTCTAGATAAATACCTGTACGTAAGTGATAAGCAGAACCGGATAGTTAAACTAATTTCAAACATATAGCGAAACGTATCAATCAATCTTCGACATAAATTTCATTAGTCAAAGGTAATTATTTAAATATACCATCGTTCTGTAACGAACCACCGCAGACGGAGAAGAAACACGCGTAAGAAGCACCGTAAGGGACATCATTTTCGGTATATTTTTTTTCAATATTACAATGAAACATTTAGAATCAGCTTGGGTGTTATCAACCCTATTTCCAAGGATTAGAAAGAAAGAATGAAACTATATATTACGCACAAATACGCCGCTCAATAACAAGCAAACATTACAACACATTTAATAAAACAATTATTTAAGCGAACAATGTTTAACGTTGCCTCCTCTAGACGCGTTGCGTGGCGCATAGGGCAAACAGACCACACTCAGCTTAGTGCTGCTGTTAAGGATTATTATCATTTCCGTTAAGGACGATGGTGAACGAGCTCTCGAAAGCCAGGTTGCCCTGGTTCTCGGTAGGTAGTACATAAGGGGTGGTAAGCCTGGTCGTTTTCTCCCGGGATCGTCATGAGATATTCAAGACTATTACCCTAGTCGTCATCTTGCGACACCCACGGGAAAAAAGAGGGGGAGAGAGGGAGACAGACTAACGTGGTAAACAGAAACCACTAACTTCTTTTTACCATCAAGACCAAAATGTTGACGTGGTTTTGTGTTCAATATTAGAATCTTAATGAATGAAACCAATGAAAATCATTAATGTTAAAATATATATTCGAGTGAAATCATCTTTAGTGTTACAAAAAGACTAGAGCAGAGGTCCCCAGACTTTTTTTCACGTAGACCACTTTCAAAATTTAGTTTAGTTCCGGTGGACCCCCTGTAGTTATATTTCTACCATATTCCCAAAACTCGACAAAAATCTGAAGATTAGATCTAACTATGGAAGTTTGGGGGAGGCCTATGTTCAGCAGTGGACTTCTGATAGGCTGAAATGATGATGGAAGTTTGCGTTGCGGCTTAGTTCCAACCACGAATGAACAACTTTTTCTGATACTGTCAAACACTAACATCGATTCACTTCACTTAAACTAACTTTCGAAATTACAAGCAACAGTCGCTGAGCTTCTTAAAATATTATCTGCCTACATTGACAGGTGAAGTCAAGCCAACATTTAAATTCTTCACTATCGAAAGCAAATAAATTTTCGTGGACCCCCGCCTGCGAATTGTGAACCCCCATTTTTTTGTCACGCCAACGTAGACCCCCGTCGAGACTCCCGTGGACCACTTTGGGAACTAAAGCTCTAGAGTATATTAACTGAGATTAAGATAAAGATCAGCAAGCTGAAGTGGCAATGGGCCGGCCACATAGCTCGCAGAACTGACAACCGCTGGGGAAAAAAGGTTCTCGAGTGGCAGCCGCGTACAGGCAAACGCAGTGTAGGACGACCCCCCACAAGATGGAGTGACGACCTGCGCAGTGTTGCGGGAAGTCGATGGATGCAGGTGGCTCAGGACCGAGCTTCGTGGCAATCTTTGGGGGAGGCCTATGTTCAGCAGTGGCCTTCTGATAGGCTGAAATGATGATGATGATGGTGATGAAGATAAGACATATTTATTTATTTTGCGTTCATAAAAGTCTGTCTCATACGTATCGTTTTTAAGGATCGTTGTCAAAAATATACGTCTCATATATCGCGTACGATGATTTTATGTTTCGAGAATCAATTACATGCCATTTCGCTTTGTTTTTTTGGCTACACTCTGTGTGTTTCTCTATGAGATACAATTTGCAACGAAGAGAGTGGAACTAGAACAATGAACGTAACACCTTTAGGAACAGAACAGCAAGCTAAACTGGTAACGGTTACGAGGCACATAGATCCGATAATGGTTAGGGAAAAAAAAAACAACAGACCAGATCTTAACAGTTGCCTGGTAAGATCTGACCAGACGACCCTTCACATTTGACCTGATAACACTTGACCAGACGACCCTTCGCATGTGACCTCGTAAGATCTGTCTAGACGAACCTTCACACAATGGAGTGACAACCTATACGATGTTTCGGGATGTAACCCGAGACCCGCTGTCTTTGGGTAGGAGACTTATTTTCAGTAGTTATTGAATAATTATGATGTATTAAAAACGCATCCGCTTCCGCTTGTCGCACGTCACACACAACATCCCTATTTGTAATTGCTCTCTTTGGGTACAGCCACAGCGCTGATATAGGCTTTCTAAACGCAATATAGAAACTGCACGCCAGTGAACAGGTAAATCCCCTTCTATTGCGGGCATAAGCACGGACCGACGTAAGCACAGACAGACTGCATTTCATCGTTTGTACTTGAGGCTCTGTGAGAATAGTAGCCAGTATTGAATTCTGTACGAATGAATATTACGACTCTTGAATAAATAATACGAATGATTTTGAGGGAATAGGTAGACTTTAAATACTTATTGCACTGCTAAAGGTGACTGATTATATCCGAGACGGTATGGAACATTCTAAGTTGACTATACTTATTTTAATTGATTTTTCCATTGCATTTAATGCCGTCGACCATGAAATTATACTAGCTCTGCTCTCTTGTTTGAATATCTCTTCTTCAGTCCAGGATTGGTTTTCAGCATATCTCCGAGATCGCCGACAGGTTGTGCGTACCGGTCAGAATTTGTCTGACTGGGGTGATGTACTAACTGGCGTCCCTCAAGGCGGTATTCTTTCTCCCCTTTTATTTTCCGTTTTTATTAATCTCGTTACAACAAACCTTAAATTCTTACCATTTGTATGCTGACGATTTGCAAATATATGCGCAAGCGGAACCCTCCGAAATCAATAAAATAATTGCATTATTGAATAATGATATACAGTATATATCCGAGTGGTCCGCTGCGTATGGTATTAAGGTGAATTATACAAAATGCCAAGCCATAGTCTTAGGTAGTTCTAGACTTGTAAACAATTTAGATTGTGCTACCTAGCTGTCGTTTACTTTTGATAATAACGTAATTCCTTTCTGTTCCCATGTCAGAAACCTGGGTCTATATGTTGATAGCTGTTTTACATGGAATAAACAGATCCAGGAGGTGAGTCGCAAAATTTCTTCAACCTTGCGATCACTTTAACGTCTCAAAAATTTCATTCCAACCACTACCAAGGTTTTACTTGTCCAATCGCTCATTTTGCCAACTACGCTGATGTGTGTTGCACAGATCTATCTCAACAACATCTTAACACACTGGGATCGTCTTCTTAACAATTGCATCTGATACATTTATGGTCTCCGCAAGTACGACCATGTGTCTACCTTTCGTGCACAGCTCAATTGGCTGCCAATTCGTCAGCGCAGAAATGTTAGAACACTTTCCACCCTTTTCACAATTCTTAACGATCCTTGTGTTTCTGAGTACTTGAAATATAAGTTGCAAAACCTGGATGATTCTCATAACTGTTCTCTCCGCTCTTCGGGTAGTCTCAAGTTGCTGAGGCCTTTACACCGCACTGGTTACATATCTAAGTCATTCGCTTTTACGGCTATAAGACTCTGGAACGAAATCCCTCTTGACATTAAAAAAGCTCCTAATAAGTTTGCCTTTATATATAAAATCCGCAAACATTACAAAGATGCTGCAAGTCTATACTAGTGTTGCTGTTAGTCATTGTGTCGTTTTAGATGTTTATCCTGACACATATTTTCATGATTACAAAATTCATGATTCTATGTGTATATCTTTGGGGGAGGCCTATGTTCACCAGTGGACTTGTGATAGGCTGAAATGATGATGATTTTGATGATGGTATATTTGTATATATTGTATGTATCTACCTATCTGTGTAAGTATATATTTTGATATTTATATCTTTCTACTTGTTTTATTCTGTTAGCTGTATCGCCTCTTTTATTTGTTTATCTCTGCTTAGCCTAATGGTTGACTGGGAGAGAATGCCTCTAGGCATTAAGTCCGCCATGTGTACCGCTTTGTGCATAAACTTTAAATAAATAAATAAACATTGTGGTTCGCTTCAGGAGTCTAAGATCTATAATAGTGGTATAGCGATGGTAGCCGGGTGTCTTATTGGAGTCCCAGCAGTCAGTGCGCTGGTTTTAAATTCACGAATTTTCCATTCATATACGAATCAATTATGGTTGTTAAGTGCAATTTTAAATGTTATATATACCAAGTGTTCAACGGTGAAGGAAAAAATGTAAAGGGTTTTTTTAAGGTAAAGGGGGCAATGCAAACGGCTCACCTGATGGTAAGTGGTTAGCGTCGCTCACGCACTGCAACACCAGATGAGCTCCAGGTGCGTTACCGTCCGTGCGAGGATTGGGAACTGTGCCTCCGGTTACTTCACTCGCCGAACAAAACACAGTAGTACCTCTGCTTCTCGGCGGTATTCAGCGAGGTCGTGGTACCAGTCGAGCTGACTCATTCCAGCAGCAAAAGCTGCCGCTTGGCTCTGCCACGTATAAATAAAAGAAAGCAATAAATCGGTATTAATATGTATTACCAGTATCAAATATCAAGTTCAACTTAAACTTTTTAATTTCAATTGAATATATTCATTACATATCATCCTCTAATATATCTCCTGTAGTATATATCATGTAATTTACATTTACAACTAATAATAAATAACATTATCGTAAAGACCAGTTTATCATGATATACCATGTAAGGACTCCAATTACATTTCCAGGCTGTATGGGTGATATAGATCCGAAGCACAGGTCAATGTACTCCTGACGTGAGATGACGACAATAGCTTAACTTCCGAATATGCAAATAAAAAAAATATAAAAAAACCATTTGTTTTTATGCAATTCGGTTTAACGAATCTGTAATTCACAACAAACCTCGTGCCATTGGTGTAAGTGACAGCTTTAATTCATTACTTTGTTCAAACAGTTGCAACAGACAATAACTCAACAATGAAATAGACTAAATTTAACGCTGCTTTTCGTTGTAACTGCTACAATAAGCAGTTAAACCATTGTTTTTAACCAGGTGGTTACTATATGATAGTAGTATGCCACTTAAGAAGATTAGGTTCGTAGATACCATCGCAGGGTTGTATTTTTTTTAAAAAGGCGGCAAACGAGCAAGCGGTTCACCTGATGGTAAGTGATTACCGTCGCCCAGGTACATCTGCAACACCAGAGGAGCTGCAGATGCGTTGCATGCCTTTAAGGGTATTTGGGAGTTGGGAGGGAGGATGCGGAGACGGATGGGGAGGGAGAGTGGTCCTCACCGAACGAAACGCAGAAGCATAAGATGCCTCTACGTCACGTCGGTATTCTGCGAAGCCGTGGCACCAATCCCCTCGAGCAGCAGCTAAAGCCGCCGCTTGGCTCTACCACGTTTAGGCTCCTTCTTTGTCTAGGAGTCATCTGGTTGAAGATATGACACCACTGTCTTACTCATTTCTGCTGTCAATCAGCAATGCGACTACTGATGTCTTCCGGTTTGTAAAGTACAGACAGACAGTATTGTTACGGGCTATGAAGTACTACATCTTTGTCCACAGCAGTGACAATCCATATGCAGATGTCCATGGGCTGCAGAAGCCACTTACCATCAGGTAGACTGTTGGAAGGTTTTTCACAGTACTCCAATAAAAAAATTGCAATTTAATCCTTAGTTGACTATAGATATAGGTGGCCATGGGCCACAGGAATCGCTTAATATCAGATGGACTATATATTCGTTTGTTGTTGCCTTTTTCTCCGCTCGCCCTTGCGGTGGGAAAGGACGAGTTATGTCAAAACCCCAAGATGTTACACCTTCGTCAGCTCCGCTCATTCTCGGGAGAAAATATACCATCCTCAGTCCCTCCTGCATCGGAACACTCAAAGCCCTATCTATACAACCTCCAAGAAAGACAAGGGCAAAAGACATGCTGATCATGTAGGTTCATCTTGGTGAACCATTGCAGACCAAGCCCACACCACGAATGGGTGTCCTTGCCACCACTCCGGTAAGGAGGGGAGAGGGTCGTTTGTTATAGGTTCCTCTTAGTTCACCATTGGAGGCCAAGCCACGGCTACTGAGCGTCGCCACCACGAAAGGGTGTCCTTTGACGTGGGCTTCTTCAGAACAGCGCCAAGTAATCATTATTTCTTGGAAGGTTTGCCATACTCACTATGTTGGGTAAGCGCTACTCCCGATATACTACATTCTGATATTTAGCAATGCTCCGGTCGCCAAAGCCTTGCAAAGATGTTTCGATTGGCATATAGAGAGAGAGAGATGATTGGCATATATATAGAGAGAGATGAAATATTCCCTTTAAGGGTAAATAACCCCTTATTTTCATTAAAATATAACGTCAACGAAAGCCCCAGCCAAGTCAGCGTACTCATTATGAATGAGTATTTAAATATCGAAGTTCTTTAAGAACGATCCTCTGCTTTATACTTAAAATTCATTCATTCCCTTGAACATTTAAAAAGTTTCCCAAAACCAACCCGGTCCCTTCGTGTAACAAAACAAATAAAGTAACACTTCGATACGAACATTTGCAATTTAAATGCGAATCTCTCGTATTTAATGCGGGAGAGAGGAGCTTAATCCTACTTTGAATGACTTCCGTTGAAATTATTTCGAAACAGATTATGTTTATTTTTAAAGTGAAAACGAAAATAATCTCCGCGAACTATTCAACGCGCGGGTTTCAGTCTATATTTACTCCCGCGTTTTCGGTTTTTTTTTTTTTTAAAGTAACTTGACAGTATTGCGTCCGTTAGAAATTCTGCCACGACTTATCCTCCTGCGGGTGTCGTCGGCGTGGTCTATGGGAATTTGGTAAAACGCTGGTAACCTACGCAGACGACTCTTGGGCAGTGAATAAGTCTGCCGCCACATAAGTACGAATTTATTAACTCTTTTTTTTTGTGATTACCGACGCCCACGTACATCTGTAACACCAGAGGAGCTGATGGTATTCTGCGCATCCATGGTTGGACCCCGGTCACTGTAAAATGAACAGTTCAAAAAAGAACACTAAAAAAACAGTATCAAAACAGTCCAGCATAATGCCCGTGTTATAGATATATCTATATATTGTATATATCTATGATCTTCAATCTATGACTAATAGGTAATATATGTAATATGTTGATAATTTATTTTTATAGTTCACGATCACCTCGACGGTTCTTAACGCTGTCATCGAAATTTACAATTTTTTTTTAATTTTCAGACCACTTTTTTGCTTATTTTTTTGTTTCTTTTTTTTTCCTGACTTAGTGAACATATAAATATACGACATAAAATAAAGTAAAAAAGTAGCAGCCTGTAAGTGCCCACTGCTGCAATTTGAGAGGGTTGGCGGGCTTCACATATCCTGGAAACATATCTTTTTTTTTAATTATTCCTCAGATATGCAGGTTTCCTCACGATGCTTTCCTTCACCGCCGAGCACATGGTAAATACAGCACTTAAAATTGCTGTTAACAATTTTAGCGGTGCCGGCCATCGGGCATCGAACCAAGGTCACTCGCGCTCTATGACACAAAAGTGAGCGCCCTGAGCACTAGGCTGCCGCGGCTCTTATACGAGAGAGAGATGATTGGCATATAGAGAGAGAGAGATGATTGGCATATATATAGAGAGAGAGATGATTGGCATATAGAGAGAGAGATGATTGGCATATAGAGAGAGAGATGATTGGCATATATATAGAGAGAGAGATGATTGGCATATATATAGAGAGAGAGAGATGATTGGCATATAGAGAGAGAGATGATTGGCATATAGAGAGAGAGAGATGATTGGCATATATATAGAGAGAGAGATGATTGGCATATAGAGAGAGAGATGATTGGCATATAGAGAGAGAGATGATTGGCATATATATAGAGAGAGAGATGATTGGCATATAGAGAGAGAGAGATGATTGGCATATAGAGAGAGAGATGATTGGCATATAGAGAGAGAGATGATTGGCATATAGAGAGAGAGATGATTGGCATATAGAGAGAGAGATGATTGGCATATATATAGAGAGAGATGAAATATTCCTTTAAGGGTAAATAACCCCTTATTTTCATTAAAATATAACGTCAACGAAAGCCCCAGCCAAGTCAGCGTACTCATTATGAATGAGTATTTAAATATCGAAGTTCTTTAAGAACGATCCTCTGCTTTATACTTAAAATTCATTCATTCCCTTGAACATTTAAAAAGTTTCCCAAAACCAACCCGGTCCCTTCGTGTAACAAAACAAATAAAGTAACACTTCGATACGAACATTTGCAATTTAAATGCGAATCTCTCGTATTTAATGCGGGAGAGAGGAGCTTAATCCTACTTTGAATGACTTCCGTTGAAATTATTTCGAAACAGATTATGTTTATTTTAAAGTGAAAACGAAAATAATCTCCGCGAACTATTCAACGCGCGGGTTTCAGTCTATATTTACTCCCGCGTTTTCGGTTTTTTTTTTTTTTAAAGTAACTTGACAGTATTGCGTCCGTTAGAAATTCTGCCACGACTTATCCTCCTGCGGGTGTCGTCGGCGTGGTCTATGGGAATTTGGTAAAACGCTGGTAACCTACGCAGACGACTCTTGGGCAGTGAATAAGTCTGCCGCCACATAAGTACGAATTTATTAACTCTTTTTTTGTGATTACCGACGCCCACGTACATCTGTAACACCAGAGGAGCTGATGGTATTCTGCGCATCCATGGTTGGACCCCGGTCACTGTAAAATGAACAGTTCAAAAAAGAACACTAAAAAAACAGTATCAAAACAGTCCAGCATAATGCCCGTGTTATAGATATATCTATATATTGTATATATCTATGATCTTCAATCTATGACTAATAGGTAATATATGTAATATGTTGATAATTTATTTTTATAGTTCACGATCACCTCGACGGTTCTTAACGCTGTCATCGAAATTTACAATTTTTTTTTAATTTTCAGACCACTTTTTTGCTTATTTTTTTGTTTCTTTTTTTTTCCTGACTTAGTGAACATATAAATATACGACATAAAATAAAGTAAAAAAGTAGCAGCCTGTAAGTGCCCACTGCTGCAATTTGAGAGGGTTGGCGGGCTTCACATATCCTGGAAACATATCTTTTTTTAATTATTCCTCAGATATGCAGGTTTCCTCACGATGCTTTCCTTCACCGCCGAGCACATGGTAAATACAGCACTTAAAATTGCTGTTAACAATTTTAGCGGTGCCGGCCATCGGGCATCGAACCAAGGTCACTCGCGCTCTATGACACAAAAGTGAGCGCCCTGAGCACTAGGCTGCCGCGGCTCTTATACGATATACAATAGGCAATATACGAGTAATAGAGCGTGGTAGAGCCAAGCGGCGGCTTTAGCTGCTGCTCGAATGGGCCGGCTCGACCGGGTTGATACCACGGCCTCGCAGAATACCGGCGTGAAGTAGAGGTATCTTGTGCTTCTGCGTTTCGTACGGTGAGTGAGGTAACCGGAGGCCCACATCCCCTCCCTATTCCCCTCCTCTTCCCTCCCATCTCCCAAATATCCTTAAAGACCGGCAACGCACCTGCAGCATCTATGGTGTTGCAGATGTATGTGGGCGACGGTATCACTTACTATCAGGTGAACCGCTTGCTCGTTTGCCGTCTTTTCCATAAAAAAAAAAAAAAAAAAAAAAACGGTCTCGCTGAATACCGGCGCGAAGTAGACGCATCTTGTGCTTCTGCGTTTCGTTCGGTGAGCGAGGTAACCGGAGGCCCACATCCCCTCCCTATTCTTCTCCTCTTCGCTCCCATCTCCCAAATATCCTTTAGGACCGGCAACGCACCTGCAGCATCTATGGTGTTGCAGATGTATGTGGGCGACGGTAATCACTTACCATCAGGTGAACCGCATGCTCGTTTGCCGTCTTTTCCATAAAAAAAAAAAAACGGTCTCGCTGAATACCGGCGCGAAGTAGACGCATCTTGTGCTTCTGCGTTTCGTTCGGTGAGCGAGGTAACCGGAGGCCCACATCCCCTCCCTATTCTTCTCCTCTTCGCTCCCATCTCCCAAATATCCTTTAGGACCGGCAACGCACCTGCAGCATCTATGGTGTTGCAGATGTATGTGGGCGACGGTAATCACTTACCATCAGGTGAACCGCATGCTCGTTTGCCGTCTTTTCCATAAAAAAATAATAATAATAGGGTCCTAAGATCTGTTACCGCACAGTGTATTGGTCTATTTTATGAGGTTCTTTGGCAGGCTTTTTAAATCATTGGCCGTAGCTTTTTTTTTTTTAGTTACTTTATAGTAAAATTTTAATACCATCGAGACAACTTAACACATTGCGTCTCCGGTCCCGTAGAACCGGTTATTGGTATAACAATACCTAATGTTTTTTTAAAGTAACTTATACATGTATATCAAAGTTTTAAATAATAAACGCATTCGAAATTTGAATAAAGACCAAAAAAAACGAACTTCGAATTGTAACATTGTCTATGGGCAGACTGGTTGCGTGTTTAAGACAAGTTACAAATAAACTACAGCGCTCACTCACAGAATACTAGGGTAAAATAACATTCTACAAGTATATTAAATGATAGATATCGAATACTCTCGTACTAATAGCGCGTCCCATCACTGTCCTCGGTCAGACGTCATCAACAGCTTTAAGCCTCGAGCGAGGATGCATGTCGACAGCGACTGCTACTTTTGAAAAAAAAAAACATCAAACGAGAATTTAATTTCAATGCGTCAGCCCTTAACGAGACAAAATCCTGTACAAATGAATTTAGTTAAAAAAAGGTAGAGAATTTGATTACTGGTTCATTTACGTTATAATAAATAATGCAATTTTTTTTTCTATACAAAACAGTTTACAATTACACTTTGTGAACTGCTACGGTTTTAGACGGACAGAATAATAATGTAGTCGTTTGAAAATACCAAAGTTTAATATTATTTTATTAATAAATTTGAATTAAGTTTTAACAACGGTCCTAGGGGGGTGCGATATCCAAATCTATCAGCTAAGCTGTAAAATATTGGGTTTTTTTTTATGAGAACGGGGCAAACGATCAAGCGGCTCATCTGCTCACCTGACGGTAAGTGATTACCGTCACCCACATGCAAGGAGCTGCAAGTGGATATATGGGAGATGGGAGTTACCTCACTCACCAAACGAAAGTTAGTTAACCCGGCTAACGTCAGCTTTCTAATGCAAGGACCAAAAATTAATAATTAACCAGAGCTTCTTTAACAAGCCTCATAAAAATTGTGTTTTGTGTTACCATTTTTTTAATATTCTAATTTATTACTGGGGACATAATAAGCTAATATTACATAGAATATTCGCAAACGTTGAGTCATATCTGTGCCATAAAAAATAATTTAGGCGAATGCCACAGTATATTGAAATATGCGCGCGTAATTTATTGTACAAACAATTTATTACGCTCCGGATTTATTAAGATTTTGTCGCTGTGAGTTATTTTTGTGTTCAAAAATAGAACGAATTCTCATGTCTTCATTCTTATTTATTTAATGATTTCTTGTATCTACGCGGACACGTGTAGTGTTTTTGAAATGATGATTTACGGATTTTACCGCGTTTAATTTCGTTTGTTTTTATATTCACGGCGTTTCGATTGCTTTACAGCAGCCGTGGTCGCGGGGCTACTGACGTGTTAGACGTCCAGATGTCATAGTTAACTCTGGTCTACCTTCAGCTTTTATTTATTATTTTTGATTCGGGCACATTCTGAGTAGATCAGATTATCTGTAAACATTTCTCATTTATTTATTTATATTGTAACTTTATTGTTATCACGTATAAAATAGATGACAAAGGGAGGAATTAATGGCTTTTGGCATTCTCTGCCAGTCAACCCGGGGTGTGGAGAATAATGTAATAGATGTATTTAAAAATTACTTTGTCTCGCCTTCAAACATGTTTTCTATTACATCTTAATATCTTTAAAGATCATTGATCATCACCATAACAGCCGGTAATAAGTCCACTACTGACCACAGTTATCCTCCAAAATGGTTCACCTGATGGTGAGTGATTACCGTCGCCCACGCACATCTGTAACACCTGAAGTGCTGCAGGTGCGTTGCCGGCCTTCGTGGATATTCGGGGTATTGGAGGGATGTGGGGAGCGGGTCATGTCGCGCAAGATGCCTCTACTTCAGGCCGGTATTCTGCGAGGTCGTGGTACCTACTGAACCGTGGGTTGAAGCGCGGCATCTCGTGCTTCCGCATCACGTTCCGTGAGTGAGCCACCGAGGATCCAACTTTCTGTATGCAAGTATTACTTTATGAAAATGAACCCAGTGTCTTGTCATTTCTTCTTTTCATTTTGTTTTTTTGTACGTTCATAATAGCTTTAAACAAGCTACAGTTAAACGAAAAATACTTTATTTGTATTTATGATATAAACAGAAGGCCGGTCTACCAAATAGTAAAGTGGGACAGTGCCTATTGGAAAGCATGAAAACTTTCTTGGTGGATGCATAATAGGAACGAAACTCCACGCTTTCTGTGGCGCTTGGGAAAGTACTTAACAGTTTGTCCGTCCGTCCGTCCGTCCGTCCCATTCTTCCTATTTAAGTATTGTTATTCGTTTTTTAGGGTTCCGCATTACTGAAACTACTATGTCTATCCGACTGTCCGTCCATCCTTCCGATAAAAGCCTGTTGTATCTTTTGAAGCGTAATAGGTAGCCGGTTAAAATAACCACAGACTATGTGCACAAGCTGTTGAATAAAAAAAACTAATCATTGAAATCGTTTCGCGCTCTGCGAAGATATAGCATGACATACATCCAAAAACAATCTTAATACTTTAAGGAATCAATTCTTGTAAATATATGTATTTAGTGCCTCGGCGGCGAAATGGCTCTAACGCTTTGGATGCAATTTTGTATTTAGATAACATTTTCATTTATTTATTTATTTATTTATTTATTTATTTATTTATTTATTTATTTATTTATTTATTTATTTATTTATTTATTTATTTATTTATTTATTTATTTATTTATTTATTTATTTATTTATATTGTAACTTTATTGTTATCACGTATAAAATAGATGACAAAGGAGGAATTAATGGCTTTTGGCATTCTCTGCCAGTCAACCCGGGTGTGGAGAATAATGTAATAGATGTATTTAAAAATTACTTTGTCTCGCCTTCAAACATGTTTTCTATTACATCTTAATATCTTTAAAGATCATTGATCATCACCATAACAGCCGGTAATAAGTCCACTACTGACCACAGTTATCCTCCAAAATGGTTCACCTGATGGTGAGTGATTACCGTCGCCCACGCACATCTGTAACACCTGAAGTGCTGCAGGTGCGTTGCCGGCCTCGTGGATATTCGGGGTATTGGAGGGATGTGGGGAGCGGGTCATGTCGCGCAAGATGCCTCTACTTCAGGCCGGTATTCTGCGAGGTCGTGGTACCTACTGAACCGTGGGTTGAAGCGCGGCATCTCGTGCTTCCGCATCACGTTCCGTGAGTGAGCCACCGAGGATCCAACTTTCTGTATGCAAGTATTACTTTATGAAAATGAACCCAGTGTCTTGTCATTTCTTCTTTTCATTTTGTTTTTTTTGTACGTTCATAATAGCTTTAAACAAGCTACAGTTAAACGAAAAATACTTTATTTGTATTTATGATATAAACAGAAGGCCGGTCTACCAAATAGTAAAGTGGGACAGTGCCTATTGGAAAGCATGAAAACTTTCTTGGTGGATGCATAATAGGAACGAAACTCCACGCTTTCTGTGGCGCTTGGGAAAGTACTTAACAGTTTGTCCGTCCGTCCGTCCGTCCGTCCCATTCTTCCTATTTAAGTATTGTTATTCGTTTTTTAGGGTTCCGCATTACTGAAACTACTATGTCTATCCGACTGTCCGTCCATCCTTCCGATAAAAGCCTGTTGTATCTTTTGAAGCGTAATAGGTAGCCGGTTAAAATAACCACAGACTATGTGCACAAGCTGTTGAATAAAAAAAACTAATCATTGAAATCGTTTCGCGCTCTGCGAAGATATAGCATGACATACATCCAAAAACAATCTTAATACTTTAAGGAATCAATTCTTGTAAATATATGTATTTAGTGCCTCGGCGGCGAAATGGCTCTAACGCTTTGGATGCAATTTTGTATTTAGATAACATTTTACTTAGCAATTTTATCTAGACAGGAGTCATCTTTAAAATTAAGCTAGTTGTTAGCTGCTCAGCAATATATGGCACTGTAATACATCGTTAACGTGATTGTTACAGTAGGCTGAACAAGCGAGAGGTCGTCAAGATGCTGATCTTTCAATCCGATGACAAATCTTTTTAAGCGTGGTAGAGCCAATCAGCGGTTTTTGTTGCTGCTTGAATGGGTCGGCTCGACCGGGTTGCTACCGCGGCCTTGCAGAATACCGGCGTGAAGTAGAGGCATCTTGTGCTTCTGCCTTTCATTCTGTGAGTGAGGTATCCGGAGGCACACTCTCCTCCTCATCCTCTCTCCCATCTCCCGAATACCCTTAAAGCCCAGCAACGCACCTGCAGCACCTCTAGTGTTGCAGATGTACGTGGGCGACGGTAATCACTTATCATCTGGTGAAACGCTTGCTCGTTTGCCGTCTTGCCCATAAAAAAACAAACTAACATACATACGCTACTCTTAACACATCCGAGTGCTCCCATATTCACGGCCTGCTCAAGGTCGTTTTTAAAATTCGATTCATTTCAGCCCTTATCGACGGTAACCCATGCGTGAGTCTCGTACTACCTTTATAGGGCACTTGTGATGCTGTGAGAGATATTGTTAAGATGCATTAACATAAAAGTTTTAAATAACAATGCTACTAAAAGACATTTTCTGATCTAAATAAACATATTAATTTAATTTGAAATTAAATGATTATTTACGGATTTTAACACGTTTAATTTTGTTTTTGTTCCCGAAGTTTTGATTGTTTAACAGCAGCCGTGGTCACGGGTAAAAGAACACATAGCTGACGTGAAACACCGACTCTCTAGGAAGTCTGCATTCTGTGATCATATCCTTGATAACCCCAACGATTATATCAGATTTGATAGACCACAAATCCTGGCAAGGATGATTCGCGAGGCTGTTGAAATAAAAAGAACATCCTAATTTCAATAGAGAAGATGGCTGGGTACTACCACCGGCTTGGGATCCAGTAATAAACAAAATTAAATCTAAATCCAAGCATACCACTGCACTACCTCAAAATACTGTGAGCACACTCTGCGTAGATCGGACCAAAATTAATAAATAAAAGCTGAAGGTAGCCCGAGTTAACTATGACATCAGGACGTCTAACACTTTCGTCGCCCCGTGACCACGGCTGCTGTAGAGCAATCGAAACGTCAGGAATAAAAAAAACAAAATTAAACGCGATGAAATCCGTAAATAATAGTTTCATTTCAAATGTGCAATATTCGCGTAAATACAAGATATCTTTATATAAATTTATATAACAGATACTAAAATCTTCTTATGTTGATGAATAAATGATTTGATTTGATTGATTTACGTAGAGTGATCTCACGCGGTGAGGAGCGGGGTCCGCGGGGGGTCCCACTGCGTTTTCCGATACAAGATTGCCACTCCAAAAAGTTGCTTACCCGCCGGTTGACGGTTATAACCTGGCCATTGAACTTTGAATTTACTATACCTTAACGCAGAGTTCATTGTTCTTTAAGGGTTAAGGTTTTTAAGCGTGGTACAGCCAAGCGGCGGCTTTAGCTGCTGCTCCAATGGGCCGGCTCGACCGAATTGGTACCACGGCCGCGCAGAATACCGGCGTGAAGTAGAGGCATCTTGTGCTTCTGCGTTTCGTTCGGTGAGTGAGGTAACCGGAGGCCCACACCCTCTCCCTATTCCCTTCCTCTTCTCTCCCATCTCCCAAATATCCTTAACGACCGGCAACGCACCTGCAGCATCTATGGTGTTGCAGATGTATGTGGGCGACGGTAATCACTTACCATCAGGTGAACCGCTTGCTCGTTTGTCGTCTTTTCTATAAAAAAAACAAACGTTTGCAATGAATAATTTTAATTTTTTTTTAACGTGGACTTTAAATATCCACCGCAACATGTCATTCTTGACTTGGCAAATATTTAACAAGCTGTGTCATACTATCTACTCTTAAATCTAACTCATTCATCATCATCATAGTTTCAGCCAAAGATTGGTTACTCCTGAGCCAACCGCATCCATCAACTTCCCGCAACACTGTGCAGGTCGTCACTCCATCTAGTGGGCCAGCGTCCCGCACAGCGTTTGCCTTTACGTGGCTGTCACTCGAGAACTTTTCTTCCCCACCGGTGGTCGGCTCTGCGTGCTATGTGGCCGGCCCATTGTCATTTCAGCCTGCCGATTCTAAAGGCTATGTCGGTCACCCTAGTTCCGCTGCGGATATCATCGTCGCAGACTCTGTCGCGCAGAGAAAAATCGAGCACAGCCCTTTCCATAGCGCGCTCAGCGACTTTGAGCTTACTCATAGGGTCTATAGTTAAATACCAAGAGTAGGTTCCAGTGGTCCATAGCCGGTAATGGCAATTCTTTATTGACAGTAAGTTTTCATGTCAATTACCTCAATCAAGGAGTAACCTAGGCTCGATCCCAGATGCCACTATCGCTAATATTGTTAAGATGCATTAACATAAAAGTTTTAAATAACAATGCTACTAAAAGACATTTTCTGATCTAAATAAACATATTAATTTAATTTGAAATTAAATGATTATTTACGGATTTTAACACGTTTAATTTTGTTTTTGTTCCCGAAGTTTTGATTGTTTAACAGCAGCCGTGGTCACGGGTAAAAGAACACATAGCTGACGTGAAACACCGACTCTCTAGGAAGTCTGCATTCTGTGATCATATCCTTGATAACCCCAACGATTATATCAGATTTGATAGACCACAAATCCTGGCAAGGATGATTCGCGAGGCTGTTGAAATAAAAAGAACATCCTAATTTCAATAGAGAAGATGGCTGGGTACTACCACCGGCTTGGGATCCAGTAATAAACAAAATTAAATCTAAATCCAAGCATACCACTGCACTACCTCAAAATACTGTGAGCACACTCTGCGTAGATCGGACCAAAATTAATAAATAAAAGCTGAAGGTAGCCCGAGTTAACTATGACATCAGGACGTCTAACACTTTCGTCGCCCCGTGACCACGGCTGCTGTAGAGCAATCGAAACGTCAGGAATAAAAAAAACAAAATTAAACGCGATGAAATCCGTAAATAATAGTTTCATTTCAAATGTGCAATATTCGCGTAAATACAAGATATCTTTATATAAATTTATATAACAGATACTAAAATCTTCTTATGTTGATGAATAAATGATTTGATTTGATTGATTTACGTAGAGTGATCTCACGCGGTGAGGAGCGGGGTCCGCGGGGGGTCCCACTGCGTTTTCCGATACAAGATTGCCACTCCAAAAAGTTGCTTACCCGCCGGTTGACGGTTATAACCTGGCCATTGAACTTTGAATTTACTATACCTTAACGCAGAGTTCATTGTTCTTTAAGGGTTAAGGTTTTTAAGCGTGGTACTGCCAAGCGGCGGCTTTTGCTGCTGCTCGAATCGGCCGGCTCGACCGAATTGGTACCACGGCCGCGCAGAATACCGGCGTGAAGTAGAGGCATCTTGTGCTTCTGCGTTTCGTTCGGTGAGTGAGGTAACCGGAGGCCCACACCCTCTCCCTATTCCCTTCCTCTTCTCTCCCATCTCCCAAATATCCTTAACGACCGGCAACGCACCTGCAGCATCTATGGTGTTGCAGATGTATGTGGGCGACGGTAATCACTTACCATCAGGTGAACCGCTTGCTCGTTTGTCGTCTTTTCTATAAAAACAAACTAACATACATACGCTACTCTAACACATCCGAGTGCTCCCATATTCACGGCCTGCTCAAGGTCGTTTTTAAAATTCGATTCATTTCAGCCCTTATCGACGGTAACCCATGCGTGAGTCTCGTACTACCTTTATAGGGCACTTGTGATGCTGTGAGAGATATTGTTAAGATGCATTAACATAAAAGTTTTAAATAACAATGCTACTAAAAGACATTTTCTGATCTAAATAAACATATTAATTTAATTTGAAATTAAATGATTATTTACGGATTTTAACACGTTTAATTTTGTTTTTGTTCCCGAAGTTTTGATTGTTTAACAGCAGCCGTGGTCACGGGTAAAAGAACACATAGCTGACGTGAAACACCGACTCTAGGAAGTCTGCATTCTGTGATCATATCCTTGATAACCCCAACGATTATATCAGATTTGATAGACCACAAATCCTGGCAAGGATGATTCGCGAGGCTGTTGAAATAAAAAGAACATCCTAATTTCAATAGAGAAGATGGCTGGGTACTACCACCGGCTTGGGATCCAGTAATAAACAAAATTAAACGCGATGAAATCCGTAAATAATAGTTTCATTTCAAATGTGCAATATTCGCGTAAATACAAGATATCTTTATATAAATTTATATAACAGATACTAAAATGTTCTTATGTAGATGAATAAATGATTTGATTTGATTGATTTACGTAGAGTGATCTCACGCGGTGAGGAGCGGGGTCCGCGGGGGGTCCCACTGCGTTTTCCGATACTAGATTGCCACTCGAAAAAGTTGCTTACCCGCCGGTTGACGGTTATAACCTGGCCATTGAACTTTGAATTTACTATACCTTAACGCAGAGTTCATTGTTCTTTAAGGGTTAAGGTTTTTAAGCGTGGTACAGCCAAGCGGCGGCTTTAGCTGCTGCTCCAATGGGCCGGCTCGACCGGGTCTGTACCACGGCCTCGCAGAATACCGGCGTGAAGTAGAGGCATCTTGTGCTTCTGCGTCTCGTTCGGTGGGTGAGGTAACCGGGGGCCTATTCCCTCTCCCCTTCCCCTTCCTCACCCTTCCTCCCATCTCCCAAACACCCCTAAAGGCCGGCAACGCACCTGCAGGACCTATGGTGTTGCAGATGTATGTGGGCGACGGTAATCACTTACCATCAGCTGAACCGCTTGCTCGTTTGCCGTCTTTTCCTTAAAAAAAAACGATAACTCCTTTCTTCCCGAGGGTGTCGTAAGAGAACCTTTTGGTACATTTTTACACGTGGTAGAGCCAAGCGGCCGCTTTTGCTGCTGTTAGAATGGGCCGACTCGTCCGGATTCGCACCACGGCCTCGCAGAATACCGGCGTAAAGTAGAGGCATCTTGTGCTTCTGCGTTTCGTTCGGTGATTGTCGTATCCGGAGGCCCTCCCCCTCTCCACCCCCCTTATCATCCTCCCTCCCATCTCTCAAATACCCTCAAAGACCGGTAACGCACATGCAGCACTCCTGGCTCGTATGCTGCCGTTCCCATAACAAAAAAAAACCACCTCGAAAAATGCCGGACTGAAAATAAGCGGACCCCTTAAGGGCAGCAATGCTAAAGGTGTGAATTATCAAAACTGCGATGGCCTATCCTCTTGCCGTGGGTAGTGATGGCAAATTCTCCTTATTGGAGAGGGCCATGTCCTGCCGTGGCCTATTTAGTGGTAGCCAATGTATAGTTAAGAAGCTTTTAACAAGCCTAAATCTTATAAAAATTGTTAATGTTTCAACTTTGAGAACCAACAGACCCGAAAATGCTGTAAATTGTGTGTTTCACGAGTATTAGATGATTTGTACGCAGGGCTCGGGACATGGTCAAGGACGCTAATCGCTGAGCGAAGCTTGATAACGTTAGAATTAACAAAGCGCTAAATTATTCCATGATTAAATATACTGACTTCGCTGGATTTGGATACTGGATTCCTCTCGTGTATATTTTCTGACACATTTCCCGAGATTGAAATTGTCCATCTTACCCAGGGTCCAATGTATCATAACACCGAATTTGATCTAAATCTGTTCTTATATTTATTCTTTGTTTGCACACACAAAAAAGAATACTAAATGAGTATTTAATACCAAAAGGCAGTCTCTTTCAGTCAGCTCTTGGGTCGAGCACAGGGTTAGGCATAGGTGTAGAGCGCAAGGGAAATCTTGACAATTCGTTAACCAGAGTCAGAAAAGTCGAGTAAGTGAATGCGGTCCATTTATGAGCCTATTCAAATCAAATCATTTATCAATCTAATTAATCTACCAACGCTTCGTAATGAGGTTCCTCTGACGGAGAAGAAACCTTCTTTGGTATTCTCTTGTTTTTGTATTCTGTTGTTTTCTTTATAGTACAATATTATAATAGTTTTTCTTGTAACGGCTTGGGAGCTATCATTATTCCCTGGGGTTATTATCAATATCATCCAAGTATTCCTTGATATTATTATAACCCTTCTCATCTTCGCATTCGTTTAACTGATAACTAAACTGTGCGCACTTGCCGGGATTCTGTTCTAGAAACGTTCACAGCGCCCCCATTTAACAACTCACTCCATGGAGAGATCGGAGCCGTGAAGGGTGAAGGCCACCACGCCGTCTCCAATGTGGATCGGCAGAAATCACACGACCTCGAAATTATATTTTTATTATTTCTTTGATATGCATGCACACAAAAAATACTCAATGCGTATTTAACACCAAAAGGCAGTCTCTTTCACTCTGCTCTTGGGTCGAGCACAGGGTTAGGCACAGGTGTAGAGTGCAAGGAAATCTTCCTCGGTTAAGAGGTTCCTCTGATGGAGAAGAAACAGGCGAAAAAACCTTCTTTGGTATTCTCTTGTTTTTGTATTCTGTTGTTTTCTTTATAGTACAATATTATAATAGTTTTTCTTGTAACGGCTTGGGAGCTATCATTATTCCCTGGGGTTATTATCAATATCATCCAAGTATTCCTTGATATTATTATAACCCTTCTCATCTTCGCCTTTGTTTAACTGATAACTAAACTGTGCGCACTTATCGGGATTTTGTTCCTTTTTTTTCTTTTTTTAAAAAGAATACTGGCAATGTTATTTATTAAGTAACATTACTAATATTCCTGTTAACCCTCCAACTAAGCTTGTAGATTGTATCTGGAGTGGTTCACGACAATAGTCGAATGGCCGGCTCGAACTTACGACGATGTTCCAGAATTCGTTCACAGTGCCTCATTTAGTTACCGACTCTATGGAGAGATCGGAGCCGAGAAGGGTGAAGGCCACCACGCCGTCTCCAACGTGGATCGGCAGAAATCACACGACCTCGAAATTATATTTTTTATTATTTCTTTGATATGCATGCACACAAAAAAATACTCAATGCGTATTTAACACCAAAAGGCAGTCTCTTTCACTCTGCTCTTGGGTCGAGCACAGGGTTAGGCACAGGTGTAGAGTGCAAGGGAAATCTTCCTCGGTTAAGAGGTTCCTCTGATGGAGAAGAAACAGGCGAAAAAACCTACTTAGGTATCCTCTTGTTTTTGTATTTTTTTTTTCTTGTAACGGCTTGGGAGCTATCATTATTCCCTGGGGTTATTATCAATATCATCCAAGTATTCCTTGATATTACTATAACCCTTCTCATCTTCGCATTCGTTTAACTGATAACTAAACTGTGCGCACTTGCCGGGATTCTGTTCTAGAAACGTTCACAGCGCCCCCATTTAACAACTCACTCCATGGAGAGATCGGAGCCGTGAAGGGTGAAGGCCACCACGCCGTCTCCAATGTGGATCGGCAGAAATCACACGACCTCGAAATTATATTTCTTTTATTATTACTTTGATTAAAGGTTACTGCACTATGTTTTCTATCACCGCCGGGAGCGTAGTAAATTCAGCACCTTAAAAATGCGTTTAACAATTTCAATAGAGCCGACACCGTGGATCGAACTCTATTCACTCGTGCTCTGTGACATTAAAGCGAACGCTCTGTTCACTGGGCTACAGCCGCTTCTAACACCACAGTTATTACTATATGTAAACCATAAATATAGATACAATACATACATAAACTTAAGTGTACAAACATAAACACGGTTTCTTTTCAAGCGACAAAAACTTATAATGGTCTCCGAGCGAACGCTAAATTGTTAAATGGGGATCCCAGAGCAGACGTTTAAACGATGCTTTGTTTTTTTTTCACCTTGTATATTAGCTGGTAACATGTTCCATAGTCTAACTGCTAATATTATTTACAATATTATGTAGCTGAAGATTATGTATGTTTTTTTTATCCTTTTTTGGGAACGGCGGCAAACGAGCAAGCGGTTCACCTGATGGTTAGTGATTACCGTCGCTGCAGATGAACGATGCGACGGACGGACGGACAGAGTAGCTGCAGGTGCGTCAGTCCTTAAGGATATTTAGGGAAGAGATGAGAGGATGAGGAGGGTGGAGTGGGCCTCCGGTTACCTCACTCACCGAACCTAACCGGGTATTCGTTGAGGTCGTGGCACTACCCCGATCGAGTCGACACATTCGGGCAGCAGCTGAAGCCGCTGCTTGGCTCTACCACTTAAAACCTGAGAAGGCACTATGCAGAAATTGAGCCAACTGTCAATTGTAGAAGGTTGCACATGCTTCGTAATCTATCAAGACAGAGATGAAACACAGTCTGTTATTATGCTGGCTCTCTGCTTATAATTCAGGATTCTTTATAATTCATATTAACGATTATCGTCCAATGGTGAAACTTCACAGACAGGTAGATAAAAAAAGAATATGTAGAGTCTCTATTACATTATATGTATATATTCACATCTTGTTCCCAACGGGGTAGGCAGAGATAATCTTCTTCCACTTGCTACGGTCCTGACATACGTCTTTCGCTTCATCCACTTTCATCAATCTTCGCATGCATACTCGTTTCTTTAGAGCACTCTCGACCTGTCCTTTTTCCAGAATGTCTCCGATTCGATCGTGAAATGTTCGCCTAGGTTTTCCTCTCCCGACTCTACCATTTACACTCGCCTCATATATTTGTTTCGTCAATCTACTTTCATTCAACCTCTCCACATGTCCAAACCAGCTCAGCATCCCTTTCTCAATTATTATTACAATAAATAATAATAATTGTCAAATCATCTTTAGTTCGTCGAAGTCCGAGCCCGCCATTCGACAACTGTCGTGAATCACTACAGATACTAGCTGTAATACTTAAGTTGGAGATGTTGACAAGGATATTAGTAATGTTACTAAATAAATACTAATAGATTTTCATACTACCATAGAATATAGAAACTGGAGAATATAGATTTAGTAATTGAAGAAGAAACTGACGCCTCTGACCCCAATTCTTCAAAGGCTTCGCTCTATGTATAGGCTGTTTCTTCACAAAGGGCCTTTTCAAGGACTTCATGTATAAGAGAGCCATCTTGCGACAAAGTTTGGCCTAGATGCCTGTGAATTAAAAATAAGACTCTATTCTCATTCATAGCGTTTGCGAGACTAGAAATAGAAAATATTAATAGATTTCTCTCGAAATACGTTAACAAGCCTTTGATATTGAATATCAAATGATAAACATTGGTTGTAAATATAGTCCAATGTTAGTTATGTAATGATATATTTTTGAATGTTTGCGAATGATACGTGCATATATAAGCACACAAGCCAGTCACGTGTAGGGGTAGACATAGTGGATACAATTAAAGTATTCGAAAGAGATCATTGTAGTTCAAAATAATACTTTTGGTAACATATTTTAGTAATAAATCATATGACTAGTGTAGCAGCCAGTCATTTTATTAATTTTAGGTTAGGTTAGGCCGGTTGACACATGTGCTTCAAAAAAATTATACACTTACTACAAAACACTTGTTAGTTTAATTCAGACGAGATTTGTTCAGTCGGATATGTAGATGAACAAATTTGATATTGGATTCAAGGAAAAGTTTCGCGGTGTGATATATCGTCCATTGGATATCGTAGGATTAGAGAAGTATCGAAGTATCTGTGAATATTGTTTAAATACGTCACACGACGCTTTATACTCAGCGTGGTACAGCCAAGCGGTGGCTTTTGCTGCTGCTCGGATGGGCCAGCTCTACCGGGGTAGTATCAGGGCCTCGCAGAATACTAGGTAGTGGGGCTCCCTATCATCCCTCCCATCACCACCAATATCCTTAAACGGTGGGTGACGGTAATCACTTTCCATCTGGTGAGCCGTTTGCACGTCCCCCCCCCACCCCTTACCATAGCAAAATAAATACTACCTTACCCCTTTTTTTCCATTGATATCTTAAAAGTCGTATTAGAGAAAGCTTTCGAGATCTAATGACTTCCAATAGACGACGGATGAATCATCTCACAGAATGTCAGATCTAAAATTCTTTTAATTACGAATTCTTTTGAAGGTGGTAGAATCTTTCTCAACCGCAGAGTCTTCTGATTACGCACCACCATCTTACTTATTCCCGCCTGCTGTGTTCCGGTTTGTTATGTTCTAGAGCAGAGATTCCCAAACTATTTTGGGCTAGAGACCCCTTTTCCCAAAATGAACTGATACCTCATACCCAAATGACTTTAAAAATCGTATCTCTAGTTTTTTTTACTACTGATACAAAATATCAATTGTAAAACTATGCGGTTGGTGAGTGAAATTTACTCCAGGCATTCCAACTCAGTCCTCAAGGGTGAAAACGCATCAGTAACCTTCTTCGATTGATGTTACTTGCAGGTGTCCATGAGCTACAATTACCACTTACCTTAAGACTCGTTCCTCACATCGATCCAATGAAAACAATCTCCTTAATGTCATTGAGACATGAAAATGAAAAAAAAAAAAAAAAGATTTGATATCTGAATTTCCATCTCGAAACGCGGCGACAACCCCAGTGTCGGAGCATCAAAACAGCGAACGTTATTTTGTGAATCACCACTAACAGCAATCCAATCGACAAATCCATTCCCGCCCTAATTCTCCAACACCGACAATACGAAATTGGAGCGCAACATCCCCATTCTCCCGCCAATCCGGCCGCCATTTTATTATTAAAATTAAGAACTCGCATTGGCACAGAGCCATAGAGCCACAGTTTCAATTGAGGTCGCCTAAGACACTACAAGCCGTGAGTAAAGGAAAGCACGTGCATCGTGCACCACTCGACGTGTTTCACTTCATAACGAATTCTTGTTCTACAAACCCGAATTGAATAGATAGATACATTTTGAAGTTACTATTACGCGTTTTTTTTTCTTTTTTATGGAAAAGACGGCAAACGAGCAAGCGGTTAACCTGATGGTAAGTTATTACCGTCGCCCACATACATCTGTAACACCATAGATGCTGCAGGTGCGTTGCCGGTCTTTAAGGATATTTGGGAGATGGGATCGAGGTTGAGGAGGGGACGGGAGGGGAGCGGGTCTCCGATTACTTTACTCTCCGAACGAAACGTAGAAGCACAAGATGCCTCTACTTCACGCCGGTATTCTGCGGGGCCGTGGTATCAATCCGGTCGAGCCGGCCCATTCGAGCAGCAGCTAAAGCCGCCGCTTTGCTCTACCATGGAATAAACAATTAATATTTGTTTGGAAACCCAGTTTATATAGTAACTAATGCTGTTTCCGAACTCTTGTTTTATTTGTGAATTTATATTCTTGCGAATCAGGGTCGTATCAGTTGATATGATTGTAATATAACACCAGCCTTAATATGCGGTAGAGCTTGGCGGCTTTTGCTGCTGCTCGGATGGGCCGGCTCGATCGGGTTGGTACCACGGTCTCGCAGAATAGAATTCTGCGTTTCGTTCAGTGAGTTAGGTAACCGGAGGCCTACTCCTCCTCCCGACTCCCCTCCCAATCGTCCCTCCCATTGCCGAAATATCCTTAAACGTTAATTTTTTTTTTATATTTAAATTTGTTAAACTATAAACCGTTTCAAGACATTTTATCTTATCGCATAAGCGATGGATCGAATTGTGGATGTTTTGGTGTTTTTTTTTTATGGGAAAAAGGCAGCAAACGAGCAAGCGGTTCACCTGATGGTAAGTGATTACCGTTGCCCACGTTCATCTGATACACCAGAGGAGCTACAGGTGCGTTGCCGGCCTTTTAGGGTATTTGGGAGATGGGATCGAGGTTGAGGAGGGGGACGGGGAGGGGGAGCGGGTCTCCGATTACTTTACTCTCCGAACTAAACGTAGAAGCACACGGTGCCTCTACTTCACGCGGTCGTGGTGGTACCGATCCGTTCGAGCTGGCCCATTCGAGCAGCAGCAAAGGCGGCGCTTGGCAATTCCACGTATAAAATTAATAAGAAGCTCGCTTTGCTTGTGTTTAATTTCAACTTCTAAATGATAATATACAGTAACACAGCGGTAAACTTACATCGCACACTTCACCCCACCTTTTGTTCCGAATCCTATTTCGGTTAAGTTGCGTGCATTAATCAATCTCGGTGAAAAAGCCTGCAGTGGCTTTTATTTCGCAGAGCTATAAGTGGACGGTATACGATATCGAATGGACGATATATCACATCGCGAAACGAGCTGCTGAATCCGATATCAAATTTGATCATCTACATATCCGTCTGAATTAAACTGACAAGTGTTCATGTGTAAATTAATTTTTTTATAGAAAAGGCTGATGATAAGTGATTACAAGACGCCCACAGGCATAAGCGACATCAGAGGAGCTGGCAGACGGGTGGGAGTGGGCCTCCGGTTACTTCACTCTTCGCTCCGAAACGTGCAAGCATAAGACGACTGGTGGACTGGCTCTACTTCACGCTGGTATTCCGCGGCCCATTCGAGCAGCATCTATGTATATATATACGCCGCTTGGCTCTACCTCATTCAAAAGCCTACACGACCGTCACACAAATGGCTGAATTAGTTTCCGAAGCCGAAGAGGTCTTGGGCTATGCTGAGTTCAGCGCCAAATGAATCTTTATCTACTTCTTTAAGAGAGATATATAATATGATAACTTAATCTACTATATGTTTGGCTACTAATTTATGTATTGTACAAGTAAAAGTTTTTTTTAAATAGCAGCTGACTTCCCCTGATTTCCGTCAAGATTCTTACCTGCAGTGTCCAAATACGTGGTCTTTTAAACGTAGTAGAGCCAAGCGGCGGCTTCAGCTGCTGCTCGAATGGGCCGGCGAATACGGCGTTTCGTTCGGTTAGTGAGGTAACCGGAGGCCCACTCCTCCACCCCACCCCCTCCTCAACCTCCATCCCATCTCCCAGATACCCTTAAAGGCTGACAAAGCACCTGCAGGACCTCTTGTGTTGCAGATGTGCATGGGTGACGGTAATCACTTACCATCAGGTGAACCGCTAGCTCGTTGGCCGCCTTTCCCATAAAAAACAAAAATATCGTTGCCAGTCCAGTTTCGTCTGTTTAGTTGGAAAATAATACTATCCTTCCAGTAAGTGTCGACTTAGGGTCTTAGAGTGGCTTGCACCAAACCTCACTACACATAATTATGTAATTTAATTACGCTCAGCGTGTTTAAAACATCTCGGTGTCTTTCGGATTCAAACAATTTAGAGAAATGGAACGACATTTTTAATTAGGTGTCTTTAGCACTAATTCTATTCACTAAAGTTTGGTGCAAGCTTAATGCACCGATCGGTTACGCCTTACGACATCTTCAGAGTATTAAACTATATGTATGTATATATTCACCGCCATGTTCCCAACTAGGTGGGCAGAGACTATCTTCTTCCACTTGCTACGGTCCTGACATACGTCTTTCGCTTCTTCCACTTTCATCAATCTTCGCATGCATGCTCGTTCGTTTAGAGTACTCTTGACCTGGCTTTTCTTCAGAACGTCTCCGATTTGATCGTGAAATGTTCGCCTCGGTCTTCCTCTCCCGACTCTACCATTTACACTCGGTCGTATATTTGTTTCGTCAATCTACTTTCATTCATCCTCTCCATATGTCCAAACCAGCTCGACATCCCTTTCTCAATTCGTGTCACTATATCGTCTTTCACGCCACAACGCTCTATGATCACATAATTTCGAACCCTGTCAGTTATCTATATTAATAAGTATAATAACATATATAACGGGTGGTAGATTCATACCATGCAGAAGACTCTTAGTCTTAGTTGTCGTCAGTTCGTTACGTCTCACCCGTTTGTTTTGAAAGCCCTTAGTCTAACAGTGTCCAAAGGCAACGAGTGAACCATCTCCATGAATGTCTTATCGAAAATACGCACAGACCGACGAAGGGCAGCGTATAAAGTGCGAGGCGTCTGGTGTTGTAATCACCAACCGGCTAACAAAGCCCGGCGATAATTGCACAGTCGAATTCTATATTCAAACGATGATGAACGAAATGATGATGATATTAATTTATCCCTATTGGGAAAGGCAAAGGACTCAAGTCCATACAGCCAGGTCTGATTTCTTTCACTGTTTGTTATTGGCTACTCTCTAACGACCGATAAGTTTCACTTGACATCTGTGTCATAATTTTTTTTTATATTTACGACGAATTAAAAGAGGCGAATGAAACTCTACACGTATTCGCTTAAACGCTGAAAATCTTATATTCATTATTAGGCCACTGTTAAACATAGACGTCCCTCAAAGATAGCCAACTGAGCCATCTGCATCCCGTCAACCTCCCGCAACACTGCGCAGCTCGTTACTCCATCTTGTTTATTGTTGTTTGTTCTATAGATATAGAACAAACAACGATAAACAAGGAGGCTCTATCGGGATTGAGAGGTAAGTGTTTCAACACGAGATTCATATATGCAGCGAGATCTTTCTGAACTGATTCCAATTAAACTGTAGCTCCAGTTTCAACCGTTATGAATTTATTTATATTCAGTCGGTTACCAGTGTCGCCCGTTAGTCAATTTGGCTGACTAAAAAACGTAATTCGTCTTCTTTTGTACATTTTAAGTTTTTATACAATGTCGCAATAAAACTTTTAGATATTGCTCGGGAGCGATGAACCCATTCCCAGAGGTTACCCGCGGGGGAGCTCATGTATTCCTTTTTTTATTCAAGTACACACAAAAAGGCACTGCTTATTTTATACATTGAAACTTCTTCCAGCAGACGCTGATAGGAAATTATTTGAAATGGCAAACTTAGTGCGTATATAAATAATACATATTATGTATACAATAAAATAAATATGATTACGTATAATTGAATAAAATACCATTTTTATAAATACTTATATATTTTTAAACGATTGATATGATGTCTTTGCCCAAATCCACTCGTTCTCAACGAAATACGTCCAGAGATGAACTGATTTCAGGGCGTTAAAGGAAGAAGTAGAAAAAATAGATGAATGTAACATTGTCACCATCATCAGCTCTTGAAGAAGTAAGTCTTTCTTCTTTCTTTTAATTCTGCCTGAATTGACAATCGCAGTAGTATACTATATAAAGCTATATAATAGTATACTATATAAAGCTATATAACTATATAAAGTAGTATACTATATAATTTACATTGCAGGGACTTGTCATCCGTGCATACGCCCGTGTTCCGGGCCGTCTAGCCAAGATAGATAGAGAGATAGCTCACAACCTAGTGTTTTCTCCCGAGATGGTGCTGCCAACGACGGCACTCCGTTACCGTGGGGTTCCGGAAGACATTCGCTAGGCGTTTCCCCATGTATAAAGAAAGGGTATTGGGATTTTCGCGGGGCGTGGCGGATGGAGATGGTGGATTGTCTGTCTCTGCAATCGCTCGGTTCGTGATGGTTTGCTTGGTTAGTATTAACGAGAACTCAGTCTGGGATACTTTGTACAAAATCTCGTACGGTCTTAGATCATGCCCCCCATGCATAGTGGAATAGTTAGCGGAAGTTCTGGTACGTGGTAGAGCCAAGTGTCGGCTTTTGCTGCTGCTCGAATACTACTAATAAAGGCTACTGCAATCGGGCTGATTGAAATATAAAAAAAAAACTAATCCCTTAATAAGTTAAATATTTTTTTTAATCTTTTGACTGTAGGTCAGGTAAAAAAATTTAAAACTAAAATTGAACTCGATAGAATACGTAATGATCACTTTGTGATTGTGACAAATGTTCATTTATTCATTCATTCATTCATTCATTCACTCAACAGTCAGTCAGCCCTGGTGGCTGAGTGGTAAGCGTTAACTGATCTTTTATAACTTGATACTATTGAAGTTTTTAATTTGTCTGGAAATATCAATAATAAATCTTCTCAACGTCTACCGTACCGTAATGTAACTGATCTAGATAATTTGTTTTATTTTACACACTACACCTTTGGGAGCCATCTTGTTCTTTGAATATTTAGTTACGTAAATAAAGTATTTACGTCGCTCTCTACTCCTTTGAGAGTTACAAGTTCTTGTAAACAACAATCATTTCCAGTAAATGTACAAATTAAGGCTCTGCTGATTCCTTTTTTTCCCTTCTTCTTCTTTCTTTTGTAAGCCTGTAGGAGTACACAGCTGGACATAAGATTTCCATGAGCTCGGAACCAGAGATGCTGCATCAGTCCGTCCTCAGAACCTTGTTTGTTAGTCAGCAGAGTGCACCGTGTGCAGGTGAGGTTAACCTTTGGAGACAAAGATGGTATATTCCCTCTTACACTCCCTGTTTCCTGATTCTGATGCCGATTCCTTATCAGATTATTTTACAAATCCGAACAATGTGAAGGAATATTTATTATTATTATTACGTATACAGGTTGGATGCGACTTTACGTCGTTAAATTTAACCTAATATTCTTCCAACTAATATCATTTAAATAAGTACGCAATGCTGCCGGTTATTTTTTTTTAGTCTTTGTTATTTTGCCCCAAGGCATTGTTGTGCTATTAGTAAACTAGACTAGCGACACTTAAGTCAAGGACCGTATCAGGCGTCCGGGTCAGCGTCCACTGCCGAAGCAGAAAATTCTGCGAGGTCGCAGCTCTTGGCGAGGTCAATGAACTATTAGTCATAACGGATAGTGTTTGTTTGATTTGGATAATAAGGATATATTAATAGACGCTGTTTCCAAATAAGTAGTAGTAATAGTGTTTTTTTTCACTAAATTTCAATACAATGGCGACGAGACAAGTGGCGAGACGCGTCGTCAGTTTTGATCCCGGAGATTGCCATGAGATTTTGGAGGCGTTTACCTTTTTTTTTTCTTATGACAAACAATCAAACAGTTCAGCTGTTAGTAAGTGACCCATAAACAACTTCAATAGGAGATAGAGTGGAGTAGGAGATACATCTGTTATCTCCTACTCCATTTCGACAACCCTGAGGTCTAAGACGATATGCCTCGCTGTTAGTGTGGCTTGTACTGCCTCGGTGTCTCAAAATTGCTTTTTGGTTGCTTATATGAACTGAAATTATTTATAAATTTATTTATTTATATTTTATTGTATACACCGAAAGGATTACAAAAGGCGGACTTAATGCCTTTTGGCATTCTCTAACAGTCAACCCAGGGCGTGAAGAAATGCGGTGATAGGTGCTTCAAAATTAAAATAATATAAATATGAAAAGGCTAATTGAGAAACTACTTAATTAAAACATATATAAATGTATAAGCATACATATCCACACAAACACATACATATACAAATACATACTATAATATATACAGAAATACCTACACAGATATATACAAACAACAAATATCAGATGGTTTTAAAAAGTGTTTTAAATTATCTAACTATTAAATAATTATAAAGCTGACGGTAGTCGGGTTAACTATGACATCAGGACGTCGAACACCCCGGTCCTCCTGCAGACACGGATGCTGCAACGCGAACACCCGAAACTTCAGGATTTAACAATTCAATTAAGCACGATTAAATCCATAAATAATAGTTTCATTTCAAATGTGTGTAGTAGTATTCACGTAAATACTAGTAATCGTTAACTGGTTGCATTATTGATTGACGGCTGAAAAAGGCTAGAAGCTGGTATCTAGCCAGACGACTCCTAGGCTAAGAAGGAGTTTACAGTCTTCTGTTACGATAATCACAGAAAGTAGTTACCGCGTTCTTTTTCTAAGGTACAAAGGTAAATATACAAAACTAGTGGTCGCATTACGGTGACTTTATATCGGACTAATTTAGGAATTATCAAAGGACGGTTAAGGAATCTGACAGCCATTCTTTGACTTTGTCCCGAAAGCTTGTACAAATAAGGTTAAACGATCAGACAATCATATTGTTAATAATTGGTTGATGTGACACA
Organism: Bhutanitis thaidina; assembly: GCA_029286595.1. Classification (NCBI taxonomy): domain Eukaryota; kingdom Metazoa; phylum Arthropoda; class Insecta; order Lepidoptera; family Papilionidae; genus Bhutanitis; species Bhutanitis thaidina. The sequence goes on along the minus strand of JAGSMS010000039.1, from coordinate 1,684,759 downwards.
ACCAGTATACTACAACAGTACAACGGCGTGAAGTAGAGGCATCTTGTGCTACTGCGTTTCGTTCGGTGAGGGAGGTAACTGTAGGCTCGCTTCATAATCCCCCTTCCTCATCCTCTCTCCTTTTTTCCGTGCCCCATATATCATTGAAGGCCGGCAAAGCACCTACAGCTCTTTTCGGGTTGCAGATGTACGTGGGCGACGGTAATCACTTACCATTAGGTGAGCCGCTTGGTCGTCTGGGTCTTTAACACATTTTTCATAATAATTAAACTTCGTGACTCCTTGGTGGGTGAGTCCTTTTGACGTGGTAGAGCCAAGCGGCGGCTTTTGCCGCTGCTCGAATGGGCAGGCTCCACCGGTTTGGTACCGCGGCCTCGCAGAATACCGGCGTGAAGTAGAGGCATCTTGTGCTTCTGCGTTTCGTTCGGAGAGTGAGGTAACCGGAGAATCCCCATACACACCAGTCTCCTCATCTTCCTTCCCATCTTCCGTATTCCCTTTAAAGGCCGACAACGCAACCTACAGTCTAATGGCGCTGGTGTACGTGGGCGTAGGTAATCTCTCGCAAGCTCGTTTGCCACCATTCCCATAAAATAAAATTAGATGCTGTATAGCATCCCTTTGTAGCTCTCATATGTGATAGCGGATCTGTGATCTTCTTTGATTAAAATTGCTGCAGCCGCCATTTACCAATTCGCCTATTTTTCAGGCCAATTCAATAAAAAAAAACATAACAAAATCACATCTAGGAGTTGTATTATTAACGTCTCGAGATTACATTTCGGACGTGAATTATGGAGTATCTTACATTGAGCCAACAGGAATATAAGTATTGAATTAAGTGGAAGGCCACCCCTTGGCCGTCTTCCAATGTACAGGCAGGTGCGCGACTAGAGATAACAATTTGAAATTCTAAGTAGATTCCGTTATTAAGGTGGCAGCGCAGTTTTGTTATAGAAAATATCTCTTGTACATCTCCACGTTTATTGTATGTATATATTATATATTCACGCCTTGTTCCCAACGGGGTAGGCGAAGACAATCTTCTTCCACTTGCTACGGTCCTGACATACGTCTTTCGCTTCTTCCACTTTCATCAATCTTCGCATGCATACTCGTTGGTTTATTTATATAAATTAAACCTAATCTCATTTACATATCGACAGGTACTATTGAAAGTAAAGTAGCAGCCTGTAAGTGCCCAGAGCTGGGCAAAGGCCAGTTCGTTTGTTTAGTTGGAAAATAATACGCAGTCTTCCAGTAAGTGTCGACTAAGGGTCTTAGAGTGGCTTGCACCAAACCTCACTACACATAATTATGTAATTTAATTACGCTCAACGTGTTTAAAACATCTCGGTGTCTTTCGGATTCAAACAATTTAGAGAAATGGAACGACATTTTTAATTAGGTGTCTTTAGCACTAATTCCATTTACTAAAGTTTGGTGCAAGCTTAATGCACCGATCGGTTACGCCTTACGACGTCTTCAGAGTATTAAACTATATGTATGTATATATTCACGGCTTGTTCCCAACGGGGTAGGCAGAGACAATCTTCTTCCACTTGCTATGGTCTTGACATACGTCTTTCGCTTCTTCCACTTTCATCAATCTTCGCATGCATGCTCGTTGGTTTAGAGTACTCCTGATCTGGCCTTTTTTCAGAACGTCTCCGAATTTGATCGTGAAATGTCCGCCTTGGTCTTCGTGTCTCGACTCTACCATTTACACTCGCCTCGTATATTTGTTTCATCAATCTACTTTCATTCATCCCTCCACATGTCCAAAACAGCTCAGCATCCCTTTCTCAATTCGTGTCACTATATCGCCTTTCACGCCACAATGCTCTCTGATCACATTATTTCGAATTATTAACTGTTAACATTATTAACTAGATATAATATCGTCTCTATGCTGTGCTCTTCTCGTAGGTACGCCTCTACATACGTCCGCGATTGTCGGTCGGTGTATTTATCGTAACAACTGTTATCAGCTCATCGAAGTTTTCGCAAAATGGTTTTTATTTTTCAATGTCTTTAAAATAATTCTCTCGATATATACAAGTCAATGTTCTGAGGAACTGTCCGCCTTGGTCTTCCTGTCCTGACTCTACCATTTACACTCGCCTCGTATATTTGTTTCATCAATCTTCGCATGCATGCTCGTTGGTTTAGAGAACTCCTGATCTGGCCTTTTTCAGAACGTTCTGAATTTGATCGTGAAATGTCCGCCTTGGTCTTCCTGTCCTGACTCTACCATTTACACTCGCCTCGTATATTTGTTTCATCAATCTTCGCATGCATGCTCGTTGGTTTAGAGAACTCCTGATCTGGCCTTTTTCAGAACGTTCTGAATTTGATCGTGAAATGTCCGCCTTGGTCTTCCTGTCCTGACTCTACCATTTACACTCGCCTCGTATATTTGTTTCATCAATCTTCGCATGCATGCTCGTTGGTTTAGAGAACTCCTGATCTGGCCTTTTTCAGAACGTCTCCGAATTTGATCGTGAAATGTCCGCCTTGGTCTTCCTGTCCTGACTCTACCATTTACACTCGCCTCGTATATTTGTTTCATCAATCTTCGCATGCATGCTCGTTGGTTTAGAGAACTCCTGATCTGGCCTTTTTCAGAACGTCTCCGAATTTGATCGTGAAATGTCCGCCTTGGTCTTCCTGTCCTGACTCTACCATTTACACTCGCCTCGTATATTTGTTTCATCAATCTTCGCATGCATGCTCGTTGGTTTAGAGAACTCCTGATCTGGCCTTTTTCAGAACGTTCTGAATTTGATCGTGAAATGTCCGCCTTGGTCTTCCTGTCCTGACTCTACCATTTACACTCGCCTCGTATATTTGTTTCATCAATCTTCGCATGCATGCTCGTTGGTTTAGAGAACTCCTGATCTGGCCTTTTTCAGAACGTCTCCGAATTTGATCGTGAAATGTCCGCCTTGGTCTTCCTGTCCTGACTCTACCATTTACACTCGCCTCGTATATTTGTTTCATCAATCTTCGCATGCATGCTCGTTGGTTTAGAGAACTCCTGATCTGGCCTTTTTCAGAACGTTCTGAATTTGATCGTGAAATGTCCGCCTTGGTCTTCCTGTCCTGACTCTACCATTTACACTCGCCTCGTATATTTGTTTCATCAATCTTCGCATGCATGCTCGTTGGTTTAGAGAACTCCTGATCTGGCCTTTTTCAGAACGTTCTGAATTTGATCGTGAAATGTCCGCCTTGGTCTTCCTGTCCTGACTCTACCATTTACACTCGCCTCGTATATTTGTTTCATCAATCTTCGCATGCATGCTCGTTGGTTTAGAGAACTCCTGATCTGGCCTTTTTCAGAACGTTCTGAATTTGATCGTGAAATGTCCGCCTTGGTCTTCCTGTCCCGACTCTACCATTTACACTCGCCTCGTATATTTGTTTCATCAATCTACTTTCATTCATCCTCTCCACATGTCCAAAACAGCTCAGCATCCCTTTCTCAATTCGTGTCACTATATCGCCTTTCACGCCACAATGCTCTCTGATCACATTATTTCGAATTATTAACTGTTAACATTATTAACTAGATATAATATCGTCTCTATGCTGTGCTCTTCTCGTAGGTACGCCTCTACATACGTCCGCGATTGTCGGTCGGTGTATTTATCGTAACAACTGTTATCAGCTCATCGAAGTTTTCGCAAAATGGTTTTTATTTTTCAATGTCTTTAAAATAATTCTCTTGATATATACAAGTCAATGTTCTGAGGAACTGTTCGGATTGATCCTAGCTGCTGAGTTTCACCATTGTACATCGCGACAGAATTCGAAGTTCCATCGATACCACCTAGATGGTTGGCATTCCACCACAGTGCGTTTTAATCAAAGTTTTCTGCCACGCACTTCGACTTTGTGGAATCAGCTGTCGCCAGCAGTATTTCCGAACTGTTACGACTTAGGGACCTTCAAAGAATAAAGCTTATTCCTTCCTTAAAGGCCGGCAGCGCATCTGTAGCTCCTCTGGTGTTGTGGATGTTCGTGGACGTCGGTGATCATTTACCATCAGGTGAAACGATTGCTCGTTTGCCACCGTTCCCATAAAACAAAAACGAAGTAACACTCGTTGTGTCCAGTAAACATCATTCAGAGAGTCACAGAAAATATTGAATAATATTTATTTATTTATTTTATTTATTTATTTAATAAGGATTACCAACAAGGTTAACACATAACAAATTCTTTTTATATAAAAATGTTTTCTTAAAAACAAAAAGGCATGTGCCACCTTACTTAAAGGCAACCACGGAAAGCCTGTAGACACAGTCTAGTAAAGTTAAATGAATATTAATAATAAGCGGATCTATTGCTTATCTAACGTAACACTATAACAAGGAAAGGTAATAACAAATATAATGAAAATAATGAAATAAAGAAATAATTAAGCAACCTACGATTGTCTTCTATAAATTATTGTGTAATGCCCTCCGCATTTTAGTCCTAAGCTCAGAAATTTTAGTTGAGAGAATGTCCACGTCCACTTTTTTGTACTCCTCATTGTATTCTCTAACCATTCTATTTAGTGGCGCGTTAAATCCTATATTCGTACGAGACATTTTGGCACAGAAAGGGACAAAACGAGATAATCTTACTGACTTAAATGGTGCTGAAAATTGCAGTCTTGAGAGTAAACATGGACAGTCAATAAAATTATTGACAATCTTGTATAGGGTAAGATGATCTGTAAGCTGCCTACGGGAGGAGAGAGGCAAAAGTTTGAAATGCTTTAGACGGCTGTTATAATTTGGTAATTTCTTTATGATACCACAGTCATACGAAAGGTGCCACAGAAAACGTTTCTGTATTCTCTCAATGCGTTTAATATAAACGTCATAGTGGAGGCCAATTTGGCCTTTCCTCAAGTGACCATGAGACTGAGCGATCGCTCGATATGTCCAGCGCCAAGGTTCTGATACTGGCTCAGGGCAATAAGGAATGTTCTCCAAAAAGAGGAGGAAACACGACAAAGGGATTCTTTTGGCGGTGAACAACGCAAACCTGTGTCTTTTGGGGTTGAATGGGACCAAATTACGTCGACCCCAATCCCCGAGACTTTGAATAACAAGGTCTCGACTTCAGACCTGGTTGTTCCGGAACTGTCGACGTGTTCCAAGAAATATTCACACAGCCTGTATAGGGGCATCACTGCTGTCGTCTGCATAGCAATGAATGCTACTGATTTGTAGCATGTCGTTGATGTCGCAGAAAGATTTTAAGTGGGAGATAGCACACAGCCTTGTAAGACACCAGCATTCACGGGTTTGAGATTCCGAGCATACCGTCGACAACAACCTTGATGCTCCGATCGTGAGGAAGCTGGTGACCCAGTTGCACAATCTCTCGGAACCCGTAAGATGAAGCTTTGAAAGAAGCGCTTTATGCAAACCCTATCAAATGCTTTCGCTACGTCCAGACTAACCGCCAAAGCCTCGCCAGACTCGCTGTACCTTGCATCGGTGAGTCAGGTAAACTAGAAGATCACCAGCTGATCATCACGGCAGAAACCGTGCTGTCGGTCACTGATCAGCTGGTGTTCTCAGGCCTCAGGAGCTGGGTGTTGATGAGTGACTCCATTATTTTTAGATAACAAGGGGTGATGGCAATAGGCCTGTAGTTGGACGGATCAGAGCGGTCCGCTTTTTCGGTATTGGATGCACAAATGCTGTCTTAAGATTCCGGGACGACGCCTGGTAAGGTGCCGGAAAGACGCCCAGTGAACCGGTGCCAACTCAGGCGCACACATCCTCAACACAATTGGAGGGATTCCGTCCAGCCCACTCGACTTATGAATGTCAGGGAGCGGAGTGCCTTTCGCACACAGGCTGAAACTAATTTCCGGCATGGAGCACTTACCACAGGATGGTGGGTGGAGAGTTTCCCCCGGTCATCAAGAGTCCGAGTTGGATGCAAAAAAGAAGGCCCAAGAGATCGGCTTTCTCTTTTGCAGTATGGGCCCAACGAATCATCCTCCTTGTGTGAAGATGGGAGAGATGACTGACTGAAATTCCCTGGACAGCCTTGGCGAGAGACCAGAATGCGCGGGATCCCGATGGGGAGGCAGGCTAGTCTCTCGCCAATTCACCTGTCTTTAACTTTGCCGCAGCGATAACTCTTTTGAAGGACCTGGAGGCAGAGTTGTACTCGTTTTAAGAGCACTGGTTTTTGCATCCCGAGACGCCGATGCATCGGCCCAGGCCTGATAGCACTTCCGCTTTCGGCGTGACGCTGTTGCAGGTGCGATAAAACCAAGGCTGGGATTTACCTCCGACAGAGCACCGCGAGAGAACAGAATAGTTCCAAATTCCCTGAAGTACCACATCGGTGACAGAATCTGCAACGACGTTGGGATCATCAGCGGAAAGCAAACCTGCCCCACCATGGGTGGTAGGAAATGAAAGACCGCATTCCATCCCAATCTGCCGACCTATGGTGCCACACGGCGGAACCCCACCAGATCGCGTTCGGGATCGGCGCGCGATAAACACTCCGGATCAGACGGTGTCCGACTGAGCCAAGAGGGCATCGACTGAGACCAAATGTCAATCCGGGTGTGAGGTCAGCGAGGTTAGCCAGGGAAGGTGTATGACCTTCCACGTCTGGGATCCGCGTCGGCGAGGTTACCAGTTGTGTCAGGCCATATGTTACGTAAAAGTCGTGAACAGGATCTCCCCGCATGATTGTTAGCGCGAGAACCGAGCCAATCGGTGTGGTGGGTATTAAAATCGCCGGAGAATCACGATCTCGGCGGATGGGATCTGTTGTAGCACGGAATCTGTAGCCATTTGATGGTCGATGAGTCGGCCAGCATGGGCGCTCGCTATGGGATCAGGAAGCGCACGCATAGACGCGCGGATGGTCGTCGCTGTCGATGCGCAGCCAGGCGTAGAAAGGTCCAAACCTTCAAGACTGGAGGCGTCGAGAGCAGATATCATCTCTGACGTATACGCGTTCCGCACGGGGCACAAAGGAGCAAGTTCCAGTTTGTACCCTGCAATGGAGATAAGAGGTATCAGCCGGAGACGATATTCGAAAACTCTGTAAGAAAAAGTGGGCGTCGGCTTTCGCTGTTTCAAGATGGTAATGAACGGCGCTAAGGTTCGAGTGGAGTCCCTGGATATTGCAGAAATCCACGGCGAGCGCGGTAGGGGATGCCGCGAAGTTTCTTTGTTGCGTTTGCTCCTGAGTAGGAAAGAAAGAGAGCGGAATATTGCCCCAGAATACTGGTGACTGAGCATCCACGATTAGGGTAGCGTAGGAAAGCCCGAACGTGTGGATGCTCAGTGAGATTCTCCAGAACTGCAGGTACTGGTGGTTCTCCTGGGGTAGCTCAAATTATATACCGCTACCATATTTCAGAGGGGGAGGGGGAGGGCCTCCGTTACCCTTACCTCTCACCGCACGAAACGCAGAAGCACAAGATGCCCTACTTCACGCCGGTATTCTGCGAGGCCGTGGTACTTATCCGGACGAGCTGGCCCCATTCCTGCGATAAGCAAAAAGCCGCCGTTACCTACCACCTTGATAATAAAAGTGTTTCGGATTTCAATTTAGTTTATCCTATGAGATTTTATGATAACAAAATCGTAAAGTACAGCGTCCGTGGAGCTTAAAGGACCCGCCAAGCTGTTCCAACGCGGGTTTCAATTTGCGATGAAAAAAAAATTCTCGTGTGCCGTACATTTACCATGCACGTGTTAAATACAGCACTCAATTTTAGCGGTGCCGGCCACCGGGGATCGAACCCTGGTCACTCGCTCTCTATGAAACTAAAGCGAGCGCTCTGACCACAGCGCTATCACGCTCTACGTCGGCGATAAAAAAAAAAGATAAAATTGTACGCGTCGAAAACGCGTCTTAAACTTCATTTCCATTACGAGTTAACCTTCTTACTCTGCATCACCATATCTATATATATAAGCCGCAGAAGTCTAGATACACATACCCGACGATCCAGTCGCAATGCAGTGCACGAGATAATGTACGGTTCGGCTTTGTGCTCGGGACTCGATCGATTCTAGCACGAACCGACAATGCAACGCCAACGACACGCGACATATTGTGAGCTCTTGATTGACAGGGATAAAAAAAAATGCATTCGCGGTCGCTCAGCCTCGACGTCATATACATTCGTACATATGCCACATTGAATGTATATTTCGATTAAGCTGTAAAGTTTTTATACGCGGTAGAGCGGCTTTCGCTGCTGTTCGTAAGGGGCGGAAATACCGACGTGAAGTAGAGCCATCTTGTGCTTCTGCGTTTCGTTCGGTGTGTTACATAACCGGAGGCCCATTCACCCTCCCATCATCCAAATACCCTTAAAGGCCAGCAACACATCTGCAGCGCCTCTGGTGTTGTGCGTGGTCGACGGTAACCACTTACCATCAGGTGAAACGATTGCTCGTTTGCCACCGTTCCCATAAAACAAAAACGAAGTAACACTCGTTGTGTCCAGTAAACATCATTCAGAGAGTCACAGAAAATATTGAATAATATTTATTTATTTATTTTATTTATTTATTTAATAAGGATTACCAACAAGGTTAACACATAACAAATTATTTTTATATAAAAATGTTTTTTTAAAAACAAAAAGGCATGTGCCACCTTACTTAAAGGCAACCACGGAAAGCCTGTAGACACAGTCTAGTAAAGTTAAATGAATATTAATAATAAGCGGATCTATTGCTTATCTAACGTAACACTATAACAAGGAAAGGTAATAACAAATATAATGAAAATAATGAAATAAAGAAATAATTAAGCAACCTACGATTGTCTTCTATAAATTATTGTGTAATGCCCTCCGCATTTTAGTCCTAAGCTCAGAAATTTTGGTTGAGAGAATGTCCACGTCCACTTTTTTATACTCCTCATTGTATTCTCTAACCATTCTATTTAGGGGCGCGTTAAATCCTATATTCGTACGAGACATTTTGGCACAGAAAGGGACAAAACGAGATAATCTTACTGACTTAAATGGTGCTGAAAATTGCAGTCTTGAGAGTAAACATGGACAGTCAATAAAATTATTGACAATCTTGTATAGGGTAAGATGATCTGTAAGCTGCCTACGGGAGGAGAGAGGCAAAAGTTTGAAATGCTTTAGACGGCTGTTATAATTCGGTAATTTCTTTATGATACCACAGTCATACGAAAGGTGCCACAGAAAACGTTTCTGTATTCTCTCAATGCGTTTAATATAAACGTCATAGTGCGGATTCCACACTGAGCTACAGTACTCGAGCCCACTTCGAACTAGTGCGTTGTAAATCGAAATTTTACACCAAGTATTTTTAAAACTCTTCATGTTCCTTAAAACAAATCCGAGCATTCTGAATCCGGTCTTAACGATATTATCGACATGAACATTAAAGCGCATTTTGCTGTCAAAAACTACCTCGATACTACGAGATCACGAATGTTCTCAACCCTTCGTATAACAAGCCCCCCTAGGTGGTATGTGTGTGAAGTTTCGTTTGTTTTTTTAGAGAATCGTAGGTGGAAACATTTAGATATATTAAGGGCTATCCTGTTTTCGATGCACCACCGCACTAAACGGTCTAGGTCCTCTCGAAGTTGAGCACAATGTTGTTGGTCGCAAACCGGTTTTAAAATTTTTAAGTCATCAGCGGACAAAAAGGAATCTGAGTAATGGAAACAGGATGTAATGTCATTAATAAATATATTGAAAAATAACGGACCCAATATTGATCCCTGAGGAACTCCGGAAAGCGCTGAAAAGGATTTTGACTTAAAGCCATTGACTACTACGACCGAGTTTCTTTTGCTAAGGTATGAAGTACACCATTTTAAAAGGCATCCACCCACACCTAGAGCAGACAACTTTGTCAAAAGAATGTCATGGTCCACCTTATCAAATGCCTTTGAAAAGTCTGTATAGATTACGTCTACGGACATGGAGTTATCAATACAGTCCGATAGAGCCTCGGTATAGGACACAAGATTAGATGTAGTGGACCTGGATTTAACAAAACCATGCTGTCTCTCGGAAATAATATGTTTAAAGTGCCATGAAAAAACAGAATGCATTAACGCTTCGAACAGCTTACCGAAAAACCGAAAGTAAGGATATCGGTCTGTAGTTTTCGACGGAGCTTCTATCTCCTGATTTAAAAAATAGGCACTATGCGAGCTGTTTTCCAAATACAAGGAAATGTACCAGCCTTAACAGACATGTTAAAAATTTTTGCTAGTGGAATTGACAACGGGCCCGCGCATTGTGAAGCAAAAAAAGACGGTATCCCATCTGAACCGGCTCCCTTGTGAGGATTTAAAGAATGGAGCGCTTTACCTACTTCCTCAACGGAAAAGGTCACTGTGTTGACGCAGTTTGTAAAAACATTCTTACATATATGATTTTATTTTTAGTAGTCAAAGAAGAACTGGGAACATTGTATACAGATGAGAAGTTAGTAGCAAAAAGATTCGCTATAGTGTCACCATCTTTGGCAGTTCTAGAGTTGAGATACATCTCTGAAGGATAGTTACTCGTTCCTTTTCGCTTGTGCTTTATGAATGACCAGAAACATTTCGGATTTTGTTTGAACGAGGTCTCTAAACTTGCAATATAATTACGGTAGCATTGCCTTTGCAATCGTTCACATCTCTCCCTCAACATCCGAAATGTCATGGCATCAAGAGGATTGCCATATATATGAGCCCTCTTACGATATTTATTTTTTTCTTTCAATTGTCTTATCAACTTTGTTGAAAACCAAACCGGATAGCTTCTTCCTTTGAGGCGACTTACGGGTACATTTTCTTCAATTATATCTTCAAGGACATTATAGAACTTGGCAAACATTTCGTTGACTGATGTACATGATGCAAATTTTAGTTCCCAATTAACAATCCTTAACAAATCACAAATTTTAGCCTAATCAGCTTTATAAAAATTATTTTTATATGTGTTATTTGGCTGCAAGGAAGCAATATTATCACAGCCAAACGAAAACTGTAAAGGCGGATGGTAACCATCAACTTTACTTAACGTATCCAATGCGGGCTGCAAGTTTTCGATAATTACATTGCTGAGTACCAAATCCAATAATTTGTTTTGGTGATTAGGAACTGTGTTATATTGTTTGAAGTCATTCATTGCAATGAAATCCAACAATGAATTTACCAAACTATTGTTGATAACTGGGTAAGCATATGATTCGCCACTCTTGCATATCCAGTTAACATCGCGCAAATTAAAATCACCGGCCACCGCACATTGACAGCCACTTTCTAATATTTTATTAGTATTTTGAATAAAATGATTTAGTACTGTCGGATTGAGTGGGGAAGGCAGATAAACACAACATAAATATAAATGGCTCACCCTCGAGTTAACAGCATAGTCTATTACCACCCAAACATCCTCACAATTACTCTCAAAGTTGTACATCCGTCTAGAATTCAAATGTTTAGCAACTGCAATTAAGACTCCTCCTCCAATAGACTTCTTACAACCAAATCCGGATGTTTGTCTGTCACGTCTATAAACCATGTACCGCGAATCAACATTATCGTTAAGCCAAGTCTCGCATAACATTGTAATGTCGTAGTTGCAACAAGATATTTCATTATTCACGTCTATTGTCTTAGTATTTAAGCCACGGACATTTTGAAAATAAATATTTAAACTTTTCGAAGCGAATTTAAACAAAGAAAAAATTATTAAAAAAAAAAAGCTCACTAAAACAAAAGAGCGCATCAAACCAACTTTTTGAGAGTGTCTATGTCACGTATCAATAATGAACTGGTGTCTTCAGATTTACGAATATAAAGTCTGCCACCGCGAATCCAGACAAACTTGTAATGTAGTTCCTTTGCCTTCATTCGAGCTGCAGCATGAAGTTGTTTCAGCAAGTCAGGACAAAGATTTTCGACAATATACACCGGTACATTTTTACCACCAATACCCAGGTGTGAGGAGCTGAGTTTATTGTGAGAATTTTCTTTATTGAAACGCAATACTGCTGCAAGCACGGTATCACGTTGGCGGGGAGTTGCGAACTTGGCAAGCACCGATCGAGGCCGCGGACTCTCAGGGTTTAGTTTGGCTAGGCGAGTACAATAGGCGATGTCAGTATCCTTGATGGGAGTTTTTATCGTAGAGCCCAACTGGTTTATAAGTGAAATTAAGTTTTCACTTTTGTGTTCAGGCACACACTGAATTTCTAAATTGTTAGCCCGTGAGAGCTGTTCCATTTGAGTAATACGACAATTTAAAGAGTTGACTTTAGACCGCATCACGTCACACTCCTTTACCAAACCCTCCGCAGTGGTTTTGTGTTCCAAGTATGCTACTTTAAATTCTTCAAATTTGGTGTTGATAAATGACATTGAATCGTGGAATTTAGAGATTTCCTCATTAATACTTTTTAACGTTGGACTTAAAATCTTGTTTATTTCTGACTCAATGCTGGATCTTATTTCTTTTCTTATTTCGTCCAAAATTATTTCCCTTACCTCTGATTTTGAAAATGAGCTGGGTACATTGGTGCATCGTTCCGGTTCGGGACTAGGAGTAGTGCTAACGTTCGATCGGTTCTTGTTATTGCGTAACGTGACATTCACGTTGCCGCTATCCTCCTGCGACAACTGTGACATTGCGATCGATCTTACCGGAGTGTTTGTATTACCGGACTTGGGTTGTTTATTTTTGCATGTAGGACACAACCACTTTACTCGGAGGTCCGACGTAAGTTTATTCAAAGAGCTGTATGGTAGTTCTCTCTGCAATAACAACAAGTGATTGATTCGTTTTTATTATTCGTCAAAATCCTCTGGCACGCTGCGCATAATGTAGGCATCTTTAATATTCTTAAATAAATCTTCTAATCTGTTAACTTAAATGCACAGCGAACCATGCACGCGACTTTCGCGGTTAAGCTGAGCGAACAACCGCGAAGATGCCTCGCGCGGTGATGCCGACACTGTACCCTCGTTCTTTGCTTAAAATACTCGTAGTTTTAAGCAAAGTATTATGTTATTGATTATGATACTTTAATTGATTTATAACACAGCACAATGAAAAACTAACATCTTGAATATTATGATTTAAAGTTACAAATTATTCAACAAAACAAAGCACTATTAATCTGCTTATTGTAAAAATTGTTTAAGAGCATATTAACACACTGTTGAGCAATATAGAAAATAAAGAATATTAACGTGGGTAAAGCCAAGTGGCGGCTTTTGTTGCTGCTCGGATGGGCCGGCACGACCGGGTATGTGCCACGGCCTTGCAGAATACCGGCGTTAAGTAGAGGCATCTTGTGCTTCTGCGTTTCGTTCGGTGCGTTAGGTAAGCCGGATGCCGACTCCGCCTCTCCCTTCTCATCCTCCTTGTCATCTCCTAAATACCCTTAAAGGACAGCAAGGCATCTGCAGCACCTCTTGTGTTGTATGTGGGCCACGGTAATCACTTACCATCAAGTGAACCGCTTGCTCATTTGCCGCCTGTCCCATAAAAAAAACGTGGTAGAGCCATGCAGTGCCTTTAGCTGGTGCTCGAATGGACCGGCTGCAATGCACGCCACTGTCTTGCACCAGAGTACGCTACTCCTCACAGTCTGTGCGCTTCGAGCTCATCATATTCGAATGAATTTTCCACCATCAATTGGAGCCTAAACTCTCGTTCATTACTCAACGAACATGTTAGGTTGGCCTTTGGTGAAAAATATATTATATTTTCTGATATCGAATTGTGTTTACGCCCTTAAAAGTAGCAGCCCGTGAGTGCCCACAGCTGGGCAAAGGCCTCCTTCTCAAATATCTGAGAGGGTGTAGGAGCCGGGTGTGGCCTGCCACGCTGCTCCATTGCGGATTGTCGGGCTTCACATATCCTCGAAGTAATATTCTTTCTCAGACATGCAGGTTTCCTTGCGATGTTTACCTTCACCGCCGAGCACGTGGTAAATGCAGCACTTAAAATTGGTATTATTAATAATTTTAATGGTGGCAGCACCGGGGATCGAACCCAGGTCACTTGCGCTCTATGATACTAAAGTAAGCGCCCTGACCACTAGACTACCTCGGCTCTGATAAATTTCTAAATAGATACACCATCTATCATAAAATTCCTTTAGCTTATTCGGATGGTTAGAAAGTTGTTTATTTTTAAACATCCGAATAAACCGAACAATATAATTTCATTAAACAGACGCCGAAGTCTTATTCAGCTCTGTTATAAAAAAAAAACGTTTTCGTTTAGCGATTCGCGTTATAAATACGTACAGAAGAACAATCCCGTCCATTGAAATAAGATCAAAAACTTGAGTGGAAGAGTTAATTTAAAATAAATAAAAGTTGAGTGAAATTGTAAGAAGTTCGGTTAAAGATCAAAAGTAAATTAATACGGGGTTTTGTTAATTAACAATAATAGTTTCATAGTCATTGTTGACTCAGAGACGGCTGAATCGAAAATGTTTCAGAAGTTTATTCTTTGACAGATATACAATAGACAATTACTTGGACTTCGGACCCTCTCCGGGATACTGCAACAGTTTGTGCGTATTACATAAATTTTCTAACCGACGTGTAAAAAAAAAAAGTAGTAGAAGTACCCACTGCTGGTCAAACGTCTCCTTCTCAAATAGGAGTATCGGAGAGGGATTAGCAGTAGATATTTTTTTTTTCTTTAGACATGAAGGTTTCCTCACGATGTTTTCCTTCACCGCACGTGGTAAATACAGCACTTAAAATTGCTATTAACAATTTTAGTGGTGCCGGTACCGGGGATCGAACCCAGGTCACTCGAGTTCTATGAAACTAAAGTGAGCTAGCTATCACTAGGAAACTGTACTCTTAACAAAAGAATTTCTATTGATTCGACACGTTAAGAATTAATAAATCATTATTTTAGAGGCTGAATGTAATCTGTTGCCTTTGCCTTTCTGTATTTTTAACGATCTTTTAAAAAGTATAAGAAGCGCGCGAAAATCCACTCGGTTTCAGTGCAGGCCATATATTTAATGGAAACGGAACCCCAATTTTCGTTTATCTCCGCAATATAGTCTATTTAGTATTCAGGGCGAGGTTTTTAATCTAAACAAGGGGAAAATGTCGAAAATATTACACTTTCATCCCCGCTGCTTTACAGCTATACGGACATCCAACAAGGTTTTCGTTCTTTATAACTTTCCCCATTATTTCCCTTCTTATGAATTGCTAATTTATTGATATCCGAAAGCTCAGTCACTTCCAATAACACGTAAAAGACATAAAATATGATCATAAATATTGTTCAGATGGAATATATAAATACTTAGGAGTTCCCAATCTAAGCATATAACCTATAAATTTGGCAGCGCACAAAGTCTGACACTTCCTTCCATCCCCCGGGTTGTCGAAAGATTGCCGAAAAGCCTTAAATTTCTTGGCATCCGACACAATATATACAACTAAGAAAACCCTTAGTACAAACCCGTTCACAATATTCAATAAATGTAAGTCTGGACAATCTTACCACGTGGAAACCACGACCAAAGAATCGAGAGAGAGCACCTTTTTCCTCTCTAAACAGACATCATTTCTTCCTTTCACATTTAATTAAACCAATCATTAACGATGCTTCTTAAAGATGATGTCGCCAATTGCATCTGTTAAGTTTTTTTTGAAGTCATACTTCTTTTGGCGCGTTTCGCAAAAATGATGAGAGTGAATTTTTGCGATGCGCGCGCGCACCGACACCTAAAAGCGACAACATGAAGTTGGTCGATAATTGTCTCTCAAGATTTCGTGACAACTGATAACTATATTCAAGGTTAATTGGTGTACAATACTGAAAGGTTGCTGGCTGACCAACGAGACACTGGCGAACGACCGATGATGGAGAAGCATAAGCCAACCTTCTCAAAAGGCGGTATGGAGGGTATATTTATGTAGTAAGGGACATTGCAATCGACATCTAGTTTTACATACATAAAAAAAAAATATCTGTGCATAAGTTCATTTTGAAAAACGAATATAAATAAAATTACTGTAGGAAAGGGGGGACGAAACTATGAATCGAAAAAATTTATGAAACTAGAAAGTTAAACTAAAAACAAAAACACGTCCTGATGTCATAGTTAAACCGGCTAGGTCTATGATCTACGGTCGAAAAGAGAAAAGTTAAAAACGATAAAATCCATAGACAATAGTTTCGTTTAAAAAAAAAGGTGTTTTCGAACTAACTCCTACAAATCGCGAGTAACAATTACTTACTTATATGGGAATCCTTAGTCCGTCTATCTTACTTATTTCTTTAACAGCGATTAGTCCACTGCTGGACATAGGTCTCTCCCATGCTTTTTATTTTCGCTGGCTTTACCTTAATCGCTTCGCTTGGCACACGTCATGGTAATCACATTCCCCACCCGAGATGATGCTTCTCATCACCGTTCTGGATTTGTTTTTATGGGAAAGGCGGCAAAGCACCAAACGGTTCACCTGATGGTAAGTGATTACCATCGCCCATGTAAATCTGCAACACCAGAGGAGTCGCAAGTGCGTTGCCGGCCTGCTTAAGGGTATTTAGGAGATGGGAGGGAGGATGAGGAGGAGTACGGGGAGAGAGAGTGGGCCTCCGGTTACCTCACTCGCCGAACGAAATGCAGAAACACAAGATGCATCTACTTCACGTCGGTATTCTGCGAGGCCGTGGTACCGTTCAGGTCGACCCGGCCCATTCGAGCAGCAGCAAAAGCCGCCGCTTGGCTCTACCATAGGATAGGTTGATTTTACTGGCATTTTAATCCATTTATTCAGCTTCAATGGTAAAATTCATCTAAAAGTCCTATTATCACAAAAACAACTACAAAATGAACAAGAGAAATGAACATTTATTAGTAATATCGTCAAATTCATACGAAATAATTGACTATTTTAGGTACGCGTTCTGATATCTTAGAAGCGGCGAGATCAAAGGTTTTCAGTACAAAGCGGCGGCGACGTCAAAGCGCCTTGATATTTATCCATTTCGTACATTTCAAAGTTCGGTTTGCGTCTCATTCATTGTCTTAGAGAATTTGTTGCCAGTATTAATGGAAATAATACTTTAACATTAAATTTAAAAATTCCTTTGTATTATTTTATCATCGGGACTTTGCTGCCCGAAGCTGTTCGTGGATTTAAATTCAAATACGTTTAAATAGAGTTCTTTTATCTGTCATTTGTTCTGACAGATGATTTAGATATATATAATTCCAAGCCACGGCCTGATTGCCTAGTTGTTAGTGAAGGCAGGCAAGGTTCGAATGCGAAAACCGCTGGGGGACAAACAATTGTATAATTATTATAACAATTTGTAACCAATTCATGAATGTTTATATGTCTCATCACTAAACAGTTACCAAGCCACAGAGAGTCCTAGGTCTAGATGACGTGTGTGATTGTTCATTATGTCATATAAGTAATAAAGTAGCAGGCTATAAGTGCCCACTGCTGAGCCAAAGCCTCCTCTAATATCTGAGTGGGTTGTGGAACATGGAAGCTGCACGCTGCTCCAGTCCGATTTTTTTTTTAATTGTAAAGGGGACAAACATGCATACGGCTCACCTGATGATAAGTGATTAACGTCGCCCACGTACATCTGCAACACCGGAGGAGCTGCATTCTTTAAGGATATTTGTGGGGGATGGGAGGGTGTATTGCGAGAGGGATGGGGAAGGGGAGAGGGCCTCCGGTTACCTCACTCGTCGAACGAATCGCAGAAACACTAGATGCCTCTACTTCTAGCACTACTTTTTTAATTCAAAATATTATTTCCCTTCGTTTAGATCATTCGTAGCTATGAAAGGTTTGTTCACGCATCCACGAAATAATAATACTAATTATTTCTCAGACATGCAGGTTTCCTCACGATGTTTTCCTTCACCGCACGAGCACGTGGAAAATGCAGCACTTAAAATTGCTATAATCAAATTTTGGTGGTGCCGACACCTGGCATCGAATCCAGGTAGGTCATTCGTGCTCTGTGATACTAAAATGAGTGCTGACGACCCTGACCAGTGCGCTACCACGGCTATATATATAACATAATTATATATATGAATGTTTTTTTTTTTATGAAAAAAATAGGCTTGCGTTTGACCTGAATCCTCCCCGATGGAAAGCGAAGATGAGACCTAGGATGGTACACGCTTGCCTAGATGTCTGTTCACTCTGGCCTTGAAGATATCCAGGTTATAGGTTTCCGAAAATGTATTAGTATATAGTATTAGTTTTAGTAGATCCGGCGCGGATCTAATCGACTAAAACTAATACATCCGCTCACCGGATTGGCGATATCAGTACCAGGCATCTCAATATCAGACATCCGCAGAGGTTTGCCGATTACGTCAAATCCTCCTTATGGGAGGGGCCAACGCCTCGCAGGCTATTACAGACTGTTAAGGCAAAATAAAGCAAGGATCGTTATTATTATACCCTAACACAGGTTCTCAAGTCAACATCTTTGCCACGTCAGATGTCTTTCAACCAGAGCGATGTATGTAACGCGATAGGTGACAAGCCTGTCGCCATTTTACTATACGGGCCAATGGCATGAATCGTTAAAAAGTTTCGAAAAAATCATTGGTATGAGCCCTCTTTCACACAGACGATGGAAGTTTTGTCTCACGTTTCTCCTCCTAAAAACATTTACCCCCTCCCACCCCTCCCCCTTTTCAAATAAATAATGACTCAATGTACGTTCACAAACAGCTCCGCCACAGGAGTCTTGTTAAAATTTCATTCTCTTAAAATTTTCAACGAAGATGTGTTCAATTTTGAATTCAGTTACAGAAATAATTGATAAACTTTCAGCGTAATTCGTTGTGTCTGTTTCAATTTCTGTTTGCATATTGCGTATTATCAATACTGTTTATATCGATGTAAAGCCAATAGCCGAATGGGTTAGGGTGCGGACTCCAAAACGTGACGTCGTAGGTTCGAGCCCGGCATTTGACTACTGTCGTGAACCGCTCCAGATTCAAGCTGTAATTCCTTTTTTTTTATGGGAAAGGCGGTAAACTATCAGCGGCAGCGGTTCACCTGATGGTAAATGATTACCGCCGCCCACGTTCATCTGCAACACCAGAGGTGCTGCAGGTGCGTTGCTGGTCTTTAAGGGTGTTTGGGAGACGGGATGGAGGATGAGGAGGGGGATCTGGAGGGGAAGTGGGCCTCCGGTTACCTCACTCACCGAACGAAACGCAGAAGCACAAGATGCCTCTACTTCACGCCGGTATTCTGCGAGGCCGTAGTACCAACCCGGTCGAGGCGGCCCATTCGAGCAGTAGCTAAAGCCGCCGCTTGGCGAACAATAAAAAAAAACCAATTTAATAATTATTATGATGACTTCTCTAATAATATGCATAACAACATACATACTTTTATAAGCCAAGGACCTGTAAAGTCAATGTTTATGCCTCCGATCCTGGTGCAAGATGTTTTCCAAATCATCAAATCATTAAAAAAATACTAAAAGTGTTGGATATGATGGAATATCTACATAAATTATTAAAGTGGTTAATACAAGCAAAGCGCCACATTTAAGTTACATTTTTAATTTAGCTGTGACCCATGGCGTGTATCTGGAAAATCTTAAGACGACAATCGTCAAGCCTGTGTATAAAAACAAAAGAGCCAAAGATGAGCTATTAAAACTATAGACCTACAGCTCTTATTCCAATAACCTCAAAAATTATTGAAAAAATTTTATGTAAAGGATTTTATAGTTACTTGGAGAACTATACATTGGCTGAAGCGCAAAAAGAATTAAGGCGAAATAAAACAATATGGCAACTTATAATTTATTAGAACAAATAATCATCAGTGTCGATATTAAAGTACCCATATATGTGCTTTATTTATGGAAAAGCTTTCTACTTTGTAAATCATCAAATATTATATTAAATAAACAAGAAAATTATGGCATAAGAGGAAACATACACGACAGAATGAAATCTTATTTAACTAATAGATGACAGTTTACGTGAATAACTCGAATCGACGCTAAGACTAAAAAGGAATATAACTACAAATCGGTTGTTAGATCGGTTACATTTGGAGTCCCACCGGGATGTGTTTTAGGACCACTGTTATTTTGGGTATACATTAATGACTTACCTATCCCATGTATCCCATATCCTATGGTTTTATTTGCTGATGACAGTACAGCTTTAATAAAGTATGGTCAATGCAATTATGAAATCGAAATAAATACATCATTGAATACTAAAGAAAAATTATATCAATGTAAATTTTTAAAAATCTGAAATATAGGATTTTAGCAATAAACAAAGAAAAAAAATGTTCTTAAATATAGCCTTTTTAGCGAATAAAATAGAGGAAGCAACAAACACAAAATTTTTAGGATTAACATACCAAATTGACATGGAAATTCCAAGCGGAATCGTTATGTAAACTAATCAAGGCTACTTATGTACTATACTAATTGCCGAATTCTGTAACAATGGAATCTTTATTAAATGCGTTATATGTTTCCGTGGATTCACATCTCAGATATGGCATAATTTTGTGGGGATATTGTAGTGAAAAGGAACGCTTCTTCAAATCCCAAACTAGATGCCTAAGAGCTATGTGCAAGCTAAAAACGATGCTGCAAGCCATATTTTTGAAAGACTTAAAATATTAGCATCATTGTACATATTTGAGAGACCAATGTTTTTAAAAAGTACTTAGCAACGTTTCCGAAATGTATATATTCACGCCTTGTTCCCATCGGGTTAGTCATAGACAATCTTCTTCCAATTGCTACGGTCCTGACATACGTCTTTCGCTTCTTCCACTTTCATCAATCTTCGTATGCATGCTCGTTGATTTAGAGTACTCTTGACCTGGCCTTTATTTCAGTTTCAGTAGAATATGTGTACGCAAAAGCAAGTCAATGCTAGTGTGCACTCTGCACGAGATTTATATTAAACTTCCAAATGAATTATATTAAAATTTATTAAAGAAAAGATTGCGCAATATATAGACTCGAAAATGTTATTGTAATGTTAATGAATTTCTGTTGGACCAATATTTCTGTTAATTTTATTTATCATTTGACTTCTCTTTTCTAATATTGACATTATAATATCAAACTATTAATTTCTTGACATGTTTAATATTAATGATTAAATAATGTGACAATCTTCTAGCCAACATTTAAACATCCGCACACTCCGTTGAATAGAGTAGTAGAATATAGCGAAGCGATGTATAATTTACATCTGTAACATACTTATGTTCCGCAAATAAATGATTATGATTATGCCCACGTTTATGCCCTAAGAACGGAGGCAGAGTCAGGACGGAGCCCAACACAATCAGACCCGTAAAAACCAATAGCTTATCTTATGGAAATAGACCAACTCCTTGCTCAATAGCCAGCTGGGTCAAGCCATAATCTAACATATGTAAATGCTAGTTTTTTTTATGATCGCACATCTCAATGCCAACCTCAACCTCGTGGTGTCAGATAACAAAAGAGTCTCTGACGACTGACTGCGGGCTGAATTTGACGTAAACAAATCCCACGGTCTAGTAACGCGCAGCAGCATCACTAGTGGGTACTGGTGCTGAGCTCAACAACCGGTACGCTCTTACCATTATGATGAGTATAGGCAAATCCTGTGAAGTATATTAGTATACACAAGAGATTATTGGAGCTTTTATAGCGTCTATTTTCGGCAGTGGAACTAAATAAGCTGATTATGATGTGACATTAAAAATAATTCGCTGAATACTTTCCTTCCAAAGCTTTGTAATCTTCCAAATTGTACTAGTTTTAGAATTTAATTTTCCGAAAGGAATGACTAAGTTTATATATTTGTAGCGGCGTCGTACAAACTATTCAATTTAGTAACATCAGACGGTGGCAACAAAGAGAATAGAATTGTGGTACGATTTAAAAGCGCAAGCGTTTTACGAGTTGACTACACAGGAGCGTTATCCACTATGCCACTAAACATTTCCCTATTCATAAATCATAAATTCTCATATCACGTAAGAAGTTTTTTTTCTAAAAACTTATCTCGTTTAAAACTATTACATATCTTAGCGTACAACATATGCACGATCGTTTTCTAAAGAATCTATCACCACGTTTCTTGCCGTAAGAGGTTAAGCAGAGTGTGAGTATTTTATGCTCACAGAGCTCACTCCGGCTCTTCTCTGCGAAAGTTTTCCATCTCGAGCCGCAGTAGATTTTGTCGTTCTTCACCTCCGACCACGTGGTAAATACAAATACAGCACCCAAAATTGCTATTAACAATTTTAGAAGTGCCGGCACAGAAAATCGATCCCTTACCTCTAGGTTACCATGGCTCTTGAGCGCCCTGAGCTACCAAGTCTCTATTACAAGGCTATTGTAAATACCAAGGATAACCAAAGACCATCTTTTTTTTTTTTTAGAAAATTTGATACCTAATTGTTACAACCTACCGCTTCCTGAGAACATATTATTGACCTAACTCTCGGTTACATGTAATAAATTGAGATATTCTTACAGCACGATGTAAATTCACGATGTCTCCACCTAGTATTCGAATTAATACTCTTTATTATACTGCTTTTCCTAAATGAGAAAATGATTCTAACATAAATGACATTGAGTTTTCTAATCGTTTCGTGTGACAAGGCTTGATTTTAGACAGGCCTGAATATGCTTCAAGACGTAGTCGTATACTTATATTAAAAGAAAATATGTTGTGAAACTAGTACAAGAAAAAGTTATCAAAGTTAGGTTCATTCGATGGTTATAATGAATGAAGTTCTGACCATGTACAAAATCGATCTGTTACAATATGAACAGACAAACAAACACACGAACAAACAAACCGTCACACGAATTACCAGCCAGAGTGAACAGACATCTAGGCAAGCGTGTACCATCCTGGGCCTCATCTTCGCTTTCCATCGGGGAAGATTGAGGTCAAACGCAAGCCTATTTTTTCATAAAAAAAGAATAAAATTACGCCCATTGATGTGTACATACTTACAGTTGAAAAATGACATACACTGATGGCAGTTTTTGTACATAACTCGAAATTGTAAATAATCGACAGGGCGTCGTTCAAAATTGGAGAATTTTTCGTTTTTTAAATTGGAGTGAAATTTTTACCTCGAAACCGTTCCACTTTTTTCGCGTACAAGCAATTACTTGAAACTAGGTCTAATACAGTGAAAATAAGGTTAGCCTGCTACATGCTCTAGAATATTCATTACTGTGTCCCAAAAAAAAAATTTGATACGAAAATAAAAACGTCGAACGCTTGTATTTTAGGCTGAAATTACAAAATAGCTGAAATACAAATTATGCTTTAGTCTAGAGGTTGTAGAAGATTACAACTCTCTACGAATAACTAAAACTGCTACTTCGTACGTGGTAGACCCAAGCGGAGGCTTTTGCTGCTGCTCCAATGTGCCGGCTCGACCGGGATGGTATCGCGGCCGCCTAGAATACCGGCGTGAAGTAGAGGCGTCTTGTGCTTCTGCGTTACATTCGCTGAGTGCGGTAACCGGAGGCCCACTCCCCCTCCCCATCCCCTTCCTCATCCTCCTTCCCGTCTGCCGGACACCCTTAAAGGTCGGCAACACAACAGCAGCCCCTCTGGCGTTGCAGATGTACGCGGGCGACGGTAATCACTTACCATCGGCTGAACCGCGTGCTCGTTAGCCGCCTTTGTAACAAAAAAAAAAAATTAAATAAATAAGTGGCAAGATATTATGGAGCGATTAGACTCGGAAACTGTATCGCAAATACGTTGTAAAAAACGCTGGTAGTGAATATTACCCAGTGTCGAGCAGTGTGCCTGTGTGGGTGATAGTTGTGGTGAAGAAGTTGGTGCTCTGCTCCTCTACGGGACTAGTTAATTGTTTTCATACGGAATTGTGCAAAGTAAATTTTTGTTTAGTTTTGTTTTTTAATATTTGTAATGATGGATTTCCTCAAAGCAAGGCCTGTTCCTGTCTCCTATCATAAGCCAGTACGCCATGCGTGAATATAATGCACTTATTTTATACGACCACTTTATTTTATATCCTCGAAATAAAATTTTCCTTATTTTTCTCAGACATGCAGGTTTTCTCACGATGTTTTCCTTCGCCGCGGTGCACGTGGTAAAATTGCTATTAATAATTTTTGGAGGGCCCGCATCGGGGATCGAACCCAGATCGCTTGCGCTCTATGATACTAAAGTGAGCGCCGTGACCACCAGGGTACCACGGCCCTATTATAGGTCAAATCAAATTACTTCCCTATGTAGGGAATAAAACCCAATTTATTCACGTACTATTAAAATTAAAGCGAACAGTGTGTCCTATAATCTACCACGACTCCATTGAACAAGAACGTTGCTATGAGATTTTCAAGGTCACATTTAGATGACTGAATGGAAAACCCACGGCAAGAATAGTGGTGGAAGATTCTTACGCCACTACCACATTAGCCATGTGGTGCTCTTTAACAATTTAGCTAATACACAACCAATTTTCCTGTACGTAACACGCTCCCGCCTATCGCTTACACCAATCCGACCCTAACCCGACTATGACAAAGGCGATTTCGGCTTGAAACACCACACGGGGGTATTTAGTAAAAGTCACGCTGTCAGTTTAACCCTTTTGTTCCCCGACCATTTGCTAATTGTTGCCGGTTTCGGCTTTATTGAAAAACTTCCGATCGTGTTAAACGTTGTTTAGGTAAATACTTCTATTGGTTTCCTCATAACTTTCTGATATTTTGTAATATGGCAATAGTTTAATGTAAACGATGTAGTAACAATACGGTTAATTTATTAAACTCATGTATGTTCTCTCAGACAGTGAGCAGGGTTTCCGATACTCCTGAGCAGTTGGTCCAGGGTAGGAGTACAAGCCGAATTTAATACAATATACACCGAGCGTAGCATTACAAAGGCTACGCTCGGTGTTTCTCTGCGCGACAGAGTCTGCGACGATGAGATCCGCAGCAGAACTAAGATAACCGACATAGACGCAAGGATTAGCAAGCTGAAGTGGCAATGACCCAGCCACATAGCTCACAGAACTGACAACCGGTAACCTTAAGAAAGGTTCTCGAGTAGCAGCCACAGGCAAACGCAGTGTGAGACGATCTACCACCACCTGCGCAGTGTGGCGGGAAGCCGATGGATGCAGATGGGTCGGGACCGAGCTTCGTGGCAATCTTTGGGTTGATAATGATGATGAGACATTACAAGTTTTCGGGTCTCTAACACAGCACCTGACCCATCCTCCGATATTGTCCCAAGTGCCTCTGTAGTGTGTGTGTTTACTCAAGCGTCACTATAATATATAGTCAATAACATCTGTTTCGGATTCGGATCATAGGTAATGGAAACCGTGCTGGAAGTCGGTAAGGACATACATCAATACGCACAATGAATTAAACTTCTTCAGATCTCTGATCGAAGAATGATTATTTTGGTTCCTTTCATTACCAGCAATCTATATTTAAAATACGCATAAAGGAAGACAGGAGACTTATAGTTACTGTTTTAAGACTCAATTGAAAAGTGTATTGTAAATTTCCACTGACTTTTTAATCTGCTTCCATTGTGTCATTATCTAAAAACTCAATGTTCGTTTCAATTTTGTTTCCTTCATTTTCATTTTCATTTCCTTCAAGATAATCTATGGTTACTGCTGTTACTGATTACTTATAAACGGTAGATAGATTCGACGTTAAACCTTTATGAATAAAAAAAAATTGATTTGAATTCAAAATTCAAACTCGACCACGTCATTACGAAGTATTCAATCCAATATAAACGTTGGATTGAATACTTCGTTCTTACTGTTGCTATCATTTTGTCTTTCTGATCAAGCTGACTTTCTAAAGTAGTCCAGCCGTGGGATAATTACGAGCTTACACTTTGTTTTTGTGTGTTTTGTTAAATAAATGTATTTTATTCTACTCCTCTTGTGTTAATAATAACAATTCTTTGTATGTACCAGGGTTTTCGTTCACGTCACGCTTTAAGGGGCTGAAACCTTATCCGATATGCCACAAGACATGTAATTTTAGTGAAATCTTATTTGGCATAGTAGATGAGGTCCCTCAACAGTCGGGCATGAAATTTGGCTTAGATGTAGATTATCCCATAGAGCTAATATTTGTGGTACACGGTAGAGCCTAGTGGCGTTATGCAGCTGCTTGAATGGGCCGGATAGACCGATGAAGCAGCGCGGGCGCGCAAAATACCGGCTTGAAGTAGATGCATCTTGTGCTTCTGCGTTTTGTTCGGTTGGTGAGGTAACCAGAGGTCCACACCCCCTTCCTAATTAAGTAGCAGCCTATAAGTGCCCACTGCTGGGCAAACGCCTCCTTCTCAAATATGAGTATGTCTGAGAAAAAATATTTTTTTATATTTTCTCAGACATGCAGGTTTCCTCACGATGTTTTCCTTCACCGCTGAGCACGCGGTAAATCCCCCTCCCCATACCCGTCCTCATCCGCATCTCCCGCTGAAACGTTTGCGGCCTTTCCCATAAAAAAAATTGCCATAAACGAAACCGTCTCTCGGATGTGAATGTAGCGGATGAGATCCCGGGAGTGGTTATCTAGCAGCTTATTTTCTCCCTTCCCAACCACCAAATGTCATTAAAGACAGGCAACACACCTGCTGGTGTTGCTGCTTTCTGGAGTTGTAGGTGAACATGGGCGACGGTAATCAGAAAGAAAGGAAGAAAGAAACACATTTATTTGACAATCACATAACAAAACACACAATAAAAAACAAAGAAATAAAAAAAAAAAAAACAATATGAAAAAGATTAATTTGTTGTGCGATGTCAAAAAGGTTCCCGTCTCAGTGATATCACAGCACTGTTCTTCAGTCGGGTCCTTCATTGACTTCACTTACCAACAGGTGATCCACTCCTTTTACACGAAACAAAAAAATTTCAATTTATTTACTAAGCGGCTCAAGCCTTAGGCAACCGCTAATACTTTATAAGTCGCGCTAAGCCCACATGGCCGGTTTTGTTTACAATACCATTGTACTGTTTAAATTTTCAATCAATTCCTTTTGAGTTAAATCCAATTCAATTCAATGTGAAGTTCTCGTTAACAATGGCTTGAAACTTATGTACAACATACTCGACAACCCCCAACTGGAGCAGCGTGTCGGACTTTCTCCTGGCTCCAAAACCCTCACAGATCTCTCGTATTTGAGAAGGATGCTTTTGACCAGCTGTGGGCACTTACAGATTGCTACTTTATTTTTTTTCATGTACGATTTTATCGACATTAAGACGACAACAGCATCGCCGCCTGGTGTCCCGGATATGCTCTAGTGAATTATTGAAATAACCAAAATGTCTAGACCAACTTTCACCTCATGTACCCCATGTTGGCTATACAAGATCGTGAGACCTATTTTTTTTAAATATGTTAGAAACATAAGCGATCTGCAATAGGGTCGTTCAAATTAAAAACAATTTATTCATAACGAGTTTTCTTTCTAGGTTACGATGATCTGTTGGCGGCCAACATGCATTAAAACTAAATCTATATTCAATACGCATATTTAAGACTGGCAACCTTGTTCAAGTTTTGGATAAAGAAGCTGCGTTTTGCCGGCGAAACATTTTTCATTCAATTCCAAGACAGACGTTAACAGAATTCCACTGCTTCAGTTAAACGTAAGCTCGTAGTGGTTGAATTCACTCTAAACGTATGCAACACCAACATAAGGAAACAATTTCGAACACGCTAACTAAATTTTCATTACACCGCATCCCCCGTCAATTGAGCGTAACGAAATGAAACGTCAAGAAATATTTTGTCAAGTCAAGTGAATTTCCCGCGTCTACTTTAAACTGAACCCCGGGCCCAGACGTGCTGCAACAAAAGTCAATTGTACAAAGGCTTTGTACAGTTCAGGGAACACTGGACGCTTGTTAAAAGAGCTCGCATTTGTCACCCGTCAAGTTGACAGGACGCCATCTTGTTACCCGCGCGTTCCGTTCAACAGGTCGGCTGATTGGATTTTAATGATTTATGTTTCTTTTCTGTTTTATTATTACGGAAGGTATAAACTATTTTTATCTTTTTTTTATTATTTAAAATAAAACGATTTAAATTTTGTGATCATAAAGGACCCTAGGAGGTATAATCTTCCCTTGTTTTATACAAAATTTATTTGCTTAAAACGAGACTCAAGATAATAGTAACATGTATTTACTGTGTTTACTTACGTATTTACATATAGATATATTTTTTTTTTAATACAAGACTCTTGAAAAGCCTTAATAAACCAGCCACGTTATATATCCAGGAAAGGTGAAAAATAGGTTACGGAATCCCGTTGAGTTATATCAAATTGAAATTAGTAATCTGTGCTAATCTATGGGTGAGAGGTATGATCGCTTTAGGTAAGGTTCTCTCTTCGAGAACCGCGATTATCTAATAACGATCAAACGATTAAAAAGTTTACGTTTCACATTCGAAAACGATCGGTCTCGTTGCGTTATCGAATATGGCCGACATTCTGTTCTTTTCTATGAGTGAAGAAGACAAAGTCAAAATGAGCTAGATAGTTTGGTCAATAGCTAATAGCCTAATGGGTTAGGGAGCGGACTGAGAAACATGATGTCGTATGTTGGAGTCCGCCATCCGACCGCTGTCCTGAACCACTCCACTCCAGATACAAGCTGTAATGCTTAGTTGAAGTGTTAACAGGGATATTAGAAACGTTTCTTAATAAATAGCATTGGTAAAGTACATTATATAATTTTTTTAATTAAACAAATACCCACCCGCGGTCGTGTACCCAATAGTAGAGTCTACAAAGGTCTAAAAATCATACTTACCACTTTTCACCATAGCATATTTGGGACAACGTGGTATTTTGGTGAGCATTCCGTTGTATCAGTATCCTCTACAAGGACACGAATCGCACATTAGTTTAGTTAAAACCCAGTATTGGGAGACCGTTCTCCCTGACCGCGCGGCTGTAATGGCTCACTACATCAGTATATTTAGTCCACAGCTGAACATAGACCTCTTCAAAAGCGTCAGTATAAGCCAGCACATGGTTTTTGGAAAGTATGCCCTATGTGGTTTTACTATTATTAAAAAAATATTAATTAGCGGCTTGTAAATGCCCACTGCTGAGCAAAGGCCTACCTCTCAAATATCTGAGAGGGTTTTTGGAGCAGCGAGGGGTCCGCCCTGCCGCTCCTGTACGCACTAGTTGATTAATGCAGGTTTCCTCACGATATTTTTCTTCACCGCCCCACACATTCTGTCATCTAGCGACATGCTAGAAGCCTCGGTTGTTTGCTACCAGGGTGCACCCCGCTGACCTAACGGATCAGTCGCTGGCGACCGACTAATGGCCGACACACCATCCGAATATCCCGTGTCCAAATCCCACAGACTAATGATGGGGAGCAGCATCTCTAGTGCATATGTCGAGTGCAGTTTGTCTGCGCTCACCAACCCACCTGTCGCGTGGTATGGGCAAACACGCGGAGAAATATATGTGGGCTATTAGAAAATAATAAAGATAGGAGAGGCCAACTGGTTCACCTGATGGTAAGTGATTACCGTCGCTCACGTACATCTCCAACACCAGAGGTGGTGCAGGTGCGTTGCCGGTCTTTAAAGATATTCGGGAGATGGAAGGGAGGATGAGGAGGGGGATGGGGAGGGGAGTAGACATCCGGATACCTCACTCACCTGGTATCCTGCGAGGTCGTGGTATTAACCCAGTCGAGCCGGCCCATTCGAGCAGCAACTGAAGCCGCCGCTTGACTCTACCAATTTAATAATTATTATGTTGATAAAATCGTCTCTAATAATATGCATAACAACGTACTTACTATATATCAAGTCTCTAACAATTTGCATAACAACATACTTGATATATTTTATCTTACTTTTAAAAAAAGCTGCCGCTTGGCTCTATCGCGTGGAAATCTAAACTAAATTGAAAAAAAGAAAAAAATATGTCTTTGTCTTACACTTACCCTTTAAGCAAATACGAATGGATACAATACAATTGCTATTTCAATATGTTTTTTCTTTTATCATTTAGTTGGCAGCTCATTTAGAATGTTGTGGGAATTTGTGTTACAGTGATAAATCGTGGAATAGACTGCAAAAAAAAAAACAACCCGAAATGGCTGTGCGTAAAAACTCTCAACGAAATTAAACTAATAAACCGTTCGCAGAGCTGACAGTTGACTGGAAAATGCGCATTATGTACCTTTTTTTTTATCGCCGCCGGACCTCAAAGTTGAGAATCGTCCAGTTGACTTTGGGCCCTTTTGATGTTGATTTGATACTGCTAATATGTTCACTTGCGACATGTAAAAGTAAACTAGCCTCCTGTAAGCGCCCACTGCTGAGCAAAGGCCTCCTTCTCAAATATCTGAGAGGGTTTTGGAGCCGGGAAAGGCACGCCACGCTGCTTCAGAGCGGGTCTGCGGGCTTCTCATGTCCTCGATATAATATTTTTGATCATTCCTCACGATGTTTTCCTTCACCGCCGAGCACGTGGTAAATACTGCACTTACACCCGCCGCCAGTAGGCTGCCACGGCCGTACTTGCTACATGTATCTTTAGATATATAGGTTGGATGCATTTACTGAAAACTTGGAATGTATCGGTGTTCGTAACTATTTAAAAACTGTCACATAATATTTCCTTAAGAAATAAATAAAAAAAAAACATTCTTTTTTCAAACAACTTTAATAGACTAATATATCCAAACGATACGCAAGCACCAGTCGTAGTGAATAATGGTTTACCGACGTCGGCGAGGACGTCGTTGGGGGGGGGGGGGGCTATGGTCAGCGGTGGACTTGTGATAGGCCTGAAATGATGATGATGATGATGACGTCGGCGAGAGTGGCGACATTGCAGGCATTCATTATCGCCGAGTCGGCAACATGAAAGTGACGATATATTCTGTCCTGGGTCGCATAGGCCTATGACCTATTATACTAAATAATATCGGCTCAAAGTGACAAAACCTAAAAAAAATATTCCGTATTTGCTCTTGTACCTATTTAATTGTTACCTGTTGTGTCAATTACAAACGTCCTGTATAATGCGAGATTGAATTCAATATGGCAATATCGCATTCAACCTGTATTTGACTAGCAAGTGAACCATAGTTAAAAATGTCTATCACAGAAATACGTACAATTACACGTATTATAATTTGTACGCGAAATCGGTGAAATTGTACTAGACGAACTGGGTTCTTGTATATTATATATTATATAGTTACGTTATCGTTCTATAACACTTTGTAACGTTACACGGCTTTGTGAAATCAGATGGCGAATAAAGCACTAACGTCGGCATTTGGGGATTATAACGCACGGTCTCTGACGTTTATATCATCGTCCGTCCGTCCGTCTGTCGACAAACAAAGGCCGTATTACCACGTCTGTCACTTTGAAACATAACCCGGAAACGGGCTTAATCCGTGTTTAACCCCGTCCCGATCTATATCAGTTATTGAACATGCTGAATCAGACGCCATTTTGATTGACTTAGTATCTGAACTGTGTTAAACTTATAGTTTCGAATCTTGTGAAATATTTTCTAAATTAATTATGTTTTTCTTATCTGCGGCGTGGTTAGCTGGTTTAATAATCTTCTACACATCTTTTCCGTGCGTTTATTCTGTTATTGAGAATCGAGAAACCACGATAGCCGAACGGTTAGGGGATCTGGCTTCGAAGACTCGAGTTTGATCCCCTATCATATCACATAAGGTGAAGGCTCGGCAACCTATCACGTTGAATAAGCCCTAGTGAAAAGTGTGTTGAAATGACTGAACTTTCTAGGTGTCTACTTTCAAATTTAAGAAAGTTTTGGCTTACAAATAATAAAATTAACTGAGTAAAGAAAACCGTCAGTCCGTTGGACTGTTGTTTATAACTATTTCAGATATTTACACGTAACTTGGACAGGCTTTAAATAGTAACTCTGGGAAATAACTTTTAATCCGATGTCAGGGCCAATGTATCATCACTTCTCACCTCCGAAGGTCAACCCCACATGCACAAGGTCCTACTGAATAACGGACGAGACTCTGGCGACCGTCTGATGATGGGAAATCTATCCCTGAAAAAGCACTCACTCGGCTAAGGTTTTTTTTTTATGGGAAAGGCGGCAAACGAGCAGTCGGTTCACCTGATGGCAAGTGATTACCGTCGCCCACATACATCTGCAACACCAGAGATGATGCAGGAGCGTCGCCGGCCTTTAAGGGTACTTGGGTGACGGGAGGGAGGATGAGGAGGGGGATGGGGAGGGCAAGTGGGCCTCCGGTTACCTCACTCACTGAACGAAACGCAGAAGCAGAAGATGCCTCTTCTTCACACCGGCATTCTGGGAGGTCGTGGTATTAAATCCGGTCGAGCCTGCCCATTCGTGCACCAGCTAAAGCCGCCGCTTGGCTCTAAAAGCTATGGTCGCGGTGGTTGTAACAGCGTTGGCGCTGTTTTTCAGTGAATCCAGACTTGAGTTTTCGGATCGAAAAAAAAAGTGTCTGTTTTTCAACTCAATTCGAGTAAATTTCCGATCGAACCCTGGTCACTCGCGTACTATAATGATAATAATAAATCTTTAATTTCTCTTATTATTTATTTTATTGTATTTTATGTATGTATGTACATACATTTTTAAGCGTAGTAGAGCCAAGCGGCGGATTTAGCTGCTGCTAGAATGGGCCGGCTCGTCCGGATTGATACCACGGCCTCGCAGGATACCGGCGTGAAGTAGAGGCATCTTGTGCCTCTGCGTTTCGTTCGGTGAGTGAGGTAACCGGAGGTCCACATCTCTTCCCTATTCCCCTCCTCTTCCCACCCATCTCCCAAATATCCTTAAAGACCGGCAACGCACCTGCAGCATCTATGGTGTTGCAGATGTATGTGAGCGACGGTGAGCACTTACCATCAGATGAACCGCTTGCTCATTTGCCGTCTTTTCCATAAAAAAAAAAACATATTTATATATATCACGTAATCAGACAAGTACATATCTAAATAACCCCACATAATCTATATTCACTGTCACTAGATACAAAGAAGCAAAGGTTACATTCTACATTAAGATAGCAATGGTTGGTGTGAGTCTGGTGTTTGTACTGGGCATTGCCTGTATTATGCATCCCCGGGACCTTGCCCTAGGTATACAATTACGTATAAACAGTACCTTTAAACTAATAATAAATATTCGTTATCATGTGAGGTACTACAATAACTTAAAGAGTAAAAATATAATAGAAATTCGTGAATATGCGCGTTTGTGTATGCATGTGCATTTGTAAGTGTGTGTGATTGTGAATAAAAAATTCCAGAGAGGTAAAAAAGTAAAGTCAAGTAGCCTGAAAGTGCCCACTGCCGGGCAATGGCCTCCTTCTCAAATATCTGTGAGGTATGGCGGGTTTCACATATCCTCGAAATAATATTTTTATTTTATTATTTCTCAGACACGCAGGTTTCCTCACGATGTTCTCCTTCACCGCCGAGCACGTGGTGAAGACAGCACTTGAAATTGCTATTTAACAATTTTCGTGGTGCCGGCACCGGGGATCGAACCCAGGTCACTTGCGCTCTGTTACTAAAGTGAGCGCCCAGACCACTAGGCTACCACGGCTCTTCGATGAGGCAATAGAATTAAAAATTTGATCTGCGTGTTTTTATTTTAACTCGTTTAAATTTAATGTAACGCCCGGACCACTCGACTGGAGAAGAATGTCCATGATACTTTGGGTGTTACTTAACGCGTGTAAAACTTAATCCAGATTCCTTTACTCAGAGGGTAAATACAACTGCAGTCTTAGAGGAATTTGTTTCGCCAATTCCAGATATATGAAAATCGACACGCGTGCTTAACTGACACAGGTGTTTATTGGAAGCCTGTCAAATATATTTTCTAACAGCTTGGGGTTCATATTTTCCTAACTTGCAACTTTTCAGTATGCTTTATTAAGAATGCATTTTCATTCATGAATAATTTAGGCATTTTTGGAGTCATTCTCATTCTCTTCTTTTTCTTTTTTATGATTCTTCGTAATGAGAAATTAATATCACCCGCTCCTTAATGAGGTTCCTTTAATGGAGAAGGAAATGAAAAAAAACCCAGCAAGATTCCTCTTTTTTGTAATTTTTTTTTTCCAATAAATGTTACAATACAAAGAACATACAATAAAATAAAAAAAAATTAAAATGTTCTTTCTTTTCGCGTGAACGTAATGAATGGGTCTTTGAAAATATCATGTTTCAATACATTGATAGTAAATTTTTACTAAAAAAATTGTTAGTTGCCATAAGATAGTAAAACGAAATACCTCTTTCAATTAAATTTTTCTATTATATAATAATCAGCATCTATGGTGTTGAAAAAACGGGGAAGGCAGAGACAATCTTCTTTCGTTTAGAGTACCCTTGACCTTCATATTCACTACGTGGTCGCCGGTCGCCTGAGGTATTCCACGACCTGATGTCACACTTAACCCGGCTACCATCAGCTTTCTAATTCTTAATCTTCCCTCCAATCTCACGCAGAACTATCTCACAGTATCTTGAGGTCGTGCAGTGGTATGCACGGAGGACCCCAAGTAGGCATCTTCTCTATTAGAATTAGGATGTTTTTTTTTTATTTCATTGGACAGATCATATATCCTCAACCTGCTTGGTATTAAAGTTCTTAAGCTTATTAGATTTGGTTTAAGAGACATTCGTACAAATATCATTCTTATGTAGAAGCAAAGTATCGTAGACTATAATATCGTATCTGACCCTTCTTCCAGTGATTTACGACAGAAAAGAGTCACGGATCAATCAATCAACAATTAGTATGTTGCATGAACATTAGCTTTCGTTGAGACTTGAAGTCATGTCTGAGCACTAAGCTGTTCAATATAATCTCAAGCAGAAGCTTGAAAAGGTAGTATATTAACAACACCTCCCCCTCCCACTCCACCTCCCTCACGTGAGCGTTACTGAAAGAGACATATCCGCCAATAAGTGGCAAGTTGATTTTCATATTTTCACCGTCGTGTTTCTGTATACTATGTGATAAGTGTGCACGCGATATTTAACTGTGTGCACATCAAGCGCGCTATCCAGCGTAATGCTATGCTATGCCATGACATAATATATTATTATCTCACTCAGATTTTACTTTAGTACGTCCACAGAATAGATGCTCGCTTTGCATTTTCATAATAGACGTGTGAATTAGCGGTAAAAAAAAGACATCTTAGAAATATCTAGATGACATGTAAAGGCCGCTTTCTCGCATAGTAAACGTGGTGAACTCTTCTCAGCTTCGAAGAAAAGAAAGTTCCGAGTGAAACTTGCAATAGTCTGTCATTTACGCTTTGATAGGCTTTTTTTTCAATTTTAAGGCTTTGATAGTCTTGATGAATATATGAACAAATGCTACGCAAAGCACATTAAACTCTGCCTAGCCTAACTTTAGCTGTTATAAAATAAACTGAAGAAAATAATGAATCACCTTACCTCACCTAATTAGCCTGCCCACACCGTGTAGTAGGACAAAGGCTACTCCCATTGGGAAGATTTGGCTTAATCGCTACACTCAGCAAGGGAATTGTTGACCCCAGTACCACACACCACGTACCGTAACCGCTTGCTGCTCATCATCGGCCTGTTTATTTGGCCTTGGTATTTAGCCATTGTGATTTTCAAGGCTTCTCCTTAGCCTCTTACGATACCCACGGGATGAAAGGGGTGGTAGATTATTAATTGTATCTACTGGCTTTCCGTGGTTGGCTTTAAGTAAGGTGGCAAATGCCTTTTTTTTTTATGGAAAAGACGGCAAACGAGCAAGCGGTTCACCTGATGGTAAGCGATTACCGACGCCCACATACATCTGCAACACCATAGATGCTGCAGGTGCGTTGCCGGTCTTTAAGGATATTTGGGAGATGGGCTGGAAGAGGAGAGGAATAGGGAGGGGACGTGGGCCTCCGGTTACCTCACT
Organism: Bhutanitis thaidina; assembly: GCA_029286595.1. NCBI lineage: Eukaryota > Metazoa > Arthropoda > Insecta > Lepidoptera > Papilionidae > Bhutanitis > Bhutanitis thaidina. The sequence goes on along the minus strand of JAGSMS010000039.1, from coordinate 1,648,724 downwards.
CACCGAACGAAATGCAGAGGCACAAGATGCCTCTACTTCACGCCGGTATTCTGCGAGGCCGTGGTTTCAATCCGGTCGAGCCGGCCCATTCGAGCAGCAGCTAAAGCCGCCGCTTGGCTCTACCACGCTTAGACATTTTTCTAAACATTTATGAATAAATAAACAGACAGTAACTGTCTGTTCATTTATTCATAGCGTAGCGATAAAGTAATACGCGGTAGAGTCACACAGCTACTGCATAAATGCTTCAGCACGAAATGATCGATTCGAACGAAGAATGGCCAAACTCACAGAACACCAGAGTTAAAAAGATATACCGGATAACGAGATATTCGATGCCAGTCCCCATAGTGATGATATATCATGAGTGATATAATATTGAAGTCTATGGACTGGTGTCTTTGATGTATTAAAGATTTACTACCATCAAGTGTAGAGTGTGTTCGTTCAGAAAAAAATATCCAGTTCATAATTTTGACGCTTCAACCGTAAGATGTAAACTTAATAGCTTCAGCCTAGCACCGACTGGGACACGATCCGTTATATTCGCGGTACGGTTGGGTACGCGACACAGTCACGTGAAACGACTCTGGTCGTGTATAATTTTTTTACCTTTTTTTTTTTTTGACGTTCGTTATTTTTCATTTGTAATATGTTAAGTGAGGCTACGTCTAATTATGAGTAATACAAAGGGTGTAACATAGAGTTTGTTTTACCGAACATTTGAAGTGGAATAAAATTACAATTGAAAATTGTTTCGAGCCTTAACTGGAATTTTTTCTTTATCTACTTTAACATGCCTGCGTTGAATTATATCAAACATGGAACATGCGCCAAGAACACATTGAAAACCGTTCGTGAAGTCGTGAAATACTGAAGGTTTTAATATTGATACTCTGCGATTGACTTGGACTGTGAATAAAGAGGAAATAAAGAAATTTAATTTTCTTTTTTATTCTTTTATTTTTCGTCTTATTCTTTACTGTACACATTGTAACAAATTTATAATTTAAAAATATGTAAGAAAAATGTACAAAGGCTAAACCATACGCAGAGTTTTATTCTAAGGAAACCCTCGAGGAAAGTGAAAAATATTATCTTCAAGCAAGTATGCAATCTTTGGGGGAGGCCTATGTTCAGCAGTGGACTTCTGATAGGCTGAAATGATGATGATGATGATGAAGTATGCAGCCGCATTAATTAATAATACATTAACTAAATTGGCTCAGGAATGACCTTTCCGGCAATCTATGGAAGAGGCATATGTTCAGCGGTAGAGTTGTGATAGGCTGAAATGATGATGTAAAGTAAAGCACCAGCCTGTAAGTGCCTTGTACTGGGCAAAGGCCTTCCCTTCTCCAAAGAGTGTGAAGGGAAACATCGTGAGGAAACCCGGCATATCTGAGTAATAATAAAAAATATTATTTCGATGATATAAAAAGCCCGCCAACCCGCACTGGAGCAGCGCGGCGGGCCCGTCCCGGCTCCAAAAAACCCTCTGAGATATTTAAGAAGGAGGCCTTTGCCAAGCAGTGAGCACTTACGGACAGCTAGTTTTTGTATATATTTAAGTATAAAAACAGTAAATACATTATGGTGGTCATTCGTCTGGACGTTGCTCGAGACGTTGAGACAGGTGATGCTCTTTAACTTTTTTGATTTATCAACTCTACACTTAAATAAGCTGATAATGCTCTTTTACGCCGTACAGCCAAGCGGCGGCTTTTGCTGCTGCACGAATGGGCCGGCTCGACCGGATTGGTACCACCGCCTCGCAGAATACCGGCGTGAAGTAGAGGCACCTTGTGCTTCTGCGTTTCGTTCGGTGAGTGAGGTAACCTGAGGCCCACTCCCTCTCCCCATCGCCCTCCTCATTCTCCTTCTCAAATGTCCTTTAAAGGCCGGCTGCAGTACCTCTGTTGCAGATGTACATGGGCGTCCATCAGGTGAACCGCTTACTCGTTTGCCGCCTTTCCTATAAAAAAATTAAAGGCTGAAGAGTACGATTGGCGTTGACTTTCACTTATAGGCAATCCGACCCAACCTATCTACGTTTTTAGTGATGCAAATACTTAGCTTTGTATACCTACTGCCTACACTGTATCAAAACCCTATTCACGCCACAAAGCACCACACCGATATAGATCACATTGAAGCACTATATCAAAATTCAATAAAACCCATCCGTCTTACAGCGACAACAGCCTGGACGGATAGATTTACTTAAAGCGCGTACTTATCCCCAAGTCCCGAAGTGATTTATCCCGAAGGTCATTGAACGGGATCGAATTCAATGGCTGTGTTTACCTATGTCTGAGTTTAGGACCCTACGCGATGGACGTTTACACCGTGTCTTTATGTTAATGATGGATTATGATTATTGATTGTTTATTAGCAAAACTAGTTCAAAATCAAAATCATAATCTACGAAATAGTAACGTAAATTCCATTGTTTCGTTTTTACCTACCGCCGTTTCTCTGACGGAGAGAAAACAGGCCAAAGAATGTGAGTAGGTTTTTTTGGTTATTTTCACAAAACGGAACGTAAGTTAAAGTGAAGCAGCAGCCTGTCGGTGCCCACCGTCGGGCAAAACCTTCTCAAGTGTCTGAGCCGTGGTAGCCTAGTGGTTCAGGGCAATCACTTTAGTTTGGTAATGCTGTGATTAGAAACAGCTTGGGAGCGATCGAATCATTCCCTAATGACAAATGCTCTGTGTAAGTTTCAAAGCCCTTTTAAGGCAGGACGGACGGACTGACGGCTTAGGGCTCCGTGCGGAACCTTAAAACACTTGCACTATACCATCATCGTATATAATATACTTGAAGAATTACGTAATATTCAAGATTTCAACAGCTAATCTTCATGTTTGCGGAAGGAAGCCTCAAATATCCGATTGCAAAGCCCAGGGATTATTCGGGATTCAGATATTCCAGAACGAAACGGACGGGCGGATTTAAAAATGATTTTTATCAGGGGTTTACTCGGTATTTATTAAAGACTTTTTTTTTTACAGATCGGGAATGTAATAACAACGTTTTTTTTTTTGATGAATGTCCGTTGGGTGTCAGGTGTTAAATCTTATAATACCTTTTTCTCCAAATGCCAACATCACCAGCATGTGGTGCAACCGGCTCGCTAACAGACCCAATTAAGGAGGAGAATTCATTCGAATTAGACGAACCCATATCCCACGACCCACCCGCTCTGCGTGGTTAGTTTGGACGAACCTCCTTCTTGGAGAGACCTAGGTTCAGCAGTGTGCATAAATAATTTACGTAAATAAATATATATATGTATATATATGTGTATATACGTGTGTGTATTAAAATATTCAATCTATGTATAGATTTGAATAATTTTTTTTTCTCTTTCATACACTCTATTTCATCACCTACACCCACTTCATTTCATCTCTGCATCGTCCAAAGGTTGACTGGTGGAGAATGCTTCTGGCATTAAGTCCGCCTATATACATTCTCTTGTATATGAAATTTAATAAATAAATAAATAGAGTGAAGAGGATAATAATAATAATATTTGTTTATTTTCTCCCCACAAAAACAGTCTATACATTTTTATCTAATGAAAAATTAATATACATTTAAATATCGGTTTGTTCATAGTCTAGGATGTGTGAGGAGCTGGTGTCTGAGATAGGCATAAAAAGCCTGTATTACAGAGCACCAGGTCCCCACCCCACGGAAAAAACTAGAGCATTTAGTATTAGTGTGGTACTGGTATTTAAACTTAAGGTATAAAGAGCCAACTAATTTAAATATGTTAACCACTGTAATGATCTCTGTTTCTCCTAACACAATATATGCAATAATATTGTGTTAGGAGAAACAGAGATCATTACAGTGGTTCTAGTTATAACAAGATGGGAGAGATAAGATTAATGCTATAAAAATTAAAGATATAAGGACGCCTCAGTAAGAATGTAAATATGTTCTGTATATTTATGTTGTGCAGGATGGGTGTTGAATTGCTGAACGTCAGTGACAGAAGGTGAAAATTGACCACTAAAGTGCTACTTCACCGAGCACAGTTTAACACAGAAGGTGTTACCACATTCTCCATCTTCTGCATCAGATGAGACAAGCCGCTATTACTCGGTATAATCATAAAGAGGAAAAATCTCAAACGAACAATATACGACGTTCGAGACAGGGGATCTTATGCCCAAAGCCAAGTCTGCCGACCCCGGGGTTGCGAGCCAAGTCGTAAATCTGAAAGATAACACAAAATATACCCGTAACATTAAAAATGTAATGGAAAAAAAAATGTGTTCCACTTTTAGATTTAAACCATAATTTTAAACATCGACGTTACTCTTTCTTACGAGATTGAATCAATGTAAATATGGATCAGATCTTAGGCTGAACAGTCTCTGTCTCTGTTTCACATCACGAGCATTGTCATTACAAGCCGGTCACGAGGCAACTGTGCAGTTCTCAATCTTGTGGGGAGTGGTCCGACGCTGCGTTTGCGTGCACATCAGTCAATCAGCTCTGCTAGCTATGTGTCCACTTGAGCTTGACCGATCCTTACGGCAATGTGTAGAATCTTTCCTCCTTCGTTAGTTCTTCACAAGTCCACTGCTAATCGTCTGGGGTTTCCGTGCAGGGATCGCTGATATTCAAAACTCTGGGATTTTTTTTTAAGGAAAAGGCGGGAAACGAGCAAGCGGTTCACCCGATGGTAAGCGATTACCGACGCCCACATACATCAGCAACACCATAGATTCTGCAGGTGCGTTGCCGGTCTTTAAGGATATTTGGGAGATGGGAGAGAAGAGGAGGGGAATAGGGAGGGGAAGTGGGCCACCGGTTACCTCACTCACCGAACGAAACGCAGAAGCACAAGATGCCTCTACTTCTACTACGCCGGTATTCTGCGAGGCCGTGGTACCAACCCGGTCGAGCCGGCCCATTCGAGCAGCAGCAAAAGCCGCGCTTGGCTCTCCACTACCACGTTTAAAGAGAGGAGCTGCAGGTGCGATGCCAGCCTTTGAGGATGGGAATTTGGTGAATGGGCAAAGAGCGCCAGCAGCAGCACACAAACGCAAAGCACAAGATGCCTTAACGTTACCGGCGTTCCGCGAGGACTCCGGTCACCCGGACCCATCTCAGTACCAGCAAAAGTCACCGATTGGCTCTACCACGTACGTAGTTGGTTCTGCCATTGCCTTCCTAACTGAAGGTTGCGGATTCAAATCCAAATATTTGTACGTTTAATATAAATGTTTGTAACCGAATCATGAACGCCTATATTATGTATATATTATTATCTATCTACGTTATATAATTATAATGTATTTGTTATTTATATACCAAATGTAATATTGCCACCTAAAACAATCACATCTGTCATGACGTCACTTGGCTTGACCTTATATCTTTCACTTACGTCAGCTAATTATAACCAAACCACAAAATTGAAACGTAAAAATGAGAGAGATTAGGATTTGACATTGTGACCAATGGAACAAAAATGTATTACATTAAAATATTACATCATTTCTTTGTTATTTAAAAAAACAAAAATAACTTTTCTGATTAAATTAAATTTTTTGGTTACTGTCAATTACATTATTACTTAATATTAGTCTATTTTTATGTATATTTAATATTTAATTTATGACAATGTAGTGTCACGAATTGAGAGAGGGATGCTGAGCTGGTTTGGACATGTGGAGAGGATGAAAGAAAAAGATTTGTGAGGCGAGTGTAAATGGTAGAGTCGGGAGAGGAAGACCTACGCGAACATTTCACGATCGAATCGGAGACGTTCTGAAAAAAGGCCAGGTCGAGAGTACTCTAAACCAACCAGTACGCGTGCGAAGATTGATGAAAGTGTAAGAAGCGAAAGTCGTATGTCAGGACCTGTAGCGAGTGGAAGAAGATTGTCTCTGCCTACACCGTTGGGAACAAGGCATGAATATAACCGCTCGGCTGTCGTGGTCAACATACCCATAGCAACTATAGCAAATTAATTAAGGTAACACTTTATGGGCAAGGCCTACGTTTGTCAGAACAAAGCATTTTAATTTATACGCCATCGGCATTTCTCTTTCACCTGATATATAAATATTAATATAACCGGCCTTTAGTTGACTATATTTGCATAGCAAAGGAGATGTTGGGTTAATTCATTGACAGGTTTGAACAAATATTGGATAGTAATTTCGAAATCATTTGTACAATTGTGCTTGGACGTTTGTTAACTGGCTGCCATGTTTGTTTAGGCGACAGTGAGAAAATACGTTAGATAATTAATTTACAATTTATGCCAGTCTTGTAATTACTTTAATTGTTTGTTATTCATCATCATTCATCATTTCAGCCTATCAGTAGTCCACTGCTGAACATAGGCCTCCCCCAATGATTGCCAGGAAGCTCGGCCCTGAGCCACCTGCATCCATTGGCTTCCCGCAACACTGCGCAGGTCGTCACTCCATCCTGTGGGGGGTCGTCCTACACTGCGTTCGCCTGTACGCGGCTGCCACACAACCTTTTTTTTCCCCAGCGGTTGTCAGTGTTTCTTATTATATTAATTAAATAATACCGGGCGCTCACTTTGGTTTCATGGAGCGCGAGTGACCAGGATCACCGATAAAATTGTTAATAGCAATTGTTAGTGCTGTTTTTACCACGTACTCGGCGGTGAAGGAAAACATCGTGAGGAAATAATGAAGAAAACATTGTTTCAAGGATATGTGCAGCCCGCCGACCCGCACTGGAGCAGCGTGTCGTGCCTTTTCCAGCTCCAAAAACCCTCTCAGATATATAAGATGGAGGCCTTTGGCCAGCTGTAGGCATTGACAGGCTGCTACTTTAAATAATACCCGAGTGGCCAGGGTCGTTTTGAATTCTTTTATTTTATAGGAAAGGCGGCAAACAAGCAGTCGGTTCACCTGATGGTAATTGATTACTATCACCCACGTACATCTGCAACACCAGAGGTGCTGCAGGTGCGTTGCCGGCTCTAAAGGGTATTTGGGAGATGGGAGAGAGGATGAGGAGAGGGATGGGGAGGGGAAGCGGGCCTCCGGTCACCTCACTAACCGAACGAAACGCAGAAGCACAAGATGCCTCTACTTCACGCCGGTATTCAGCGAGGCCGCGGTACCAACCCGTGCCCGGCCCATTCGATCAGCAGCAAAAGCCGCCGCCTGGCTCTGCCGAAGTAAAGGCATATTATGCTTCTGCATTTCGTTCGATGAGTGAGGTAACCGGATGCCCACTCCCCCTCCCCCATCCTCATCCTCCCTTGAGCGCGTTGGCCGCCTTTCTCATAAAAAAAAAGCTCCGCACCTTGTTACACAGCTGGATGCACCACGGGCTGGTGAGATTGTGGTGAGTTAGTTGTCATTTGATGTTAGTGATAGTATAATTCCTCTTGCACCTAAATCAGGGAATTACAAGTGCCTTGTTACAATGTCATTTATAATTTGAAATTAATCTATTATTTAGAAAGAAAGAAAGTACTTTATTCATTGCCACAACTCAAGTAACACATAAGGGAAACTTAATTAACATTACAAAAAATAATAATAATAATATTTTGTTGAGTTGCAGCAACAAAACGCTGTCCGACTCAGCATAATGCTGTAGCAATGCTAAACCACAACTACAGCGCTGGTATTCTGTCGGAACCGTGCTTTTTTTTACGCGAGCATTTTTCATTTATAATAACAATATAATTCCGCATCAGCATAGAGTAATACACATCTAACCTCCAATGGACAACTGTAAACTGTACCTTAATTTCTTTAAATCTAAGTCTAAGTTTCCTTCGTATCCTACAACGAGGACTGACAAATTTTAACCACTATTAACCTAATTGCCATGTAGAAGAAGTGACCTATACCTAATTTTAAAACTAGCCTTAGATTGGTACCCACGAAGAGGTGGCAGGTTGTTCCGACACTTGGTAATTGGCTAAGTAACGAAAACTAGCTCGAAAAGCGGCAGTGACGTGTCCTGGAACAGTTAGCAAATATTTCGAGCCACGCGTATTATGATGGTTATATTCACTAGACCAAGTAAGCTTTTTATATAAATAATCTGGTGCATTGTTTTTTAATGGTTGGTCTTAAGATGAACATGGACAAGACGAAGTTCATGTCAAACGTCCATGTCACACCAATACCGGTTGTTGTTGGGAACAATAGGCTCGAAGTTGTAGACGAGTACGTATATACGTACGTACCTGGGACGAATTGTCCGATTAGGTAAGTCCAACTTCGACTCAGAGGTCAATCGACGAATCCAACTCGACTGGGCTGCGTTCGGGAAACTACGTCATATCTTCTCGTCGAGTATACCGCAAAGCCTCAAGACGAAAGTATACAACCAGTGCGTTTTGCCAGTGATGACATACGGATCCGAGACTTGGTTCTTCACTGCAGCCCGTATGAGGAAGCACAAAGTTGCTCAGCGCGCTATGGAAAGGGCTATGCTCGGTGTTTCTCTGCGTGATAGAGTCTGCAGCGATGATATCCGCAGCAGAACTAAGGTAACCGACATAGCCGTAAAGATCGGCAAGCTGAAGTGACAATGGGCCGGCCACATAGCTCGCAGAACTGACAACCGCTGGGGAAAAAAGGTTCTCGAGTGGCAGCCACGTACAGGCAAACGCAGTGTAGGACGACCCCCCACAAGATGGAGTGACGACCTGCGCAGTGTTGCGGGAAGTCGATGGATGCAGGTGGCTCAGGACCGAGCTTCGTGGCAATCTTTGGGTGAGGCCTATGTACAGCAGTGGACTTCTGATAGGCTGAAATGATGATGATGATGATGATGATGATGATGATGATGATGATGATGATGATGATGATGATGATGATGATGATGATGATGATGATGATGATGATGATGATGATGATGATGATGATGATGATGATGATGATGATGATGATGATGATGATGATGATGATGATTGTTTTTTATAACACCAAACAATAAGCAAGCGAATTTACGGATTTTATCTCGTTTAATTCTTCTTTTCATGTTCCTGTCGTGATTGAGGAACACGTCGTCTAACAATACGTTCCGATTTCATAATAAACTCGGTCTAGCTTAAGTTTTCAATTATTAATTTTGTTAGAAACATATAAACAACAATTAAACGCGATAAAATCCGTGAATAATAGTCTCATTTCAAATGTGTAGCGTTCGCGTAAATGTAAGAAATCATTTACATTTATAATAACAATATAATTCCGCATCAGCATAGAGTAATACACATCTAACCTCCAATGGACAACTGTAAACTGTACCTTAATTTCTTTAAATCTAAGTCTAAGTTTCCTTCGTATCCTACAACGAGGACTGACAAATTTTAACCACTATTAACCTAATTGCCATGTAGAAGAAGTGACCTATACCTAATTTTAAAACTAGCCTTAGATTGGTACCCACGAAGAGGTGGCAGGTTGTTCCGACACTTGGTAATTGGCTAAGTAACGAAAACTAGCTCGAAAAGCGGCAGTGACGTGTCCTGGAACAGTTAGCAAATATTTCGAGCCACGCGTATTATGATGGTTATATTCACTAGACCAAGTAAGCTTTTTATATAAATAATCTGGTGCATTGTTTTTTAATGGTTGGTCTTAAGATGAACATGGACATTTGACATGAACTTCATGTCAAACGTCCATGTCACACCAATACCGGTTGTTGTTGGGAACAATAGGCTCGAAGTTGTAGACGAGTACGTATATACGTACGTACCTGGGACGAATTGTCCGATTAGGTAAGTCCAACTTCGACTCAGAGGTCAATCGACGAATCCAACTCGACTGGGCTGCGTTCGGGAAACTACGTCATATCTTCTCGTCGAGTATACCGCAAAGCCTCAAGACGAAAGTATACAACCAGTGCGTTTTGCCAGTGATGACATACGGATCCGAGACTTGGTCCTTCACTGCAGCCCGTATGAGGAAGCACAAAGTTGCTCAGCGCGCTATGGAAAGGGCTATGCTCGGTGTTTCTCTGCGTGATAGAGTCTGCAGCGATGATATCCGCAGCAGAACTAAGGTAACCGACATAGCCGTAAAGATCGGCAAGCTGAAGTGACAATGGGCCGGCCACATAGCTCGCAGAACTGACAACCGTTGGGGAAAAAAGGTTCTCGAGTGGCAGCCACGTACAGGCAAACGCAGTGTAGGACGACCCCCCACAAGATGGAGTGACGACCTGCGCAGTGTTGCGGGAAGTCGATGGATGCAGGTGGCTCAGGACCGAGCTTCGTGGCAATCTTTGGGTGAGGCCTATGTACAGCAGTGGACTTCTGATAGGCTGAAATGATGATGATGATGATGATTGTTTTTAATAACACCAAACAATAAGCAAGCGAATTTACGGATTTTATCTCGTTTAATTCTTCTTTTCATGTTCCTGTCGTGATTGAGGAACACGTCGTCTAACAATACGTTCCGATTTCATAATTAACTCGGTCTAGCTTAAGTTTTCAATTATTAATTTTGTTAGAAACATATAAACAACAATTAAACGCGATAAAATCCGTGAATAATAGTCTCATTTCAAATGTGTAGCGTTCGCGTAAATGTAAGAAATCATTTACATTTATAATAAATATATTATATTTATTTTTTTTTATAGAAGAAGGGGGCAAACGAGCGTGCGGCTCACCTGATGGTAAGTGATCACCGACGCCCACGAACATCCACAACACCAGAGGAGCTACAGATGCGCTGCCGGCCTTTAAGGAAGGAATAAGCTCTTTTCTTGAAGGTCCCTAAGTCGTAACTGTTCGGAAATACTGCTGGTCGCCAGCTGATTCCACAAAATCGAAGTGCGTGACAGAAAACTTCGATTAAAACGCACTGTGGTGGAATGCCAACCATCTAGGTGGTATCGATGGAGCTTCGCATTCTGTCGCGATGTACGATGGTGAAACTCAGCAGCTGGGATAAACTTATATATTATAATGCGCAATTTAATAAATTTAGGTTATAAAAATTGTGATAACAACAATTTGTGATAATTTCATTATATCCCTGGTCTATTTCAGGAGCAATCAAGTTCAGAGTAAGAGCAATTTCTACAGATCCCCCGTCCTCGACATATTAATATATTTTGCAGAAAACCTGGCTTGTTAAAAAAAAAACGTCTTTATAAAAGTTTTTTTTTCAACATGCCTCTTAAATATTGTCTCCCTTTCTTGTATATATTCGATATAGACTTGTCTGTCTGTGTGACGGAAAGATTTATTAACCGATTTCAAAAAAGAGAAGGTTCTCGACTAGATTGTGTTTTTTTTTGTATGTATTTTACGCCGATTGCGTACCGTTTTTATTAATTATTTATTTATTGAATAATTTATAACTGTTTGGGGGAGGCCTGTGTTCAGCAGTGGACTTGTAGTAGGCTGAAATGATGCTGACGTTTACCTCGAGGAGGATCATCATTTCAGCCTATCAGAAGTCCACTGCTGAACATAGGCCTCCCCCAAAGACTGCCACGAAGCTCGGTCCTGAGCCACCTGCATCCATCGATATTCCGCAACACTGCGCAGGTCGCCACTCCATCTTGTGGGGGGGTCGTCCTACACTGCGTTTGCCTGTACGTGGCTGCCACTCGAGAACCTTTTTTCCCCAACGGTTTTCAGTTCTGCGAGCTATGTTTAAATTTGAAGAAAATATTCCACACCTAAGTGTGGGATAAACCGAGGTTTGAAATTGCACATTAGACAGAGTTAATCCAGCAGTCGGTCGTTTCTCTAAAACTTTGTTTTGATTCGCTTTGTTCGTTTGTTGTGTCGGTGACATGGAGCCAGACTTATCACGCAACGCAAATCTTTGATGGTCACACCGTCCGGGGACTGACATGTTTATGGTAACACTGCGATCTGTTAAAGGTAAATGAATCATTGTGGCATTTCCCTTGGCCATTTTACGACTACCGCGGGCCATTTCACCTCGGCAAGTAGTAAAAGTAAAGTAGCCGTTAATGTCCCACTGTTGGGCAAAGGTCTTGCAGCCCTACGCTGCGGTGTGTTCAGTACTATTTAATACACGATGTTTTCCTTCACCATTTTAAAATGCATCATTTAAAATTGCTGTTAACATATCCAGCGGCCCCACTATGATATTAAAGCGTGCCTACTGACCACTAAACTACCACGCCTCTATTGGAAGTGATTAAATTATATTTTCATACGAACTCATTTCGAGCTGTATAAGTTCAATGTACTGTGTATAGGAAATTTACGAGTAATACGGTGAAACTTCCATTTCTCACTCTCTGCTCACTACTCCAGGTAACGATCCGCATTTATAATATACATATAACAACGCAGACTTTACTGTCCGTACGTACAACCCAAAAAAAAAGTGTACTCTACTTACGTATTTTCGCGTATAAAATAATTATATCAAATTCTACCGACAGTGAACGCGCCCGAACCTTGTGTAAAGAAATTTATGAGTGTTCCCCTCCTCTTCACACCTGCACCACTAAATACACTTCGACCGGTTCGCCGTCTCCCTCTGAACGCGCATGCGCGCCAGCCGTCCCTTTGTTCGGCAGCCAGCTCTATGAACCAATTAGTTATATTCATTTAGGTTATTTTATAAACAAGTTAAACTGAATATAAGCAATAAGTTTAAGCACGCTCTGCGACAAATAACCGTGAATGTTAAAGAGCTATGTCTGGTTTTGTATCATATTCTTTAAAGTATTGAAATGAAAAGGTTCGTGTTAAAATTAGGATAATGTTCCGAAACTTCTTCCATTTATCGTTTAATCGAAAACCAATTATTTGTAACCATGCAGAATACTAATTCGCGTAGGGGCGTTGTAAGAAACGACATATGGGAGAAAAAAAGCTCTTGAAACTCTCAATTGCCACCGACAGATGGCGTCACGAATACCTAAAACAAGGTGCGCGACGTCTGGTTCTGCGATCGCCGATCCTTTTTCCTGGTGTGGCGATGTGATGGCGTTACACACCCTTCTAATATGAAAGGCCCTTGGTCCCTTAGTGGACTACTTACAGGATGTTTTAGGTTAGTGTTTAGGAGCAAGCTGGATCTTAATTACTCCCTATTACTACATCACGCTCTTTTATGTTGTCCTGGTACATTGCTTTCGCGTGCCGTAGCTTTTGGTACTCGATGGAAGTGTGTCGTCAGGTGTTCATCATCATCACCGCCAAGATCATCATCAACATCAGCAGCGGATCGCCGATCCGCTAGCCGAGCGTGGCGTTTCACCTCAAGTGTACCGTTCACAGGCACTTAAGGTAAGGTAAGGTCCGGAACATGTTATTGAGGCGGAAGTGTACGCTCAAATACAATATAATTGTCTCTACCTACATGTACAGTGACGTATGTAATAGTTTCCATATGGTCTCGGCTGGGATTCGAAATTCAAACCTGAGGCTCGGCGATGAAATTATACTGCTGCAAATGTACGCAAACTCAGCGACACTCCATCGTCTCTACATTCCCCTATCCGAGGTGGTGCTTATTAACGTAAAGACGAACAGGACACAACCAGACTCTATATTGACCAATATTGACTTCAGCTGGGATCCGAACACAGGACCTGTGAACAGCACGAAAGTATGTTCATAACTAAGCCGAACGGAAGGACGAACGGATATCCAATATATCGCATACACATCTGATCCCTCTAAAATAAAGTGACCCACCCGCACAAGGGTCTGAAAGGTATCCTCTGTATCATATGTCGTAGAGGCTGGCTTCACATTTCCTTATCGAAAACGCGCGAGTAATTTCGATGAAATTTTTAACAAATTTAGGTGTGAATTTATTCAATTGTAAATTTTAGCCGCGACTTTGTCCGCGTGGAATTAGTTTAATGCTATTCATTTCGGAATTCAACATAACCTATCGTAGCGTATCAGTGATATAAAGCCGAGCGTCGGCACTTGCTGACCCTCGAATGGGCCCACTGGACCGGGGTACCTGATCTCGTAGAACACCGGAAGTAGTGGCATCTTGTGCTTCTGCTTTACGTTCGATGAGTGAGGTCCTTAAAAACGGACAACGAAACTGGGGGCCTCTGGTTTAGCAGATGTACGTGGGTGACGCGACGATAAAACGCTTCCACCTATGCTCCCTTTCCTTTAATCTTTTAAACTATTTACTCCTGTGAATCGGCATGGTGTCTGGCAAAAGCAACCACATCCATAATTTTCCGCCTCCTTCCTCTTCCTTGATAGCTTCTTTCACCGTCATCAATTCAGCCTATCTCAAGTCCACTGCCGAACATAGGACTCCCCTAATTACTGTCGACACGGTCCAGGACCTGGCCACCTGAACATCGACTGCGCAGGTCGTCACTCGATCTTGTGAGGGTTCCTTCCACACTGCGTTTGCCTGTACGTGGCTGCCACTCGAGCACCTTTTTTCCCCAACGGTTGTCAGTTCTGCGAGCTATGCGGCCGGCCCATTGCCACTTCAGCTTGGTGATCGTAACGGCTATGTCGCTTACCCTACTTTACTTCGTCCTGCTGCGGATATCGTCGTTGCAGATTCCACCGAGCAACTGAGCTTCCTGCCTGCGAGCCGTGGTAGGTCAGGGCGCTCACTTCAATTAGAGCACGAGTGACCTGGGTTCGATGGTGCCGGTACCACTAACATTGTTAATAGCAATTTTTAGTGTATTTACCACGTCCTCAACGGTGAGGGAAAACATCGTAAGGAAATCTGAAATAATAAAAATATTATTTCGAGGATATGTGAAGCCCCCAACCCGCACTGGAGCACCGTGGCAGAGAAAGAGGCTTTACTTTATATACGGCCTGCTGCTTTTTACAGTCTGGCTAAAATTACTTCACAGGCCCAAAAAGATACAGCCTCCATCTTTCCTACAGATTCAGACACCTTAAACTTCTTAGGGGCCGATGTACCCTTCTTGTGACTTTGCATGGACTATTACTTTGACTAAGACTCAACGTGACAAACCCATGTCACAACCCTAGTCACAATTCGCACCAAAATCTGATCATTCTAGGCACCTATCTTGCCCATACTGTAGACATGCCAAGATTATCCTTTGGTATCCTCAAATGGTGGTATCCGATGCCAATAGTAGTGCTGTTTCGTTGCCAAGCGCCGCCTGATAAGCTTTCACTTCGTCCTGCATTACTTCTTACTTACAGCTCGTCAGAAGCCTGGACGTAAACCTCTCGGCGTGAGAGTCGACTAAAGGAGCTCCATTTCGAAAAATAATACCAGATCAAAATTAACACATGGTGATGATGATGATGATGATGACGTACAGCAGGGTCTAAGGTGCGAGGCAACTGGTACTGCGTTCGCTTTAAGAAGTAGAAGGTCTGTGCATAAAAAACTGTTTACAATCGGCGTAACATACGTACAAAAGAAATAGAATCGTATCGTTAACATTCTCTATTTTCGAAGTGGCAGTAAAACAGAAAGATAAAGCGATAACTTTAACCGTGCTAATATTTTCAGTGAACCAATGTTTATTATCTGTTAAAAGCATTAAAAAAAAATTACTTTTGTCTATAGTAAAGAGGTTAAATACTCCTTTGGCCAACATATCACTGGCATTACGCCGGTTCGCCGGCATAAAAGTTTATAAAAAAAAAAATAGAAAACGGAGGAAAAACTTTAACATGCCGCTTTTAAGCTTTATGCGGCGTTCTTTTTGAAATTCCGTATGCACGTTTGAAACCTGAAAATAGCAGATTATACTAAATGTACGGAGATAGCTAACCTGTACTATTCATATTGCCTTTTTTTTTTAGTTTTTAGCAAACGAGTCTTGTTTGTTAGGCGATTATTGTTGTTTTTTTTTAAAGCCAATGGGTCTTTGCATGCACCAACGAAAGCCTTCGTGCCCTTCGAAGGTTTGCTCACACCCACCACGCTGGGCAGGTGAACGGAACGCCGGCACCCTCACGCTAGAGATACTGCTCCACGTTACATTCTGTAAGCGGTGGAGCCATGCGGCGACTTTTGCTGCTGCTCGAATGGCACAGCCTCGCTGAATACCGACGTGATGTGGAAGCATTTTCTGCTTCTGCATTTCGTTCGGTGAGTGAGCGGAGAACCCCATGGGCACCTGATAGATAGATAGATAGATAAATAAACCGTTTATTTGGTCACTACAGCACACTTACAATTTATTTCCGTAATACACATTAAAGAGAGTAACTAATAAAAAGCTGCTTAGCAAAAGTAAATAGAAAGGTAAATTTCATCTCTATAGAAAATTAATGTGTGTTCTGCAGTGGCACAAAAAGACCATAGCTCAGTGTGCCAATGAGCAAATCACAGATTTTCAGCTATTGCCTAGAGTAAATGATGTAGCAAATTATAAAGTAAACAACTTCCAGGAGGTTACAGATGCGTTGTCGGCCCCTGAGAGCAGAGATGGAACGCCTATAAGCCCGTATCTATACTGGCTCTCTGTAACACTCAAAGCGGAACTGAAGTTTCGGTTAGCAGCAGGATGCACCTGCGATGAGATTACAGGAGTCCATGGGCTGCAATAGCCACTGAGTATCAGGTCTACTGTTAGCCAGCTTTCATCCTAATCCAATAAAAAGGTGCCTCAAGATCTTGGATTTCATATAAGAGGGTGCAAACCAGCGAGCGGCTGTGTAATTGAATACCGACCCCCACGCATTACCAGTGTATCAGCAGACAAATCGCAGGCATTTTGAGAAAGATATAGGCTCTTTTCTCTAAGTTTCCGATGTCCTGACAGTCCGGAAACACCGCTGGCGGTAGCTGTTGTATATTGCTAACCTCGATGTTGTCGGAACTTATTATTCTGTGAGGATGGATGGTGGCAGAACTTAGAGGCTGGGATTATTCCGAACAGTTCCACAAAACACTCATGGTACATACTATAAAACACGCACAGAGATTCAACGTCTCTTCGCAAGGCAATGAATCAAGTCGATCAGACAGAGTTTTTGTTTGCTGACGATTCAAGCCACCATGACATGTAAAGAACTGATGTCAAAATACAATTTAATGCTGTATTATTAAAAACAAAAACATTTAAAAAAAGAAGGAGCCTTTGGAAGGGGAATCGGAAACGGATTAAAAAAAAAGTGGTTTTTGACAAGTGAAATTTATGTTCCATTGGCCTATGTTTTTTGAAAAGAAACTTGATTATGAAACAAATAAAGAATAATGAAAGCTATTTCATTACCTTAAGCAATCGTTGCATTAATAAATTAAAAACAAAACGATCAGACGGTGCTGTCACAATTTAAACTTTATAATAAAAAAAAAACAACTCTATTCTCTATTCTTGTGAAAGTTCCTTTTGAAATTCGCGTCGTTTAAGAGGTCGGGGTCCCGCGAGATCGACATTAACCGATCGGTTTTCTATTAAATTGACAATTTTTATAGGAAAGTACGACGCAGGATTTTAAAATATAAACCTTATCTTTTGCACCCCGAGGGACGTTGATAGATACGAAGTTGAATTTGCTATTCAATATTTAAATGATTTTTTTTTTCTCAATGGCCAGTGTCGCCGGGGTACTCTCTCTCTCTCTCTGTAGCGGGCTGTTTTTTGACTTCTCCCTTCTTTACCAGATGGTAGACTCGTTCTCTGCGTAGGAGTCTGGGTAACTACCACCGTCTTACCCATCTCTGCTGCCAATCAGCGATGTAACTACGTTGTATTCCGGCACAATCCCTCAATCAGGTCTAAGGCACAATGCCTCACTCAGGTCTCAGTTTACCTTTCAAACCGTAACACAACATAGTTGCATTGCTATTTGACAGCAGAGATAGAGTCTTCCGCCTAATAAGCAACCAGTGGGTTGGAAGCCATGGTAGCCCATTGGTCAGGACGCCCGCT
The DNA here is from genome assembly GCA_029286595.1 of Bhutanitis thaidina. Lineage (NCBI taxonomy): Eukaryota > Metazoa > Arthropoda > Insecta > Lepidoptera > Papilionidae > Bhutanitis > Bhutanitis thaidina. Next base: position 1,630,874 of record JAGSMS010000039.1, on the reverse strand, counting down.
TAAGTTTCGTACAGTGCGAGTGACCAGGTTCCGATCCCCTGAGCCGGCAGGACTAAAAATGTTAATAAATATTTTAGTAGTGCTGTATTTACTACGTGCTCGGCGACTAAGGAAAAACATCGTGAGGAAACCTGCATGACATGCGAAGTCCGTTAACCCGCACTGGAGCAGCGTGACGGGCCCTCCCCGGCTCCAAAAACGCTCTCAGATATTTGAGAAGGATGCCTTTGCCCAGCTGTGGGCATTTACTTTGCTGTGGGGTATTCGAAAAAAAGTTCTGCAAACAATCGTTATATGGAAACCAGACATTCGTGCTTTAGTCTATAGGGATTACAAAAAAACATGGTACATCTTCAATTTTTTCATCTCGCATGGCTTTTAAAGCGAAAGCGTTCGAAGGAGTGCATGCATTATTATCGACTTTGGGAAGGTCATTTACCCAACTTGAATCGTGTCTAGAAATTGTATGCTGCATTCATGTATAATAAAAAAATAACATAATTAAGAGTACTTTATTCCTAACTGAACTGATTTTTTTAAAACATTTCATTTCGAATCGTCATCATCATCATCATCATCATTGTCAGCCAATCACTAGTTCACTTCCGAACAAAGATTGGCACAAATCTCGGTTTTGAGCCATCTGCAATCATCGACTTCCCACACGGTCATTTAGAATAATATGTTAATATATTTAGTGTCCTCAATTGGTCGGTCTGTGCCTCTCTCTCTCTCTCTCTCTCCTCTCTAATTACGAGGAAGTATCACAGGCGGTAGATTCCGTGTCTGCCTAGGAGTGATCTGAGTACACTCATAACCATTTCTCCTTCCAAACAACAGCGCAATTGCAGCTGAGTTCCGGCTTGGAAGGTTCAATATAATTACATAGATATAATCCTCCGGGTTTTGTGTTCATGGACTACAGTCGCCACTTACCATCAGGTGGACTGTTAGCTCGTTTCTCACTCGAATCCCATAGAAATAAACTATAAAGCTCGATTAACTTTTTTCCCTTGAGTTTCAGCTTCGTGCAGAACATAATTCTTTCTTGTTTGCTTATAATAATTTAAAACAAAAAAACTTTAATTAACACGTGTGTGAGAAGCGTGCACTTTTGGATTTTAAAAACTATTTCGTATTGTGCGATGCATATATCATCGCCATACCTGAGCCTTCGAGGATGGCGACATCTTTTGGTGAGCAGAAACATCTCTCACCTGCACAGCGTGTGATGTGCCGTTCTCTTCAGTTGAACCCTATGCGGACGATAAGGATAAAAGGTTAATACAATTTATGGTGGTAAAGGGGGGTAAACGAGCAAGGGGCTCTCCTGATGGGAAGTGATTTCCGTAACCCTCGTGGAGCTGCAGGCGCGAAGTTGGCATAGAATATAATATTTGGGAGATTGGAGAGATGAGTGGGAGGGGAAGGGGGGGGGTCTACGGTACCTCACTCAACAAAGGAAAGGCAGAAGCACTCTACTTCACGCTAGTATTCTGCGAGACCCCGGACGAGCCGACCCATTCGACCAACAGCATTAGCAGTCTGCAAACGCTAGCCTAGCCTAGTTTACTAGTACAGCTGGGCAAAGGCCACCTTGCCGTAGTAAATGCAGCACATGAAAAACTGCTATTAACCATTTCAGTGGTGCCGGCATCGGGGATCTAAACAATTCCACTCGCGTACTATGAAATTAAATCGGGCGCCCTGACCCTGATCTACTGTAGATCTATGGTCTAAGCGGTAAAATACCTGCCTGTAAGTCCCACTGCTGGGCAAAGGCCTCCTCAAAGGTTTAAGAAAACATCTGTGAAGGCTTAGGTGCGGGTTCGAGGGCTTCACATATCCTCGAAATAATATTTTTTATTATTTCCCAGACATGCAGGTTTCCTCGCGATATTTTCCATCACCGCCGAGCGCATGGTAAATACAACACTTAAAATTGATATTAACAATTTTGGCGATGCAAGCACCGGGGATCGAATCCAGGTCACTGGCGCTCTATGAAGCTGACCAGTAGGCTACCACGGCTCTGATGAGCGGTAACAACACAAGAATCGTCTCGAGCATATCGTTGAGATGACTATAGGATAAGGTTTTCATGGCATAAGCTTTATATCGAACGAGGAAAGCTATTTACCTTTCGCTAATCGAATACCATTGAGTTCTCGCGTACACTTGATTCACTAAAATATTTTTTTTTTTTATAAAAATGACGGCAAACGATCACGCGGTTCACCTGATGGTAAGTGATTATCGTCGCCCACATACATCTGCAACACCAGAGGAGAGAGGAGGAGCTGCAGGTGCGTTGCCGGTCTTCAAGGATATTGTATATATATTTGGGAGATGGTAGGGAAGAGGAAGGGAATAGGGAGGGGGAGTGGGCCTCCGGTTACCTCACTCACCGAACGAAACGCAGAAGCACAAGATGCCTCTACTTCACGTCGGTATTCTGCGAGGTACCGACCCGGTCGAGCCGGCCCATTCGAGCAGCAGCAAAAGCAGCCGCTTGGCTCTACCACGCTTAAACATTTCCAAACACAATTGACAACCGCCGATTGTCTTTGGTAGTCGCGAACGTAGCCGTAGTATATAACTCTTTTTCAGCTCTTATATTACATACGACAGCATGCAAAGTTTATCGGTACTGTAGAAACGAATAAAAGTCTAATTTTAATATAAAAAAAAAATATTTTAAGAGGAAGTTCTGTAGTCTATAACGGTCTTGCGGAATACGTAGCGCGTAGCAGCTCTACGTCGTAGCGTCGTGAACGATTGTCGTAGGTGCCGGCTACGCAGTGTAGAGCAGTACCGCTCTGCATGTACGACAAAATAACTTGCAAAGTACTTCGGAAGTACTTCGGAAAGTCAATTGACGCAAGGGAAGACGTCCATCTATGATGGTGAAGGAGCAGAATATGACTGACGAAGAAAGGAAGAGAGATATTTGTGATAAAAAAGAAAGATATATATATAAGGGTTGACTAGTAGAGAATGCTACTTGGCCTTAAGTCCGCTCATTGTAACCTTAAGCTTAAGGCTAACAATAAAGAATAAAGAATAAATAAATATTAATAATTTTTTTTGTGTTGTTCATAATTATTATGCGATTAAAATTCCTTTCTCTTGTTACAGATTGCTGCCACGCCAATGCAAAAGGGAACAAGGATTCAGGTGTTGCAAACATTTGAATTATCTTATAAAAAAACGTTTCAAACTGTGTTTTCCGGTAAACTCTTCGCGTTTTTGTTACGTAGTTACTATAATTAGAACAGCTTTCATGGTTGACATTTGAGTAAACTTTTTTATACGAACGAGATTTAAATAGACAACGCACCTTTTGCCGTACTGCCAAGACTTTTTATGTTTTTATAAAGAACGTAAGCAATATACTTGTAGACCGTAAACCCAATAATAATGTAGTTAGGGGTATAATGAGAAAACCTATATAACAATAATAATATATTGCATGTTCTCCCATACACCGTAAGGGGAAACATATTTATTTATTTATTTAAACTTTATTTGCACTTACAAAGGAGCAAAAGGCTGACTTAATGCCCTTCTTAGCATATTCTCCATCTGTCTACAATTAGGTTGAGCAGAGATGCAAAAATTTAAAAGGGTGCAGCGGAGATAATTTTAGTTATATATGACAGGGCTTTAGACATACATGTAAGTATAACTATGTACTGTATAGAACTCATTTCACATATATACCCATATACATATATATTAGAAATGTTGAATTTATTTTTCCAAACACCAGCCTTACCTACTTGTAGTACATAATGCTAGCTACTAATCTTGGTTCTGGGGATCGAATGTTGGCGGAACATCCATTCAAATTCGCTGAACACATCACCCAAAGACTAGTGATGGGGAGGTACTGGGGCTGTGCTCATTAACCCGCTTGCCCAGCGTTGTGAGTATGGGCAAACCTTCTAAGAAATGTATGAGCTTTTGGTGGTGCTTTCTTGAAGACAGCTACGTTGAGCAGTGGACTAAAACTGACTAATGTAGTTGGGTGGTCGAGAACTACAAATTTATTGTAACAGTTTAAGCTCCATGTTCACCAGAGCCTGTTAGAACCTACTTGGTAGGTGATATTAATGACAAGTGTTTAATTAGACATGAACTAACATTACAGACCCGTAATTATTATTCGTATCTCATACAAATACTACACCAGCCAGAATCGATTCCCTGACCCGCAGCAACGCAAACGCTTATTCACTGCTTCACGGAGGCGATTCGCTTGCAAATATTTCAAATGTGCGTACATAAAAAAAATCTGTCTGTTAGTAACGCCTCAACCATAAACATATTTTCAGCTCTCGCGAATCTCAATATACGAGTATTTTAATATTGACTCAGCAAATAATCATACATAAAACAAACCAACTCTATCCGTGCCCCACAACCCCGCTTTTGTTTGACGACGGTAAAAAAAAAAATATTTTAAGAGGAAGTTCTGTAGTCTATAACGGTCTTGCGGAATACGTAGCGCGTAGCAGCTCTACGTCGTAGCGTCGTGAACGATTGTCGTAGGTGCCGGCTACGCAGTGTGAAACAGTACCGCTCTGCATGTACGACAAAATAACTTGCAAAGTACTTCGGAAGTACTTCGGAAGTACTTCGGAAGTACTTCGGAAGTACTTCGGAAGTACTTCGGAAGTACTTCGGAAGTACTTCGGAAGTACTTCGGAAGTACTTCGGAAGTACTTCGGAAAGTCAATTGACGCATGGGAAGACGTCCATCTATGATGGTGAAGGAGCAGAATATGACTGACGAAGAAAGGAAGAGAGATATTTGTGATAAAAAGAAAGATATATATATAAGGGTTGACTAGTAGAGAATGCTACTTGGCCTTAAGTCCGCTCATTGTAACCTTAAGCTTAAGGCTAACAATAAAGAATAAAGAATAAAGAATAAAGAATAAAGAATAAATAATTAAGTATAAAGAATAAAGAATAAAGAATAAAGAATAAAGAATAAAGAATAAAGAATAAAGAATAAAGAATAAAGAATAAAGAATAAAGAATAAAGAATAAAGAATAAAGAATAAAGAATAAAGAATAAAGAATAAAGAATAAAGAATAAAGAATAAAGAATAAAGAATAAAGAATAAAGAATAAAGAATAAAGAATAAAGAATAAAGAATAAATAAATATTAATAAATTTTTTGTGTTGTTCATAATTATTATGCGATTAAAATTCCTTTCTCTTGTTACAGATTGCTGCCACGCCAATGCAAAAGGGAACAAGGATTCAGGTGTTGCAAACATTTGAATTATCTTATAAAAAAACGTTTCAAACTGTGTTTTCCGGTAAACTCTTCGCGTTTTTGTTACATAGTTACTATAATTAGAACAGCTTTCATGGTTGACATTTGAGTAAACTTTTTTATACGAACGAGATTTAAATAGACAACGCACCTTTTGCCGTACTGCCAAGACTTTTTATGTTTTTATAAAGAACGTAAGCAATATACTTGTAGACCGTAAACCCAATAATAATGTAGTTAGGGGTATAATGAGAAAACCTATATAACAATAATAATATATTGCATGTTCTCCCATACACCGTAAGGGGAAACATATTTATTTATTTATTTAAACTTTATTTGCACTTACAAAGGAGCAAAAGGCTGACTTAATGCCCTTCTTAGCATATTCTCCATCTGTCTACAATTAGGTTGAGCAGAGATGCAAAAATTTAAAAGGGTGCAGCGGAGATAATTTTAGTTATATATGACAGGGCTTTAGACATACATGTAAGTATAACTATGTACTGTATAGAACTCATTTCACATATATACCCATATACATATATATTAGAAATGTTGAATTTATTTTTCCAAACACCAGCCTTACCTACTTGTAGTACATAATGCTAGCTACTAATCTTGGTTCTGGGGATCGAATGTTGGCGGAACATCCATTCAAATTCGCTGAACACATCACCCAAAGACTAGTGATGGGGAGGTACTGGGGCTGTGCTCATTAACCCGCTTGCCCAGCGTGGTGAGCGTGGGCAAACCTTCTAAGAAATGTATGGGCTTTTGTTGGCGCTTTTTTGGAGGGGCCTACGTTCAGCAGTGGACTAAAACAGACGATGCAGTTGAGTGTTCGAGAATTACAAATTTATTTTAATGGCTTAACCTCCATGTTCACCAGAGCTTGTTAGAACCTATTTAGTTGATGATATTAATGGCAAGTGTTTAATTGGACATGAACAACCGGCGCCGCGCTCACCGACTCGATGGCCAAGCATGGCGAATATAGCCAAATAAGCCAAGAATTATACGCCGGTTTTGATTGGCTCTTCCTTGCAGTGGGTCTACTTCTTTTTATTGGATTAGGGTGTAAAACGAGTCGACAGTCTACCTGTTAATCTAAGTCCACTACTGCGGTCCTCGGACACCTGCATACAACATCTATGGAAGAAGGTTACAGTTGCGTTGTCACCCCTGAGGACTACTTATATGGAATGCCTCTCAGCCTAATTATATTGAATAGTAGTGGTCCCAGGTGACTCCTAGGCAGAGAACGACTCTACCACCTAGTGAAGCAGGGAAGGGTAAATGAAACAGACAGCTAAAGAGAGAGAGACAGAGAGAGTACTAAGACAGAATTTGTCCCAGTCTATAAAACTTTGTACTGTACTACATCTGTACTATCTTCCCGGGACCCTTCAAACCAGAGCAGAACAGTGGCTGCACTGCTGATTAGAAAGTAATAGAAAATTAAAAAATATGGTATCTATTCAGACGCTGGACAGAACAAGTAGAAATTCAGCAATTTCAATTTTTTTTTATGGAGGAATAAAAGGTGGTACTGTTGTAAATGAAAACCAAACCTTCTAAATAAAAAAAATTTAGAGCTAGCAAAAGGTGCAAGAGTTCTCTAAGGCCGGGTAGAGTCCGCCACGCTGCTCCAGCGCGGGTTGGCTGACTCCATATGTCCTGGAAATATTTATTTTACTATTTTATTCATTCTCATGCAGGTTTCCTTTTTTTTATGGGAAAGAGGGCAAACGAGCAAGCGGTTCACTTGATGGTAAATGACTACCGTCGCCCACGTACATCTGCAACACCAGAGGTGCTGCAGGTGCGTTACTTTAAGGATATGGGAGGAAGGATTAGGAGGGGAATGGGGAGAGGGAATGGGCCTCCGGTTACCTCACTCACCGAACTAAACGCAGGGGCACAAGATGCTTCACGCCGGTATATAGCGAGGCCGTGGTACCAACCCGGTCGAACCGGCCCACTCGAGCAGCAGCGAAATCCGCCGCTAGGCTCTACCGCGTACCACTACGTCACGATGTTATCCCTTATCGCCGAGCACGGGGCGAATTCAGCACCTTAAAATGCTATTAACGATTTCATTTCGCCGGCATCGGGGATGAAGCGAACGCTCCCACTCTCACCGCAAAGCTACCACAGATCTATTCATCAACGACTAACGCGTCGTTAACGACTTTCCGTTCAAATTTCGAATTAGGAACACTTAGCAGAACGTTAGAAAACATCGAGCCATTACTGTACCAGGAAGTTAGTTGATTTCTTTTCAACCAGCTATCACCCACCTCTAATTAGATTCCTTGTACTACCTTGTACTTGTCCACGCTTTAAAAGTGAATTTTAATCATAGCTTTAGAGCTTGTTAATTAAAATTTCAATTACTGATTTACTAACTTATGTAATGAAGAGAAACTGCGGTAAGAATCGAAACGTCTTACTCGGCCAGATACTCGGTGCAGAGTTACGTTGCTTCTTAATACTTTCATAGCACAAAGTGGTTTTCTAATGAGACCTTTACCGGACATAAGTGGCCAGATATAGTTTCTCTTAAGTTGTTTTTCATTCGGCCTAAGCTTTTTCAGCTCACCCTCCTTGAATGTCTTGAATTCATGATATAAATACTTTAAAATATAACTCCACCGAAGCAATGTTTACAATTACTAACTTACTGGTTAAGCAAATAAGAAAATATATAATCCCGCCTCTGACTGATATATATAATAAAATTATTAAAACAGGAATTTTCACAGAATCGTAGAAAGTCGCTACCATCGTGCCCATACCTAAGGCTGGCTCCAGAGATCCTCCAGAAAACTACCGCCCAATCTCACTTCTGGTCGTATTTTCCAAACTTTTTGAAAAATTTATTAAGAACCGACTTTTAAATATCTTGAAGCTCGAAACATATTATCAAATAGGCAATTCGGATTTAGACGTGGTAAATTTACTGAAGAAGCTTTATCGATTTTACTTACCAGAATAGTCTCCAACCTAGATGAAAACATCAGTTGTGTGGGGGTTTTCTTGGATCTTGCTAAAGCTTTCGACACTGTTTCAATTCCTATCCTGTTAAAAAACGCTCAAATCTAGTGGAATACGAGGTATTGCATTACAGTGGTTCAATAGCTATCTAACTGAACGGAAACAGTGTCTGACCGTAAATGGCATAATAAGTGATCCAAAAGTAGTACACTTTGGCGTTCCGCAGGGAAGCATACTAGGGCCCACTCTTTTTCTAGTCTACGTTAATAGCATACACAACTTTTCTATGAAAAACGTTAATAATTTTTCATGGCTCAGATTGGGAGGAAACATTATCACATGCGGAGCAGGGCATGAAGCATATTAATCACTGGCTTCAGAGAAACCTTTTGTCTCTTAACACACTAAAACCAAATTCATATGTTTTCATAAAACTCAAGCTTCCTACCCACCGATATCTTTTACTACTATCAAGCTTCATAGATGTGGGAATGGAATAACGGTTAACTGTAAATGTGAGGACATATGTCGTATAAACTCCATTAAATATTTGGGAGTTTTAGTTGACCAGAATCTTAGCTTCAATGATCACATAAACAGTTCATCCACCAAGACCGTAAAATTATAAATGTGATGAGGCAGCTTCGGAGTGTTGCTCGTTTAGACACGCTGAAATCTACCTACTTAACTCTGTGTCAATCACTCTTAAAGTACTGCATTTTATGTTGGAGTGGTGCTCCCAAAACAAGAATGTTAAAGTAAGAAAGAGCTCAGAGATCAGTCTTAAAGGCCATGTTAAATAAACCATTTTAACATCCTACATATAGTTTCTACAAAAAAAACGGTGTTCTCACAATACGTCTATTGTTTATCCTCCGAACATGTTTATCCGTTCACAGAACTATAATTTCGGGAGATGATTATCAAGAATTGATAAAACGGTCGTATTTTTAAGCTCCAACTATCAATCCGTAAACAAATAATTTTCTAAACGGTTCAGCTCTTTTATTTCATCGTTTTTATATTAAATTATATTAGTTTATATATTAAAGTCGTCAAAACTTGTGACATTAAATGCTGCTCAGTATATCATACGACTGCACTGAACATCTACTTCATTCTCTTATATGATCCTAAAAGGCAATACTCAAACTTAAGCCAAGTACTATTTATTTAGTTACTTATTATATGTATAGTTTGATTTATCCTATCTGGTTTATGTATTGTACAGATTACATATATATTTTTTTAATTTAAAGTTCTTACTGCTATTGTGATTCCTCGTAATATCGTTTCAACCATGGCGAGGCTCTAAAACTTAACGTTAATCGTATAGGTACCCACGATATAGATTATTATCTAGTATGGGTAACATAAGCAGACATGACTCCTACCACCAAAAAAAAAATGTAAAATAATAGAAATTAGCCAATTACAAATGGTATGGTTAGTTACAATCAAAACATAACGACTTCATCATTCTTCCTTATCAGTATGTTTAAGTCAGGGATTCCCAAAATGGATATAGACCCCAAAGGGTCGATATCGATTGCCCAGGGGTCGACATAAACGAAATCTGATTTTATTTATTTATTTATTCTTTCTTTATTGTTAGCCTTAAGCTTAAGGTTACAATGGACGGACTTAATACCATGTGGCATTCTCTATCAGTCAAACCTTGTTATGGTGAAAGCAATGGTATATGGGGAAGCAGGGTGATTTTGAGGGTAGACCAGGTCTAAAAATCAACCCCTATTATTTAAGACAAGTTCTTATTTGAAACTTTCAAAATACTCTATAAGTTGTGTTACGTGTACCAACTTGGTATAGGAATGACTAATATTTTAGTAGGAAGTATAAATGTTGTACTTTAGAAAAAAAATTACGTAATTTGTATTAATAATTATTAATTACACTTGATATTTACTGAATTTTATGTTTATATATTTTGTTAAACTTAGATAAGAAAATGATTTCAAGTTTACTCACTTAACTTATTAAATTGGTAAGTACTTTGTATCAATAGAAAAAAAAAGTACAGATAGGATTTTTAAAGTAATTTGTCTGTGGGGAATGTGGCTCTGAGGAATCAGTTCATTTGAAAAAGGGGTCTGTTGCACAAAATAGTCTGGGAATTCCTGGTAGAAGTCAACAAAACCTGACATATGAGTACCATGCATGAAAGATTTCTTTAATTGAATTGGTGGCCAACAAGTCATAGTCCAGCTGATGGTAAACGTCTACTGCAGTCCATGGAAACCTGCAAACAACCACATTCGAATGGGATTAGGATATGCAATGACACCCCTGAAGACTTGAATAGAATGCCTCCTAGCATGTAATTACTAGCTATTTATACCTTTCAAAACCTACCTTTTAGAATTGGAACAAGGCGTTTACATACATCATTACCGAATGTGCAATTTTGGCGTCTTAAGTATAAGTAGGTTTTGTCAAAATAAGCTGCCAGCGTTCCCAGTAATATAGCTAAGTTTGTTAATTAAAAGTCCAAGTTTAAAACATTTACGCTTCGTCTGTAAGAAGATTGTCTCTACCTACCCCGTTGGGAACAAGGCGTGAATATATACATACATCATTACCGAATGAGCAATTTTGGCGTCTTAAGTATAAGTAGGTTATGTCAAAATAAGCTGCCAACGTTGCCAGTAATATAGCTAAGTTTGTTAATTAAAAGTCCAAGTTTAAAACATTTACGCTTCGTCAGATTTAGCTGTACAACTTCGAACAACTATACGTACTGTAGCCACATCATGAATTTTCATATCACGTAAGAGCTTTTTTTTTCTATTCTACAAACCTATCTCGTTTAAAATTATTATATAATCTCAGCTTTCAACATATGCACGATCGTTTTCTAAATAATCTATCACCAAGTTTGTTCCCGTAAGGGGCTAAGCAGAGTGTGAGTATTTTACACGCGGTAGAGCCAAGGGGCGGGTTTTGCTGCTGCTCGAATGGGCCGGCTCGACCGGGTCGGTACCGCGGCCTCGCAGAATACCGGCGTGAAGTAGAGGCGTCTTGTGCTTCTGCGTTCCGTTCGGTGAGTGAGGTAAAATAATAATAATAATAATGTTTATTGTCAAATACATAACAACTAGGAATCTTTATTGTCAAGAAGACAAAATATCTGGACCTGGCTCACGAGGTAACCGACATGTGGGATGGTGTGCCGACCGAAATTATTCCGATCGTCGTCTCTGCGAATGGGCTAAACCCAGTCAGCCTCTCGGAACATCTGAGGCGGCTGGGACGCAGAAGGCGGTGCTACTCGATACCGCTCGCATTGTCCGCCGGTTTCTTTCCCTTTCTCCCTAACCCTCGGCCGTCTGGTCTCGCCTGCCGGGGGCTTCCATCTGGTTGGGTTTTAATTATCTATTTAATTTTATTATATATAATTTATAAAATATTATTTATATTATGGTATTTATTTGTATCTATATTTATTTATATATACAACACAACCAGAGGAGTAAATATAGAAATACCCCAAACAAAAAATATTTATTGTCATAATAATATGGACCACAAAGTATGAATTCCCTGACATCCGTGCTAGGTTAAGAACCTGTATCACAGAGGTCAGTGTCTTCTCCCAAGTTGATTAACAATAATAATTTCTTATAACCGCAGCTAAAATGGTCGAGCAAAGCTAAGCTTATTTGCGACAGCGCTGAACTAAGACGATGAGCTTGGTACCGTCTTAGTGTCCAAGCCAACGAAGCACACGCGTCAGGGCGCTCGCTTTCGTATCAGAAGAGCGCGAGCGACCTGGGTTCAATCCCCGGTGACGGCAATACTAAAATTGTTAGTAGCAATTTCGATGTGCTCGGCGGTGAGGTAAGACATCGTGAGGAAACCTGCGTGTGTGAGAGATAATAAAAAATATTATTTCGTCGATATATGAAGCCCGCCAACCCGCACTGGAGCAGCGTGGCGGCCCCGTTCCGGCTCCAAAACCCTCTCAGATATTTTAGGTATTGAAGTTCTATACCCAGCAGTGGGCACTTAGCGGCGCTACTTTCTGCAGTATTTCACACGACAGTTTCCTTCTTGGTCAGCCGTCACGAACGCTAACCAATAAGCCACTTACCATCACTCACCTGAGAAAAAAGCAGTGAAGAAGAATGTGACATACAACTAGGTTACACCTAATTACCAGGAGAAGATAGCCGACGAAGAACTTGTCGATTAATTTTCTAATGTCATAATGACCTTTATCGGCAGAACGCTTTCCTCCTTTTATACAGATTAGATAAAAAAAAAATGGTTCACGTGCCATTTTTATCTGAAGTATAAAGTTAATCGAGCGAATCACAAATATTTCACTTCATCTTCACTTGGACTTCAAAGTCGGGAGAGCATCTGACACGCTGCTCCGGGGCGGGTCGGCGGGCTTCACGTGTCCCTGAAATAATTTTTATTATTTATTATTTCTCCGACGTGCGGGTAAATTCAGAAATCAAAAATAGCTATTAACAATTTTAGTTCTCCATCAGCTCGCATGCGTACTATGAAATTAAAACGAGCACCCTGACTACTAGGCTACCACTAGTCTATAGGAGATTGTATTCACGCTCGTCAAGCGTGTAGGGGTCGGCAGGTATAACGTAATTTTCATCTGACATAACTCACGCAGACAAATGGACCCCCGAAAGCCAATTTTCGCCGCTCCTGGAGATACAAAGTAACGGACAGAAAGCCATTTGATTTTTGTTTTATACATATGTAAATGGTAGTATGTATGTCTGTGATTAGTAATTCGCGCCGACGGAGTACTGTGTAATATGTTAACTAAATGTGAACCTCTTATACATACGTAGAAAGCTTCCTCGTGAAATGTTCCAAATGTTGGAGGAGACCGCATTGATATCGATTAAGAAGTTTAGAACTCATAACCATAATACACAGACAGACGTGGATTGCGACCTGGATTCATACAACGAGTCATCATCATCATCATCGTCATCATTTCAGCCTATCAGAAGTCCACTGCTGAACATAGGCCTCCCCCAAAGATTGCCACGAAGCTCGCTCCTGAGCCACCTGCATCCATCGACTTCCCGCAACACTTGTGGGGGGTCGTCCTACACTGCGTTTGCCTGTACGCGGCTGCCACTCGAGAACCTTTTTCCCCAGCGGTTGTCAGTTCTGCGAGCTATGTGGCCGGCCCATTGCCACTTTAGCTTGCTGATCTTTACGGCTATGTCGGTTCCCTAGTTACCTTACCTTACCGGTACCTTAGTTCTGCTGCGGATATCATCGTTGCAGACTCTATCACGCAGAGAAACACCGAGCATAGCCAACAACGTGTATTTAAAGATTATAGACTTAACTAATAATTTCTTGTATTTACGCGAACATAATCCTCTCGAGTGTGTTAGATTTTAAGGTTAAATGAACTAACAAAAATATAAATATACTTGTTTTTGAATATTTGAACTTAAACGTAGAACTTACTATAACAGTAATTAAAAGTAATCGATTATCAAATTTAGGTAGGAAATAAGAAAGTACAGAATTAGTTTAAATAATACTTTATTTAATTATATTATTCTACCACCGTTTCGTAACGAGGTTCTTCTAACGGAGAAGAAACAGGCGAAAGAAACTCCGTAGGTACCCTCTCTTTTGAGAAAACTATTACACCTTAATTATTAACAATTCACTACCACTCCTTTATAACAACACCTCTTTATACAATTAATATGATTCATTAGGATTTAACATGAATATACAATATTTAGGTATAGTATCCTAATTATTATATAAAATTAATATACAGTTAGATTCTAGAAATTTGTACTGCTTGGAAAGATTTAAATTATTGTTTAATTATTATGAAGCTAGGTAACATCATTGTCTAAACTATATACCCGTAAATATTCAAAGGATTAAGAGATGAGATATCCTAGAGAGGCTTCACAAATGGACATCTATTGATAATTAACAATGTTACAATAATATCAGAAATAACACATTACCTTGTTGGTTGTTCACACCCCGATCGCTCAGAAACGACTCTCTCGCCCCTCACTGGGGAACCCATATTTAAAGTACCAAGTACCGACTTAGTAAAATAAAAATGCTAAATACAAAGTCTTAGTCAATACAATTACTTACAACTATGGTTGTTTCAAATATAATTTTACACAATAAATTGCTCCATTTATTTTAATACAATTTGTCAAACATAAACACCTTTCGTTAATCATATTCACTAATAAGTAAACCAAACAGTTTTGGCAAATCAAATCATTACTATTACTATATAATACCCTCTTTTACATTTTTTAATTATATCGAATGGGAATTATTGTTGTAACTGCTTTAATAACGTATGTACGTTGTATAGCCATTATACGTTTAAAGTATGATAATATCACATTTATTAATACAATAATTCATCATTTATACTAATATCACAAGTGCAGTATCGCTGCAGCATCTCGGCTGCAGCGATATTCTGAGTCGGCGGCCAATTTTTGTGGCTGCAGTTCAATACTGATATTATTATTGTTAACTAGGGTAACCGACATAGTCGCAAAGATCAACAAGCTGAATTGGCAATGGGCCGGCCACATATCTCGCAGAACCGACAACCGTTGGGGAAGAAAGGTTCTCGAGTGGCAGCCGCGTACAGGCAAACGTAGTGTGGGACGACCTCCAACAAGATGGAGTGACGACCTGCGCAGTGTTGCGGGAAGTTGATGGATGCACGTGGCTCAGGACCGAGCTTTGTGGCAATTAGGGGAGGCCTATGTTCAGCAGTGGACTTGTGATAGGCTGAAATGATGATGATGATGATTATGACGCGAACACTGCACATTTGAAATGACGTTTAATTTAGTTTTTTTTTTAATCCTGACGTTTCCTTCCGCGAATACGTATATAATAGTTTTATAGTTATCTAATTAAAGACGAATTCTAATTAAAAAGCATTGAAAGCTTTTAGCTTTTAAAACGGAATTGATTTGATCTGATTATCCTACACTTAGCGTGGCAACTGCGCTGTCACGTCCTCACTCTCTCGCACACACATCGGCCATCTCACTCTCGCTGCACCACTTTCAATCCGTTTTCATTATAATAAAGTTCACTAGACATCGACAACAATAATGCCATTCTGTCCATTTCGCTTATAAAGTATCTTTCATTATTTCTTATTTAAGTAAATAGAAACGACAAGCTTTAACGTCGATTACCCGAGAAATGTTAAGTTATTTTAACGACAAATAAAAAATCCGCAATGAATTAGAATGTTGACTAAAACCGAACCTTCCAATCTAATGACGGTGGTCTCTTTATATCTCAGGCAAACGTGAAAAATAGGTTGCTGAAGTCCATCTGTCTATCTCTGCTTACCCCTATAAAAGTAAAAAGTAAAGTAGCAGCCTGTGAGTGACTGGACGACAAGGGCCTCCTTCTCGAATACGAGTACTTGAGAGGGTTTTGGAGCCGGATAGGGCCCGCCGCGCCGCTCCAGCCCGGGTTGGCGAGCTTCAGATATACTCGAAATAATATTTTTATTTATTCTCCAATATGTAGGTTTCCTCGCGACGTTTTCCTTCACTGCCCAGCACGCGACGAATACAGCGCAAACAACCCAGGGCTTACTAGCCCTATCCTATAGTCCACTTTAGAAGACAAGTAGAGAATTTGTATTTCAGAATTAACAATGTGCTTAAATTTCTATCACTTGTCTAGACTCCTCTGCTCGGGAGACGTCCGGTTAGGTGCCACACCCTTGACCATTTCTGCCTTAAAACATCAGAGCACCAGCGATTGTGTTCCGGTTTGAAAGGTATAGAGGTCTGGTAGCTAGAGGGCTTTGAGGCATTTCCGCTACTCCTGAGGACTTAATAGTCCTGGAAGGGACAACGCATATCTGAGGTTCTTCGATTAAGGTCGTTTCCAGGTGTACAGTGGCCACTCACCATCAGGTGGGCTGTGGGTATATTACAATAACGTTTTTAGAAACGACTTGGAAGCGATCATCTCTTTTCCCAGGGGCTGTGATCATTCATAAAATGTTAATTTTACAAATTGTTTGTCCAATAATTGTTTTTAATCTATTGATCGGAAGATTGCGCACACAGATTCAGTTGTAGTAACGTTGCTCCACGAACGAGTTACTGACTCTATAGAATCTAGTAACTGGCATCAGAAGCTTGTGTTTACATTATGTACAGCACTAATCTCATTAAATTGATTTTATATTTATGTTCACACTTAGAATATATTGATAACATATATGTATAGATAAAGATATATCTTTAACAAGACGAATATTATTTCTATATCGGATATTTGTCCTCACAGTGAATTACATGAGGGCATTGGGAGTGCTATGGAAATAACTAAAATAAACTATTCTAGCTGTTTCTACTTCGGTCGGATTTCTTATTCTCCTTACTGCATGCTTAGTGCCGTCGTAGGCTAGTGGTCAGGATGCTCGCTTTAGTTTCATTAAACGCAAGCGACCTGTGTTCGATCCCGGGTGGCCAGCACCGCTAAAATTTTAAGTGCTGTATTTACCACGTGCTCGGCGGTGAAGGAAAACATAGTGAGGAAACCTGCATTTCTGGGAAATAATAAACAATATTATTTACAGGACATGTGAAGTCCGTCAGCCCGCACTGAAACCCTCTCAGTTATTTAGGAAGGAGGCCTTTGCCCAGCTGTGGGCACTTAAAGGTTGCTACTTTACTTTTTTTTTATATATATGACGCTGAGGTAAGTCTAATTTGGATACATGGGGACCCCATTGAACCTCTCCATAAGAGTTATTCAGAGAAACAACACTTAATGGTTCCTTCCATTTTTAACAATGGTACCAAAATGTTTAACATGTTCAATAGTATTAAAAAATAATTTACTGTCTGAAATTTAAAAAAAAAAGCTCTTACAGCTTCCATTCTCGGCCACAGTTGGAGAAGCATTCAGTGACATTGCAGTCAAAGCTGATACTTCAGTAAAGAACTCTTCAAATACTTCTGCAACCCGCTTGTCGGACGTTTTAATTATATTGTTAAAATTCAATCGTTAGACAGAGCTACGCGACTTGTTCTTTGCCTTTACATTATTAATAATATTCCAGATCATGTTTTCGCTTTAATTATTTGGCCATCGAACATACCCTTTTTAACTAAAATTTTGAATATGTTTTAAGATTTAATATCCCACTATGGTTATCCGGTGAATACCTACCGTTGTCCGTTCATTCAAAGTCTTGCGACTGTTCAAGGTGAATGTCTTGGAAATGAAAACGAAATTAAATCCATTTAATGTAAGATTAAATAATATTAAACGTTTGTTTTCTCAAAGTTTTTTTAATTAAAATACTTCTTAACTTCTCAACGAGATGTGTTGGAACGAAGTCAGCTTTTCTTGTATCTTGTTTTTTTTTTTTTTTTATGGAAGTAAGTAAGGTGGCCAGAGTGATCAGACCTTAATGTATTTATTTTCAATCTGTGCAATGGCTTAACGTCTGTAAAATAATCGATCTTTGCAACTCTAGTTTCAGTACCGACCTGTGTCCACGTTATTCCGGCTCGACCGGGTCGGTACCGCGGCCTCGCGGAATACCGGCGTGAAGTGGAGACATCTTGTGCTTCTGCGTTTCGTTCGGTGAGTGAGTTCACCGGAGGCCCACTCCCTCTCCCCTTCCTCCCCCTCGTCCTCCCTCCCATCTCCCTAACATCCTTAAAGACAAAATTTATTTATATTTATTTGTTGATCATATGTGATACTTGTATAGATGTTAACATTTTGTTTATGTCCTATATGATCTACCACTTGTTGGCATACAAATTTTACAATATGATATAATTTCAAGACATAGCTATATAAGGTATATTACATTACATTATTACATTGTTGATCAGATGTCAAAGTAAAATAAAATAATAATAATAATAACAAAATAAATAAATTTACATGTCTAATTTCATTTTCAGTTAAAAAAAATCTATTTAAATATCCAAAAAAAAAATTAGTTATTATATCTATGTAATTAGTCAAATTTTATCGCAAATAAATTCCTTTATTGTATAATAAACTTTTTAACCAATATTAATTTAAGATTTTTTTTTAAATCTTCTATTTTCTTGTTTTTGATATTGTTAGGTAAATGATTATAAATTATAGAAGCCATCCAATATACTGCGGCAGGGGCGGTTTTCCCGGTATATTGCCTATTTTATATTGCAATCATTCTGTAATCCTTTTATTATCTAAATAAATGTAGAAATATTAGAGTGAACAAAAGCTGCAATTTCACTAACATATATGCTAGGTAATGTCAAAATTTTATGTTCTTTAAAGTAAGGTTTGCAGCTGTCAGTGGATCGTAGTCCAAATATAGCCCTCATGCATTTTTTTTGGGTTTAAATAGGGATATTTTTTTCCGAACTGTTTCCCCAGAATATTATGCCGCACCTTAATATTGGTGCAACAAAAGCGTGGTAGGCAGTTAGTGCAGTTTTGACATGAGACACTTTTGATAGTCGTTTTAGAGCTAATATATAGCTATCTAGGCGTTTTTCTAATGTCTGAATATGTGTTTTCCACTTTGTGTGATTATCTAGTTCTATGCCCAAGAATTTTGTGACTGTCACCTCATTTATCGGTGATCCTTTGTAATTTTTATTTAATTTCAAATGACTCGTTCTACTTTCATGAAATTGCATGAAAGTAGTTTTTGGCATGTTAATTTGCAATTTATTGATGGCAAGCCAATTTATGATGTCAGAAAGTGTATTATTTATGTCATCTTGGTAAGCATTGTTGTCTTCACATTTAATTATTGTAGTACTGTCATCAGCAAAGAGCATCATCGGATGTTTTATATGTTTTGGCAGGTCATTTATATAAATTAAAAATAATATAGGTCCGAGGATGCTTCCTTGGGGTACACCAACAGTGTTTATTCTATATTTTGAAGAGTATAATTTATCCGTACTAGTTTTCTGGCATATACTCGTTGTTCGAGTGCATTGTTGCCTGTCTGATAGATACGAATCTAAAAGCTGCAAAGCTTTACCTCTTATACCATACATTTCAAGTTTATGTAGTAAGTGATTACGATTAACGAGATCGAAAGCTTTAGACATATCTGTGAACACTTCACAGATCGGTATCCGTTTAACTACATTAATTATGGCATTAGGATGAGCAATGAAATCTGTTACTTAATTATGAATAATTGTTTTGACAAATACTATATTAATATTATGATGACATTTCCCAATTCTGATATTTCATAATTCTTCAATAATTCGTTGTTTTTTTTTTTGTTAACGCAATAGATATCCAAACACAACGTACTATTTTAACTTATAATAATGACATAAAGTAAAAAAAAAATCTATAAAACAGTTGTAAATAAAAAAAAATGAACACAGAATTGAAAACACAATAATTGGTGCATCCAAAGAAAAAAGGGTCTCCATTCAGGTTGTGGTGCAGCATAACCTTGGGTAGGTCCATCCTTCCTCTTCATACCTAGCAGTTACTCAAGTACTGTACTCGGTACTTCATCGGACGCTTCAATAATAGGAAAAGTTTTACAGCTTACATTTTAAGCTATAACAATTTTATTTCTATGTCGTAAATAGTTGAGTGATGTTCTCGAGTATCGATAAAATACATTTCATTGAAAATTAAAAAAAAAACCACAAGCCGCCGTCTGCAATTCGTATTCGCGTTAGTGCACATCGGAAAAGTCGAGTGAAAATTGTTTTTCACTCGACTTTTCAGATGTGAGAGCACATCTTGTCTACTTCCTTGGGTTTCTGAGTATTGAATATACTGAGTATGAACTTTCACCATAAACGCATCAGCGGCTAAGCTATGTATAACTTAAACGTAACTTCGTTCTACGGAGATTTTGGCTCTATCTATGTGGAATAGATAGAGTCCAAAGTCACCGTTCCAGTTTCTCTTCTTCTTCGTTTTCTGTTCAAGAAAGAAGAGTTGGACAACCCTCCAGTGAGGCTTCATTTCTTAAAAATTGCTCATAATTACTGAGTTGTCATCATAATATCATATATAAATATATTCATGCATGAACATATTATATTCGTATATAATTAATGTATATATTTTGTATACATAGAGTATTATTATATTATACCATGCGTTAAATATTTATTTTGTTTTATGTATTCTGTAATCGCCTTCGATGTTCTGCCACTCCCAAAGGTCGACAGACAGACAATGCTTTCAGCATATATCGTACTCGTATATGGTTCAATAAAGAATAAATAAATAAACATAACAGACAGACAGAGGTGCTTTCGCATTTAATATATCAGCGTTCCGCGTCAGCTTCCCACAGACAGATCTGTAAAGTATTAACTATGGTATGAATATACTATGGTTCCTCGTATATAAACCTTTTACACCTTTCAAACAATCTATCTTTCAACGTTATACAGTAGGTTTTTTTTTAATATTATTGTGATTATGATTCTTAATAGAAGACAGATGCAGTTGTCTATGGTCTGCAGCACCAGTTATGCTTATTGGAATATAAAACGTCTTCGTCTTGAAAGTGATTATTATACGAGTTTTTTTTTCTTACTAATGTAGTATTTTGTATGCACAACTGTACTTACCACAGCTAACCAACATTCGCCGATCGGTGGGGTCACCGGACCCCTGCTCCACATTCTTATATACGGAGAACCAATTATATTTTAACGTATTGTTTTATCTTACATCGGTCTCTACCTAGATCACAAGTCATAAGACAGGCAATGGTACACGGACGCTTCTCACAATTGATCTGATCCACTCTAAATTAAAACAATTTTCGAACCAATCACCATATATATTCATATGAACTTTCACCATAAACGCATCAGCGGCTAAGCTATGTATAACTTAAACGTAACTTCGTTCTACGGAGATTTTGGCTCTATCTATGTGGAATAGATAGAGTCCAAAGTCACCGTTCCAGTTTCTCTTCTTCTTCGTTTTCTGTTCAAGAAAGAAGAGTTGGACAACCCTCCAGTGAGGCTTCATTTCTTAAAATTGCTCATAATTACTGAGTTGTCATCATAATATCATATATATATATATATATATATATATATTCATGCATGAACATATTATATTCGTATATAATTAATGTATATATTTTGTATACATAGAGTATTATTATATTATACCATGCGTTAAATATTTATTTTGTTTTATGTATTCTGTAATCGCCTTCGATGTTCTGCCACTCCCAAAGGTCGACAGACAGACAATGCTTTCAGCATATATCGTACTCGTATATGGTTCAATAAAGAATAAATAAATAAACATAACAGACAGACAGAGGTGCTTTCGCATTTAATATATCAGCGTTCCGCGTCAGCTTCCCACAGACAGATCTGTAAAGTATTAACTATGGTATGAATATACTATGGTTCCTCGTATATAAACCTTTTACACCTTTCAAACAATCTATCTTTCAACGTTATACAGTAGGTTTTTTTTTAATATTATTGTGATTATGATTCTTAATAGAAGACAGATGCAGTTGTCTATGGTCTGCAGCACCAGTTATGCTTATTGGAATATAAAACGTCTTCGTCTTGAAAGTGATTATTATACGAGTTTTTTTTTCTTTACTAATGTAGTATTTTGTATGCACAACTGTACTTACCACAGCTAACCAACATTCGCCGATCGGTGGGGTCACCGGACCCCTGCTCCACATTCTTATATACGGAGAACCAATTATATTTTAACGTATTGTTTTATCTTACATCGGTCTCTACCTAGATCACAAGTCATAAGACAGGCAATGGTACACGGGACGCTTCTCACAATTGATCTGATCCACTCTAAATTAAAAACAATTTTCGAACCAATCACCATATCCTCTTTTATATATAAGTGTAGCAGATCATTTACAATATCCACGCATACTTTACACTGTTTTTCTTTTCTCGGACCCGTTATCGGAGAAACACACTTGTCCCTTGCAGAAAAAAGGTATTAACTAGAATTTCGAATCACCGCCATATTTCCTTCGGAACTTATATGAAAACACTATGAATAAAAAATTCACCGCCCCCATTTATTCAGAACAAAATATGACAGCTGATAAAGTATTCAAAAACGTGCCTTTTTGCATGTGAAAATAAAGTAGAGTTTCACTTCTCTGCATCGCGGAACGGGCACTAATTAATTAATTAATGTGTTTATTCTTTATTGACCTTGAGCTTAAAGAAACAATGGGTGGACTTAATGCCAATTGGCACTCTCAGTACCAGTCAACCCTTGTCATGATGAAAGGTAGTTGGCAAGAAAAAGAATTAAAAGTACAGTACTTACAGCCCTCTAATTTTTGTACCTTAAACCCAGAGGTCTAGACATGTTATTCGTTCCACTTTTCATTAGAGCTGACATGACATAGCCAACGTGACAAGTGATGAACCTGTCGCGGTCTCAAGTGTCCAGGCCAACGACATTGGGTACAACCAATGTCGTTGGCCTGGACACTTGACGTTTCTAAAGACTCACGGGTCACGGGTTTCGTGATTCAGGGTTCAGGAGGCAGATGGCATTTTAATACGTGGTAGAGCTAAGCGGCGGCTTTAGCTGCTGCTCCTATGTGCCAGCTCGACCGCACACCAACTTCCACAAATATCCATGAACACCGGCAACGCGTCTGCAGCCTCCTCAGCTGTTGCAAACTAACGTGGCGCAGATACTATAGGGTCGGTAATCACATGCCATCAGGTCAGCCACTCGCTCGTTTATCACCTTTCTTCACTTCAGCCTATCACAAGTCCACTGCTGAACATAGGCCTCCCCCAAAGATTGCCACGAAGCTCGGTCCTGAGCCACCTGCATCCAATCGACTTCCCGCAACACTGCGCAGGTCGTCACTCCATCTTGTGGGGGGTCGTCCTACACTGCGTTTGCCTGTACGCCGCTGCCACTCGAGAACCTTTCTTCCCCAACGGTTGTCAGTTCTGCGAGCTATGTGGCCGGTCCATTGCCACTTCAGCTTGCTGATCCTCATAGCTATGTCTGTTACCCTAGTTCTGCTGCGGATATCATCGTTGCAGACTCTGTCTCGCAGAGAAACACCAAGTGTAGCTCTTTCCAGTGAAGGACCAAGTTTCGGTCCCATAAGTCATCACTGACAACATACACTGGTTGTGCACTTTGCTCTTTAAGTTTGTCCCTCTATCGACCTATTCTCTTTTTTTTTTCTTTTTTTAAATTGCACAATTTTCTAAAGATGCTTTTAACTCTACTGCACTGATATTAAAAAAAAAACAAATACGTATTTCTGTTATTAATAAAACGCTAACATTTGGTTTTTTTTCTTGTCTCTTTAAAAAAGTTTCTCTCCACACTAACCGCTCACCGTGTTAGCCATTCTGTTTGGTCGGTAGAAAGAGCGACTCTATTTTTTTTTTAGCCTCCATAGCTTTTATGTTTCCCACGATATCTCTTTGCAGCGGCTGTGACCCTTTCAGCTCGGTAGCAAGTTGTGCTGCAGGTTTTCGGTGCGCTTTGCGACAAACGTACACTTTGTCCGTTCGTTTAGTGGCGATTACTTGCGAGAAATCTTTCGGTCTACTTCTTAATTGCTCTACCACCATTGCTGTGTCGGTCGTTTAGTCTTTTTGTGCTGTTCGCCGGATCTGAAATGAAAATATTATAAACTGCTATTAATTTCGACTTGGTTTTGTTCAACGCGACAGAATTCGAAGTTCCATCGATACCACCTATATGGTTGGCATTCCACTACAGTGCGTTTCAAACGAAGTTTTCTGCCACGCACTTTGACTTTGTGGAATCAGCTGTCGCCAGGAGTATTTCCGAACAGTTACGACTTAGGGACCTTCAAGAAAAGAGCTTATTCCTTCCTTAAAGGCCGGCAGCTCATCTGTAGCTCCTCTGGTGTTGTGGATGTTCGTGGGCGTCGGTGATCACTTACCATCAGGTGAGCCGCACGCTCGTTTGCCCCCTTCTTCTATAAAAAAAAATATATTTTTTTTCTTCGGGGTAGTACTTTTTTTTATGAGCAAGGCGGCAAACGAGCAAGCGGTTCATCCAGATTGGTTCGGTAAGTGATGAAACCGTCGCCCACGTACATCTGCAACCCCAGAGATGCCGCAGACGCGTCGCCTGCCTTTCGTAGAAGGGAAGGAGGATGAGGAGTGGGATGTGGAGGGGGAGTGGGCTTCCGGTTTCATCACTCACCTAACGAAATGCACAATATGCCTCTACTTTATGCCGGTATTCTGCGAGGCCGGGGTATCTTGCCGGCCCATTCGAGCGGCAGCAAAAGCCGCCGCTTGGCTCTACCGCGTAAAAACCGTCGTGGTAGGTTCCGACCTCCTGACTCCCACCAATGTCTACCGCTTAACAGCAGTACAGCCTCTATAGCGATTTGGGATGGAAGGGTGGAAAACTAGTATTACAGACTATGGGATATTCAATCTTTGACCAGTCTATACAAGAGGTGATAAGAAAGAGTTATTTCGGCGACACCTGAAGCCATCTTTGTTTTATAATATTTACGGGTATCTATCTTTTACCTCTTCGGGAGATAGAAAGAAAGAAACACAACAAAACACAAAATAAAAAACATGAAAAAGATGACATTTGTTGTGCGATGTCAAAAAGGTTCCCGTCTCAGTGATATCAGTACTGTTTCTCATTAGGGTCCTTCATTAACTTCACGAACAACCGGACAAGAAGTATAAAAAAAACAAAAAAGCATTATTAGCAAAAAAACAAAAGATACACAGTTCTTAAATCATTGTAACCGTTGAGTAGAATACCCATCTCGAAAAAGAGAATTAAACAAAAATAGAGCCAAAACAAAAACAAGAAAAACTTCAGCGTGGGTTTCCATTAAAAACAAAATTAATTAAAAAAAAAAACATAGAACAAAAGTTAATAAAATAAGTTAAACATTTAATAGATTGATGAAATTGTACGAGATCATGATAAGTAAAAATATATATATATATATATATATATATATATATATATATATATATATATATATATATAAATATAAAAATATAGATAGAACGTGATCGGTGTAGAGCCTTATGGACAGGTTTTCCTCGGAATGTGATTTTCGTGCGTTTCTCTTGGTCCCGTCCGGGACATCCACGGGAACAAACCCTACTTCTTATATTTCTACGCCACTACCACAGCGGGAAATTGAGTATGAGCCAACATTGCAATTGAAACGTGTAAAATAAACATACATAGAGTTTTAAGTGGGAAAAGTATGATGATGTATGAAATTGTGTTAAAATATTCAAATTAACGAAAAACATATGAGCATCGATAAAAGTTTCGTAACGCAAAGCACATCACTACAAATGAAATGTGTAACTTTAGGGTAACGAATACGCTAATGAAATTTGTTAGGAATATGTATGAAACTAATCCATGGGGAGGCGATGGATAATTTCACAACAGTATCACATACAAACGGTTGTGCGGTTCACAGCGGTTCTGTGATATAATATTAGACATAACATCTGTGAGTTGAAACTATCGTTCGAGTATTTGTTTGTAAATGACGACGGTTTGTTGTAAGTTGTAACAGCCTGTAAGTGCCCACTGCTGGGCAAAGGCCTCCTTATCAAATAAAATTATCATAGAGGGTTTAGGAGCCGGGAAAGACCCGGCACGCCGCTCCAGTAGCCGTACGATAAATCTGTTTCCTTTGCTTCATTTTTATCCGTATAACAATAATGCGATTGGAAATGTCGAGAATATTCCTTTTACTTCCGGAGAAGTTTCAATTGGCTTGGAGAATCATAATCGATCTTATTAGAAATTATATCGCAAGACAGTAATTGACATTTATGCTGAGTTTGTTGCGGGTAGGCGGGCTTCACATATCCTCGAAATAATATTTTTATTATTTCTCATATATGCAGGTTTCCTCACGATGTTTTCCTTCACCGTTGAGCGCGTGGTAAATACAGCACTTAAAATGGTCATTAACAATTTTAGCGGTGCCGGCACCGGGGATCGAACCCAGGTCACTCACGCTCTATGACACTAAAGTGAGCGCCCTGTCCGCTAGGCTACCACGGCTACATGACGATGGTACATTTTTATTTAATCACTGTGTAAAGTTAAACGTTTAATATCATAAGGAGCGAATCTATTGGATCTTGTTATCCAATATACAGGGTTGAATACAAGTTCAGATTTTATTTCCGATAACCCCCGGGACCCCCCGGATCGTTTAACTATTGGTTACGGATCTGACCGCGTTAAATTTACAACACACATGGTCACGGGGGTCCGGAGTTGTAAGAAGTCCCGATGTTATAGTTAACTCGGGGTACCTTCAGCTTTTTAATTATTCATTTACGCAGATCTAAGCGGTATGAGCTAACGGTATCATGAGATCGTGCAGCGGTATGCTTGGATTTAGCTTTAATTGTATTTACCACTGAAGCCGGTGTCTACCAAGAAGGCTGGGCTTCTTCCCTTTTTGTTTTTTATTTAACAGCCCAGCGTGACGTCATCCTGGTCAAGAATCGGTGTTCTATTCCGAGGATCTGTGGTCTATCAAATCTGATGTAATGGTTTGGGCCGATCACAGAGATATGATCACAGACTGCATGAATTCCAAGGGCGTCGATGTTTCACATCAGCCATGTGTTCTCTGCATGTTCCCATCTGCCGTACTGGCTGTTCAAACAATTATTTTACTTCTAACGCCGTTAGACTGTGGCTAACCAGCTAATATACAAGCAGCAAAGCGCAAAGCCTCGTTCAAACGTTTGCTCTGGAATTCACTTTAGAGTTGATTAAGACATCACTTATTACTTTTCGTTGCTTAAAAGAGACTGTATGTATGTCTTTATAGATACTTTTAATAAATTTAGATGTATTTCTTTCTCTTTATTATGCCCCACATGAGAAATTTACTACTCAACCCGTGGTTGGACTTGTAGAGTATTGGCATTAAGTCCGCCATTTTGTACATTTTTTTATACATTCAAATAAATAATAAATACAAGAAACAGTAAACCCTACGTACTAGTATTATTCTCAATAAAAAAAAAACAAATGTCACAATGCAAAGTAACACTGTTGGGTTATAGTACGTGACCGAGCTTCGAAATGACTGGAGGGGGACTCGCCAAAAAGAAATGGCTATTTATGACCAAGCTATAACCTGGTACCGCGTCAGAATACCAGTCACAGTTGAACAGAACAGTTGTACATAACAGTATATTAAATAATATATCGGAGAATGTACTATTTGCCGGTACTGTCTATTGGACAAGGCTCTGACCCCAATCCGAATATTCCTAACCCAAAACCGACCGTTCAATATTGAGTAACAACATCTCTAGTGGAGAGGGCGGAGGGGGAGGGGGGGTCAGATTTCGTTTGCACTTAAAGTAATAAGTAAAGTAGCAGCATGTATTATTAAGACCAATTATTACACTGGACTTGATAAAAGACTACAAAAATTTGGAAAATCCAAAAGTGCACGTCTCATGACGCTCATTGAACTATTAAGAAAAAAAAACATATTGAGGTTCAAATATTTCGAGTCCTTCCCATTTCAGGTAATAATAATGTAATTATTATTAAATATTTAAAAAAACAAAAACCGGACGTCCACGGACAATAGATTCACTCTGTGGTGTAAGAAGACATATGCACGACTGAGAAATAATAAAAAAAGCAAATATTATATCCTTGAAGCCCAGCTGTGGGCATTTACAGGCTGCAGCTTCACTTAACTAGATAACTTCCCCATTTTACCGAAAGATGTCTCAGTGACTTTCTGTCCTGAATGTCACATACCGAAAGTACGCATCTAAATGTATTGAGAGGGTTTTAAAACAAGGACCCTTGCTCCAATATATTCAATTAGTAGAACTTTTGTTTACTACACTTGTATAGAGTTATTTTATCTTTTAAAAAAATTCACGTCGGTTTCGTCATGCTACTCCAATGGAAGTAAGCGGTCTTCATGAATTTACAACCGGACTCGGACCACTCGCGTTCTGTTACACTCTATCTCCCACTCGAGAGATAAATACTCATTTGCAAGTAAGCCTCTATCCGTCGTTTTACCAATTTCTATAACAGTCCGCGTGTACAAGGCGTACATAAAATACAAGGAGCTGATAGAAAATGGATTCCGCGGAGCTCGACGTGTTAACATTCCATTACCCGTCTCCGTCACAACCCTGTTTGCCTATGCTCTCATTTATCTCCCAACGACACACCCACGACATTGGCTATAAAAGTTACTTTACTTTTATAAAGTTTCGTATGTTTAATTTCACGCAGTCTCTAGTTCTATCCTTTTTTTTTTAATGGAAAACGGGGCAAACTCGGAAGGGGCTATGCTGATTTAACCCCTATGTAACTTCGAGATAATGCCAGCAAGCCGGTATACATTTCTTGGGAGGTTATTATAAACACGTGGTGGAGCCAGGCGGCTGCTTTTACTGCTGCTCGAATGGGCCGGCCCGATCGAGATGGCAACACGGCCTCGGAGAATACCGGCGATATTCGAGCTAGCGGTGAACCTGATGGTAAGTGATTACCGTCGCCCACGTACATCTGCAACAGCAGAGGTGCTGGAGGTGCGTTGCCGGCTTATGAGGGTAATTGAGAGATGAGAAGGAGGAGGGGGATTGGGAAGCGGGCCAACAGTTACCTCACTCACCGAACGAAACGCGGAAGCACAAGATGCCTCCACTTCGCGCCGGTATTCTACTAGGTGGTGGTATTAACCCGACCGAGACGGTCCATTCGAGCAGCAGATAAAGGCGCCGCTTGGCTCTACCATGTTAATGTGTGGGGGGAACCCCTTCTCTATATATCTATGTACACATTTTCTTTCCGCTCTAAATCTTCGCGGAGATAAAATTTATGTGGACCCGGGGCAGAGCTGTGCTCATTTGTTTAATCCAACGTGGCGCGGCATAGCCGAGCGGGCTATCCATTATTAACCTAATTTAAGCGAATGGGCTGAAAAGGTTTTAGCGAAACAAATCTCGTTACACCGTTGTTGAAGCTTTTTATTATAACGCACTCTCTTTTATTTATTTTATTTATTATTTAATAATCTATGTACACACAAGTAAATCGGAAATAAGAAGTATTTCCGAACAGTTACGACTTTAGGGACCTTCAAGAAAAGAGCTTATTCCTTCCTTAAAGGCCGGCAGCGCATCTGTAGCTCCTCTGGTGTTGTGGATGTTCGTGGGCGTCGGTGATCACTTACCATCAGGTGAGCCGCACGCTCGTTTGCCCTCTTATTCTATAAAATTGCTGTTCGGAAATACTGCTGGCGACAGCTGATTCCACAAAATCGAAGTGGATCTGATGCTCAAACCGCCCACACGGATATCTGCAACACCGGAGGAGCCGATGCCGGTTGCCGGTCTTTATGGGTATTTGGAGCAACAAAAGAGGATGAGTAGGGGAGATAGGCCTTCGGTTACCTCACTCACCGAACGAAACGCAAAAGCACAAGATAGAATAGTGAAGTACTTTTTTTGTACGCTGTAGAGCCAAGCAGTGGCTTTAACCTAAGCCTTATGGCATTCCAGAATTTTATTTTTGTCTGTGTGAAAAAATTTGACGAATGACGAAAGTTGACGCTCTGAGATTTTCAAGGCTTTTCCCTTAGGCAGTTTCATACGTCTCTAACAAGCTGGTTATATAAAATGTAACTACAATGATAATTTTAAATTCAAATTTAGAACATGCTGCCAACTATATAATGAGATGAAAGAAAAATGTGTCCTTTGATAAAAGAAACGAGAAATACGTGATAAATCTATTTCCTTTGCTTCATTTTTATCCGTATAACAATAATACGATTGGAAATATCGAGAATATTCCTTTTACTTCCGGAGAAGTTTCAATAGGTTTGGAGAATCATAATCGATCTTATTAGAAATTATATCCCAAGACAATAATTGACATTTATGCTGAGTTTGTTGCGGGTAGGCGGGCTTCACATATCCTCGAAATAATATCTTTATTATTTCTCTTAGATGCAGATTTCCTCACGATGTGTTCCTTCACCGCCGAGCGCGTGGTAAATACAACACTTAAAATTGCTATTAACTGTTTTAGTGGTGCCGGCACCGGGGACCGAACCCAGATCACGCGCGCTCTATGAAACTAATAAGAGCGTCTTGACCACACGGCTCTACCGCTAGTTTTGACAGTAGCTATAATAAAATAAACAATATCATGTAACATCCGGAGTCTTCCGAACAATTCTCGCGAGACAATTCCCTGTCTTTTATCATCGGGCAAGGAATTCCATAGCAGTAGAGGCTGAAATATTTGTGAGGATAAGGTCCCAGGTTGTTAAAGAAGATAATAACGTTGTGTGTTTAAATTTAGAATCACAAACCGTTCAATTAACTGAACAACCAATAAAACGCGATGCGGCATTAGAGAAAACTTTTTTTTTATTACATTTCACGTAGAAGAAACATAGTTGTAAACTGATAATCTCTTTTGTGCCAGTTAACCAACTTGAAGCATGAACAGCGCTCGAGGAAACAGCTCTAGTATGACAGCGGAGGAAGAATTCAGCAATTTAAGTTTACGCGACACATTCGCTTTTTAATGTTCGCGGAGGAACGCAATGTTCAAATTTGTACAATGTACGGATAGCAAAGAAAATTAGTAATTTGGATTTCATTAACTATATACTGCACAAAAACAAGCGGAAAACGCAGTGTAGGACGACCCCCCACAAGATGGAGTGACGACCTGCGCAGTGTTGCGGGAAGTCGATGGATGCAGGTGGCTCAGGACCGAGCTTAGTGGCAATCTTTGGGGGAGGCCTATGTTCAGCAGTGGACTTGTGATAGGCTGAAATGATGATGAAATTCTTCAGCATGCTATAGAAAGGGATGTGCTCTGATTCGTTTCGTGATAGAATGTCCGCAGCAGAACTACAACAACCGGCCTAGGTCATACAGCGCGCAGATCTGACAACTGTTGGGGATGGAAGGTTCTAGAGAGTGTCTGTGTGTCTGTACGAGGTCGCCACTTGACTCTCCACATGATGGAGTGGCGAGTGGAGAGTCTGCACGAATTATTGGTACAGGATCGTGCTTTGTGGCAATCTTCGGAGGGGGCCTACGTTCAGTAGTGGGCTTATGCCTCGCTGAAATGAATCAATGAAATCTTTTACTGTGATGTCTGTCTATCTAAATGTGCTAACCTTTGTCTTCGTGTGATTGTCGTAAAAAGTGACTTAGTGCGCAGCTTTCATCATGGTTCCAGACGAAAACCTCTGTCAGGTCTGAAGCTTGATGGATAAGCTAATCTGTTATTCTAATAATAGGTAATGTGAAGCTCGATAACCCGCACTAGAGCAAGGTGGCCCACCCCTGCAACTACAAAGCCCTCTGAGATATTCTACTTTACTTTTGTGAAGTTTTTTTGTTTTGTTACATCTGTGCTGTAACTTTTTTTTAATGTATATATTCACGCCTTGTTCCCAATGGGGTAGGCAGAGACAATCTTCCTCCACATGCTACGGTCATGACATACGTCTTTCGCTTCTTCCACTTTCGTCGATCTTCGCATGCGTGCTCGTTGGTTTCGAGTAGTCTCGACCTGGCCTTTTTTCAGAACGTCTCCGATTTGATCGTGAAATGTTCGCCTAGGTCTTCCTCTCCCGACTCTACCATTTACATTTTTTTTTTAAATATTCCTTATAATTCCAAAAATATAGGCTTTCATACGCCATAAGCCTTTAAAACTGTGAACCACTGCCTCACGATTATTCAGTGTAAATCTGTCGACGCCGTGATCAGGATTATTGGCCGCGAGCGACTTCTTCATCATCTTCATCAGCCTGAGATTCAGTCCCCTGCTGGACATAGGTCTTTCCATAAAAGCTTCAACAAGAGCCAGCTCGCCGTGCATAGAAGATTTGCCCATATTCACCACGCTGAGCGAGCTCGTTGCTGAGCACAGTGCCGGTAACCACCTCCGGGTTGTGCTACCCCCCCATTAGTAGTATTTTGGGGATTTTAGGTTCCGTCATTACGCCATCATACGGTCGCTGGTGGTCGTCAGAGCTAAGTATCTTTGCTAGCACCATCTGCTGGAGAGGAAACTGAAACAGTACATTATCCTTACGACGTTTTGTCATTCAAATCGTGTGTGTGCTTATTTAGGCTTTACATCGCGACAGAATTCGAAGTTCCATCGATACCACCTAGATGGTTGGCATTCCACCACATTGCGTTTTAGTCGAAGTTTTCTGCCACGCACTTCGACTTTGTGGAATCAGCTGTCGCCAGCAGTATTTCCGAACAGTTACGACTTAGGGACCTTCAAGAAAAGAGCTTATTCCTTCCTTAAAGGCCGGCAGCGCATCTGTAGCTCCTCTGGTGTTGTGGATGTTCGTGGGCGTCAGTGATCACTTACCATCAGGTGAACCGCACGCTCGTTTGCCCCCTTCTTCTATAAATAAAAAAAAATTTAGGCACGTAAGACGTTAAACTTCTTTAGCGTAACCAAACAAAAATAACTGAAAATTTCATCCCGTGTGCCGGTTACTCTTTGTTTGCGAAAAAAACACATTAAATACAATTGATAACGGTTTAATTAAATAAATTATCATTCAATACCATATATTATTTAAAATCACACACAACTACAATCCTATAGTTTATAATCATTTACCTAACAATATCAAAAACAAGAAAATAGAATATTTTAAAAAAAATCTTAAATTAATATTGGTTGAAAAATTTCATTACACAATACAGGAATTTATTTGCGATAAAATTTGACTAATTTCATAGATATAATAACTTATTTTTTTTTTTGGACATTTAAATTTTTTTTTAACTGTTTATGAAATTAGACATGTACATTTGTTTATATTGTTATTATTGTTATTATTTTATTTTACTTTGATAGTTGTTATAAATTTTGATTTTGACATCTGATCAACAATGTAATAATGTAATGTAATATACCTTATATATCTATGTCTTGAAATTATATCATATTGTAAAATTTGTATGCCAATAAGTGGTAGATCATATAGGACATAAACAAAATGTTAAAATCTATACAAGTATCACATATGATCAACAAATAAATATAAAGAAATACAGAGTTGCGGGAAGTCGATGGATGCAGGTGGCTCAGAACCGAGCTTCGTGGCAATCTTTGGGGGAGGCCTATGTTCAGCAGTGGACTTCTGATAGGCTGAAATGATGATGATGATGATGATGAAGATGAAATACAGAGACTAAATTTATGTATAAATATATTTTTCATCTCCTCTGATATAAAACACGTGTTGTAGATTCAGCTAATAGCGAAATGAGTTAGGGACAACGAAACGTGACGTCGTGAGTTCGAGCCCGCCATTCGTCTATTGTCGTGAACCACTCCAGATGCAAGCTGTTAGCTTAGTTGGAGAGTTAATAGGAATACTAGTAATGTTACTTAATAAATAGCATTCCTAGTATTCTTTGAGAATTTTTTTTTTACGAACAAATAGGCTTACGTTTCACTACAATCTTGCTTGATGGAAGGCGAAGATGAGACCTAGGATGGTACAAGTTTGCCTAGAACGTGTCTGTTCACTTTGGCCTTAAAGATGTCGATATTTGAATAACAACCTTGAATATAGTTATCAGTTCTCACGAAAACTTGAGAGACAATTACCAACCAACTTCATGATGTCGCTTTCAGGTGTCGATGTCGCTTTTAGGTGTCGGTGTGCGCGTGCATCGTAAAAAATTCACTCTCATAATTTTTCCAAACGCGTCAAAAGAAGTATAAATTCAATCAATTCTAAATTGTACAACAACATTTACATAGCTCCAATTCAGGTTAACGGTTTTAACGGAAATTGTGTTTTATTTAAATAACAGACAACTGAAAAAAAAAAATAGCTCGACATTAAATTAACGATCTCACTGGACTCGATTGCTATGTTTTTACATTTTCATTCCGCTTTCTCTGCGAACGGTACTTTCGCCCGAGCACCGAACGTCGTTTCGCATAAAAAGGGTTGAAATTCCAACTCATTTAGGCTTATTTGCTGAATTTCATGTTACACGGGGTGAGATATTTACAGAGGACGCGCTTCTAACGTTTCTTTGTTATTACATGCACATGAGTACCGAAAGGGTAAGCGGAGAACATGAATTTGTATTTGGAACGACTCTCCGCTTCTCACTTTTCAAACTCTCCGAGAGACAGAAGGCGACAAGTGGTGAGACATGTCGCCGTGTTTGTTTCCTAAATCTGTCACGACATATTCAACGCTTTTCGTTTAGTCGCTTCTTACGTCACTCGGGGGGAAGGGACGGGGTAGGCAGAAATGCTTACGCTGTCGCCACAAGCGAATAACATAACACAGGATACTATAACTCTTCTTTTACTGTTCAAGCTACACTCCTCTGGAACGCCCTGCCCGATAAGATAAAAGCAGCTCCTAGCAGGAAATCATTTAAGAGTCTAGTTCGTGATTACCTAATAGATCATTGACAATATTCGGCTTATCTATTTTCGATTTTTATTATATATTTATTTATGTATCTTTTCATATATTTGTGTATTTTATGTTATAAATATTTATTTAATTACATAGTGTGTTTATCTGTATTTGTTAACTTATTATTATTGAAGTCTACCTATAGTTTTTTGTTTTTTTTTCTTAGTTTTGTACCTGCCAACCACCTTTCACCATAACAAGGGTTGACTGGTAGAGAATGCCGCTTGGCATTAAGTCCGCTTATTGTAACCTTAAGCTTAAGGCTAACTGTAAAGAGTAAATAAAAATAAATAATCTAGAACCTTCCACTAAGATCCCGAAGGAACCAACAATACTAAGTGCCTAGAACGAGTTACACTTAATCCAGTATAATAAATATAAATAAAGAAACATGGCCGAGAAGTGAAAGCCTACGGGATCTTGTTAGACACGGAAAGCGTTCTCTATTTCACAGCGGGATGTGAATGTGTGTACAGTAATTTTATTTAACACCAGATTTAGTTGACGAAGCCGCGGCGTTCCGGCTGCGGTCCGGCCGCTCGCCAGGGGGTTCGATCCAAGATGGCGGCAAGAGGCAAGATCATTTGGAAATTTATTTGCAGCAATTCGAAATGATGAACGTGCGTGGAATAGGTTACCAAGTGCAAAACGTCGCGAAGATGTATGCATCGTAATATGAAGACATTAATTTCGTGAACGCGTTGAGTGGCAGAAATTCTTATAAACACATCCTTTACATTCATCCATATATATGCGGTTGTACATAAAAACAGAGCCGTGGTAGCCTAGTGGTCAGGTCGCTCACTTTAGTGTCATAGAGCGCGAGTGACCTGGGTTCGATCCCCGGCGCCGGCACCGCTAAAATTGTTAATAACAATTTTAAGTGCTGTATTTACCACGCGCTCAACGGTGAAGGAAAACATCCTGAGAAAACCTGCTTGTCTGAAAAATAATAAAAATTTTATTTCGAGGATATGTGAAGCCCGCCAACCCGCACTGGAGCAGCAAGGCAGACCCTTCCCGGCACCAAAACCATCTCAAATGAAGCGGAGGCTTTTGCTCAGCAGTGGGCATTTACAGACTGCTATTCTAACTTTAAACTTTTGGGTGACAGATACTCAAAGTTCCGTTCAGAGTTACCTATATCAATCGACTTCCCGCAAGACTTGTTTTTTTTTTTTATTGGAAAATAGGCTAACGTGGAAGCGGGTCACGTGATATCCCTCGCCGATTTCATCCATAATTTGCCTTCGGTCTTTGCTGTGTGTCCTCACTCCATATTTTTCATGGTCTTCCTTTTTTTTATGGGAAAGGCGGCAAACGAGCAAGCGGTTCACCTGATGGTAAGTGATTACCGTTGCCCACGTACATCCGCAACACCAGAGGTGCTACAGGTGCGTTGTGCTACAGAGGAGGGGATGGGAAGGGGGTCTAGGCCTCCGGTTACCTCGCTCACCGAACGAAACGCAGAAGCACAAGATGCCTCTACATCACGCCGGTATTCTGCGAAGTCGTGGTACCGATCCGGTCGAGCCGGCCCATTCGAGCAGCAGAAAAAGCCACCGCTTGGCTCTACCACGTTAAAAACCCTACTTTTCTTTTACAATCTATGGGGTTGTCAGTTGGTTGTTTCTTTTTCCCATCTTTCATCATTCGCTCGTTGTCGGTGTCCTGCCCATTTCCACATTTAAACCCAATATAGAAGAACAAGAATATAGTGATAATTGGGGCACAAGTGCACTGCAAACAGCAGCATACCGGAGGCTGTTCACGTGTAATCTTGTTACACTTATAAGAATAAAGAGAGAAAAACACTTTGTCTTATCTCCATCTTCTGGGGTCATACACCGCATTCGCTTTTAAGAGGTTGACTCACAGGGACCCCTTTTTATCCCATCTGTTTTACTAAGCGACAGTTGTACAAACACGGTGGCGCGGCTCGCCTCTCGCCACGTGCTTTCTCCCGAAGCAATAGAAGTGACGAAGTCTTCGTGAAATCAGCGATCTCTGCCTACCTTCACCGGATGATAGGCGTGGCTAATGATTATGTTATGTTAAATGTGAAGGCAGTGAAAAAAAAAATCTGAATCCAGCAATCAACAATTTCCGTTGCCGCATTTTAGTGCAAGGAGTAAAAGAGTTTTAAAAAAAAAAAAAAAAAAGAACCCGAAGCGGGGCAAAGTTAGCACGGGCATGCAATTCATGACTATCAAGGGGAAAGTATTAAAAAAGTTGGAAAACTTCCGCTTAATGAGGCTCGCTTAGTCTCCGATCTTAAATTTTCTGGAGCTGGGGGGGGGATAAATTCCGCTTGTACAAATCTAAGATTTAATTATGGTTGAGTTTAAAGCATAGAGCTACCACGAACACATTGAACGATAGTTAAGGGGAAGGAGGGTTATATTTTAAATGTCCATTCTAAAAAAAAAAAGACAGTCAAGCGCGAGCGGGAGTCGCACTGTGAGTATTCCGTTAAACAATTACAATATTAGCCTTGATAGCTTAGTGGTCGGAGCGCTCATGTTAGTTTCAAATAGTGCGAGTGACCTGGGTTCGTATCCCCCGGTGTCGGCATCACTAAAATTGTGTAAGCAATTTTAAATATTTGCCTTGTGCTCGGCGGTGAAGGAAAACGTCGTGAGGAAATTATTATTTCGAGGACATGTGAAGTCCGCCATCCTGCACAGTAGCAGTGCGGCGGTACTTTCCGGCTCCGAAACCCGCTTAGATATGTGATAAGCTGGCCTTTGCCCAGCCGGGGGCACTTACAGGCTGCTACTTTACTTTACTTTCAATAGTACCTGGCGATGTGTAAATTAGATTATGTTTAAGTTTTATAAATAAACCAACGTGGATGCATGCGAAGATTGATGAAAGTGAAAGAAGCTAAAGACGTAGCAAGTGGAAGAAGATTGTCTCTGCCTACCCCGTTGGGAACAAGGCGTTATTACATATAGATACAATTTAATTTATATTTTAATAATTACTCTTTAAGTTTTCTTCATAACTATGAGTTACAGTCGGTAAATTAAATCAAAGGCTTTATTTTTGTTTTTCGAAGCCATAAAGGTGCCTATCTGATCTGTTGGCACTACTTATTCTATAGTCTTCCCTATCCGTTGTAACGTACGGTCGGCGTGGGGAAGGGCGAGGGCAGTGTCAGAGACACGGGACTGACACAACGAGCGTGGTAGAGCCAAGCGGCGGCTTTTACTGCTGCTCGAACGGGCCGGCTCGACCGGGTCGGTACCGCGGCCTCGCAGTTTACCGGCGTGAAGTAGAGGCGTCTTGTGCTTCTGCGTTTCGTTCGGTGAGTGAGTTAACCGGAGGCCTACTCCCCCTCCCCATTCCCCTCCTCATTCTCCCTCCCATCTCCCTAATACCCTTAAAGGCCAGCAACGCACCTGCAGCACCTCTGGTGTTGGCGAACGTGGGCGACGGTAATCACTTACCATCAGTCGCTTGCTCGTTTACCGCCTTTCCGACCATGACAAGCCAACGACAGAAATCATACGTAAGTTTCATCCACAATGGACATCGAACTCGAGTATTCTGAATCAAAGCCGGATCTCCTAACCACTCGGCAATCAGGATTTACTAAAGCATATCTCTTGTATATAAACATATAAATCGACCAAATCAAAGGCGAACTTGACGAACTTAACGAACTTAACGTAACTTTCTACATATTTTAGAGAAGTTC
Organism: Bhutanitis thaidina; assembly: GCA_029286595.1. Taxonomy (NCBI): domain Eukaryota; kingdom Metazoa; phylum Arthropoda; class Insecta; order Lepidoptera; family Papilionidae; genus Bhutanitis; species Bhutanitis thaidina. Next base: position 1,592,326 of record JAGSMS010000039.1, on the reverse strand, counting down.
ACCTTGCCCTTACGTGATGGAATATTAAACTATGACCGAACAGAGACCCTTTGAAGATTAGCAGAACTCCGTAGAGACTTTCGCCTCGCTTTCGCCGTGGTGCATATGAATTAATAAGCAAGTCTCGTTATGGTTAGATACGTATAACATACTTGTCTATGGTTAGAGAACAACGCCGGCTTCGCGAGAACCGCTCCTTTTGTTAAATTTCAATCAAATCAAATCAAATCTTCACTCAACATAAGAAACATACATTTAACCAGTCCAAGGTCATTCTTTTTAAAATTTACCCTCCGTTTCCTAATAGAACAAAGAAATCCTCTGACGGAGAAGAAACCGGCGAAAGAAACTCCGTACTTCTTTGTAATAGCGAAGGAAAGATTTTTTCGTTGCAACAATTAATGCAAATAAACAATACAATAACATTTGGTGTTAAATAAACTATATTAAGATTAGTATTAAATTGTATATTGCTACAGCAGAGATTGACTTTAAACGTGGTAGAGCCAAGCGGCGGCTTTTGCTGCTGCTCGAATGGGCCGGCTCGACCGGATCGGTACCGAGGCCTCGCAGAATACCGGCGTGAAGTAGAGACGTCTTGTCCTTCTGCGTTTCCTTCGGTGAGTTAGGTAACCGGAGGCCCCACCCCCTTCTCATTCTCCCTTCCATCTCCTAATACCCTTAAAGACAACGCACCTGCAGCACCTCTGGCGTTGCAGATGTACGTGAGCGACGGTAATCACTTACCATCAGGCGAACCGTTTGCTCGTTTGCCGCCTTTCCCATAAAAAAAAGTAAAAGTAATTCATTTACATATACATAATTGCTCTGTGTCGGTCTGTCTTGTCGATGAGAATCAGCACGGTATGTGAATTGTATCTCGTATACACTTTGTGAATTGAATTGAACTAACGTTCCGACATACGTCTTTCGCTTATCCCACTTTCATCAATCTTCGCATGCATGCTCGTTGGTTTAGAGTACTCTTGACCTGGTCTTTTTTCAAAACCTCTCTGATTTGATCGTGAAATATTCGCCTAGGTCTTCCTCTCCCGACTCTACCATTTACACTCGCCTCGTATATTTGTTTCGTCAATCTACTTTCATTCATCCTCTCCACATGTCCAAAACAGCTCAGCATCCCTTTCTCAATTCGTGTCACTACATCGTCTTTCACGGCACGACGCTCCCTGAATTGAATGAATTGAATTGAACTTTACTTTTATTAATTTTAAAACGCGAATTTCGAAATCAGGTATCACCTTCAAAATTAAATAAACCTATATATAATCTATACTTTAAAAAAAAGGCTACAACTTTAAATCTTCGTCCACGAAATTTTACAATCAACATGTTTTATTTTACAGTCGTCATAGAATAGTAAATTTTAAATTCTATTTTAATCTATTACGTATATATATTGAAACAAACAAAAAAAAAACAACAAAGTCTTCTAAAAACCTTTAGTGTATATAAAACTTGACATAGTGAAGTTAAAGAAAAACACACAGAAAAACAAGAGACACTAGTGTTTCAACGGCGCATCAGAATGGCGTCAATTTAAGTGATCGTTCAGGAAGCGAGGGTGTTGAAACAAAATGCTTACAATGTCGACCCTTATGATGCCGGCCGCGACTATGACGACGATGACGAACGCGGGTCCCATTCCCGTGGCAGCGGCGACCAAACTGGAGCCGAAGTTACTCCAGCTGCCTCACCCAGCGCTGATGCAACAGATACCACAGCAGGCCGCCCCGCAAACCCATCACCATCAGCACCAGCACAGCAACAGCAAGCTCGGTAAGTCGTTGGTATAATTTTCTGTAATTTTTCATCTGAATCTTTCAATGATTTCGTTTGTTTAGACAAACGCTTCACTGTTGAAATTAAACTAATATTTACTTTTATTTATAATTAGTATTTGATTAGATTATTTAGGTCTGTATGCAGATTAAACGCTAGAATTTAAAAAAAAAGTCAATTGAACGCGATAAAATCCGTAAATAATAGTTTAATTTCAAAGATGTAATGTTCTTTTACAGAATTATCTTTAATTATATTATTTATTTATTTATTGAACTTCATATACATGAGAATGTATATAGGTGAACTTAATGCCAGAAGCATTCTCTACCAGTCAACCTTTGGACGATGCAGAGATGAAATGAAGTAGGTGTAGGTTATAGGATAGAGAGAACTAAAGAGAGGAAAAAAAATTATAATAAATGTAAATCTATATATAGATACAATATTTCAATACGCATACATACAATAATAAATACATACACACGTAGATACATACATTTACATTTATTTAAATATATTAATAACTTAAATATTAAATATACATAAAAATAATAGTCTGTTATTGAGATGATTCTGCCATTTAGTTAAGGATATGTTCCTTCGCTTTCATTTTAAAAATGTGCCGACTATATTCTTATCTGCCTCACGATCCGCGCTATCAATCTAGACGGGAGCTTCAGGGGAAGACGGAGAACTCTTTACGGAATGGTTTAGGATACTCTGGTCATTACTGACATCGAAGGTTAAAAGCCCACGATATAACCGTGCGGTTGGATCCACTGCGCGAAGACGGCGAGTGTGTTGCAAAGAATCAAAATGTCAAACAACATCAAAGAAACAGTCGTGAGAACTTACTTACTAATCTGTCATTTCTTCTGCTTGATTAACTTGCTAATAGTCCACGGCTGGACATAGGCCCTGTGAGTGCCATAACCACGGCGTCTGGAGGCTATTAAAACTCCGTTTCTGCCAAAGAACCGGAGGATTGGGTACAACGTGTGGTACGTTCCTCTTACCTATTTCTTTCTCTAGTCAGCAGTGGAACCAATATTCTGTTCTGTTCCGGTCTGAAGGGCACAGAGTAGTTTTTTGTAGGTGTTTCAAAATGGCGCCTCGCTCCTTACACTGTGCTACTTATCGATCGATCTCGTGTAATTTGTTTATCTGTAAATTACCATTTATATCACAAACAAATCCTACGTTCAGTATCTAATGTATAGGATCAAATAATAAAACAGACAATCACCAATAAAATGTTAACGTCAGAGCGTCCCTTGAAATATTTGCATACGTTAAAGATGACTATACGAGTACCCTGACACCGGTTTAAAAAAAAGAAACCTCATTTTTTTTTTCCATTTTTCAGCATTGCGAGTCCGTTGAACTGCGATCATGAAACTAAATATAAATGGAATGTCCAGTTTTTTATAATACGCTATGTGACACATGTATTTATGTAAAGTAAAGTAAGAGCCTGTGAGTGCCCACTGCTGGGCAAAGGCCCCATCTCAAATACTAGTAGCAGAGAGGGTTTAGGAGCCGGGTAGGGCCCGCCACGCTGCTCCATTGCGGGTTAGCGGGCTTTACATATTCTCGAAATAATATTTTTATTATTTCTCAGATATGCAGGTTTTCTCACGATGTTTTCCTTCACCGTTGAGCGCGTGGTAAATACAGCACTTAAAATTGTTATAAACAATTTTAGCGGTGCCGGCACCGGGGATCGAACCCAGGTCACTCACGCTCTATGACACTAAAGTGAGCGCCATGACACCCAGGCTACCACGGCTCTATCTTTATCTACACAAACATATATATGGATGAATGTAAAGGATGTGTTTATACGAATTTTCTGCCCCATCCAGACAACCGATTACTTTGGTATCTCGCTCTGCTATGTCTGTCCATTTCAATCCACTTCTGAACACGGGACTTCTGTCCAAGAAAACACTAGCGAAAGTCAGCACATATTCCTTGGAAGTTTTGCCCATCGCTCACCACGCTGGGCCGGCTGGCTGATGAGCGCAGTACCCTCGCACTGTAGACGCTGCTCCCCAACACTAGTCTGTAAGACCTGGGCGGTTTGATGGATCATCTGCAGTCAGTTGAACATCAGAGCCCCGTCTATCAGTCAACAAGAATGCACTGCATGCTATTGATTTGCCCTTATGTCTATATAAACTTATACCTATATAAATGTACATTCACGTATATATGTAACTGTATACCCAATTAGAGATCTTTAGTCTTTTAATCCACTATTCACCAGGGCTTATTTGGGTGCACGGTGATGTTTGTTGATGATCTTCGAAAAACTCATCGCTGCCTCCACATGGGTATCGAAGTCGCATCTACTGATTTAGACCCAAACACGATTCAGACCAACAATTCAAATCGTAAATAAGTTCTGCCAAATGACCTCTGAGGTCCATCCCTAACCCAATTTTGTATGTTAAAAATTAAAAATACCGTAAGAACCTACTGAAAAAGCCTTACAAATGAACCGTGGTAGGTCAAGTGGACAGGATGCTGTGTCTTTAGTTACATAGAGTGCAAGTTCAAGTTCTATCGCCGGTGCAGGCACCACTAAATTTTAAGAGCTGTATTTACCACATGCTCGGTGGGGAAGGAAAACATCGAGAGGAAACCCGAACGTCGCCAACACGCAATGGAGCTCTCAGATATTTGAGAAGGAGGCATTTTCCCACCTATGAGCACTTCATCATCATCATCATCATCATTTCAGCCTATCAGAAGTCCACTGCTGAACATAGGCCTCCCTCAAAGATTGCCACGAAGCTCGGTCCTGAGCCACCTGCATCCATCGACTTCCCGCAACACTGCGTAGGTCGTCACTCCATCTTGTCGGGGGTCGTCCCACACTGCGTTTGCCTGTACGAGGCTGCCACTCGAGGACCTTTTTCCCCAGCGGTTGTCAGTTCTGCGAGCTATGTGGCCGGCCCATTGCCACTTCAGCACTTACAGATTGCCTATTTTTATACGCAACACCAGAGATGTTGTAGGTGCGTTGCCTGCCTGTAAGGATATTTTGGAGATAGGGGGTGGATGAGGAGGAGATGGGGACGGGGAGTAGGCCCCGGTTACCTCACTCACCGAACGAAACGCAGAAGCACAAGATGCCTCTACTTCACGCCGGTATTCTGCGAGGTCGTGGTACCGATCCGGTCGAGCCGGGCCATTCGAGCAGCAGCAAAAGCCACCACTTGGCTCTACCACGTTAAAACCCTACTTTTCTTTTACAATCTATGGGGTTGTGAGTTGGTTGTTTCTTTTCCCATCTTTCATCATTCGCTCGTTGTCGGTGTCCTGCCCATATCCACATTTAAACCCAATATAGAAGAACAAGAATATAGTGATAATTGGGGCACAAGTGCACTGCAAACACCAGCATACCGGAGGCTGTTCACGTGTAATCTTGTTACACTTACTTGTACTTCACGCCGGTATTCTGCGAGGCCTGTTCGAGCAGCAGCCAAAGCCGCTGCTTGGCTCTACCACGTATAAAGCTGCTTTACTATATTTTAATGAAGTTGGTATTGCGTCTCAGAATGAGGGAACATTTTGAATGCGGCTCGTATTCATTTGAAAGCTTCAGTGGATGCGACGCAGCAAAGCTTCGTGTTAACCCTTAATTAAATGCCAAGTAACCGAAATGACATCGAAGAAAAAGCTCCAACCGTCGCGGAATGAGAACGAATGTTTTTTTTTTCTTTGCCAATTAAAAATGGAGTTTATTAACAAGGTAATACTGCTGTTTAGGTGTAGAAGCGGGCGAATCCGCCATCATCGTGGCTTCTAAATTCGAATTATGCATGACGTCCTAGTTTTTTTTTTTTTAATGTAAATTATGACAATACGTCGTGCTCGGTGAAAGGATACGTAACGATAAAGGCTGCGGTAACTTGCCAAACCCAAATGCCATGTAAGGAGCAGCATCGCTAGGGCTCGAGCACTGACTCTGCCCTCACTAGGGTTGCCAAACGTACTGTAACATATTTTACTGTATTTCGGGTCTTTTTTTTTACGGGGAAGGGGCATACGAGCGAGTGGTTCTCACCTGATGATTAGTGATTACCGGCTTCCACGTACATGTGCAACATCAGAGATGCTGCAGGTACGTTGCCTGCCGAGCGGAATCACAAGATGCCTCTGCTTAACGCTGGTATTCAGCACTGCCCCGGTAGGGCCGACCCGATAGGCGATAAGGCTGCGCTGAAGATCAAAGTTTGCGGGAATCCGAGCGTAAACCAATTTTATGTAGTGCTAAATTTTCAATTATTTTTTTAATTGTTTCATTTATAACATGTGATGATATTTTAATTTATCACTAATAGGAAAGGCAAAGGACTTTAGTCCATACAGCCAGGTCTGATGCACGTCTACTCTGCTCGAGCTGCAGAATGCGACTCTTATAACATGTGAACTAATTGTTATGTAATTCTTTCTTCTTTTCATTTACATGCAATATACAAGCAATATACAGTTACGTTTTAATTTCACAGTGACCTCTACATCCAGAATCACACAACAGTTACGCAGGTTATCTGACTTTCAGTGTCACAGATGATTTCACTAAAATTACACCTGACACTGTGCAGTGGCCGTGGTGGCCCAGCGGTCAGGGTGCTCACTTTAGTATCATAGAGCGCGAGTGACCTGGGTTCACTTGCGCTCTATGTTACATACATACGTACCATAACTTCGTATGCCATATTTCAATATTCGTTAACTTGTTATTCTCGTGCTGGCAACTAATTATTGAAATTTATACTATAAAAAAAAGTAAAATGGCAGCCTGTAAGTGCCCACTGCTGGGCAGAGGCCTCCTTCTCAAATATCTGAGAGAGCTTTTGGAACAAAGGAAAAAAAGACCCGGCCACTCTGCTCCAGTGCGGGTAGGCAAACTTCACATATCAACGAAATAATATTTAGGCTATTGGCGCTTACTTAATGAAGAGATCAAAGCATTTGTTATTTGTTAAGCAGGACAGCTCAGGACCTGGCAATCTTTGGGGGCCGGCCTATGTTCAGCCGTGGACCTGTCATAGGCTGATTTTTTTTTCTTCTTTTAATTCTGTAGTCTATAGTTCTAATATCTATAGTCTATTTCTTGTAATAAGAAATGATTATTGTTAATTTACTTTTGGGGGAGACCCTGACCACCATACGGGTTTTTAACCTATCACGGATGACGGGGATCCCATGCAGCATCTGCGTTTCAAATTCTTATGACAATAAAGATTATTTTTCTGGGACTATTTATGTATATTCTTATTTGATTGGGATGTATATATAAATATACAGATACATATCTATAAGTAAAGTAACAGCCTGTAAGTGCCCACTGCTGGACAAAGGCCTCCTTCTCAAATACGAGTATCGGAGAGGGTTCAGGAGCCGGGAATGGACCGCCACGCTGCTCCAGTGCGGGTTGGCGGGCTTCACATATCCTCGAAATAATATTTTTATTATTTCTAAGACAGGCCAGGTTTCCTCACGATGTTTTCCTTCACCGTCGAGCACGTGGTGAATACACAGCACTTATAATCGCTATTAACAATATCCGTGGTGCCGGCTACCGGGGACCGAACCCGGGTCGCTCGCGCTCTTCGAAACTAAAGTGGTCGCCTTGACCACTGGGCCACCACGGCTCAGTGGCACAGTGTACATATATAGGTACATAAATATATACATAATTAATAACTAACTTACATCTTTATCATAACCTATGTTCACAAAATACAATGATTTGATTTGATTTGATGGCATCTCCTGTTTGGTAACGTAGCGTAGCGTTTTCGGCGAATTAAATCCGTTATTCCGTTCGCTCCGTAACTACGAATGGGATGAGCAATCGATTTGATGGCTCATCTAAAGAGGGTCATCATCGTCAGCGAGAACCTAGCAATGGCGGACGAGGTGAAAGAGCTTATTCCTTCCTTAAAGGCCGGCAGCGCATCTGTAGCTCCTCTGGTGTTGTGGATGTTCGTGGGCGTCGGTGATCACTTACCATCAGGTGAGCCGCACGCTCGTTTGCCCCCTTCTTCTATAAAAAAAAAAAAAAAAGGTGAAGCCTTTAACGACGAACGGATTTCGTTTTTATATAGGAAAGGGGGCGGACGAGCAATCGGCTCACCCGATATGGTAAGTGATTACCGTCGCCCACGTACATCTACAACAACAGAGATGCTGCAGGTGCGTTGTCGGCCTTTAAGGATATTTGGGTGATGGGAGGTAAGACTGAGAGGGGTCCATTTACATCACCCTGGTATTCTGCGAGGCCGTGGTACCAACCCGGTCGAGTGGGCCCATTCAAGCAGCAGCAAAAGCCGCCGCTTGGCTCTAACGAGTAGAGAATATAGTTATACAGATTTCTTATTCTTTCATCATTTGTAACAGATTCTCAAAATCATCTTGAAATCCCAATGAATCCCTACGAACAGTCTAGGCCTCTGCCGGTGGTAGACTCTTGAATCGCCACGCTCAGCAAAGGCGATGGCTGCCCCATCTGGGTCATACTTGTGAACAGGTGCTGCTGGTGGAGGCTGGTCTGCTCGAAATCGCAGCACGCTTGTGCTTCAGTTCGTTGGATCGATGTATTCTTGTGGCACGATTTCAGTTGCCTATGGGAACATACCTTTCATTGTATGATGTACATTATACTCGCAAGGAGCCTCATTACAAAACGATGGGGGATTTAATAAAAGAAATGGTAGAAATAAGACTTGACATTTGACAAACGAAATTATCATTTTTACGTCGAAGAATAAATAATATTCATTCATTTCATCCATTTCATCATCCATTCCACCCCTATCATCCCTTTCATCCATTTCATCCATTTCATCCACTTCATCCTGCTGCTTCTGCTTTTTTATATAATAAAATTAACAAAAAAATCGATATACACTCTAAATCTCATCGTGACTGCAAAGCTGTATTAACACAATGGCTAAAAACATTAACGTATGATGAAACGGAGAAACTCTTGGAATACGTGAAGTAATTTGGAAAGCATTAACACATATACACTTACTCCCTTGACGCACACATACACACCCACGCATACACAAACAAACACACCCACATACACACACTCACATATACACATGCAAACTAACTCTGCACGCATGTTACTCTATAATTAATATTATGGTCAATATAGAAAATATTTCTCGTTAATTTAAGATAAGGAAGAGCGGCGTCTCCTGGCACAGGCACTTATCTGCTTAAAAGGAGTCGCCAGACAATCGTTACATGTATTCTGTGTTTACGGAAATAAAGATATTTTTATTTATTTTTATTTATTTTATCCATTTCATCCATTACATCCACTTCATCCATTTCATCCATTTCATCCATTTCATCCATTTCATCCATCTTTTCATTCTCGCGGGCGTCGGTAATCACTTTCCATCACATGAGCCACTCGCTCTTTTGCTCCTTTTCCCTTCAAAAAAAAGATGCATATCCTAACGACTAGATTTCTGTCCAGGAATTTAGGATCGATATCTATGTAGGAATCTAGGAATATAACAAGGAGACACGTCCGATAACCATGTAACGTCCACAATATTGGGGATAGCAAATAATACAATTCAAAATTATTCAAATACACACACATCATATCCACAATACCGTTGATTCCATAGAGACTATTCCCGACGCCATAAATTATAGAACAGTAAAAACAGCTCAAAAAAAAAAACTCGTTACACAACATAACGAGCGCTATGAAGTCATCCGCGTATATTTACCTGTCTTATAATGTGAGCTATAAAACGTTATGGGCTATAGTGGCACGGCACGCCCTTTAATATGTCTCGTTGATTTAAAGGCACAAAATTTTAGCGGGTTCACAAAAAGCGATATTATATAAATATAATAAAAGCGACGTCGCGTTTGTTTTGGCTTTATTTTGATCTGATATTGGTGTTGTTTTTTTTTAATTTTGCTATATTTTATTACTACATCCCGTTCTTAGTATGTTCTGACGCGGAAGAGCCAAACAGCTTTAACTGCTACACGACTGGGGCCGGCCCGACCCGAGTACCCACGATCTCGTAGAATACCAGCGTAGAAGTAGAGGCATCTTGGACCACTCCCCCTGCCTCCCCCATCCCCTTTCCTCATCCTCCCTGCCATCTTCCAAATACACTTAAATCTAATTCGGACTGTTAGGAAAGGCAAATCGTTCCAGCCGCTCACAAGTGATTCGCGTATTTACCAACAGCGTTTAACTTTTATTTATATAGATGAATGAACAAAGTGAAACAGGAAATGTTTGCCTCAACATCGCCTGTGCCTGCCGACTTCTGGTGTTCTTTTCTATGTGACGCCATTTCTCAATTTGACTTTGTCAATTCTGCATTGATCTTCCGCAATCAATCGACGAAATTAATCATCAATATGTTAAAGCAGAAGATAGGTCATATCACCAGCCTATCACAAGTCCACTGCTGAACATAGACCATCATCTATCGACTTCCCGCAACACTGCGCAGGTCGTCACTCCATCTTGTGCGGGGTCGTCCCACACTACTTTTGCCACTCGAGAATCTTTTCCCCCAACGGCTTTCAGTTCTGCGAGCTGACAATCAACCGATGTGGTCAGCCCATTGCCACTTCAGCTTGCCGATCCTCACAGCTATGTCTGTTACCCTAGTTCTGCTGCGGGTATCATCGTTGCAGAGTCTATCACGCAGAGAAACACCAAGTGTAGCTCTTTCCAGTGAAGGACCATATCTCGGTTCCATAAGTCATCACTGACAATATACACTGGTTGTGCACTTTGCTCTTTAAGTTTGTACCTCTATCGACTTTTACTACACCCACGGGACGAGACGGGATGGCAGATTCTCTTATACTGCCACCACACGGCAGTATCGCACAGTAGTTTGACTTTTAGACCATTAGTCGCCTTTTACGACACCCATGGTCAGACAGAGTTGGCGCTGTTCTTCACTTACGATAGGCAAAGGGAAAGTTACACGTTATCTTATATATTTCTTTGTTCAAACATTTCTTCAATGTAAAATTGATATAATTAGATAAAAGTGAAAAAGTTTTCGAATCTACTCCAACAACGTTGCGAGGAACTAAACGTTTGTGCAAAGTCCGACGGACGCGGTAACAATGTAAAGAGGGTACGAAAGACAAAGAGGTTTTTAGCATTACACCCAGAAGTACGCTTTCAAACAGCTTCGAACTTTAAACTTCCGACCTGAATGCATAATTTCCTTTGTTATCTCCGCTGATGCTGCTGAGATCCTACTTTGCAATGCAACATCCACGCTTTCAGATACACCTTCAGACAAGAATGTCACTACAGGTTTGACAAAATTATATAACTTATATTATTTATAATATCCTTAACGTAATGATGTCTTGTATTTCAAATTGATCTATTATTTATGGATTTTACAAACTCGAAACGTATGGAACGTAAAAACATACTTAAAACGCGATGAAATCCATGAATAACAATTATATATCACCTCAACTTGTTGACGACCTGCTCGAGTCAAGCGGTGAATTTTACCGCTGGAACGAATCTGACATGTTGATAGACCACGACCTCGAAGAACACCTAAAACATAAAGACATAAAGACATTTATTCCGACACTTACATATGCACACGTAATACATGATCTAGTGATACATAATAATAACACAAAGATAACAAAAGAAGACGTAAAATGATAAGTTTGGCTATATAAAAATAAATAAATATATCACAACACACACACACACACAAGGAATTTGTGCGCGTGTTGTGAATCGATGGAATGATGATGATGAAGCGATGGAAAGAACACCGAGGTGAAGTAGAAGATTAACCGTGATGTCATAGTTAACCCGGGACCGGGTTATAATTATTCATTTTTGGCCCGATCTACACGGAATGAGCCCACGAATGAGCTCGTGCTGAGGTTTGCTCGGTCTTGGATTAAATTTTATTAATTACCAGATCCCGATCTAAATTAAACGCTATGAAATACGCAACAGTTTCATTTCAAATACTTATGATACTACATTATGATTTCTTGTTATTTACACGAACAGTGCACTATTGAAATGAAACTGTAGTTCATCGTATTCTTCTGATTCTGTTATTTTATATTTTTCTTTTTTTTTTTTTTCAATTTATTTATTCATAGTTTATTGTGTACACCAAAAGGATTACAAAAGGCGGACTTAATGCCTTTTGGCATTCTCTAACAGTCAACCCAGGGCGTGAAGAAATGTGGTGATAGGTGCATCTAATTTAAAATAATATAAATATGAAAAGGCTAATTGAGAAATATACTACGTAAATAAAACATATATAAATGTATAAGCATACATATCTACACATACATAGGTACACATTATAATATATGCAGAAATACCAACACAGATATATGCATACATACAAACACATTAATACATTACCTATTCTGCGTAGATCGGACCAAAATTAATAATTACCTATGAAATCAGAACCTCTAACACCGATTCTTCCCATGCATGATTCGCAAAGCTATTTAATTCAAAAAAAATCCTAATTTCAAAAGAGTAGACGGCTGGCGTGCTACCATCGGCTTGGGATCCAGTAATAAATTATATTAGATCTAAAACCAAACATACCATTAGACGGCCTCGTGATACAAATGGATAAAATCGATCGGACAAAAGTTAGTAATTAAAAGCTGAAGGAAGCCCGAGTTGACTGTGACATCTGGACGTCTAAAACCTCCGTCCCCCCGTGACCACGGCTGCTGTAAAGCAATCGAAACGTCGGGACTATTAAAACTAATTAAACGCGATAAAATGCGTAAATAATAGTTTCATTTCAAACACTTACTAAATTATTATTCCGACACAGATTGGGCAATAACTTGACGAAATAGTTATCATCATCATCATCATTTCAGCCTATCAGAAGTCCACTGCTGAACATAGGCCTCCCCCAAAGATTGCCACGAAGCACGGTCCTGAGCCACCTGCATCCATCGACTTCCCGCAACACTGCGCAGGTCGTCACTCCATCTTGTGGGGGGTCGTCCTACACTGCGTTTGCCTGTACGTGGCTGCCACTCGACTCCAATGATCAGCACGGAATGAATGAAGAGAAGCTTTAAATAAAAAAAAATTATTCCCGCCCGCGGCGACTAAGGGTCTTGTAGATACGGTATATGGTATGGTAGCATCACTCGTGAACCTTTTTTCCCCTTGTTAATGCTTCCATAATAGTTATTATGCCATAATAGAATAGATATTATTATTTATAATCGCTTCACGAAATTAAAACAAACTTTACCTTATTAGTTATGAGTACAAATTGTAGAAACAAATGGACTGTAACAATACTACAGCCTATAGCCGTATAGATTTATAGAACCAACGCCATCTATCTTTCGTTTCTATAAAACTTGGAAGCTTCTACACATAGCACAATCGTAACTTCTCTCTAATATGATACTAGAGTAATTAACATAATTTTACATTTAATATCATATAATTGCATATAAATTAACTAGTATTATCATTTTCTATTACATCATAATTTAAATAATTCGTTGGAAGCTTCACGTTGTATGTTTATTAGCTTCATAATTACTATAACAATCTTTCACCATAGCATAATAACATTCTGCTAATTAGCACAAACGCATCTGCTATGCTTTAATAATGTGCTATCCTTTTATTTGTTTTTAGCACATTTTTTTTTATTTGTGTGATTGTCAAACGAATAAGTTTCTTTCTTTTCTTTCTTTGATAAGCTGTTAGGGTGGCAGCCAATAAACAAATATATATAAATGATAGTTTGTGTGTCGGTGGGGCTGATCAACAAGCGAGTAGACGTGTACTTTTCATCGTTAATCCATAATTAATAAAGTGATTGAGAATCTGAGGTGTTTGTGTAAACACAAGAAATCACGATTGTAAATCTGTCTTAAAGGTTTATTAATCTAAAAACTACACGAAAATTTGATCCAGTTATCAAATTTTATGATCTAACAATAGTATATTGGAGTGAATAGGTAAATTCGAGTATATAGACTTTTGGTTCCGGACAGACACGAATAATAATTTTTTAAATTACATTTCACTTCATAAACGGCTATGCAAATATCAAAAAAATCTAAGCTCTCACGACCGTGTACCCAGTACTGGGCTGGTCTGAGATGTAAACATTTCCAGTCCGCTGTATCCCACTTGTCACCGGAGCTCATTTGGGTGTACGTGACAGGCGGTGAGCCTGTCGCCGTGTTAATGTATATCCTGGCCAAAGATACAAATCGTACGTAAGCTTCGAAAAACTCATTACTGCCTTTTTTTATTGAAAATGCGGCAAACGAGCATTCGGCTCACCTGATGGTAAGTGATTACCGTAGCCTACGTATATCTGCAACACCAGAGGTGCTGCAGGTACCATATTAGAGATGGGGAGGAGGAGTGGGCCTCCGGTTACTCCGGCTAACCTAACTAACCGAACGAAACGCATAAGCACAAGGTGCCTCTACTTCACGCCGGTATTCTGCGAGGCCGTGGTACCAATCCGGACGAGTCGGCCCATTCCAACAGCAGCAAAAGCTGCCCCTTGGTTCTACTACGTGCAAAAATGTAGCAATAGGTTCTCTTACGACACACTCGGGAAGAAAGGAGTTATCGTATTTTGACGCCACCACATGACAGAGCTCTAATGAACGACAAAATCTACTGCGGCTCGAGATGGAAAAGTTTCGCAGAGAAGAGCCGGAATCGAACTCGTGTCTCCTGATGCCCCGAGCACTCGTTTATCATGGTAAACATCGAATATTACGAGGATTTCATATGACTTTTGTCAATTCGGCATTCTGTTTGACTTTTTATTAACGCATGAAGATTGGGATAAGTAAATAATTGTGTTGCCAGCATGAAAATTTTGGCAACACGCACCGTGACTCCTGTGTATCGAACACTTTCCGCTCGCTCGCCTCCTCCCCCCCCCTCCGCGACTCCCGCGACCACCCCTCCCCCGGGGATGGCCCGCATCATAAATTTCACTAATTATAACTCACTCGCTACGACCTACATTACTGGGACACGTACCTAAGTTAAATAGGGGTCCATTCTGCACGTGAGTGGTGAAATAATTTCATTTATATTTGTCTGCTTTAAAGTTTTAGAATCTTCGAAATTACATTTTGGTTTAACCATTACACATTTTCAAAATGTTTCTCAAACAATACAATAGTCGTAATATGATGGTGCACTCTGGTTATGTTTTTGACTAAAGTTCCAAAATCTGCTGCTAATGTTGTAAAAAAGTAAAGTAAAGTGGCAGCCTATAAGTGCCCATTGCTGGGCTAAGGTCTTCGTCTTGAATACGAGTATCAGAGAGGGATTAGGAGCAGGGAAGAACCCGCCACGCTGTTCTAGTGCGGGTTGGCGGGCTTTTTGAGTGATAAATAATGAACAAAAAAAATAGACCGCCAACCCGCACCGGAGCAGCGTGGCGGACCCTTCCCGGCTCCAAGACCCTCACAGATAGATACATGTATTCGAGAAGAAGGCCTTTGTCCAGTTGTGAACACTTACAACCTGCTACTATTAGTAACTTTGTGAGGAATATACATTATTAGACAGTTGAAAAATACAAAATATTAATGTAAGAAATACAGAATTAATGACTTATAGTGGCCTTAAATACCAGTTTATTTATTTATACTTTATTGTATGCACCAAAAGGATTACAAAAGGCGGACTTAATGCCTTTTGGCATTCTCTAACAGTCGACCCAGGGCGTGAAGGAATCCGGTGATAGGTGCATCTAATTTAAAATAATATAAATATCACAAGCCTAATTAAGATATTATAGTAGCAGCGAATTTGGAAGACAACTAAATATAATAACTATACATTATCATTATTTATTTTACATAAGCATCAGTATTTCTTTGTTTTTGTCTCGAATAAAAATTTAGTAGAATGCTTCATCGATTAACCCATTTTTTTTTTCTAATCAGCCTAAAACTCATCTTGATCCATTATCCATAGACAAACCATTGTATAGTTTACTCTCCAAAGCCATACCAAACCAAACCAAAAATCCACTACAACATCCTGTTTTAGTATTTGACATATCGAGCGACGTTCAGTTCCGTGGTCACTTGGAGGGAAAGGCCAAATTGGCCTCCAAAAAGCTTGGTGTGCTCTGTAGAGCGGGATAGTATTTCATGCCGGTCCACCGTTTGCGACTTTATAAGGCGCAAGTTCGGCCCCACATGGAATACTGTTCTCATCTCTGGGCAGGGGCACCCCAGTACCAACTCCTTCCATTTGACCGCATCCAACGTCGAGCGGCTCGAATTTTTGGCGACCAAGCTCTCTCTGATCGGCTTGATCCTTTGGCCTTGCGAAGAGATGTTGCTTCTCTTTGCATTTTTTACAAAATTTTCCACGGGGAATGTTCTGAGGAACTGTTCGGATTGATCCCAGCTGCTGAGTTTCACCATCGTACATCGCGACAGAATTCGAAGTTCCATCGACACCACCTAGATGGTTGGCATTCCACCACAGTGCGTTTTAATCGAAGTTTTCTGCCACGCACTTCGATTTTGTGGAATCAGCTGTCGCCAGCAGTATTTCCGAACAGTTACGACTTAGGGACCTTCAAGAAAAGAGCTTATAAGATTTGGGTTCGGCAAAAGGGCTATACTCGCTGTTTCTCTGTGGGATAGAGTCTGTAAAGTCGACTTCTACCGAACTTGGGCAACCGACATAGCAAGTTGAAGTGACAACGGGCCGGCCTCATAGCTCGCAGTACTGACAACCGTTGGGGAAGTAAGATCCTCGTGTGACAATCACGTACAGGCAAAGCCCGGTCGTCCCAACTGTCATAGTGTTGTGGAAAGTCGATGCACGCAGGTGGCACTGGACCGAGCTTTGTGGAGGCAATCAATGAAAGAGGTCTTTGTTCAGCAGTGGACTTGTGATAGGCTGAA
The DNA here is from genome assembly GCA_029286595.1 of Bhutanitis thaidina. NCBI lineage: Eukaryota > Metazoa > Arthropoda > Insecta > Lepidoptera > Papilionidae > Bhutanitis > Bhutanitis thaidina. The sequence goes on along the minus strand of JAGSMS010000039.1, from coordinate 1,575,526 downwards.
ATGATGATGATGATGAAATTTGAATACATATTCTACCACCATTCGGTCGCTAAAGTCTCGTTTGTTTGCTGGCAGGGTCCGTGGTACACCCCGCTTGCAGGTGAGGTTAGCATTTCAAAGACCCTCCTTTATTAGATTTTATTATACTCTTATCTCCCCTTACATTCCAGTCAGATACGCTAACTGTTCAACCACACGATAAACAAGAACCTAACGTTTTCACTTTACGTTAAACAGTGCCATGGTGATTCTACAAACGGTCAAAACTAAGCCCTAGTGAATTAAATTATTACAAACGTTCGGACAGAAATTACTATTATTAGACCAGAATTTATTATTATTGTGGAGTTTGTGTTTGCCGTACGGTCGTTCCATTCTGAAATCCACCTTACGGGTTCAATTTCTTTTTAGTATGTTATTACAGAACCCTTTCCCTTGACCATTCTCTCGCATCTTAAATCTTCGATTAAGTATCTCATTACATCGTGTAACTTTATCTCCACTTGGGTTACTGTTAGAAATGTTAAACAAAACCTTACGAACTAAATTCATTCCATTTTCAGTTCAACTCTAACCGTTGTTGTTACGAATCAGGAGACTCGAGTTCTATCCCCGTGTGTAAAGGGCTTTCAAGAGTTTTTCAAATCGAATCAAATCATTTATTCAGCGTTAGAAACATACATTTCACATGTCGAAGATAACTTTTATCTTAAAATCTACTATCGTTTCGTAAAGAGGTTTCTCTAACGGAGAAGAAACTGAAGAATACTCTTGTTTCGTGTAATTCTTTAAAAACTTCGTAACTTATGTCCGATATGTATGGTTGGCTTTGTCACTAATACTGACTTACCATCTGTCCCATTGCCCAAGTAAGCTCGGGTGAAATGTGAGGTCAACAAGGACTAAAATGTTTAGACCTCTGACCAACCAAGTATAAGATACAGGGCCGAGACAGCTTATGATTATATTACTAACATAATACAGAATGGTTGGGATGGTGTCTATCGTGGGGTTAGTTAGGTATAGGGGGAATATAACAACATTTTACGTTTAAATATCGAACTCAACTACACGCGGTGAATACCAACGATATACATGACGAAATTATGGCGATCGACTAATGGCAAAAAATTCAAACGAAAACGCTGAATCCAAATTGAAAATAATGTAATGCTATATTATAGCATAGACAATGTTAAAAATTGCGTATGTATCATATCGTTATAACGTGTTGATTTAAAGCCCTTGTGAACACTGTGGAGTTCAATTGGCTAACGATGAAGTATATATAATATATAAATATATATCAAAAATTCTGAATAATCACAGTAACCGTAGTTTAAATAACAATAGTTGTTATCTGTTAGTTATCTTTAAATGCAAATTTAATTAAGGCTCTTACTATATTGAGTAAATCTTCTTGTCGCGAAGTGTCCGCAAAAATGGAGAAATGTTGAAAAGTAAATTTAAATTTGTAATAAAATTAAAATTGCAGAATAGCTCACTAGTGGACGGTTAAAATTAAAAGTGCGGCGAACAGGGCGCGGCCGCGTGACAACGGCTCATAACCGCCGGTTAAATTATGTGACGTTATAACGCGCCAGATAAATTATTAGTATTGACCGAAAGTATTTGTGTGGATTACCCCAAGGTTTCACTTAGGACCTTTAATATTTCTCCTGTTCAAATATGTTACGTCAATAATTTTGAATCGTGTCATCGGTACCACCAGGTGGGAGGCTCCACGTTTGTGTTGAAACCGTCTTGGTAGGTTTTTTTTTTTATTTGTTTGAGGTCACAAATAAGCTAACAGTTCACCTTATGGTAAGTGGCTTCTGCAAGCCAAGGTCCCTCAAACAACTTTTATCGAAGAAAATTGCAGATGCTTAACCCCTAAGGATGTGTACTGCAGCAGCAGCATACTTGCTTTCTATACCTTTCAAAGCAGAGACAATGGTGATTGCTGATTGCCGGCAGAAATATGTAAAAGGATGGTACCTACTTAGATTGCTCCTTAGTTAGAAAGGGCCTACCATCGACAACAAAATGGAATGGAAACCCACCGTTATTAGATGACCGTTCTACCATCAGTGGGAACCGGGGACAGGGGATGTTATGCTTTAAGTAGAGGTACAAGTGTACATCTACTGCTTACCTCTTTACAGTAAGCTATCTGTGGACCGTCCGAGGAAGGTCGGGATCTCGGTCGGTCAGTCGGTCTGAACACAACAAACAGGGTAATGTACTAACGTACGATAATTGTTCGCCTCGAACTGTGTCAAAAGCATAGTTCATATAGCCGAGGTATGTCGGTCGATCCGGCGAAAATATTAATTTTAAACTTTAAACCCTTGTAAGTAAGGTTCAAAATCTGTCAAGGCGATGTAAATGCTAATGCTTACACCTTTATCATGTAATAATTCTCTTTTACATCGCTCTGTAATTTATGGATTTTGCTGTAACGTCAAACGTATGTACTTTTATAGGTTAACGATTGGACCACGGACCTCTCACCCCTCTCCCATCAGTCAGTCAAGTCAGAGCACGGTTGTAATAATGCCATAGAGTCGGGGATTATGGGAATCGTTTTAACTTCATAGTACGCGAATAAGCTGGGTCCGAATCACGGAAGGCACCACTTAAATTTTTGTTGTTTGTCCTGACATGCATCATCATCATCATCATCATTGTTTGTATTTCGTATTAAAATGCATGATTCTACGTGTATATGGTATATTTGTATATATTGTATGTATATATCTACCTATCTGAGTAAGTATATATCTTGATATTTATATCTTTCTACTTGTTTTATTCTGTTAGCTGTATCGCCTCTATTACGTGTTCATCTCTGCTTAGCCTAATGGTTGACTGGGTGAGAATGCCTCTAGGCATTAAGTCCGCCATGTGTACCGCTTTGTGCATGAAGCTTAAATAAATAAATAAATTAGTTAAAAGAAATTTTGAGTGCTGAATTTACCATGTTCTTGCCGACGAAGGGAAAACATAGCAAGGAAACCGTGACTTAGAAATAAATAAAGACATTTCAGTTCAAAGATTCGAAGAGGTGTGTAGTCAACGACGAATCAGTGCACCGTGGTGGACCCTGACAGCTCCAAGACCCTCCTAAAAATATTGAACGGAAACCTCATCCCACTATTGGGACACTCACGGTCCGCTGCATTACATCAAGAGTTACAACTATAACTATATCTCATTCCGTTCCTATTTTCGGTGTAACAGTAAATGCCGCACAATACGAGTACAAGCGATGTTATTGATGAGACGGGAGCACTCTCTGTCCGTGTGTAAATCGTGTACAAGACGGTTGATTGGTCCAAGTTAGGAAATGCAAGCGATGAATGATTTTAAAATAAACTGAAATATTTAACTGCAGGCCGTATGAGGAAGCTCAAAGTTGCTCAGCGCGCTATGGAAAGGGCTATGCTCGGTGTTTCTCTGCGTGATAGAGTCTGCAACGATGATATCCGCAGCAGAACTAAGGTAACCGACATAGCCGTAAAGATCGGCAAGCTGAAGTGGCAATGGGCCGGTCACATAGCTTGCAGAACTGACAACCGAAAAAAGGTTCTCGTGGCAAAAAAGTGGCAGCCACGTACAGGCAAACGCAGTGTAGGATGACCCCCCACAAGATGGAGTGACGACCTGCGCGGGAAGTCGATGGATGCAGGTGGCTCAGGACCGAGCTTCGAGGCAATCTTTGGGGGAGGCCTATGTTCAGCAGTGGACTTATGATAGGCTGAAATGATGATGATGATGATGAGTTGATGTGATTTTGACTAAATAAGGCAATTGGCTTAGTGAATAGCGTAACTGCAGGACCATAGCGTCTGTGAAACATATTCTCAGATGTAGCAATAATTACACTTAATCATCGTCCAAGCCACGTCGAGCCTTTGTTGCCTAGTGGGCAGGGCGCTGACTTCAGTATCGTAGAACGCGAGTGACCTGGTTTCGAATCCCGATGGGCGTCACCACTAAAATTGTTAATAGCAATTTTAAGTGCCACGTGCTCGGTGGTGAAGCAGAATGTCGAAAGGTAACCTATATAAAAAAAGGTTTCGTGCAACCCAGAACCCTCTCAGATACTTGAGATGGAGGCCTTTGCCCAGCTGTGGGCACTTTCAGTCTGCTACTTTAATCATCGTCATCATAATTTGAGCCTGTCGTAAGTCCACTACTGAACATAGGCCTCCGCCCAAAGATTGCCACAGACGTGTATTATACAATAGGAATATTTCTTACTATGGCATCTTCTTTGCCTAGGATCCGTATAGGTACCTTCTCTATTTTGTTGTTGTGTGCCAGGTATAGAGAAGCAATATAATTCCAGGATGTGACGCAATTCATCTCAGTCCTTAGGAGTGACAAAGCATCTGTAACCTCTTACCATTGAAGTTGTTTGTACATCCAAACCCCGAACCTAACAAAAATAATATATATATATACAATTCGTGTGTGTGTACTTATGTACTCAAGTAAGAAGTTATATTTAATTATCGCAATAAAACAAATATAACTCATAATAATAATTTATAATGTAAACAACTAAAAAGAATACATTCAGACTGTTAACCCCAAAACTATAAACCATCTTTAAAAAGTTTTTTATATAAAAAAAAAAACAACTTTTATCACGAATATCATTCACCGCCATATTTAATTTATAACATAAATCACACACAAAAACACATGTAATTTATGTATGAAAATATTTTTTTATCTCCACTGATACAAAACACGCGTTAAAGTTATCAGTTCTCACGAAAACTTCACGAGACAATTAGCAACCAACTTCATGATGTCGCTTTTAAGTGTCGGTGTGCGCTGCGTTCGAAAAAATGCGAACTCTCATCAGTTTTCCCAGACGCGCCAAAAGAAGTTATGAATTATCTTTTAAATGCATAAAAGCTGATCCAATTATGACATATATTATATATTAACATGGAATCAATCATAAGAATATGTGAATAAATTTGAGATGATTGTTTTTATTACCCGTCAATAGAACAATAGAGTGCTATTTAGCAATCGTTATTCATAAGTAGGCCTATGTTCAGCAGTGGACTTCTGATGGGCTGAAATGATGATGATAATGATGATGATGATTCATAAGTAGAATTAAAAGACGTTCAGCTGTGAATTGGACACGCGACTTAAAGGTTACTTAACTTATTTCAGTAATGACTTACAAAGATTCCGTACAAAAACTATTTAGTTTTTTTTTATGGGAAAGGCAGCAAACATGCAAGCTGTTCACCTAATAGTAGGTGATTACCGACGCCCGTGTACATCTGCAACACCAGAGATGATGCAGGTGCGCTGCCGGCCTTTTGGGGTATTTGAGAGATGGAAGGGAGGATGAGAAGGGGCACTGCAGATCATGGACTCTCTCTCAATCTAAACGATGAATCAAGATGTCGGCACCTTGTCATCCCTGAGGGTTAAGATATATGTACATAGCTTAGTTTTTGAATATATTAATATATATTTTAATATAAATAAACCCGGTGTATCGTCAATAGGTCAATACTGGCAAATATTACCCTAACTGAAGAGAAACTTTTGATCAGCTGTATGCTTTAAACAGACTGATAAAGAAACCGTAGAATCGTGAAACTATCGCCGAATTAAATATCTCAATACGCTCCCGCTACCGCTTTTGATTTATACCAAAACGTGACTATGAAGTAAAAGGATCGGTTAACGAACCGAGAGACGGGTGAACCTATACAAAGTATGATTTGCATACAAAGGATGTGCTGTTTACGGAAATTTAAATTTAAAATTAAAAACACTCGCAAAGGCTACTTAATTTGTGTAGAGTCATCTGTTGAGAATGTAATTGTAATATTTTTGCAACACCAGCTGGACGATGAAGTTTTAAATTAAAAAATGGTAATATACGACAAGGCGTGAATATATACATACATACATACATTAGCTTGTCAACTGACGCTACTAGAAAGATCTTTAAAAATCAAATTAATTGAAAACAAACTTTTTATTTCTATTTTCTAAGTGTTTAACTTACTCTTCTTAAAGTCTATAGTTGGACATACGAGTTTTTTTATAAGGATTTGTTATAATATAGGCAGTTCTAGACTTGTAAACAATCTAGATTTTGCTACCTTGCCGTCGGTTACTTTTAATAACAACATAATTCCTTTCGGTTCCCATGTCAGAAACCTGGGTCTATATGTTGATAGCTGTTTTACATGGAATAAACAGATTCAGGAGGTGAGTCGCAAAATTTCTGCTACCTTGCGATCACTTTATCGTCTCAAAAATTTCCTTCCAACCTCTACTAAGATTTTACTTGTCCAATCGCTCATTTTGCCAATTATTGACTATGCTGATGTGTGTTGCACAGACCTATCTCAACAACATCTTAACACACTGGATCGTCTTCTTAACAATTGCATCAGATACATTTATGGTCTCCGCAAGTACGACCACGTGTCTTCCTTTCATGAACAGCTCAATTGGCTGCCAATTCGTCAGCGCAGAGATGTTAGAACACTTTGCACCCTTTTCACAATTCTAAACGATCCTTGTGTTCCTGAGTATTTGAAATCTAAGTTTCAATACCTGGGTGATTCTCATAACTGTTTTCTCCGCTCTTCGGGTAGTCTCAAGTTGCTGACGCCTTTACACCGTACTGGGTATTTATCTAAGTCATTCGCTTTTACGGCTATAAGGCTCTGGAACGAAATCCCTCTTGACATTAAAAAAGCTCCTAATAAGTTTGCCTTTAAAAATAACATCCGCAAACATTACAGAAATGTTGCAAGTCTGTACTAGTGCTGCTGTTTGTTATTGTGCCGCTTCAGTTGTTTGTCCTGACATGTATATTATTCTATATATATATATGGTATATTTGTATATATGTTATTTATATATCTATGTATGTATGTATGTATCTATTGTAAGTACATATTTTGATATTTATATCCTTTTACTGGTTTTTTTCTCTTAGCAGTATCGCCTCTATTATGTATATATCTCTGCTTAGCCTAATGGTTGACTGGGAGAGAATGCCTCTAGGCATTAAGTCCGCCATATGTACGTACTAGTGCATAAAGATTAAATAAATAAATAAATAAATAAATAAATAATCTCAGCGATTGAATGTCGGTTCCCTTCTGCCTTAGGACTTTAGTACCTTCGGCCATGTTTATATGATATCTGAACTCTCTCATATATTTGACAGGATGCCTTTGCCCAGCAGTAGGCATATATAGGCTTCTACTTATACTTTATATTGATTTTATTATGATTGACATTGTAGTAATTTTTTTGTAAATTATAAAAGACAACTATAATGGCGTAAATAAAAAGGACCCCAGGGTCACTTACCGGTTTTTCACTGAGAAGGTCTGCTATTGGAGGATACTCTTGTCTACTGCTGGGTAAGGTTTTCGGAAGGGGCAGCTTTTCCTGCCGCTCGAATGGGCCGGCTCGACCGGGTTGGTACCACCGCCTCGCAGCATACCGGCGTGAAGTAGACGCATCTTGTGCTTCTGCGTTTCGTTCGGCGAGTGAGGTAACCGGAGGCCAACCCACCCCCCTCCTCATCCTTCCACTGGCACTGGTGTGGCAGGTATACGTGGCCGACGGTAATCACTAACCACCAGGTGAACCGTTTGCTCGTTTACCGCCTTTCCCGTAACAAAGAAACTAACCTAGTCTCCAATGCAGGTCTTCATCACTCTGTACCCAGTTGGTCTAATCTAGTCAGTTAGACAGTATCAGTCGCAGGCGTAGTTGACGTTCGGAGATACAGCCAGTGCGCCCTCCCCTCCACCTAAATTCAAATGAATTTTTTTTATTTTCTTTTTTTAAAAAGAAGAATACTTGCAATGCTATTTATTAGGTTACGTTACTAATATTCCTGTTAAGTCTCCAACTAAGCTATACAGCTTGTATCTGGAGTGGGTTCACGACAACAGTCGAATGGCCGGCTCGAACTTACGACGTCACGTTTCGTAGTCCGCACCCTGACCCATTCGGCTATTGGCGCTTGAAATCAAATAACTTATGCACCATATATGTGTATTTAACATCTCTTATTAGTTTAATATTAAATTATTACACTATTTAGCAACGTACGCAAGCGAGAGTCAAATCCAGTCGACGTAACACGTATAAAATTAGTTAGCATAAATTATAATTGAAACATTTACGGATTTTGAATATCAATTGTATTAATACAATAACATGCTAATGGTCCAAATTGATGAGTGGAATTGGATCGTATAGAGATGGAAATCTTCAATTTAAATTACGTAATGACTATGCTAATTGAATGAATGAATGAATGAATGAATGAATGAATGAATGAAAACTGTTTGTTCTTCGATTTAAGAAAGACAATTTCGCTTGTCAAATGCCCAATCTCATGATTATTCTCTTATCACAGCTACGTTATAAGGTCCCTATGGTCGAGAAAAAACTCGGGAGCAATTCTCTTTTTTTTTTTATGGGAAAGGCGGCAAACGAGCAAGCGGTTCACCCGATGGTAAATGATTACCTTCGCCCGCGTACATCTGTAACACCAGAGGTACTGCAGGTATGTTGACGGCCTTTAAGAGTATTTGGAAGATGGGATGTGGAGGGCATGTGGAGGGAAGGGGGTGTGGGCCTCCGGTAACCTCATTCACCGAAAGAAAACGCAGAAGCACATGATGCCTCTAATTCACTTCAGTATTCTGCGAGGCCGTGGTACCGATCCGGTCGAGCCGGCCCATTCGAGTATCAACAAAAGCCGCCGCTTGGCTCTACCACGTCAAAGATTAAAATGTGTCTATATAATCACGCCTTGTTCACAACGGGGTAGGCAGAGACAATCTTCTTCCACATGCAACGGTCCTGACATACGTCTTTCGCCTCTTCCACTTTCATCAATCTTACGGCGGACTTAATGCCGATTGGCATTCTCTGCCAGTCGACCCACGGGTTGGTGAGATAGCCGTAGCAGGGAAATAATATTAAGTTAGGTCGGCTAAAACGGAGGTGTTTACATGGGTGGGGAACGTTAAAAAATTTCACCAAAAGCGTCTCGTTATTTTCATACACGTTACCTCGCCACTTTTATTTAAAATTAGTTAAAGAGAACGATAAATATTAGGTCTTTTACCTATGAAATTGCCGTTTTGTATGAAAAAATTTAAACCGAATTTTTTTCATGTATTTTTATTTGTATTAATCGAAGCAATCGCCCATGCAATCAATGAATCTTTGCCAACGCAGTGGCATTTTATTAATGCCCTTCTTGAAGAAATCAACTGGACGGGAGGCAATCAATTCTTCAAAGGCATTTTGTACTGCCTCTCGGGTATTGAATTTTTTTCCCGCCAAGAAGTTATCCAAATTCTGGAAAGAGTAGTGTTCTGTAGGCGCAAGGTCTGGTGAGTACGGCGGATGACGGAGAGCTTCCAACCCCAGTTCTTGCAACTTGGAGACCGTCTGCTGTGCAGTATGAGGTCGCGCGTTGTCGTGCAGGAGCGATTGACCAATGCTGATTGGAGATGTGCCAGCTTCTCCATCATTGTGTTCAGTACTTCACTGTACACATCTGCAGTAATGCTCACCCCGTTTGATAAGAAGCTGTGATGAATCACACCGGCGCTAGACCACGAAACAGTGACCATCACTTTTCTAGGGGTAAGTTTTCGTTTAGGGCATTGTTTAGGTGCTGAACCAGGATCCAACCAATTTGCTGAGCTTGCGGTTATCAAACAGAGTCCATTTTTCATCGCAGGTAACAATGCGGTTCAAAATTCCTTCATTTGTGTGTCTGTTGAGCAGTGCAAGGCACGTCTCGACGGGTACTTCGCGCTGGCGATCATTGAGTTAGTGGGCCATCCAATTGTCAAGCTTTTTTACCTTGCCGATTTGACGCAAACGGACCAATATTATTTTGACGCTAACGTCGAGAGCTGCTGCTAATTCAGCCTTAGATCGTGTATCATCAGCTTCCACAATGGCTTTTAATTCGTCATTGTCGGCCAAAGTCTTCGGACGACCGCGAGGTACATTTCTCAGGTCGAAATTTACAGAACGGAAGCGAACGAACCAATAACAGGTGGTGCGTTGGTTTGTAGTGTTAGCTCCGTAAACGTCGTTGATGTTGCGTGCCGCTTGTGCCGCGTTGCTGCCACGACGGTACTCATATTCCTTAATTACTCGAATCTTTAACGTATCCACGATGACGAAAAAGATTGAAATGCGATGAAAATGTAACACTTATCAATAAACAAGTGACTACTTTTGGAAAAAGAATTCCATGTTTTTAAAATAAAATTAATTCGAAATTAGAATTCTTGGCCGAATAAAAATTATTTCGATTTGAAAAGGCCAGTACTGCAGAACGGCAATTTCATAGGAAGCCTATACCTATTATTACAACGGCAATACTAGAACGGTGCTCGGAAGTGGACCGCACACTTTAATGTTGCCATAAACACTTGGAAAAAGCTTATTAAAGCTCCCCCCGTTTGTAATTCCACCCAGTGACCAGTTGTATTACGGTATACGTATGAAAGTAATATGGGGGTGTTAGCCGTGGACCACCATGCGTTCACATTAAATATACATTGCACTCATTGCACCCGTGTGCATTATACATGCGGGTTCGATTCCCGGTGCCGGCACCGCTGAAATAGCAATCGCTAGTGCTGATTGGGGCATTCCGAACATTTATGAACAGCCAGACGATATCTCACAAAGCTCGTTTGGCTGTGCATAGAGGGGTATTGGTACCAACACTAACATATGGAAGCGAAAGCTGGGTATGGCAGAAGAGGCATGAAAGCAGGATAAATGCAGTAGAAATGAGAGCGTTAAGAAGTATGATTGATGTGAAGATAACTGACAGGGTTCGAAATAATGTGATCAGAGAGCGTTGTGGCGTGAAAGACGATGTAGTGACACGAATTGAGAAAGAGATGCTGAGCTGGTTTGGACATGTGGAGAGGATGAATGAAAGTAGGTTGACGAAACAAATATATGAGACGAGTGTAAATGGTAGAGTCGGGAGAGAAAGGCCTAGGCGAACATATCACGATCAAATTTGAGACGAATTCTGAAAAAAGATCAGGTCAAGAGTACTCTAAACCAACGAGCATGCATGCGAAGATTGGTGAAAGTGGAAGAATATGGTATGTGCCTACCCCGTTAGGATCAAGGCGTGAATATATACATATAGATATACCATTGCTGATTTTAACCTGGTGATTAAGGAAAATAAGGTCGTGAGCAACTTGCACTGGAGAAGCGTGACGAACCCTTCCCGGCTCCGAAACCTCAGGTATTCGAGAAGCAGTGGGCACTTACAGGCTGCTCTACTTTACAAGTCGTAAGGGGGGATAAGGCACGTTTCTCTCCACATGCTAGCTAATAAACGAACGTAAATAACGATTGAAAATCACTTTTTGTGTTTACCTTTCAAACCCTCGGGAATTTATGAACGCAGGCTTCGTTTTATCTCTTCGCTTACGAATATCGCAACCGTTATAGAATCGCATAGTAAACGCGAACTCATTCCACCAATCTAACTGACAGCCTATCATTTAAACACACTCCGTACATCGATGAAAATGCGAATATTTTACAACGAAGAAAAAAAAAATATTTAGTGTAATAAAAAAAAAATACAAAAGCAACCTGTATATATGTGTGCTTATCCGGAATAGCGTAAGCATTAAAATGCATACGATACTCTACTCTATTCCGTAACTAGTTGAGCGCAAAGTCCTTTGTAGAGAACGATACATCGTACAATTTTGAAATTTGCTCGTTTGAATTTAGAATGAGACTTTCTGGTACATTCTTAATATCCAGAATTTGCGTCATTGAAATTATAACTCTGTTTTAGTCGCGCTAGAGTCGGGTTTCGTTTACATGCGTCCACTTAATTTTGCATTATCAGTTCAAGTATATTGGGAATAAAATGTGGCATATTGAATAAATGCGTTAGGGGTAGGTTTCCTTCGAATACTCGATAAAACCATACCGTGTTATTTTTCACACCCGTGACACGGTTTTATACGTGGTAGAGGCAAGCGGCGGCTTCGACTGCTGCTCGAATGGGCCGACTCGACCGGGTTGGTACCAGAGCCTCGCGGAATAACGGCGTGAAGTAGAGGCATCTTGTGCTTCTGCGTTTCGTTCGGTGAGGGAGGTAACCGGAGATTCACTCTGCTTCCCCATTCCCCTCCTCATCTTCCCACCCATCTCCCACATAACCTTAAAGGCCGGCAACGCACCTGCATCATCTTTGGTGGCGATCACCTGCGGCATCTTCAATGCTGATCCCGACATAACCAGTCATTGGAGACGGTGAAGGGCAGGTGCGAGGACCTTTCCCCCCACGTTAAACTAAAAAAAAAAATGGACTGACATTGGCTGATCAAAGTAAGTACTTTCAAAATCATATTTACTGGTAATGTTTTTAATGGCTTAAGTATAAGCTATATACGCCTAAATAGACGGTACATCATTTAACTGAAACATGAGGCAATATAATGGTATCCCAATAACACACCTACATCATTTATCGGTAATACATGAGTCGTAAAGAAATTAAATGATTTTCATACTTCTCCGGTCGTATCCGTTACGTCGCGTACTAAAAGTATTTTAATTATTTATTTAGATAAACTTTAATTGCACATTACAGAACAAAAAGGCGGACTTAATGCCAAGAGGCATTCTCTACCAGTCTACCATTAGATTGAACAGAGAAAATGTCAAAGAGTGCACAAAAATATTACGTTCTTATATATATACTCGAATATTATACTACGATACAATACTTATATATGACGGTTCTTAGACATACATGTAATTATCTTTGTTCATTATATAAAACACATTACACACTATACATACATATTTATATAACTATATATATATATATATATATATATATTTAAATATACACAATGAATACGTAAACTTAGATGATTTCTAACATTGAAAAAGAGACTGGTCATTAACACTTACGTTTATTATACTGTCATATATTATATACATACATACATACACTATAATTTATAAGACAAATGGGCAAAGGGCCATCACGTTACAGCAGCGCGGCTTGGCGGATTTCACACATTATTATTTTATCGGATACTCATTACTCATAATTACCATTAACAATTAAATCGGTATTCGCGCCGGCGTTCGAACCCGGGTCACTCGTTCACTGTGAAATTGAAGCGATTCACTTAACTGTATTCACTTAAAATAGAAATAAGCTAACCTCTCCTCGCAATTCCAAGCTTGAAAAGGCAAAGGAAGTCATGCTTGGAGCCAATGCCCCTTCGAGCGTGTACCCTCTCACGCCCCGAAGGGTTCGTACCTAATCAATAATGGATCTACCGTCCTTAATTATATGATATTTATAATAGGACCATGCAGCTAAATGGACGGACGGACGCTTTAACTTTCATATTAATAATACTTCAAATGAAGGATTTTATCGCGTTTAAATTTTGTTTTTTATATTCCCGACGTCTCTAGTACTTTACAGCAGCCGTGGTCACGGTGAGACTGAGATTTTGGACGTCCCAATGTCTTTAACGTGGTGGAGCCAAGCGGCGGCTTCCAGCTTCTGCTCGAATGGGCCGGCTCGACCGGATTAATACCACGACCTCGCAGAATACCGACGTGAAGTAGTGGCATCTTGTGCTTCTGCGTTTCATTCGGCGAGTGAGGTAACCGGAGCCCCCCTCCCCCTCCCCATTCACTCCTTATCCTCTCTCCCATCTCCCGAATACTCTTAAAGGCCGGCAACGCACACATGTAGCTCCTCTTGTGTTGTAGATGTACGTAGGCGACGGTAATCACTTACCATCGGGTGAACCGCTTGCTCGTTTGCCGACTTCAATATAAAAAAAAAAACACTCATAGACAACTCGGGCACATTCTGCGTACATCGGACCGAAAATAATAAACAAAAGCTATGTGTAGTGTTCACATAAATATAAGAAATCAATTATACATTCATTAATTGTACATTTTATTGTGTCTTATTTATTTCATCCTATACATATATACATACGACCCCCCACAAGATGGAGTGACGAGCTGCGCAGTGTTGCGGGAAGTCGATGGATGCAGGTGGCTCGGGACCGAGCTTCGTGGGAATCTTTGGAGGAGGCCTATGTTCAGCAGTGGACTTCTGATAGGCTGAAATGATGATGATGATGATACATATGTATACCAAGAGCCGTGCTAGCCTAGTGGTAAGGGCGCTCACTTTAGTGTCACAGAGCGCGAGTGACCCGGGTTCGATCCCCGGTGCCGGCACCACTAAAATTGTTAATAACAATTTTAAGTGCTGTATTCACCACGTGCTCAACGGTGAAGGAAAACATCGTGAAGAAACCTGCATGTCTGAGAAATAATAAAAATATTATTTCGAGGATATGTGAAGCCCGCCAACCCGCACTGGAGCAGCGTGGCGGGGCCTTCCTAAACCCTCTCTGATACTCGTATTTGAGAAGGAGGCCTTTGTCCAGCTGTGGGCACTTATAGGCTGTTACTTTACTTTTAACTTTGCTTATACATATGTATCTGTATATTTATATATACATCCCAATCAAATATATTTATGTAAATAGTCCCACAAAAATAATCTTTATTGTCATTAGAATTTGAAACACAGAGCCTACATGGGATCCCCGTCATCCGTGATAGGTTAAAAACCCGTATGGTGGTCAGGGTCTTCCCAAAAGTAAATTAACAATAGTCATTCCTTATAATTTTAATTATCTATTTAATTTTATTATTATATATAATTTATAAAATATTATTTATATCATGGTATTTATTTGTATCTACGTGTATTCATATATACAACCCAACCAGATAGTTAAATATAGAAATACCCCATAAAAATCATTCCTTATAACAAGAAATAGACTATAGATATTCGTACTATAGACTACGGAATTAGAAGAAGAAAAAAAACACTCATCTGGAGTGTTTCATCGGCAAGCTGTAAGGAATTCGTTCACAAGGATCCTAGGAGGTAGCAATTAAACTAACCATAAATCGGTAGTCTACTGCACGACATTTTTTTTTTGTTTAATGCGGGGGAAAGGTTTTTCCCGCTGTAGATATGCTGTTGGCTTAGTGACCTTTACAGCTTCAACTTTAGAGACCCACGAGCAGGAGGCCAGAGGGTTGACATTTATTAATAGATTAACTTATGCATTATATACCAGTTTATTAATTTTTTTAATTTATCGTGGGGGGAAAGGCGCTCGTACCTAACCGTCGCCCGTCTCACGTGACTGGTTATGTCGGGATCAGCATTGAAGATCAGCCGGACCGACTAAAACCCCCCCACGGTAGATATGCTGTTGGCTTAGTGGCCTTTACAGCTTCATCGGTAGAGGCCCGCAAGTTAAGATAATGTAAACCAATGAAACCAATTCGCGATATAAATAGGTAGAGCGACATCTGTTATTACAATATGAGATACTAATCTACGTTTTAACGTTATACAAAGGGTTGACAGTAATATTAGTAATGTTACTTAATAAATAGCATTCCTAGTATGCTTTTATAAATATATATATATATATATATATATATATAGAGTATGTGTGTGTGTTTTAACGACGAACACGCGGTAGAAGCACTGCTATGTGATTTAAAATGCGCAAGGAAAGTAGCAAATGTAAGCTTGTAAGTGGTCAAGCTTGTAAGGCAAAGGCCTCCTTCTCAAATACGAGTATCGGAGAGGGTTTTAGGAGCTGGGAAGGGCCCGTCACGCTGCTCCAAAGCGGGTAGGCGGGCTTCATATATCCTTGAAATAATATTTGCTATTATTTCTCCGATATGCAGGTTTCCTTGCGATGTTTTCCTTCACCGCCGAGCACGTGGTCAATATGTATAATATAATAAAAATGCGTACCGAGATTGAAATACAGAATACATCTGCCAGTCGCCGAGGCGGTCGCGTCTCTCGAATAATGTATCGAAATTAAAGTAACTCACAGCAATGAATCATTTCAAAACTAATTCGAGTCAGCGGCTAAAACATCGAATGGCTCGTGGAATTGAATTTCGAACACACTTCAAAAGAGAGAGAGAGAGAAGAGAGTAAAAAAAAAAGCCGATCTCAGCTCGATTCAGCGAATGAAACGCACGAACGCCGCGGGGTGGGATTTGAAAGGAGCCCCCGGGGATCACTGCAATGCCCGGGTTTGATTTACGATAATATTCGAATTCAATGACTCGCGCTGCCTCGTCGGGGTCTAGACAGATCCCTCGATTCCCGTTCGAAATTTAAAAAATCCCTCCAATCGTACATAACCGGGACACAATTAGCCGTTTGCTTCTTTCAAAAGTATTTTCATATTAAGTTTTTTTTTTTTTATGGGTATGTGGGCAAATGAACACGTCAAAACCTAATCACGCGTAGCAGATAGAGGCTATAGATTTCCATTTGGCACGAACGTAGGAACGTCAGAAAACCTTTTTTTTTTTTTTTTTTTTTATGGGTATGTGGGCAAATGAACACGTCAAAACCTAATCACGCGTAGCAGATAGAGGCTATAGATTTCCATTTGGCACGAACGTAGGAACGTCAGAAAACCTTTTTTTTTTTTTTTTTTTTTTTTTTTTTTTATGGGTATGTGGGCAAATGAACACGTCAAAACCTAATCACGCGTAGCAGATAGAGGCTATAGATTTCCATTTGGCACGAACGTAGGAACGTCAGAAAACCTTTTTTTTTTTTTTTTTTTTTTTTTTTTTTTTTATGGGTAAGTGGGCAAATGAACACGTCAAAACCTAATCACGCGTAGCAGATAGAGGCTATAGATTTCCATTTGGCACGAACGTAGGAACGTCAGAAAACCTTTTTTTTTTTTTTTTTTTATGGGTAAGTGGGCAAATGAACACGTCAAAACCTAATCACGCGTAGCAGATAGAGGCTATAGATTTCCATTTGGCACGAACGTAGGAACGTCAGAAAAACCTTTCACTTCTCCGGCAAAGAAATGGAGGACGAGAATTAACTCGCGGAGATTGATATGAAATTTAAAGGCTTATCCCTTGTCGTCCTCGCAAGGGAAGAGAGTGGCAGATAGGAACGCGGTATTTTTTTTTTTTATGGAAGTGACGGCAAACGAGCAAGCGGTTCAACTGATGGTAAGTGATTACCGTCCCCGTTGTCTCTACGGTGTCGCGTCGAAATGGAAATTTTTTTTTTTTTTTTTTTTTTTTTTTTTTTTTTTTTTTTTTTTTTTTTTTTTTTTTTTTTTTTTTTTTTTTTTTTTTTTTTTTTTTTTTTTTTTTTTTTTTTTTTTTTTTTTTTTTTTTTTTTTTTTTTTTTTTTTTTTTTTCATATCAACTTACAAGTTCTTTATCTCCGAAATGTATAAGATGAACATTTTCGAATACATCAATCACGCTTAAATGACCTTTTAATCGATAAATAATGCGAATTTCATACAAAAAAATGTACAATATATTATTGAGATGTTACTTTAACTATATTTATGAAAATACCTTTTTTTTTTTTTTTTTTTTTTTTTTTTTTTTTTTTTTTTTTTTTTTTTTTTTTTTTTTTTTTTTTTTTTTTTTTTTTTTTTTTTTTTTTTTTTTTTCATATCAACTTACAAGTTCTTTATCTCCGAAATGTATAAGATGAACATTTTCGAATACATCAATCACGCTTAAATGACCTTTTAATCGATAAATAATGCGAATTTCATACAAAAAAATGTACAATATATTATTGAGATGTTACTTTAACTATATTTATGAAAATACCTTTTTTTTTTTTTTTTTTTTTTTTTTTTTCATATCAACTTACAAGTTCTTTATCTCCGAAATGTATAAGATGAACATTTTCGAATACATCAATCACGCTTAAATGACCTTTTAATCGATAAATAATGCGAATTTCATACAAAAAAATGTACAATATATTATTGAGATGTTACTTTAACTATATTTATGAAAATACCTTTTTTTTTTTTTTTTTTTTTTTTTTTTTTTTTTTTTTTTTTTTTTTTTTTTTTTTTTTTTTTTTTTTTTTTTTTTTTTTTTTTTTTTTTTTTTTTTTTTTTTTTCATATCAACTTACAAGTTCTTTATCTCCGAAATGTATAAGATGAACATTTTCGAATACATCAATCACGCTTAAATGACCTTTTAATCGATAAATAATGCGAATTTCATACAAAAAAATGTACAATATATTATTGAGATGTTACTTTAACTATATTTATGAAAATACCTTTTTTTTTTTTTTTTTTTTTTTTTTTTTTTTTTTTTTTTTTTTTTTTTTTTTTTTTTTTTTTTTTTTTTTTTTTTTTTTTTTTTTTTTTTTTTTTTTTTTTTTTTTTTTTTTTTTTTTTTTTTTTTTTTTTTTTTTTTTTTTTTTTTTTTTTTTTTTTTTTTTTTTTTTTTTTTTTTTTTTTTTTTTTTTTTTTTTTTTTTTTTTTTTTTTTTTTTTTTTTTTTTTTTTTTTTTTTTTTTTTTTTTTTTTTTTTTTTTTTTTTTTTTTTTTTTTTTTTTTTTTTTTTTTTTTTTTTTTTTTTTTTTTTTTTTTTTTTTTTTTTTTTTTTTTTTTTTTTTTTTTTTTTTTTTTTTTTTTTTTTTTTTTTTTTTTTTTTTTTTTTTTTTTTTTTTTTTTTTTTTTTTTTTTTTTTTTTTTTTTTTTTTTTTTTTTTTTTTTTTTTTTTTTTTTTTTTTTTTTTTTTTTTTTTTTTTTTTTTTTTTTTTTTTTTTTTTTTTTTTTTTTTTTTTTTTTTTTTTTTTTTTTTTTTTTTTTTTTTTTTTTTTTTTTTTTTTTTTTTTTTTTTTTTTTTTTTTTTTTTTTTTTTTTTTTTTTTTTTTTTTTTTTTTTTTTTTTTTTTTTTTTTTTTTTTTTTTTTTTTTTTTTTTTTTTTTTTTTTTTTTTTTTTTTTTTTTTTTTTTTTTTTTTTTTTTTTTTTTTTTTTTTTTTTTTTTTTTTTTTTTTTTTTTTTTTTTTTTTTTTTTTTTTTTTTTTTTTTTTTTTTTTTTTTTTTTTTTTTTTTTTTTTTTTTTTTTTTTTTTTTTTTTTTTTTTTTTTTTTTTTTTTTTTTTTTTTTTTTTTTTTTTTTTTTTTTTTTTTTTTTTTTTTTTTTTTTTTTTTTTTTTTTTTTTTTTTTTTTTTTTTTTTTTTTTTTTTTTTTTTTCATATCAACTTACAAGTTCTTTATCTCCGAAATGTATAAGATGAACATTTTCGAATACATCAATCACGCTTAAATGACCTTTTAATCGATAAATAATGCGAATTTCATACAAAAAAATGTACAATATATTATTGAGATGTTACTTTAACTATATTTATGAAAATACCTTTTTTTTTTTTTTTTTTTTTTTTTTTTTTTCATATCAACTTACAAGTTCTTTATCTCCGAAATGTATAAGATGAACATTTTCGAATACATCAATCACGCTTAAATGACCTTTTAATCGATAAATAATGCGAATTTCATACAAAAAAATGTACAATATATTATTGAGATGTTACTTTAACTATATTTATGAAAATACCTTTTTTTTTATTCATCTATCGTTCCTTAAGGACCCACACGGGTATAGTGGAGAAATCTAGCAGACGTATTGTGTATAAATGAACCAGACAATATGATACTTTTGCTGCTGCTCGAATGGGAGGCTCGACCGTGGTGGTGCCACGACCTTGCAGTTTCGTTCGGCGAGTGCGGTCATCGGAGCCCCCTCCTCCCCTCCTCCTCCCTCTATCTCTCACTCCCCATCTTTCAAATATGTTTTAAAATGTATGTAACACAACACACCTGTAGCTCCTTTGATGTTGCAGGTCGTGGGCGACGGTAATCACTTACCACTGTTAATCTTTAGATACGCTCAGAGATAGCCCGGAAATGATTAACTAAGCCCCCTTAAAAGCCTAAATCTCCGCTCGCGGGCACAAGGGCGAAAGGGCGATGGTAGATGAAAGAAGAGCGGAGGGAATAAACGACCCGTTTTTTCCGCACGCTTTGCACCTTCTTTGTCTGTATTAGTCAATGGTAAGTGGGATGAGATAGTGACGTTTTACATTTTCAAAATCGATACCCACCCTTACGTTAGGGATGTGACACACGTTTTCGAGATTCTTTTTACGCCGATTCGATTATTCTACTCTACGGAAATCGAAGGCTTTTAATTTTTGTATGAATTAACGAATGTAATATATCTATTTCTTATTAATTAATTGTATTTTAGAGGAGCACGTAAGCAGCGGTCCGAGTTGACTGGCAGTGCTGAGAATCAGTAATAGTAAAGCAGCCTGTAAGTGTCCACTGCTGGACAAAGGCCTTCTTCTCAAAGACGAGTATCTGAGAGGGTTTAGAAGCCGGCAAGGGCCCGCCACGCTGCTCCAGTGCGGATTGGCGGGCTTTACATAACCTCGAAATAATATTTTTTTATTATTTCTCAGACATGCCGATTTCTTCACGACGTTTTCCTTCAGCGCCGAACACATGGTATACATAGCAGTTAAAATTGCTATTAACAATTTCAGTGCTGCCGGCACCGGGGATCGAACCCAGGTCACTCGCGCTCTATGAAACTAAAGTGAGCGCCCTGCCCACTAGGCTACCCACGGCTCTAAGAATCAGTGACGGGGTTTAAATTTTGAATCTCGTAATAACCGAGTCCAGTTCATTTTCCGGTCTTATGACGTAGCATAGACAAATATTTACTCTTGCATGACATTTTCATTCGTTCTAGTTATTATAGTATGAACGTGTTTCTTTCCTTCTATTTCCGTATTTTTTTAACCGTAAGTATTTGAATTTTTTTTCAATCGAATCGAATGGGCCGGCTCGATTGGGTTGGTACCACGGCCTCGCAGAATACCGGCGTGAAGTAGAGGCATCTTGTGCTGCTGCGTTTCGTTCGGTAAGTGAGGTAACAAGAGGCCCACTTCCTTCACCATCCCCACTCTCATCTCCCAAATATCTGTAAACTGCCAGCAAAGCACCTGCAGCTGCTCTGGTGTTGCAGATGTCAGTGTGCGACGGTAATCACTTACCATCAGGTGAACCGCTTGCTCCTTTGCCGCCTTTCCATTAAAAAAAATATATATCTTGCGGAGCCCCGTTGTCTCTACGGTGTCGTGTCGAAATGGAAATCCTTAATCTCTGCTTACTCCTTGTAATTTTAGAGATTATTAAAAAAAAAAAGTTTCTGATCAAATTACAACATTTCCGTTTTTTAAATTAAGTTAAATTGGTTAATTTTTAAAATGCTCCAGTACCACGACCTAATAACAATTTTACGGGGGATCGAACCCGGGTCACTCGCGCTCTGTGAAACTAAAGTGAGCGTCCTGATACGTAACTACTAAAATTGTTAATAGCGATTTTAAGTGCTGTATTTACCACGCGCTCAGCGGTGAAGGAAAACATCGTGAGAAAACCTGGATGTCTGAGAAATAATAAAAGTATTATTTCGAGCATATGTGAAGCCCGCCAACCTGCACTGGAGCGGCTTTCCCCGGCTCCTAAACCCTCTCTGATACTAGTATTTGAGAAGGAGGCCTTTGCCCAGTAGTGGGCACTTATAGCCTGCTACTTTACTTTACTTTTACCACGACCTCAGACCAGAATACTGGCATGAAGTAGAGGCGTCTTGTGCTAATGCGTTTCGTTCGGTAAGTGAGGTAACAAGAGGCCCACTTCCCTTCACCATCCCCACTCTCATCTCCCAAATATCTGTAAACTGCCAGCAAAGCACCTGCAGCTGCTCTGGTGTTGCAGATGTCAGTGTGCGACGGTAATCACTTACCATCAGCGGAGCCGGTTGCTTCCTCGTCCCCTTACGCATTACGTTTTAAAAAAACAATTACCTCCCCCTGAAGGAATTTCTCCTGTGTCGCGGAGGCAGTTAACTGTATATAAATTATCACACGGACGAACACTCCGACCTGGAACAATTATTTTCAGTCAAAACAAAACGCATATTGTACGATTGTACGGAACCCTCGGTGTGCGTGTTCGACTCGAACTTGATCGGGGTTTTCTCTTCATTCGCCGCCCGCACTTTATCTCGTAATTTATTTGAGACGTTAATCTAAGTAAGTACTTCATTAGGCGAGTGAGTGATCTATGCGGCTCGATGGTTTCAGGTTCGATTCCAAGCTAAAGAAAATATTCATCTACACGAAAACACATCTACACGAAAATATGAAATTATTTGTGTTTATTTTATGTACGTTTGAACGAATTTCAAAAGCGTTTTGCGAGTCACGGTTTTTTTTTCATATCAACTTACAAGTTCTTTATCTCCGAAATGTATAAGATGAACATTTTCGAATACATCAATCACGCTTAAATGACCTTTTAATCGATAAATAATGCGAATTTCATACAAAAAAAATGTACAATATATTATTGAGATGTTACTTTAACTATATTTATGAAAATACCTTTTTTTTTTTATTCATCTATCGTTCCCCTTAAGGACCCACACGGGTATAGTGGAGAAATCTAGCAGACGTATTGTGTATAAATGAACCAGACAATATGCTACTTTTGCTGCTGCTCGAATGGGGAGGCTCGACCGTGGTGGTGCCACGACCTTGCAGTTTCGTTCGGCGAGTGCGGTCATCGGAGCCCACCCCCCCCCCCTCCCCTCCCCCTCCTCCTCCCCCTCATTCTCTCACTCCCCATCTTTCAAATATACATACACAACACACCTGTAGCTCCTTTGATGTTGCAGGTCGTGGGCGACGGTAATCACTTACCACTGTTAATCTTTAGATACGCTCAGAGATAGCCCGGAAATGATTAACTAAGCCCCCTTAAAAGCCTAAATCTCTGCTCGCGGGCACAAGGGCGAAAGGGCGATGGTAGATGAAAGAAGAGCGGAGGGAATAAACGACCCGTTTTTTCCGCACGCTTTGCTCCTTCTTTGTATGTATTAGTCAATGGTAAGTGGGATGAGATAGTGACGTTCTACATTTTCAAAATCGATACCCACCCTTACGTTAGGGATGTGACACACGTTTTCGAGATTCTTTTTACGCCGATTCGATTATTCTACTCTACGGAAATCGAAGGCTTTTAATTTTTGTATGAATTAACGAATGTAATATATCTATTTCTTATTAATTAATTGTATTTTAGAGGAGCACGTAAGCAGCGGTCCGAGTTGACTGGCAGTGCTGAGAATCAGTAATAGTAAAGCAGCCTGTAAGTGTCCACTGCTGGACAAAGGCCTTCTTCTCAAAGACGAGTATCTGAGAGGGTTTAGAAGCCGGCAAAGGGCCCGCCACGCTGCTCCAGTGCGGATTGGCGGGCTTTACATAACCTCGAAATAATATTTTTTTATTATTTCTCAGACATGCCGATTTCTTCACGACGTTTTTCTTCACCGCCGAGCACATGGTATACATAGCAGTTAAAATTGCTATTAACAATTTCAGTGCTGCCGGCACCGGGGATCGAACCCAGGTCACTCGCGCTCTATGAAACTAAAGTGAGCGCCCTGCCCACTAGGCTACCCACGGCTCTAAGAATCAGTGACGGGGTTTAAATTTTGAATCTCGTAATAACCGAGTCCAGTTCATTTTCCGGTCTTATGACGTAGCATAGACAAATATTTACTCTTGCATGACATTTTCATTCGTTCTAGTTATTATAGTATGAACGTGTTTCTTTCCTTCTATTTCGGTATTTTTTTTAACCGTAAGTATTTGAATTTTTTTTCAATCGAATCGAATGGGCCGGCTCGATTGGGTTGGTACCACGGCCTCGCAGAATAGCGGCGTGAAGTAGAGGCATCTTGTGCTGCTGCGTTTCATTCGGTGAGTGAGGTAACCGGAGGCCCACTCCCCCCCCCTTATTCCCCTCCACTTCCCTCCCATCTCCCAAATATCCTTAAAGACCGGCAATGCAGGTGCATTGCCGGTCTTTAAGGCAGCATCAATGTGTTACAGATGTACGTGGGCGACGGTAATTCACTTACCATCGAGTGAGCCGTTTGGTCGTGTGCCCCCTTTCACATAAAAAACAAAGAACTCTTTCGCATTCGTCTTCCCGTAACCGATGTAAAGCTTTTGCGATAAGATCGGAGGAATGATAAGATGCAGAGTCGGGGTCACGGGGGCACTGCACTGCACAACCGGACCTGCTTTCTGCTGAATTCACAGACAGTACATGACAACTCGCACTGGAGCAGCGTGACGTACCCTTCCCGGCTCCAAAATCTCAACAAAGACTTGAGTGGAGATCTTTCCTCGCAATAGGGCTTTCACAGGCTTATAATATTTATCTATGTAATATAGTTTCTGGAATATAATGGCGTGTCACTATGAACATTGGTCTAGATCAGCCAGTAGAGTAATGACAGTCTTGGACAATTATTGGTATTAAAAAATTTGTAATATTATCAAGCAGGTATTTTTTTAAGAGCTATAGACAAGATTGTCTTTGGTGTTGTGACAAATTCTCCCTTTCTTCCCCAGCATGCGCTCCCGTCCAGTACATATTTATGATAGGCGTATATATGTATTCTCATACAGTAATGGGGCATCAGGCGATGCGTTTTCGTTCTCCCCTGTCCAATAAAAAAAAACATTATTGAGTACACATACGGTGATGGGAGCTTATTGTTTGAAAAGTTATGTTTTTAATAGTAAATGTCACTTTTGAAATTGCCAAAGCCGTACTCGGTTGGTATTCTCAGCACATTCGAATCGATGCCAATCACTTGGCAGCCCTTCTTGTGAAACTGTCGGAACAGTAGCCGGATACGATATTTGGGGCATGAGCATTAAAAAAACAAACAAAGCCTTTTGTAAAAGAAAAATATACGTAAACTTTGGCATGCTCCAGTTTTTTTTAGGACGCGGTACAGACGATGAGCTGAAGCGTTTAAATAGGTCAGCTAAAATATATAGATAAATAAATTATTCACGGATTTAACTTTATTTTTACTCAAAGCAATTCACTACGACATTAATCATGAGAACTTGTTGTCGAATACCCATTAATTCCATATTATAACATTATCCAGTAGAACCATTGAAGACAATCATTCGGATGATCAAAGAGGTGACGTTTTTATCACGTACTCCTGCAACACCAGAGGAGCTGCAGGTGCGTTGCCAGCCTTTGAGGATGTTTGGATGATGGGAGGGAAGATAGGGAAGCGGACTAGGGGACGGGGGAGAGGCGCAAGATGTGCCTCTACTTCACGTCGGTGTTCTGACAATGCGAAAAGAATGGAGGAAGGCTCGATTACTTTACAGCAGCCCTGGTCACGGGGGGGATGAGATTTTGGACGTCCAGATGTCATAGTTAGCTCGGGCTACATTTAGCTTTTATTTATTAATGTTCGATCCGATCTACGCTAATCGAAACGTCGGGATTATAAAAACATAATTGAACGTGATAAAATCCGCAAATAATAGTTTCATTTCAAATGCGTAGTGTTCGCGTAAAGTAAAAAGTAAAGTAACAGCCTGTAAGTGCCCGCTGATGGGTAAAGTCCTCCTTCTCAAATACTAGTATCAGAGAGGGTTCGCGTAAATACAATAAATCACTACACTACATACACAAATTAATATTACACATTTTCAATTCGTAACGCAAGACACTCGTAGCTGACCGAGGCGTTGCACGAAAACGTTGCACGTAAACGTGGCACTAAAACACGACCTTGAAATGTTACTCTCGTCGCGGCCAAAGTAGTCTCAAATGAAAACAATCAAATCGACCGCTCGTCCCTTAACCTACCAATTATTTTCTTATAAGTGCACTCACAAATAAATACTCACAAACAATACCGCTCCATTATTCGGGCACAGTTTCGTCCGCTCGAAGCTTGTCCGTTGGACTGTAGCGCAATAAGGGATCGCGCGGAATGCTTGTGAGACGAAGAAGAGAAGATGTAATTGAAACATTTCGCCGGCGGAGCGGTAAGGTACCCGAAATTAGTTATATAGGGAAACCATTTTGAATTTCCGTCATTGGATAGTTGACTGATCATATATTAGCATATTTTTCTGACAACTATATAAATGAAGCTTCTTGCTCTACAATCTTCATGCACGAATATGTATTTATAATTTGATGTATTTAAATAATTCGACGATTGAAGGGCTAGTTCTTCACTTCTCTTTAAGTCAAGGAGGGTGATGAGTCCCTGTCGAATTTCGTTTTGTAAGTGTTAAGTACATTGGTTTTTGTCTCAATGTATATTTTGTAGTCTATTAGTAATCGTTAAACCGCCATCTGTCGGGCGTGTTGGAGAACGTTCCAATACCATAATAGTCTCTTACAACACCCGTGGGAGGAAAGGCGGTCGTATGTTCTCTTATGCCGCTACTCGACGAATAAATATTATGTTATTTATATATTTATTTATGCTTTATTGTGTACACCAAAAGGATTACAAACGGCGGTCTATAATGCCTTTGGGCATTCACTGCCTCTCAACTCAGAGGAGAAATATTGTGATAGGTGAATCAAATAGAAAATTGTTTAAATGAACAGAAAGACTGGTAGTGAAACTAATCAATTTTAATAAAAATATCTAAATAAATAACGTATATACATATAATAAAACAGTATAGTCCGTACGTCGCGACAGAATGTTAAGTTTCACCAACACCATCTAGACGGTTGGTATTCTACCACAAGTGCGTTACTCTGTGATTTCTCTGCCACGTACTTCGACTTTGTGGGATCAGCTGTCGCCAGCGGTATTTCCTAACAGATACGACTTAAGAGCTTATTCCTTGTTTAAAGGCCGACAGCGGCTCCTCTGGTATTAAAACGTGGTAGAGCCAAGCGGCGGCTTTTGCTGCTGCTCGAATGGGCCGGCTCGACCGTGTTGGTACCACGGCCTGGCAGAATACCGGCGTGAAGTAGAGGCTTCTTGTGCCGTGAGGCCGTGGTACCTCTACCACGTATTATGAAACGTTTGACCTATCAACTCTCTTTTCACCGGAGCTTCTTTGATACACCGTGACAGGTGGCGAGCCTGTCGCCGTCCTGTCGTGTCCAAGCCATCGATACAAAACGTACGTAAGTTTCGAAAAATCACATAGGGATTGGAACTGTAATCTGAAGCAGATCCTCGAAAAACCCGGCGGTAGAAGTAGCTCTTAAATAACGAGCGAAATCCGATTGACAAAATCCAAGAAACATAATTACGTTTTTACCTCCGAAGCAGGAGTGCTGTCAAGGGGTTCTCAGATCAGCGTTACCGGTTAGACGTTAATCCTAAGTAACTTATAATAAGTCTTAACAGTTTAATCCCCGATTTTTCCAGTGTTTTGTGACTGCAACGTCCACGCTACCAGGCTACCTTCAGCTTTTTCAATTATAAATTTTTAGTCATATCTAATATTACTGTCTGCCATGCTGTGTAGCATCGGCGTATAAATCCACGTGGGTGTGTGGGTTAGGGGACTAAGGGAGAGGCCTTGAAAGTCGACAATGGCTACCGATAGATGGCGTGATAACCGTCTCGAATACCAGACCCATAAATAAGCGGAAGGGAGGAGGAGGAGACTTGTGATAGGCTGAGATGATGATGGAGGATGGAGTGGTGATTGTAGCAAATCTTGGGAGAAGCCTATATCCTGCAGTGGACTATACAGGTTGTTAAGGTAAAGCAGTTCCTGGACGTTTGCAGCACCCAGCTATCTCCTAATTTGTGGTCTATCAAATGTCACGTTATTGAGTGGCCGATCCAGGATATAACCCAAGACTGCAGACCTACTAGAGCATTGACGTTTCCCATCAACTTTGTGTTCTTTTACGCGTGACTCAATTGATCTTTTAGTTTGCCTTTTGTGAGGGAACCGCCTCATTCATGCACTCCTGCGTCATGGAGAAGGACAGATGAAAGAAACTGGACTAATCTTCTTCGGCTGCTTGTAAAATATTCTCGTGTAGTCAAACGTATCTGTGACGGCAAACGAGCAAGCGGTTCATCTGATGGTAAGTGATTACCGTCGCCCGCATACATCTGCAACACCATAGATGCTGCAGGTGCGTTGCCGGTCTTTAAGGATATTTGGGAGATGGGAGAGAAGAGGAGGGGAATAGGGAGGAGATGTGGGCCTCCGGTTACTTCACTCGCCGAACGAAACGCAGAGGCTCGAGATGCCTCTACTTCACGCCGGTATTCTGTGAGGTCGTGGTATCGATCTGGTCGAGCCGGCCCATTCGAGCAGCAGCTGAAGCCGCCGCTTGGCTCTACCACGCTTAAGCTACTCTATATTACTTGTTGAAATTGAAAAAAAAAAAGTTAATTACTCTACTGATTGGACTAAGGATGACACACGCGAGTTCTGCATAACCAGTCCATTCTATTAGGGTTGTCAACAACGAAGGAACAATTACAGATATCTTCGTATAAAACCTTTTTTCCTTTTTTTTTCGCTCGCAAATCTCAACGATCAAGCGAGACCGATTAGAGAAAATGAAACGGGCCTATTTAAAAACAACAGCTCGCGTACAAAAATATCACAAGTAAAAATCACTCGAGCGATGGTGGCTTTGCTATGTTGTCCCATGTCTTTTCATAATGACCACTAACGGCAGTTGTCAACTGCGCTGGAATTATTATAGTGCCGGGAGTTTTCACCCGCTCACACATAGGCACTCGCTCTTCTCTACCACATAGCCGATATACAATGCGATGAGAACGGGGGAAGGTTCCGATGCAGTGTCAAAGATACGACGGACATAGAGCACATCGGTTCCTTTTTCTTTTTTTTTTAAATACCTTCCACTTTTACATACATGAATTGTATGTAAAGAATTATTAGTAGTCCATACTGAAACTAGTCGCGTGCGGGAATCGAACCCGCGACACACAGCGCCGCAGCTAAACGCTCAGCCACTGTGCCACCGAGCCGTCAAATTAGGCTGAGATTCGTGCGCGGGACTCACAGCTCGCGGGACACAGTCATGCACGTTAACATCTATGCCACGCGGTCGTGTTTTGTATACAGTTGTCCGTCGTTCACGTCTGTCACCCGCGTAGAGGTAGGCAAAGTTTATGAATCCCCGGGACAGTTCTCGCCGTATGGTTTGCTTCCGTAGATTGCGACGAATCGTACCCAAAATAGTAATACACTTAAAAAAAATAAATTTGTCAATTGTTGTATTTCGAGGAAGAATAAAATTGTTTAATTTTATTTAAGAAATAGTAAGAAAGAAAGAAAATAATTTTATCCATTGCCACAGCACAAGTAACACGTAATGAAACTTAATTATTTTATTATAGTTAATTTATTCAATTGCACATTTCACAGCACTGGTGTTCCATCGGTACCATGGATACTTTTTCGCGATTATTCGTCAGGCTTTTTGTAATATATGAGGTATATAACAGAACTCAAAATATAAATAACAAGAAAAAAAAACAATCAATAATAACAATATACAAATGCAACAATTAAAAGTATGTTGTTGAACTATTATGTACTAGGTACGAAGCACGCATTGTTCCACGCACAAGCATACATTAAAAAAAAAAAGAGTAACTACATGTATTTTTTTCTTATAACTATCCAATTACCAAGACACAGTGGGTAGAGCCAAGCGACGCCTTTTGCTGCTGCTCAAATGGCCGGCTCGGCCGGGTTCGGTGAGTGAGGTAACCGGAGGCCCTCTCCCCACCCAATCTCCCCTCCTCTTCCTCTCTCCCATCTCCCAAATATCCTTATAGGCCGGCAACTCACCTGCAACACTTATGCAGATGTACGCGGGCGACGGTAATCACTTACCGTCAGGTGAACCGCTTGCTCGTTTGCCGCCTTTCTAATAAAAAAGAAAAAAAAATCTTTGTTTGTGAATTAAAAGCTATTGGTAATCTCAGAAAAAAACAATAGAGACAAGAAAATGCTTGTCGCATCGAATAAAAAATCCATTTTAATTATTGCAGTTTCTTAACTCGAAACTAATCCCATGATCCCCTGACAGAGTTCACTTTGAACATAGCCAGAGATTACAGCCTTTTTCTTTACCTCTTTTACATTTTTACGCCGTAAATTTGAACAAAGGCTCTATTGACAGAGTGGAATATTTTTAAATATGACTTTAATGTCACTCGTAGATTCGAATACCGGTCGATCCATTCCCGAATATCGATCCAATTTATAGGTTAAGTTTGACTCATCGCTGGCAAGGTTTAGAATAAAAACAAATTCAAAGAGGTGTAGTAAAAAAAAATATATTGTTTACAAAATCAAATTTAAGTGTTACGTTTAACACGTTACTGGCAAGGTTTAGAATTAAAAAAAAAACAAACTGGTTAAAAATAAAAAAGGTTTTTTACAAAACAAAGCTATGAAACCAAATTATGATAATTTTCAGTTACACCGCGAATGGACAAAACGTGAAATGAAACGCAGAAACAAATCCTTCACACGTTCTGAAATATGAATGCTGAACTAGTAACTTGGCAAATTATTTTCCACTTTGCCAAGTTACAAGTTCAGCGATTTCCCTTACATCTGAAACTTTATTTAATTGCCAATTTTAATTACTGAACTTACAACAAGGATCTGTATGCTGCTGCTCCACGATTGGGCCGGCACGACCGGATTAATACCACGACCTCGCAGAATACCGGCGTGAAGTAGAGGCATCTTGCGCTTCTGCGTTTCGTTCAGCTTGTGCGCTAACCGAAGGCCCACTC
Organism: Bhutanitis thaidina; assembly: GCA_029286595.1. Classification (NCBI taxonomy): domain Eukaryota; kingdom Metazoa; phylum Arthropoda; class Insecta; order Lepidoptera; family Papilionidae; genus Bhutanitis; species Bhutanitis thaidina. The sequence continues at coordinate 1,544,816 of JAGSMS010000039.1, read as the reverse complement.
CCCCTCACCCATCCCCTCCTCGTCCTCCGTCGCAGCACCTCTGGTGTTGCAGAGGTACGTGGGCGACGGTAATCACTTACCGTCCAGGTGAACAGCATATGCACCTCCGATTGAATCTATACGAGGCCGTAATATCTCCGGCGTCGACTAACATTCAAACTTAATCCACAGAATAGAACAATACCAGAGACTGTATTCCTTGCTTATTATTTCAATACTGTAAAACGAACCAATTGAAACTGTAATCCTTTAACAATGAAGTTGACATTCCTTTGACGCGAAAGGTCCTTGTGGTCGGAAACAGTAGGTAGTGGAAAGGTGAAAGTTTTTTTTTTTTTTATTGTATAAAATTGACAATCCCACCGTGAGATTTCCCAAGCGTACCGAACGGCAACTGGTCGGTTCATTCGATGTTTTATATATATTTTTTTTTTTTTATTGTATAAAATTGACAATCCCACCGTGAGATTTCCCAAGCGTACCGAACGGCGACTGGTCGGTTCATTCGATGTTTTATATATATTTTTTTTTTTTACTTCGGACCAAGTTTACATATGGTTATTAGAGAGTTCGCGTTGTATTCCATAGGGGGGTTGTGCGAAATGCTAATGTGTTCCGTCCCTTAACACTCTGTGCTTTGATTTTAATACGGTAATAAAAAAAAGTTATATATTTTAGGCTGTATTGTTTCTCTCTAGCGGAATACCGGCGTGAAGTAGAGATATCTTGCGCTTCTGCGTTTCGTTCAGCTTGTGCGCCAACCAAAGGCCCACTCCCCTCACCCATCCCTCCTCGTCCTCCGTCGCAGCACCTCTGGTGTTGCAGAGGTACGGGCGACGGTAATCACTACCGTCCAGGTGAACAGCATATGCACCTCCGATTGAATCTATACGAGGCCGTAATATCTCCGGCGTCGACTAACATTCAAACTTAATCCACAGAATAGAACAATACCAGAGACTGTATTCCTTGCTTATTATTTCAATACTGTAAAACGAACCAATTGAAGCTGTAATCCTTAACAATGAAGTTGACATTCCTTTGACGCGAAAAGTCCTTGTGGTCGGAAACAGTAGGTAGTAGAAAGGTGAAAGTTTTTTTTTTTTTTACAAAACAAAGCTATGAAACCAAATTATGATAATTTTCAGTTACACCGCGAATGGACAAAACGTGAAAAGAAACGCAGGAACAAATCCTTCACACGTTCTGAATATGAATGTTGAACTTGTAACTTGGCAAATTATGTTCCACTTTGCCAAGTTACAAGTTCAGCGATTTCCCTTACATCTAAAACTTTATTTAATTGCCAATTTTAATTACTGAACTTACAACAAGGATCTGTATGCTGCTGCTCCACGATTGGGCCGGCACGACCGGATTAATACCACGACCTCGCAGAATACCGGCGTGAAGTAGAGATATCTTGCGCTTCTGCGTTTCGTTCAGCTTGTGCGCTAACCGAAGGCCCACTCCCCCTCACCCATCCCCTCCTCGTCCTCCGTCGCAGCACCTCTGGTGTTGCAGAGGTACGGGCGACGGTAATCACTACCGTCCAGGTGAACAGCATATGCACCTCCGATTGAATCTATACGAGGCCGTAATATCTCCGGCGTCGACTAACATTCAAACTTAATCCACAGAATAGAACAATACCAGAGACTGTATTCCTTGCTTATTATTTCAATACTGTAAAACGAACCAATTGAAACTGTAATCCTTAACAATGAAGTTGACATTCCTTTGACGCGAAAAGTCCTTGTGGTCGGAAACAGTAGGTAGTAGAAAGGTGAAAGTTTTTTTTTTTTTTTTTTTTATCGGACTGGAGTACTAATTTAAAATAATCTCGTTAAATATTTAAACCCCGGCAACCTGCACTGGAGCAGCGTGGCGGGCGTTTCCCGGCTTCAAAACCCTCTCAGATATTTGAGGAGGCCTTTGCCCTGCTGTGGTCACTTACAGGCTGTTACTTACTAATCTATATAAATAGCTCACATCCCTTATTACCTGCATATATATATCTATCCCTCACAGTGGTAGCCCCTGGATGGTATTAAAAACGGGGAGCTTTAATAAGTTTTTCAAATAGTTTATTGTAACTGATGCTACCATACCATATACCATATCTACAAGACCCTTAGTCGCCGCGGGCGGGAATAAAATCTTTTACCAAGTCGGAAATTTTTTTTATTTAAAGCTTCTCTTGATTCATTCCGTGCTGATCATTGGAGTCGAGTGGCAGCCACGTACAGGCAAACGCAGTGTAGGACGACCCCCCACAAGATGGAGTGACGACCTGCGCAGTGTTGCGGGAAGTCGATGGATGCAGGTGGCTCGGGACAGAGCTTCGTGGCAATCTTTGGGGGAGGCCTATGTTCAGCAGTGGACTTCTGATAGGCTGAAATGATGATGATGATGATGATCATTGGAAATTAAGCTTCTATTCACATCTTAAATATAACGGATTTCCGGCAGGCAGTTAACGCCTGACTGTTAAATATTTTCAGGTTGAAATACAAAATCGTTACTTTTTTTTTAATGAAAAATAGGCTTACGTTTGACCTCAATCTTGCCCGATGGAAGGCGAAGATGAGGCCTAGGACGGTACACGCTTGCCTAGATGTCTGTTCACTTTGTCTGTCCACTTACAGTGGCTATTTCATCGTGGCTCTAGGAACAGCTCGAGCACCTGTGGAAGTGCACGCGGTGCTCATTACAGCGGCTCGCCCGCCCGCTCCAGCCTCTCGCAGCGCGAAGGTCACACTGGGTGCCGGTTGAATGTGAACTTTTTTTTTTATCGGACTGGAGTACTAATTTAAAATAATCTCGTTAAATATGTTATATATTCTTCATATGTACATATGTTAAATATCTTATGTATATCTTCCGACATGAAGTAGAGGCACCTTGTGCTTCTGCGTTCCGTTCGGCGAGTGAGGTAACCGGAGACCCACACCACCTCCCTATTCCCCTCCTCTTCCCTCCCATCTCCCAAATATCCTTAACGACCGGCAACGCACCTGCAGCATCTACGGTGTTGAAGATGTATGTGGGCGACGGTAATCACTTACCATCAGGTGAAACCGCTTGCTTTTGCCGTCTTTTCCATAAAAAAAAAAAACATTTGTTATAATTTGTTTCCTCTCTTTAGTTATCTCTATTCTATCACCTACACCTACTTCATTTCATCTCTGCATCGTCCAAAGGTTGACTGGTAGAGAATGCTTCTGGCATTAAGTCCGCCTATATACATTCTCATGTATATGAAGTTTAGTAAATAAATAAATAATAAATAATAAATATCACAATGTTCGAATGCTACACACATACAGCACCAGTGTAGTATGTCTGTAACTTCAAACTAACTTACCCCTTATATTAAATTTGCCCGTCTATCTTCCTCATCAGAAACATTGATTGCCTTATATATTCCACGGCCGGTCGAACTAGGGTTGCCGCTGACAGACGCCTATTCCTAATTCGAATTTTATTTTTCGTCGTTTACGGGCATCGAACCGACCAACAGTTTTTCCTGTGCACTGTTACTGCAACCTATGGACTGTTACGCACACGTGAACAAATTCAATCGGAGAAGGTTATAAATGCGTTTTTTTTTGTCGTGAGAAAATCCTACCTTTTTTTTTTTATTTATTTATGTACACACAAAAAGGCATGAAAACATTAAAACATAGTATTATTACAAGGGTACTACTTATTCCATACGTTGAAATTCCTTCCAGCAGACCCTAACAGGAAATTTTATTGAAATGGCAAACTTAGTGCGTGCATTTCTAATAAATAATATGTATACAATTAAATAAATAAGATTACATATAATTAAATACATGATGATGATGATGATGATGATGATGATGATGATGATGATGATGATGATGATGATGATGATGATGATGATGATGATGATGATGATGATGATGATGATGATGATGATGATGATGATGATGATGATGATGATGATGATGATGATGATGATGATGATGATGATGATGATGATGATGATGATGATGATGATGATGATGATGATGATGATGATGATGATGATGATGATGATGATGATGATGATGATGATGATGATGATGATGATGATGATGATGATGATGATGATGATGATGATGATGATGATGATGATGATGATGATGATGATGATGATGATGATGATGATGATGATGATGATGATGATGATGATGATGATGATGATGATGATGATGATGATGATGATGATGATGATGATGATGATGATGATGATGATGATGATGATGATGATGATGATGATGATGATGATGATGATGATGATGATGATGATGATGATGATGATGATGATGATGATGATGATGATGATGATGATGATGATGATGATGATGATGATGATGATGATGATGATGATGATGATGATGATGATGATGATGATGATGATGATGATGATGATGATGATGATGATGATGATGATGATGATGATGATGATGATGATGATGATGATGATGATGATGATGATGATGATGATGATGATGATGATGATGATGATGATCATTGGAAATTAAGCTTCTATTCACATCTTAAATATAACGGATTTCCGGCAGACAGGTGACGCCTGACTGTTAAATATTTTCAGATTGAAATACAAAATCGTTACTTTTTTTATATGAAAAATAGGCTTACGTTTGACCTCAATCTTGCCCGATGGAAGGCGAAGATGAGGCCTAGGACGGTACACGCTTGCCTAGATGTCTGTTCACTTTGTCTGTCCACTTACAGTGGCTATTTCATCGTGGCTCTAGGAACAGCTCGAGCAGCTGTGGAAGTGCACGCGGTGCTCATTACAGCGGCCCGCCCGCCCGCTCCAGCCTCTCGCAGCGCGAAGGTCACACTGGGTGCCGGTTGAATGTGAACTTTTTTTTTTATCGGACTGGAGTACTAATTTAAAATAATCTCGTTAAATATGTTATATATTCTTCATATGTACATATGTTAAATATCTTATGTATATCTTCCGACGTGAAGTAGAGGCACCTTGTGCTTCTGTGTTCCGTTCGGTGAGTGAGGTAACCGGAGGCCCACACCACCTCCCTATTCCCCTCCTCTTCCCTCCCATCTCCCAAATATCCTTAACGACCGGCAACGCACCTGCAGCATCTACGGTGTTGAAGATGTATGTGGGCGACGGTAATCACTTACCATCAGGTGAAACCGCTTGCTTTTGCCGTCTTTTCCATAAAAAAAAAACATTTGTTATAATTTTTTTCCTCTCTTTAGTTATCTCTATTCTATCACCTACACCTACTTCATTTCATCTCTGCATCGTCCAAAGGTTGACGGGTAGAGAATGCTTCCGGCATTAAGTCCGCCTATATACATTCTCATGTATATGTGGTTTAATAAATAAATAAATAATAAATATCATAATGTTCGAATGCTACACACATACAGCACCAGTGTAGTATGTCTGTAACTTCAAACTAACTTACCCCTTATATTAAATTTGCCCGTCTATCTTCCTCATCAGAAACATTGATTGCCTTATATATTCCACGGCCGGTCGAACTAGGTTGCCGCTGACAGACGCCTATTCCTAATTCGAATTTTATTTTTCGTCGTTTACGGGCATCGAACCGACCAACAGTTTTTCCTGTGCACTGTTACTGCAACCTATGGACTGTTACGCACACGTGAACAAATTCAATCGGAGAAGGTTATTAATGCGTTTTTTTTTTTTTATAAAAACGTTACCTTCTGCTGTAGGAATTTCTCCTGTGTCGCGGAGGCAGGTTAAATACATGAATTGCACATGGACAGACACCCAGAACGGGAACTATTATTTGCAGTCCATACAAATAACTAGTCCCGTGCGGGAATCGAACCCGCGACCCACAGCGCCGCAGCTAAACGTTTACCCAGCCACTGCACCGCCGAGCCGAGGATACCCTTTCATCGCGACTAAAACCCCACGGTGTTCTTCTCGTCGTCATTTGTCGAGACCATGGGGATTATTCTTATGAGATCCCTCTCCGCCCTTCCTTCATATATGGACGCACGTGAACACCCCGCGGCCCACCTTGAGATCTTACATACGACGGATTACCCCCGTATCCGACGACGGAGGGCTTGATAGGTCAGGTGAGTGGGGTCCACTCTCCGATCCTCCCTCCCATCTCCACAAATATCCTTTAAGGCCGGCAACGCATCTGCTGACCCTCTGGCGTTGAAGATGTACGTGGGCGTCGGTAATCACTCACTATCAGGTGAGCCCTTGCCCCCTTTTGTAAAGATGACTTTTATAAAAGAAATAATAAATCTTATCATGTTTTGGGGTACAGACATATACTCGTATGGTTGGGTGGTATATATAAATATCTATGCTAAATCCTAATCATAAGTATTAATTATTAAATCACAAGATGGCGCCTCTTTCAGTGGGATATCGATCGGATAACCAGCTCTTAAGTGTTCTGTTTCTGTAATGGAGATTCTACGTTAACGTTAAGTCCAAACATTGCAATCATTCGAATCCAATGGTTGCCCCAATATAAAGACATAAATACATATAGTTATTTAGTCCGACACTTACGTCAAAACACATAGTACAGGATCTGATAAAAAAAAAAGTAAAGTAACAGCCTGTAAGTGCCCACTGCTGTGCAAAGGCCTCCTTCTCAAATACTAGTATCAGAGAGGGTTTAGGAGCCGGGAAGGGCCCGCCACGCTGCTCCAGTGCGGGTTGGCGAGCTTCACATATCCTTGAAATAATATTTTTATTATTTCTCAGAAATTCAGGTTTCATCACGATGTTTTCCTTCACCGTTGAGCACGTGGTAAATACAGCACTTAAAATTGTTATTAACAATTTCAGTGGTGCCGGCACCGGGGATCGAACACAGGTCACTCGCCCTCTATGACATTAAAGCGAGCTCCCTGACCACTGGGCTACCACGGCTCTGATGATACATAAGAATAATAAAAATTACAAGAATTAAAAAAATGTGCATGAAACATTATTTGTGCACATATGGATTAATAAAATCTTATAAAATAAATAAGATATCTTAACATATATTTTTTTTGGGTTATTTCTATATTTACTCATCTGGTTGGGTTGTATAAATAAATATAATAATATGTAATAATAAAAATGATATTTTATAAATTATATATATAATAAAATTAAATAGATAATTAAAACCCAACCATATGGAAGCCCCGGCAGGGGAGACCAGACGGCCGAGGGTTAGGGAGAAAGGGTATGAAACCGGCGGACAATGCGAGCGGTATCGAGTAGCACCGCCTTCTGCATTTGAGCTCGGAGCGGTCCGTCACGGAGTCCCGGCCGCCTCAGATGTTCCGAGAGGCTGACTGGGATTAACCCATTCGCAGAGACGACGATCGGAATAATTTCGGTCGGCATACCACCCCACATGTCGGTCACCTCGTGAGCCAGGTCCAGATATTTTGTCTTCTTGTCTGTTTCGGCTTTCACGACTTTCTCGTCATATGGAATGGTGATGCCGACCAAAAAAGATATAAGAAAGAACAAGATATCCTTTACATATATTTTATTATTAAAATACTTAAAATAAAATAAAGAAATAAAACCCGACCAGACGGCCGAGGGTTAGGTTACGTTAAGTTATTAATAAAATTCCATTCGAATAAAAACATAAACATATCTTTAGAGAGTATAGTGCTTGTATATCATTATAACATAAGGTCAGGCAACCCTAAGAGGCTCTTCATTTTGCGACGCAAAGCTTTCACGGATTATTTGAATGAAATTCAATTTTGCATATCAATCCGCTTTCCGATATGAATTGTGCCTCTCGCATTACAGCTTAATGCAGATCTTCGAATACTCTCGAGTATATAGCTATGTGCGGACCCCCATGGGGAACATAGCTCTTTTTTGGTGTTTGGGGGATGGTTAACGAAGTCGATGGATGCAGGTGGCTCAGGACCGAGCTTCGTGGCAATCTTTTGGGGAGGCCTATGTTCAGCAGTGGACTTCTGATAGGCTGAAATGGTGATGATTATTTTGATGACACTATTACGTGCGTTACGTACCTATTTGTTATTAAGCAAACAAACGGACAGAGCTCTGTTAAGTTGCGTTACGTTTCGCGACTAATTAACAAACGTTAAAATGTAAAAAAAAAAAAAAAACGTCGACGCGGGTCGTGTCGGGTCGGGTAATTTATGTATGTAGGTCGGACCCCCTGCGGCTACATGCGACGACGCATAATGCAGCATCATGATTCACGTGCGCCGTTCGTAGAGGTCGGGGTACTTCTTTAGGTCGTCTTTCAGCCTCGTCTATGTTGAGGTACGGGCACGGAAGCTTCCTAGGAATGTTACTGGACATAATGTGACGTAAAATCTAAGGGGATGTCAAATGAAATCAATCATAGTATTATATGACAAAAACGGCGTGAAATGATGAATGAAAGTAGGTTGACGAAACAGATATATGAGGCGAGTGTGAATGGTAGAGTTGGGAGAGGAAGACCTAGGAGGACCTAGACACGAACATTTCACGATCGAATCGGAGACGTTCTGAAAAAAGGCCAGGTCGAGAGTACTCTAAACCAACGATGCATGCGAAGATTGATGAAAGTGGATGAAGCGAAAGACGTATGTCAGGACCGTAGCAAGTGGAAGAAGATTGTCTCTACCTACCCCGTTGGGAACAAGGCGTGAATATATACATACATCATTACCAAACGAGCAATTTGGACGTCTTAAGTATAAGTAGGTTATGTCAAAATAAGCTGCCAGCGTTGCCAGTAACATAGGTAAGTTTGTTAATTAAAAGTCCAAGTATAAAACATTTACGCTTCGTCTGTAAGAAGATTGTCCCTACCTACCCCGTTGGGGACAAGGCGTGAATATATACATACATACATGACAAAGGAAATCTATTGTTGACAGTATTTAACGCGTTTTTCTTTTTTGATACCGCCGTTTCACGACGTGATCACGCGTGGGGGTGGGCGCTGGACATCCTGATCCGAAGTTCCATCGATCGATACCACCTAGATGGTTGTGCATTCCACCACAGTGCGTTTTAATCGAAGTTTTCTGCCACGCACTTCGACTTTGTGGAATCAGCTGTCGCCAGCAGTATTTCCGAACAGTTACGACTTAGGGACCTTCAAGAAAAGAGCTTACTCCTTCCTTAAAGGCCGGCAGCGCATCTGTAGCTCCTCTGGTATTGTGGATGTTCGCGGGCGTCGGTGATCACTTACCATCGGGTGAGCCGCGAGCTCGTTTGCCCCCTTCTTCTATAAAAAAAAAAAAAAAGATCTCATAGTTAACTCGTCAGCGTTCTAATATTATTTATGTGTTATAATTATATTCTAATTTAGGTCCCGAGTCCCAATCCCAGCCGAAGCTGAAATACGCGCACCAAACAAATAGGTCTTCGGTTCTGGACGTGGGGGCTGTGCGGTGTTTCCGACACTGCATTTGACACTTCCTCCGAGCACATCGCATAAGCGTTGCATCGCATATGGGAAGGTGGAGACGCGAGGAGTGTTCGCTCGTGCGCTCATCGTTTCAGCCTACCACAAGTCAAATCCACTGCTGAACATAGGCCTCCCCCAAAGATTGCCACGAAGCTCGGTCCCGAGCCACCTGCATCCATCGACTTCCCGCAACACTGCGCAGGTCGTCACTCCATTTTGTGGGGGGTCGTCCTACACTGCGTTTGCCTGTACGTGGCTGCCACTCGAGAACCTTTTTTTTTTCCAACGGTTGTCGGTTCTGCGAGCTATGTGTTAAAATATATATATATATACCTTCGTAGATAAATAATCATAAATTATACATAAATAAATAACCCATGACTCGGTTACTCGGTATATTCATATTCATCAAACCAATATTTGCACCTAGCGGGATTCGAACTCGCAACCCTCAGCTTTGCAGGCAACAAGGCTATCGGGCCTCAGATTAAAAGTAGCTTGAATCTTTTTTTTTTAAAAACTCGCGCCACTCGAGAATGTTTGTTCATGCTTTTCCTTCACTCACGGCACTATAATATCTCCTGCGCAGTTGACGAGTGGCGCTAGAATTCGGACGTTGTCGCCGAGCTTGTCGAAGTCAGTTTTCGTTTTACAGAATCATGTATTCGGTATGTATTTTTCTGACAGAGTATAAACATTCGCTAAGAAAGTATTTCACTAGATACCTCCCGTAACGACGGGGTTGGAAGGACTTTTAGGTTAATACATCCCTTAGGGATGTAGAATAGAGGATGAAATTATCTATTGAATTTTTTTTATTTATAGTTATCAATTTGGAACTAATTAAAAAATACTCTTTGAAATATAGATAGGATAATTCGAAATATTAATTTCCCATCCTCTTTCCTCTCATGAGTGTCGTAAGAGGCGACTACGGGAGTAGCCTTGAAAATAGCATTTGGCCACCGATAGATGGCGGGACAATCATTTCGAAAAATACTAGTTAATGTATTGGTGGTCGAGCACATAATCATATGAGCCACGAAAAAGCAGTTTTTACGTGGTAGAGCCAAGAGACGGCCTTTGCTGCTGCTTGAATGGGCCGGCTCGACCGGATTGATACCACGGCCACGCAGAATACCGGCGTGAAGTAGAGTCTTGTGTTTCGGCGTTTCGTTCGGTGAATGAGGTGACCGGAGGCTCACATCCCCTCCCTATTACCCTCCTCTTCCCTCCCATCTCCCAAACATCCTTAAAGACCGGCAACGCACCTGCAGCATCTATGGTGTTGCAGATGTATGTGGGCGACGGTAATCACTTACCATCAGATGAACCGCTTGTTCGTTTGCCGTTTTTTTTCATAAAAAAAATTTTTAACTCCTTAGGCGCCAGTCTGTCTGTTTACTAACTATTATATCTTTGTTACAGAACATTACCACATCTTCGTCGGCGACCTGAGTCCGGAGATCGAAACACAAAGTTTGCGGGATGCCTTCGCACCTTTTGGAGAAATATCGTGAGTCTTCTCATTTTTTAACCGACTGCTCTTAATGGAGAATTATATATTACGTGTATATGTATGTTATATATATATATATATATATATATATATATATATATATATATACCTTCGTAGATAAATAATCATAAATTATACATAAATAAATAACCCATGACTCGGTTACTCGGTATATTCATATTCATCAAACCAATATTTGCACCTAGCGGGATTCGAACTCGCAACCCTCAGCTTTGCAGGCAACAAGGCTATCGGGCCTCAGATTAAAAGTAGCTTGAATCTTTTTTTTTTAAAAACTCGCGCCACTCGAGAATGTTTGTTCATGCTTTTCCTTCACTCACGGCACTATAATATCTCCTGCGCAGTTGACGAGTGGCGCTAGAATTCGGACGTTGTCGCCGAGCTTGTCGAAGTCAGTTTTCGTTTTACAGAATCATGTATTCGGTATGTATTTTTCTGACAGAGTATAAACATTCGCTAAGAAAGTATTTCACTAGATACCTCCCGTAACGACGGGGTTGGAAGGACTTTTTAGGTTAATACATCCCTTAGGGATGTAGAATAGAGGATGAAATTATCTATTGAATTTTTTTTATTTATAGTTATCAATTTGGAACTAATTAAAAAATACTCTTTGAAATATAGATAGGATAATTCGAAATATTAATTTCCCATCCTCTTTCCTCTCATGAGTGTCGTAAGAGGCGACTACGGGAGTAGCCTTGAAAATAGCATTTGGCCACCGATAGATGGCGGGACAATCATTTCGAAAAATACTAGTTAATGTATTGGTGGTCGAGCACATAATCATATGAGCCACGAAAAAGCAGTTTTTACGTGGTAGAGCCAAGAGACGGCCTTTGCTGCTGCTTGAATGGGCCGGCTCGACCGGATTGATACCACGGCCACGCAGAATACCGGCGTGAAGTAGAGTCTTGTGTTTCGGCGTTTCGTTCGGTGAATGAGGTGACCGGAGGCTCACATCCCCTCCCTATTACCCTCCTCTTCCCTCCCATCTCCCAAACATCCTTAAAGACCGGCAACGCACCTGCAGCATCTATGGTGTTGCAGATGTATGTGGGCGACGGTAATCACTTACCATCAGATGAACCGCTTGTTCGTTTGCCGTTTTTTCATAAAAAAAATTTTTAACTCCTTAGGCGCCAGTCTGTCTGTTTACTAACTATTATATCTTTGTTACAGAACATTACCACATCTTCGTCGGCGACCTGAGTCCGGAGATCGAAACACAAAGTTTGCGGGATGCCTTCGCACCTTTTGGAGAAATATCGTGAGTCTTCTCATTTTTTAACCGACTGCTCTTAATGGAGAATTATATATTACGTGTATATGTATGTTATATATATGTGTGTCTTTTTCTTGGACACGCTTTCTAACCTAAACGGCATGACGGATTTCTAAATATAAGATGTTGTTAGATTTGTCTTTATTGTTGGAGTGACATGGGGTATAATATTCAAACATGGCGTCTGCGCATCAAAAAAGAGAGAGGAACGAAAAATGGTTAAACTGTCGAGTTTCAATAATTGAATTGCTACTTGTTTAAATTACATCAGCGTTGACCACAGAAGAAGCTAGCTAATCGCTTGATAATGCCTCGTTGCTGGGCGAAACCCGTGTCGCGCTTTCGACGTTGCTGATTATGTCACCCAGTGCTGGGATGTGTAACGAAACGGTTATCTTATCGGGACCTCAGTTCTATTCTAGTTCCCATTTAATACCTTTTCCTACCTCTGTGCATTAGCGGCACATCGATCGAATACGCAAAGGTGTAGACGAGTGTGTCTGACTCTGTGTTAGTGCATACGTAAGCACTATAACATAGCCTGAGCAGATGACAACCGCTGCGAGTATTTGAAAATCAGTTACCGTGGTTGAAATCGGGTTGAAGCGCAACCTGTGATCTTGAACTATTTCCAGTACGAAATATAATTTAAAATTTTCAAGCGACCTGTATACGGTCCTGGTGCAGCACGGTGGACCATTTCCGTTCCTATGTCATAAAAGCTCATCTATTTATAAGCTTTAACGTAACTTTTGAATGCACGTTAAGTCAGGAACAAAATTAAATTACTCGTGGAATATTCCAGCATTATGTAAAAGCTTTCATCGACGCGCCGTCGATTTCTCCAGAGAGCCACCTTGTTGAAATACGTGCCCTCTATTAATTGGGGTCGGGGTTCGAATTCACTTAGGAATAGAAATCGGTTCGATATTATAGTATACAGTATTTTCACAACTTTGTTTTCGCATATAATAGAAATATGCAGGTTTCCACTGTACTTTTTTATTTGGCTTTATCTGCCTGTGGAAGTTCAGCGGGTCGACAAGGCTCCCCCTATGCTCCCCAAATAGCGGCTTCGGTAATCCTTTACCATCAGATAAGCCGCTTACTCGTATGCCCGCTATACCTATGAAAAAAAATTACTAAAACAAAAAATTATTTGCTCGACTCATCACACAGCTTCTGCTCCCCGTTCTCATTAAACATTATCTCTTTTTTATTTTCATTCATTATCTCATTACTACTTCTCTTCTCTTACATTTTGTAAAAAAAAACAACGCTAACTCAGGAATTCTATCGTATGTCATGGTGGCAGTTAACGTAAATAAATTGCACACGGACATACACACAGCCAGACCCCATACAATTATTTGTAACCCATACAAACATTAGTCACGTGCGTAATCGAACCCGGAGCCTCCCCCCCCCCTCCCACTGCTCCACCGCCTCCTCGCGATGTTTTGCTTCGCCAACGAGCACATGGTAAAAACAGCACTTAAAATTGCTATTAACAACTTTTGAGGTGTCGCCAATGGGGATCGTACCCAGGACATTCGCTCTCTACGAAATTAAAGCGAACGTCTTAACCTACCAGGATCATCTCACGGGGTCATCCCACGGCTCCATAGAGCATGCAATAATATTAGAGTTGCCGTATCGAAATAACAGAAGCCGACATTCTGATAATATTTACCAATGGAAGACTAATTGTACGAAATTATAAATGGGATCTAATCCAAGAAATCTGAAGTAATATATAATAGTAAAATAAAGCTATGTCTGTATATTATATATATTAAAAAAAAAACTCTTCGGGACAAGATGTAAACGCTAACAAAAAAAAAAAAACACCAGAATTGGAGTCCTACGCAAAAACCACAGAACAATTCGAATGTTACATTTGTTTAGGTAACTCTGGGGCGGCCTCGTCCTCGGAGACAAAAGCCTCTAAATAAATAAAAGAATTAAAAAAAAATACATACGCTGTTCGGAAGCCTAACATAATTAACGTGTCTATTTATTTAGTAGCAGCATTATAAATAAAACCGTACCGTATTATAATACAAATATTAATATTATAATACTAATAGAGAGAATGAAAGAAAGAAAGAAAGAATTATTTATTTGGTACACATATTTAAATTATTACGAATTCAAAATATGGATAATAATATAATACGAGAATGAAATCGCGGGCAAAGACTAGTGGTCTAATAAAACGCGATCAACTGTGTCTTAAAAAATATGGGCATACAATAAACAGAATGGACGAAATGTCATTTGGTCGAATGCCAGGTGTGAGCGGTGCGAGTGGGAGCGGACTGTTGAAAAGAATAAGAATATTAGAAGTTATCATGTGAAAAAATATTCACAAAAGTTTTCCCCGTACATATTGTTAATTCGTCCCATGCCGGCGTTCAGTAAGACCCGACCCTTACGCGACACAAGTTATCCATCAGCCAATACAAACAGGCCTTCACAAACATTTGGCGACGCGACGGTTTGGTTTTTGTTTCGAAGCCAAACTACACTACATTTGTTTTTTTTTTTTCATATCACGAAGTACGGCCTAATATTCCTTTTATTCCATACGTCAACATGTTCTAATAAGCTTTTACTTATCCGATATTAGTAAGAAATTAATAACTGACGTAGCCGTAAAGATCAGCAAGCTGAAGTGGCAACGGGCCGGCCACATAGCTCGCAGAACTGACAACCGTTGGGGAAAAAAGGTTCTCGAGTGGCAGCCACGTATAGGCGAACGCAGTGTAGGACGACCCCCACAAGATGGAGTGACGACCTGCGCAGTGTTGCGGGAAGTCGATGGATGCAGGTGGCTCAGGACCGAGCTTCGTGGCAATCTTTGGGGGAGGCCTATGTTCGGCAGTGGACTTCTGATAGGCTGAAATGATGATGATGATGAAATAATGATTTATAACACAATTACGCCACGAGCATATTTTTTTGGGAATCTGGGCATCTTGTGCTTCTGCGTTTCGTTCGGTGAGTGAGGTAAACATAGGCCCACTCCACCCTTCCCAAACCCCTTCCCCGTCAACGGGAACGCATCTGCAGCTCCTCTGATTTTGCAGATGTACGTGGTCATCGGTGTTCGCCTACGGTTAGGTGAGCCACATGCTCGTTTTCCCTTCTTTCCCATAATAAAATAGAGATAGAACGTGATGATAAATCCCTATCATTTTTAAACGTGGTAGAGCCAAGTGGCGGCTTTTTATGCTGCTCGAATGGGCCGGCTCGATCGGATTGGTACCACGGTCTCGCAGAATACCGGCGTGAAGTAGAGGCATCTTGTGCCTTTGCGTTTCGTTCGGTGAGTGAGGTAACCGGACGATGCCTCCCCTTCCCATTCCACTCCTCAACCTCCGTTAAAGGCCGGCAATGCGGATGTACGTGGGCGACGGTAGTCACTTACTATCAGGTGAACCGCTTGCTCGTTTGTCGCCTTCCCATAAAAAAATATGAGTCGAAAGCGAATGGCAGATCTTATTGTAGCGGCAATAAAAGAACTGCTACAGAGGTACTAGAAGTAATTTGAAAAATAAAACGAAGTCATCCTCTTACCTTAAAAATCTCCACCAGACAATCTATCCATCCATCTATTTCTTTCCTTCGGCATATCGAATGGTAAATAAAGGATAACGTAGTGCAGGGGAGCGTCGATCGCTCATTGAGCGCCTCTGCAATGTAAACGGAATGTGGGAGATCGATCTTTCTAGTGTATACAGGCTGGATGCGATTTTGCGACATTAAATTTAATTTAACCACATAGTGCACCAGCCATTTTTAGGTTATATATCAATTGTCATTTATGTAATTACAGTCTAGTTTATTCTTGTCTAGTCCAGTCTGGTCTACGGATAGATGGCGGGATGACCATCACGGAACATCTGGTATGTTACCGAGGACGGACAGCGGCGTCCGAGGTACACCTCGCACAGGTACTGAGATCGCCATATTCGCGCCAATAGTTAACTGGGTCTTCAGGAAACAGTCTGTCTGTCGATATGCGCTTTCGTTTCATATAGTTTGTTAGACTATTTAAATTTTTTGAAAAAAAAAATATTCCTTTGTTAACAATTGCCGTGTGCTTAGGGGATCTACCTCCGAATCAGGAGACTCGGGTTCTATACCCGCGCTTGTACCGATGACATTTTCGAAACTTACATACGATTTGTATCGCTGGTTTGGACACTAACACGCCGGTCACGTCATCCCAGGGTACGGTAAAAAGTGGACTGAAAACACGAGGGTCTAGACCTCTGACCACCCCAGAATAGGGTAAAACGGCCGTGACAACGTTTTAATAATTTTTTTTTATCACAACTTCAATAAACTGACAATGACGGCTTTTGAAGTAAATCTAATCAAATCAATTATTCAACATAAGAAACATACATTTAACATGTCGAACGTCATTTCTGTTTAATATCTACCATCGTTTCGTAATGAGGTTCCTCTGTCGGAGATGAAACCGGCGAAGAAAATGTTTTTTTTTTTAATTTGTGTTTCAAAACACAACGTTTTAGTAGTACAATATAACCAATAATTGTTTTTTAAATAACTGCTTGGGAGCGATCCAATTATTCCCCAGGGAACAAGCATCTCATGTTGATATACGACTTGAGCGCCTTCAAAATCTGTGTATACGGTTCATATTTGGCCTTAGTAAATATGACCATGTTTTTGAATATCGAAATAAGCTCGAGTGGCTCCCAATTCGTTTGCGCAGGAATACTCATCTCTTATCACTTTTGTTTTCTGTTCTATTCAATACAACCACTCCCTTTTATCTAAAAGAGCGGTTTGAGTATCTCTGTGATTTTCACCCTGATCGTTCTCTCCGCTCTGATGACAATTTAATACTCAGAAATCCTTCTCACAGCACTTCTTTTTACCTCTAAATCCTTTTCCGTTGAAGCTGTTCGGCTTTGGAACTCTCTTCCAGTTCATATTAAGCGAGCACAATCATTACCTGTTTTCAAGCGCCTGTTAAAAAAATACTTTATGCCTCCTTAATCTTTGTTTCCTTTTCCTTAATGTCGTTGACTTGTATCTCTGTGATAGTATGTAAGTGTATATGTATTTCATATATTTAAATTATGTACAGTTTTTGTATTTATTTTATTTGCATATTATGTGTATGTATTATATGTTCACTTTACTTTATATTATGTGTACACCCGAACCCGATACTTATCATATTTCCTTTTTCTTTCTGGGGTTGCCTGGAAGAAATCGCTTCTTAGCGATAAGGCCGCCTATTGTACTTTGTTTTTGTTTCCTTAAATAATCATTGTATTTTAAATCTGTTTGTGTACAATAAAGTATATTTCATTCATTCATTCATTCATGTATAAATGATTTGATTTGATTTGTTTTGTTTTGATTCATACACTGATCGTCTGTTATTCAAATGGTACAGACACATTTTACCTTTCAATTCAGCCGTCTCTGATTCGGCCTGTATCATAATTTACATCGATATATTTATCGCTAGACATATTTTTCTCCCTTTTATGTCTGTATATCAAGGAATGCTATTCAAGACATATCTCATAACGTCACAGAAAGAGCCGCAGGTAAAAGATCTGTAGTGCCATAATAAAATCTCTGCGAATGGCTTTCAGGAAAATATAATACTTTAGAATTTTCGAACAACTTTTTGCTCATATATACTTCTGTCAGCATATTGGCATTGACTGTAAAATATATATGTACAGTCCTTTTTAATCGTAATATATATATATATATATATATAAGAAGCCACAATAGCCTAGTCGTTGTTATGTTATGTCAGCCCGGTAACCTAAACTGCACGGCTGTGCGCGTATTTTGCGCATGGACAGGAATGTTAAATACTTGAGCCGACCGAGCACCTCGAGGAAACTCAGCAAACCCCCGTGAAGTGACGTGGGACCTCGGAAGCGACCACGTGAGCGGACCGTGGTGCTTAGCCCTGTATTCTGGACGTGGGCCGTCGTTTCTTCGGCACATACACGCTCGGCACAAAGGGGATTGGGTCTGTTACACCTATAGTAAACAGATGTTGGTTAAAATATCCATGTCCTGTTATGGTGCTAGTTGCTATCCGAATTTGGGGCTTATTCAGGCGTAGGAGCATTTTGGTTATGCAATTATTAACTGCTGGAAGGGCTTCCTAGCCTGTCTACATTCTACATGGTTTGTTCATAGATGAATTCGTTTTATCTTTGGTCTTCGTAAGTATGACCACATCTCTGAATTCCGTATTCGCTTTAAATGGCTTACTATCCAACAGAGGCGTCACTCTAGGATTCTAGTTACTCTCTATTCCATCCTTAATGATGTTAATTCCCCGGCGTATCTTCAAGAAAAATTTTGTTATCTTTTCTTGACGCACGACAGAAAGCTGACATCTTCATCTAATCTTAAGATTAGTATTCCACAACACTTCACCGGTTTTGTCGGCAACTCTTTAAAGTTCAGGCTATACTGTTTGGAACTCCCTGCCCGACGAAGTTAAGAAATCGGCAAGCAGGAACCCTTTTAAAAATTAGTTAAAGAACATTATTTAAATTTAAATAGACTTATTTAGTTATTATTGTGTTTTATTTATGTTTATTAATCTATCTACATATGTAATAGTATATTATTATGTATATTATGTATATTATTCATTATCAGTTATAATATTCAGTATCATATTTTTATTCATTAATTTTGTTATATCTATTTATATTTGTTTATAGTTATTTTAAAATCATTTTATTACTTAATTAATTTAACTAAATGAATACACTCACATGGCTATCTCACCAACCCATGGGTTGACTGGCACAGAATGCCAATAGGCATTAAGTCCGCCCTTTGTAACCTCAAATTGGGGTGTATGCAATAAAGTATTTTAAATAAAAATAAAATAAATGAACATGCTGATTCCAAGTTAGGCATTTGTGATCGAACATAACCAAAGGGCTAGGTGTTACACCTCCATATTAGGTGACATGGATTCCATAGCCTATGCGGAAAGCTGCAACAACTAAGACGTCTTCAGGCTCATCCCCGTCATGTTGACGTTTATAATTTTAGTGGTGCCGGCACTGAACCCAGTTCATTCGAGCGTCACGAAGATAAAGCCAGCGCCCGGACCACTAGGCAACCACGGCTCTTAATAGGAAACTAAAAACTGTATTCCCTAAATAATAGTTTATTTGCTCACTATTAAATAAATAGAAACAAGAAGAATAGAGGCATGAATGATTGATGTGAAGATAACTGACAGGGTTCCAAATAATGTACTCAGAGAACGTTGTGGCGTGAAAGACGATGTAGTGACACGAATTGAGAAAGGAATGCCGAGCTGGTTTGTACATGTGGAGAGGATGAATGAAAGTAGGTTGACGAAACAAATATATGAGGCGAGTGTAAATGATAGACTCGGGAGAGGAAGACCTAGGCGAACATTTCACGATCAAATCGGAGACTTTCTGAAAAAGGCCAGGTCGAGAGTACTCTACACCAAAGAGTATGCATGCGAAGATTTATGAAAGTGGGAGGAGCGAAAGACGTATGTCAGGACCGTAGCGAGTGGAAGAAGATTGTGTCTGCCTACCCTGTTGGGAGCAAGCCGTGAAATATATATATATATACTGTAAGAACCTGCGTAAAAGAACACATAGCTGACGTGAAACACCGACGCTCTAGGAAGTCTGCAGTCTGTAATCATATCCTTGATCCTCGCAAAGTATCACCGATTCCTGCCAAGGATGATTCGCGAGGTGGGTGGAATCAAAAAAACATACTAATTTCAATAGAGAAGACGGCTGGGTGCTACCACTTACTGGGGATCCAGTAGTAGTAATATAATTATATTAAATCAAATCAAATTAAATTTCCAAAACCAAGGCATGAGCTCATTCTGCGTAGATCGGACCAAGATTAATAATTAAAAGCTGAAAGTAGCCCGAGTTGACTATGACATCAGGACGTCTAACACTTCAGTCCCCCCGTGACCACGGGTTTCTGGGTTATGTTCGTTTAGGTTCGGTTAGGTTCGATAGATGGCGCTCTAAACAACTTATTAAGTAATTAAGAAACGAAAATCATACATACAGGAATTAAAAAATGTATTTAACATAAACAATATCTATAAGTATATAATAATATATCACTGTCGTCGAAAAGTGCCTCAAGTTACGTTACAAAAGCTTCGGACCAAAAGTTCCTTATCACCGAGTCGCTTTAGACCCCAAGGACTACGTGAAGTTTTATGGCCGCCATTAAAAATTTACTCTCGTCCATTAGTGCGAGCGGGAGGGACTGATGTCGAGTGAAGAAGGAAAGAGAGATCCGTTATAATAATGTATTCACGGAAATTCTCCAGTCGTAGACGTTTTTAATAATCTTCTATGTGAAGAGTCTATCTACATACACACTTACACACTTCACACGCACACACAGACACAAGCTCACACTCACACGCGTGCGCGCACTCACACATGCACGTGCAAACTAACACTGCACGCATGTTACTTAATAATGAATACTTTGGTAAATATAGATAATATATTTCGTTAATTTAACATATGGAAGAGTGGCGCCTCCCGGTACAGCCATTTATTTGCTTAAAAGCAGACTCCAGATAATAGTTACATGTATTTTCTGTGTTTACGTAAATAAAGATCATCATCATCATCATTTCAGCCTACCACAACCCACTGCTGAACATAGGCCTCCACCAAAGATTGCCACGAAGCTCGGTCCTGAGCCACTTGCATTCATCGACATCCCACACTGTGCAGGTCGTCACTCCATCTCGTGGGGGTCGTCCCACACTGCGTTTTCCTGTACGTGGCCGCCATTCGGGAACCTTTTTTCCCCAACGGTTGTCGGTTCTGCGAGCTATGTGTTAAGATATATATAAATAAAAATATATACTTTCGTAGATAAATAATCATAAATTATACATAAATAAATACCCATGACTCGATTACATTTATATTCATCAAACATACATTTGCACCTAGCGGGATTCGAACTATTAACCCTTAGCTTTGCAGGCAGAGTCACTACCAACAAGGCTATCGGGCCTCTGATTAAAAGTAGCTTGAATCTTTTTTTTTAAATCACACACTACACATGTATGAATATAAAATATACTATACGTGTTTGATATCAGTGGGGATATAATAAATTTTATCCCCAAAGATATTAAACACGTGTTACAGATACATATGTATTCGAATAACTATCTTGAATATAGTTATCAGTTCTCACGAAAACTTGAGAGACAATTGCCAACCAACTTCACGGTGTCGCTTTTAGGTGTCGATGTCGCTTTTGGGTGTCGGGTGTGCGCGCGCATCGTAAAAATACACTCTCATTATTTTTCCCAAACGCACCGAAAGAAGCATAACGCACAAAAAGAAGTCAAGGACCGCCCCGGGTTATGCGCGTTTTTCGATAGACCTCGACCATTTCGATGCCGATGCTCAATGATGAGCTCTACAAATATAACTTACTCTTATTTTGGTAAATGCCAAAATTTGCTCCAGTAACTCTTCTCTGACATATTCATTTCACGCTACTAATGAAAATATAAATTGATGTTATAAATGTGCGTAGGTTCTTTCTGATCGATTTCTATAACTTTGGCGTCTGCCAGTTCATTGGCAGACTAGCTGGCTGCGCGCGGCTTCGGTCGGTCGAAAATTTTGTCCCCAAGAGAACTCCTAAAACAGCTGACATAAATATCATAGACAACTTTGTAGCTTTGATTGTTTATTATAACTTTTTCGTGTAAAAAAGGTAATTTTTTTTTTTACATGGTGGTAATTGGTTACCGACGCCCACGTACATATGCAACACCAGAGGTGGTACAGAGGGGATGAGAAATGGGCCTCCGGTTACCACACTCACCGGACGAAACGCAGAAGCACAAGACGCCCCTGTCTCACGCCGGTGTTCAGCGAGGCCGCGCGGTACCAAACCGGTCAGGCCGGCTCGGCTCTACCGCGTCCTCTATTATCATTAAGAGTCGCTAATTTCGCGTCTATCTTGTTTCAGAGACTGTCGCGTGGTGAGAGACCCGCAGACATTGAAATCAAAAGGCTACGGATTCGTGTCCTTTTTGAAGAAATCGGTGAGTAAATTATTTTCTCAACTATGGTCCTTCGAAACTTGTAGGCCTACAGTCCGGAAATTCGAAACAAAATGTAGAGAAAAAATTTTGATTAAAAAAAAAAATACATTCCACATAAGCCTTAAAGCTTGCGTCATGTCGGCCGAATGGCGTGCTCGAACCATTAACGTAACTTCCGTGTGAATTGAAAATGACCCAGTGGTTAGGGCTCCACCGCCGGATGAGGTGACCAGAGTTCCAGAGATGTTGGAGACACTAAGATGGCGTCAGGTTCACCACCTGTCACGTTGGTCCAAACAAGACCAAATAAGAAAGATGATTTGTAATGACTGTTAGACCTCTGTCTACCCTATTATCGGTAGCGGTCGTGCGAGTATGTAGGTCGGTAGGTCGTTTAAAAATAAAACGATACCAATCACTCCACTAGCAATATTTAATTTAGAAACAAACAATAAATGGTTAAAAAAATATAATTTTTCCATCCGGTGGTGATTGCTGATAATGTGTTCACCGCTTGACGTAGCCGTATAAATAATTAAAAAAAAAAAAAAAAAAAAAGCTTTGCAGGCAGAGTCACTACCAACAAGGCTATCGGGCCTCTGATTAAAAGTAGCTTGAATCTTTTTTTTTAATTCACACACTACACATGTATGAATATAAATATACTATACGTGTTTGATATCAGTGGGGATATAATAAATTTTATCCCCAAAGATATTAAACACGTGTTACAGATACATCTGTATTCGAATAACTATCTTGAATATAGTTATCAGTTCTCACGAAAACTTGAGAGACAATTGCCAACCAACTTCACGGTGTCGCTTTTAGGTGTCGATGTCGCTTTTGGGTGTCGGGTGTGCGCGCGCATCGTAAAAATACACTCTCATTATTTTTCCCAAACGCACCGAAAGAAGCATAACGCACAAAAGAAGTCAAGGACCGCCCCGGGTTATGCGCGTTTTTCGATAGACATCTTAAATGATCGAACATTTCGAAGCCGATGCTCAATGATGAGCTCTACAAATATAACTTACTCTTATTTTGGTAAATGCCAAAATTTGCTCCAGTAACTCTTCTCTGACATATTCATTTCACGCTACTAATGAAAATATAAATTGATGTTATAAATGTGCGTAGGTTCTTTCTGATCGATTTCTATAACTTTGGCGTCTGCCAGTTCATTGGCAGACTAGCTGGCTGCGCGCGGCTTCGGTCGGTCGAAAATTTTGTCCCCAAGAGAACTCCTAAAACAGCTGACATAAATATCATAGACAACTTTGTAGCTTTGATTGTTTATTATAACTTTTTCGTGTAAAAAAGGTAATTTTTTTTTTTACATGGTGGTAATTGGTTACCGACGCCCACGTACATATGCAACACCAGAGGTGGTACAGAGGGGATGAGAAATGGGCCTCCGGTTACCACACTCACCGGACGAAACGCAGAAGCACAAGACGCCCCTGTCTCACGCCGGTGTTCAGCGAGGCCGCGCGGTACCAAACCGGTCAGGCCGGCTCGGCTCTACCGCGTCCTCTATTATCATTAAGAGTCGCTAATTTCGCGTCTATCTTGTTTCAGAGACTGTCGCGTGGTGAGAGACCCGCAGACATTGAAATCAAAAGGCTACGGATTCGTGTCCTTTTTGAAGAAATCGGTGAGTAAATTATTTTCTCAACTATGGTCCTTCGAAACTTGTAGGCCTACAGTCCGGAAATTCGAAACAAAATGTAGAGAAAAAATTTTGATTAAAAAAAAAAATACATTCCACATAAGCCTTAAAGCTTGCGTCATGTCGGCCGAATGGCGTGCTCGAACCATTAACGTAACTTCCGTGTGAATTGAAAATGACCCAGTGGTTAGGGCTCCACCGCCGGATGAGGTGACCAGAGTTCCAGAGATGTTGGAGACACTAAGATGGCGTCAGGTTCACCACCTGTCACGTTGGTCCAAATAAGACCAAATAAGAAAGATGATTTGTAATGACTGTTAGACCTCTGTCTACCCTATTATCGGTAGCGGTCGTGCGAGTATGTAGGTCGGTAGGTCGTTTAAAAATAAAACGATACCAATCACTTTAGTAGCAATATTTAATTTAGAAACAAACAATAAATGGTTAAAAAAATATATTTTTTCCATCCGGTGGTGATTGCTGATAATGTATTCACCGCTTAACGTAGCCGTATACAGAATTAAAAAAAAAAAAAAAAAAAGAACAAAGCCTTTTCACACAATACCAGGAATCTACTCTCGATTCTTTATTACTCTGTATTACTCGACAGATATTCACTACGTAATAGATGTAAATATTAACAGATTTCATCCCCTGTACGGAGTGGCTATTAGCTACCCTCCATTGTGTTCATTCCCGAGGGTTTCTCTCGTATGAAAGAATTTCATGTTAAGGGAATACAATAATGTTACAATGGGAATTTCTTTACGGTAAAAGGGCCAAGGATCATGCCGCTCACCTTACGGTAAGTGATTACCGTTCACCAGAGGGGCTACAGGTGCTTTGCCGGTAGAGTAAAGTAGCAGCCTGTAAGTGCCCACAGCTGGGCCAAGTCCTTTTTCTCAAATATCTGAGAGGGTGTTACAGCCGGGAATGGCCCGGCACGCTGCTCCATTGCGGGTTGGCGGGCTTCACATATCCTCGAAATTATTTTTTTTTATTATTTTTCAGACATTCAGGTTTCCTCACGATGTTTACCTTCACCACTTTGCCGGGCTTTAACGATATTTGCGGAACGGGAGGGATGATGGGGAGGGGAGTTGGGGGCGGGGGAGAGAGCCTTCGGTTGTCTCGCTCATAAGACGAGACGCTGTAGCACAAGATTCATCTACTTCACGCCGGTATTCTGTTAGGCACCGTGAAATCTGCATGTCTGAGAAATATGTATAAATATATATACTTCGTGGACATGCGAAGTCGGCACTAGAGAACCAAATCAGCACACAGTCCACAGCTCCAAGACCTTCTCATGTATATTGATAGCAGACCTTATCCCAGTAGTCGAACACTTGCAGGCTTCTTTGTACGTGGTAGAGCCGTGCGGCGGTTCTAGCTAGAGGCATCTTGTGCTTTTGCTTCTCGTTCGGTGAGTGAGGTAACCGAAGGCCAACTCCCCACCCCCTAATCTATCTTATCATCAAAACGGCTCGTTTACCTCCTTACCATATTTACCATAAAAAAAGACTCTTAATTTACTCTTATATCTGCCATTATCTCAGTGTAATGGTTGCCCAGAAACTTGTTCAGACAAGGTCCGTTAATCATATAACACGTCACAGCTCGTGTGACAATAGAGAACAACACCAAATAGGTTTATCTATGAACTGAGTCCCGCTTTTATATACTTATATTCGTTGCGCATTGGGTGCAATAAATATCTCTATCTTTCTCTTTTTTTCTCTGTGTTTAAACAATCCACTGCTCTCCCCAAATACAGCTTCGCAACAAACTCTGCTATTGTAAGTATAATTTTTAATAACTACGTTAAAGTTTAAGACCGTGTGGCGGAAACGCTCGCGACGTCGTAACCGTGACGTGAAAAAAAAAACAAAAAGGCACAAGAACAATTAACAGGAGTCCAGTTATACTTATCCATTAGTTTCCGAACTACGTCCGACAACTTCTAACGATCTCTAATAACGTTACGAAGTAAAACTTTCTCGGCATTCGCGTAAACACTCTCAACTGTCGTGAGACTGTTCAAGAGTTGCTACTTCGAACCCCCCGTGAACTAACTGCCTTCACTTCACTCCACTCGGCTAGTCAAGATTGTGTAACACTGGCTTTCGCTAAATTCTCCCCGTTATGAACTAGCATATGTCCTACATCGAGGTTCAATGTATTAACATAACGAATATCATCAAAATCGGTTCAGCAACTTATCCTTTAATAATTTATATATATATAGCGTCTCTTTCACCAAATACTAAACTTACCTGCACGTGATGCAGCTTGCTAGCTATCAAACCAAGCTCCTAGTGTCTGGTGATCTTGTGCTTGGTAGAATCGAGCCTCGGATTAAGCTGCTGCTCGAATGGACCGTCTAGATAATGCCACGGCCTCGCAGAATAAAGGCAAAAAGTAGAGTCATCTTATGCTCCTGCGTTTCGTTTGGTGAGTGAGATAACCGGAAGCCACCTCAACCCCGTCTAGTACTTTCTTGTAGAGACCTATGTTCGTCAGTGCACTTGGACATGACGATGAAGAAGATACTTGCTTAACCCGCGTATCTCTCCTAGTGGGATTCTTTTCTGGATTATAAATTAGGATATCCATCACCAGCTGAACGTGGCTATTCATTCCCATGACGAATTTCAACAAAATCGGTTGAGATTTTTTTGGCGTGTGTGAACAGACAAAACTTCACCTTCATATTTATAGATCTCGATATGACCATGTTGCGAACATAAGTGGGAGTATAATTCATTACAAAATGAATTACATGAAAATCCGTTAATTTATATGCAGATTTCTGTGTATACGAAAATTTAGATTTTTTAATAATTGAAAATAGCTTTAGACATCAAAATATAAGTATACACTGTTCTATATTACGTAGATCATCTGTGCTAAGTTTCCTCTCATTCGGATTATTAGTTTCGGAGAAGATAGCAATATAAAAATGCATCGGAGTTGGGGCAAAATGGCTTCGCTCGCTTCGGTTCATACAGCATGCTCCGCCCCGTGCATATCTATGCTTCGTAGCATAGATATGCACTCACGCATAGGGTTATCAACCGTACCATAATGTATAGTATTGTACTATATTTCGAGTCTGTGCACTATATACTCTTGAAGAAATATGTAGTACGTAAAAATACTATATTTCTGTTGGGTGGATCAATCATGTGTAAATGGTAGAGTCGGGAGAGGAAGACCTAGACGAACATTTCACGTTCAAATTGGAGACGTACTGAAAAAAGGCCAGGTCGAGAGTACTCTAAACCAACGAGCATGCATGCGAAGATTGATGAAAGTGGAAGAAGCGAAAGACGTATGTCAGGACCGTAGCATGTGGAAGAAGATTGTCTCTGCCTACCCCGTTGGGAACAAGGCGTGAATATATATACATGGATCATATTTTTATTGATTTACAACTTTGTGGTAGCGGTGTAAAATCTACCACCGACTGTTTTCCCGTGGATGTTGTAAAAGGCAACTAAGGGAAATACCTTTAAAAGCCCAACGGCTACCGACAGATGCTTCTGGATAACCATCTCGAAACATACCTGAACATAATTAAGCAGACCGATGGCGGGCAGCAGCGTCTAAGGTGCTAGATGTCTGGTACTGAGATCGCCAATAGGCTTGCCAAGCTTGGTGATTATGGAAAATGCTCCTTATGGTAGAGGCTTATATCCTGCAGTGGACAATTTAGAGTCTCTGGTAAGGTCAACACAGAATTTTTTTACACTTTTCATTAAAGCTTATTCGGATAAATTACTATATAATCTGCTCAAAAGTATTTCCAAAACCTATTCACGTGTAGCTCGTAGAGGTAAGCAGAGGCTATAGATTTCCATTTGGCACGATGATAGGAACGTCAGAAAACCTTTCACTTCTCTGGCAAAGAAATAGAGGACGAGAAAAGAAATAAAGGCTTATCCCTTATCGTTCTCGCAAGGGAAGAGAGTGCCAGATAGGAACGCGATATTTTTTTTTATGGAAGAGACGGCAAACGAGCAAGCGGTTCACCTGATGGTAAGTGATTACCGTCGTCCACATACATATCCAACACCAGAGGAGCTACAGGTGCGTTGCTGGCCTTTAAGGGTATTTGGGAGATGGAAGAGAGGATAAGGAGTGAATGGGGAGGGGGAGTGGGCCTCCGGTTACCTCACTCGCCGAAGGAAACGCAGAAGCACAAGGTGCCTCTACTTCACGCCGGTATTCTGCGAGGCCGTGGTACCGATCCGGTCGAAATCCAAAAAAGTAACGACTAATTGCAACCAATGTGAGAACTGTTTGGAATATTTTGAGAAATCGCAGAAACAATTACGTTAAGTCTATAATATTGTATTATGGCTGTACTGGCAATGTTTTGTTTGCACGTTAATCAAAAAAAAAAAATTTACACTCAAATTTAGGGTTTCGCACGTACAAAGTGGCGTATGAACAGCCAGGTGGGTTCTCTGTGTAGTAAGCAGGATCTTTCGTATTGAGGTCAGCCTTAGCTTTGTTGTAAGATGTGGACTACTCGGTGGCGTAGTTTACCGTGGGTCGCGGGTACGATCCCCCCACACGGGACTAGTATTTGTGTATGGATTAAAAAATGGGCAGCAGCTAAAGCCGCCGCTTGGCTCTACCGCGCTTAATTTAAAGGTGTTAACGTTAAACAACTCCTAAAAGGTGTTCGCAAGTGAATATGGTCAGTCCGTGTGAAGTATCTGCTACTACGAAACTTCTAATACGGAATCCAGCCGCCGCGCCGGAATTTAAGTTAATTTAAGTCGACCAACGCTCCGCTTTGGCATATTTTAAGATAGTTTGTATGTTTAATTGCAGTCGGAAATCATCATCATCATCATTTCAGCCTATCAGAAGTCCACTGCTGAACATAGGCCTCCCTCAAAGATTGCCACGAAGCTCGCTCCTGAGCCACCTGCATCCATCGACTCCCCGCAACACTGCGCAGGTCGTCACTCCATCTTGTGGGGGGTCGTCCTACACTGCGTTTGCCTGTACGTGGCTGCCACTCGAGAACCTTTTTTCCCCAGCGGTTGTCAGTTCTGCGAGCTATGTGGCCGGCCCACTGCCACTTCAGCTTGCTGATCTTTACGGCTATGTGGGTTACCTTAGTTCGGCTGCGGATATCGTCGTTGCAGACTCTATCACTCAGAGAAACACCGAGCATAGCCCTTTCCATAGCGCGCTGAGCAACTTTGAGCTTCCTCATACGGCCTGCAGTGAAGGACCAAGTCTCGGATCCGTATGTCATCACGCAGTCGGAAATGTTTGTTTTTTTTTTTTTTGACAAACGTATGAAATAATGAATGAAATAACACTTTATTGTACACCAATTAGCAAAAATAGGAAAAATAAATTAATAAAAAGAAACAAAAAACACACAAAGGTGCCTTATCGCTTAGAAGCGATCTCTACCAGGCAACCAATTTGCAGAGGAGATAATGAACAGTGAGCAAGGGTTGACGTACTGACAGTCCGGCCGATGGTAAATGGCTCCTGCAGCCTATGGACACCTGGTAGATTCCATGGATTTGCTCGCGCCGGCACCCTCGCGTGATACTGGCAGTCTTCGGTATTTGGCAACTAAATGTTGGAATAATCACCCGCCTCCTCTATGCGATATCAGATCTCTGGCTCATTTTAAGATAAAGTATAAATCATTTCTTTTAGACCTCAAAGGAAACTAGGAGAAAGGGTGGATCATAACGGTGTCGTGCGTCAAGATTTAGATACAATTTTATTAATTATATAAATTAATTTTCGAGTTTCGTTTTATTTTCATAAGTTATTCAAAGGTGTTATTCTGTGTATGTTTAACAGATAATTGTTATTCAAAATTATTAGGTAATATTATTAATTTTAAATCGTATTCTCTTAAAATCAATATTTGTTTTCTTTATGTCTGTTAATTTCTTTCTATGTATATGATATATGCCATTATATGTTTTTGCATACGGAATTGTGCAAAATTTTGTTTTCTAACATCAAACTGTAGAGATAATGTTGAAAACGACTATTTGGTGAAAAATATCATTGGTACCTTCTTTCTTCCAATCATTAATGCAAGTAGTTGCATATCTGTCTGTCTACGCCAGACGAACAATAAATAAAAGGTTTTGTATTATTATTATCAACAACCGCATAGGTTTAGTAATATCAAACTCTATCACATTTGGTTGTTCCTATGAGAGATGTGGATCGTTTTTAAGACAATCAGTTTAACCAAAAAACTATTTGAACGGTTGAAATCGTTTGGTTTCAAGGTCCGGAAGTGTACATATCGAATGTCATGTCTCTGTAACATTCCTTTGTCGAGATAAAGCTGGCAATTGCTAAGCGGTCTTATAGATAAATGTAAGGACATGATTGTGACATGTGTCACGGGCACAGATAATTTTACAATCGATAGAAACATGTGGCGAATAATTCATGGTTAATATCTTATGACCAGGATAATGAAGTGCACACAGTATCATGAGAAAAACGGTGAGGCTTTATTAATCCGCTCAAAACAATCATATTTGTGGTAGAGTGGTAGAGCCAAGCGGCGGTTTAATTGTCATTAGCAATTTTAAATGCTGAATTCACCACGTGGTCGACGGCGAAGGAAAACATCGTGAAGAAAACCGGCGTGTCGAAGAAATAATAAAAAATAGTATTTCTAGGACATGTGAAGTCCGCCGACCCGCACTGGAGCAGCGTGGCGTTACTAGGCGGTCAGAAAATTGTGTGTACTAAAGTAAACATATACCTATCCCAATATAAGATGCGCGGTCGAGAGAGCTTTTTTCTTGACTACACATTAAAAAACATGTCACGTACAGTTTGCACTGTATTAGATGATTTCTTGGGATGTAATTAAAACTTAATGTTTGGGATTGTAGAAAGAGGTATGAAAATATGGTTAAAAAGTGTGGTGACAACACACCCACCTCCTTTCTTACCTTGGGTATCACACGAGGCAACTTAGGGAAAAGCCTTGAACTTGACAAGCACCCAGGAACAAACCGCCGAATGTTATAGTGATTATACCCAGCTCTGTTGATAATACCGAACCGAAATGCCCTAAACTAGAGATGTGATACAATCTATGGTGCGCGGGTACCAGCACTGCGCTCACCCAGCTAGCGTGCTCAAAAGGCTTGTGTCCAGTAGTGGACAGACAGACTGGTTAGAATAAATTAAGATATTTAGTAATTAATAAAATTAAATCCAAAATCATACATACCACTGCACGACCTCAATATACCGTGAGCTCATTCTGCGTAGATCGGATCAAAAATGTATAAGTAGTAATATAAGTAACTATGACATAAAAACATCAAACTCTTCAGAACTCATGACCTCGAGTGCTGTAAGGCAGCCGAAACGGCATTTAAAACATCTAATAAAACGCTATAAAATCCGTAAATAATAGTTTAATTTCAAATGTGGTTTATTCGTATAAATAACGCAATCATTATGGTACGAAGTTAAAAAAACTTTTACGCAATAAGCGCTTAAAAATTAAAAATATTCAAAACGCTACCGCTTACGTGACAGATCCGTCAATGTATCCTCGTCCTTATCATATCAAAATGTACTGGAATTCTTTGATGTTTAATAACTTCGTTAATTATTCCGTCTTACTGACGATGAAAGGTTTCGTGCATTTTTAAATAACTTGTCGCGTTTTTCAACGAAATTAAAAAAAAAAATTGTTCAGGTAAATATTTATAAATAATTGTTGTAAAGGTCTGTAGGTAATTCCCTATTCCCGGTGATTGGTTTCATTAATGCTTAAGAATTTTTTATATTTGTTTTATGCTTCGTTTACTCTGTCTATTCATGTATAATTTTACTGCTATAATTTATATATTTTATTGTATTTTATGTATGTATACATATTTAAAAAAAAAAAGGTTCTCGAGTGGCAGCCGCGTACAGGCAAACGCAGTGTAGGACGACCCCCCACAAGATGGAGTGACGACCTGCGCAGTGTTGCGGGAAGTCGATGGATGCAGGTGGCTCAGGACCGAGCTTCGTGGCAATCTTTGGGGGAGGCCTATGTTCAGCAGTGGACATGTAATAGGCTGAAATGATGATGATGATGCATATTTATATATATATCACCTAACCAGATGAGTATATATTTAAATAAACCCACATAATGATAGAATAATGCTGAAAGCGCACACAATAGGCGGTGGTCATAGGTCTGGTCATTTGTTTCTCGTCAATGATTTCCAACGTGACAGATGAGCCTGTCGCCGACTTTATGATCTGTCCAACGAGCGTGATGCCCTCCGCATAGGTGGTCGAATTTGAGTCTGCCGAATCGAAGGTAGATCCCAGGTCAAATACTGGTTGTATTGTACACTGGGGAGATGAGAGAAAAGAGGATCATCGCGCCCCACGAAGCCCGTTAAAGTCGAATAGTGGGAAAGTCTGTCTGTTCAGACAGATGATAGACTAAACATCTTATATGACATTAAAGAATTCATAAAATTTCGAGAAAGCAGTAACAAAAGCTGGAATGCTACACCTTTGTTCAAACTCACACGCTGTCTAGGCGAGTTTCTTATCACCATATAGCCCCCCTTTAATTATTACTTTCTGTTATTTGTTAGGATATCCTAGATCTATCATCATTTTCATCATCATCATTTCAGCCTATCACGAGTCCACTGCTGAACATAGGCCTACTCCAAAGATGGCATCATAGGGAGGTTTTGCCATTTTTCTTTTTAATTTTTTTTTGTGGTATATTGCGAGCCGTGGTAGCCTAGTGGTCAGGGCGCTCACTTTAGTTTCATAGAGCGCGAGTGAACTGGGTTCGATCCCCGGTGCCGGCACCACTAAAATTGTTAATAGCAATTTTAAGTGCTGTATTTACCACGTGCTCAGCGATGTAGGAAAACATCGTGAGGAAACCTGCATGTTTGAGAAATAATAAAAATATTATTTCGAGGATATGTGAATCCCGCCAACCCGCCCCGGAGCAGGGTGGCGGGCCCTTCCCGGCTCCTAAACCCTCTCTGATACTCGTATTTAAGAAGGAGGCCTTTGCCCAGCAGTGCACTTACAGGCTGCTACTTTACTTTACTTTTTATATTGCGAGTAGATGATGTCGTCCGTGACCTTAACTAAAAATATTTCTCTCTATCGACTTTTACGACACCCACGGGAAGAGACGGGATGGCAGATTCTCTTATACCGCCACCACACGGCAGTATCGTACAGGTACTAGACCTTTTGACCTTTTGGCACCCATAGTCAGATAGGGTTGGCGCTATTCTTCACTTCCGACAGCCACAGATTATTAAATTTCAACGGTCCCTTTTAAGGTAGTCCGGACGGACGGACGGACGGCTTTGTAATAGGGCTCCGTATAGTCAGAGGCAATGTCGAATCTGTTTTTTATTTAATTTAGACTTCTTTGAAGCTCTTATGAACGTCAAAATCTACAACGGTTTGCAAAATGAGACCCTTACAAAGAAGAACCGACAAGAAACTCTGGGGACTGTTTGTATTTTTTTTTTAATAATGTACTGTCATTTATAATCTATTTTTAATACAATGATGCCAATCATAATAATTACACTACATTTTTTTTAAATGTTCATTTTAACGATATATCAATCGCCAGGGGACAGGACGCGCGTCCTCGAAGTATTCATCAATTTTATAGTTAATGGGCTTTTTTTTTTAATAAAATTTCTTTAACAAGCCTCCTAAAAATTGTGTCAACAGAACCTTACCTTCGCCCAGCTGTCTCCTGTGACCTTGC
Organism: Bhutanitis thaidina; assembly: GCA_029286595.1. NCBI lineage: Eukaryota > Metazoa > Arthropoda > Insecta > Lepidoptera > Papilionidae > Bhutanitis > Bhutanitis thaidina. Next base: position 1,510,915 of record JAGSMS010000039.1, on the reverse strand, counting down.
TCGGGGTTACAATATTAACTAACTTCCGACATTATTATTATTATTATTGTTTCAGGAGGCGGAGTCGGCGATAACTGCCATGAACGGGCAGTGGCTGGGCTCGCGGTCGATTCGCACCAACTGGGCAACGAGAAAACCACCGGCGCCAAAGAACGAACGTGAGCACGATTCGTTTAATTTCATTCAATAATAGCGTTAAGCTATTGCTTGGTGATAGCGGCGTGAAGAAGAGGACGCCTTGTGCCCGCTCCCGCTTCCCATCCCTCCCGATTTTCGAATATCCTTAAAGGCCGGTAACGCACCTGCAGCTGCTCTGGTCTTCCAGTTGTAAGTGAGCTACGGTAATCACTTACCATAAGGCGAGCCGATTGCCACCTTTAGTATAAAAGAAATCTTTACGCTAGCACCTTGTATATAATACTGACTCATGCTGAGTCCTAAATGTTTCTTCTGCTATTTTAAAAATCAGCCTGGACGAATAGATAGACAGCCGAGAACTTAAATATTCATTGGTGAAAGATTACACTCTACATCATGAATTAATTATCGAAATTTACAAGCATTCATTTCGAAAACTAGATCCCCGTGAAGATTAATCAAACTGCTAAGGCAAATTCCATTCCAGATATCATATAGATCTTATATAGGATGGATGCAAAGGTAAGCTATTAAATAAGAACACTGTTAGTACTGCTGATCGTAATTATTGGGAAATAGTTTGTTGAAATATATTTACAAAAGCAAATCAAAAAAAAAACTTTGTAATTCAAACTTAATTAGCCTAATTATCTAAGGGTTTCATTCTAGTAACATTCATAATTAAATTATACTGAACTCTGCAAGAGCCGTCCTGAGGTCAGTAAACTGAAAGAAGGTATTATCTGACACTACTGAAAAATAACTCGTTGACTTCGTTGCCGGTGAGTCGGTTACTTCTAGTGCAGACAGCAAAAGCTGTTCTGGGTCGATCAATAAGTTCTATGAGCTGGGCCTCGTAGGCCTAGTGATCTATTGCGTCAAATACATCATGAGTTAAAGTAACAAAAACTTCTAAAGTAACCTGTGATTAAACTACATTATTTATTGAATTGATGTTCGATGTATGACCTAGATATTATCTGTAGAATATAGTTACGAGCCCCTCAGGGTAAGAACACGTCACGACACATTCACGCCACGATGTTTATGACCAGTTAGAATCCCTAGGAGGCCATGCAAGACGGAGCCTTGTTTCCGAGCCAATCCCAACATGACTCTTGGTTAAATTATTGTTAAAGATAAGGTTTTTTTTTAGTAAATCATCGCTTCTTGGAACTTGACTGTATGTGGTTGAATTGAATGCAGTGTAATCTTATCCAACCTGTATAGCGTGTAAGCGATCCCGCCTTGCACGAACACATTGAGATGCTTGACTGAACCAAACTGTTATTGCTACTGTATATAGGAATTGCGATGGTATTCGCTAAAAACATCTACACTAATAAATAGTCACTGTGAGTTTACTTATGTGTGAGTGGAGAATGAATTCTAAATGCTAATCTAGACAATAACCACTGGCTTTAAAGCTAGCGTCTACGTCATATAGAACAAAGCTATAAATTATATCACAGAATCTGCCATCACATCTGCCATGTCTGTCAAGAATCACAAACCCTCCAGCGATAGGACTTGGCGAAAGTTATCGATTTCCATTTCGCACCCTTTTCCCTTTTCCGGGAAATAGAACGCCCCATCGCTATCTCCGCTAGCGGAGATTGTCGTGAGATTTTTGTGACTTTCATTTAATCGCCCCTTACGACACCAGGGAACTTACGACAAAAGGGAACAGGGAAGAAAGTCACTACGATAAAAAAAATACAAATTACAATGCTACCATAACAATGTTACTCAATCAATAATTCATTGTTGTTTATACAAATTGGTATCGGTTGGGTTTTAAACCGATCCCTTACACCTAGTAGGCAACTACAATGATCACTGAACTAGAAGATTGTCAGTCTGTTTGATACAAAGTGCCGAAGTGAACAGACATCTAGGCAAGCGTGTACCATCCTAGGCCTCATCTTCGCCTTCCAACGGGCAAGCTTGAGGTCAAACGTAAGTCTATTTTTCATTAAAAAAAATAAAAACAATATTGTTTGAGAAGTCGCAAATATATTGATGTTATTTATGACGTCTTCACGTATAAATATTCTCTACCGTTTCAACATGACACTATTTATTTTTTTTCATTTTAAATATTCAATAATAATATAAATTGCAGTGACCTTCTAAATCAGATTATCTTCTATATCAGTGCCTAATAGAATACATTGCAACCAACCATAAAAAAAACTTTCTACACGTCTAGTACAAATATCAATGTCGGTCTCAACTCTCCGATCATTAGAATTAGTAATCTATATCCTCCATTCATCATCATCATCATTTCAGCCTATCACAAGTCCACTGCTGAACATAGGCCTCCCCCAAAGATTTCCAGGAAGCTCGGTCCTGAGCCACCTGCATCCATCGACTTCCCGCAACACTGCGCAGGTCGTCACTCCATGTTGTGGGGTCGTCCAACACTGCGTTTGCGTTGTACGTGGCTGCCACACTATCACGCAGAAAAACACCGAGCATAGCCCTTTCCATAGCGCGCTGAGCAACTTTGAGCTTCCTCATACGGCCTGCAGTGAAGGACCGGTTCCGTATGTCATCACTGGCATATCCTCCATTGGACATATTTAACTATTCCCTTACACTTTACAAGAACCAATTACGAACTTTTTTCCTTCATATACAGCGTATGGTTAACTTTTTGAATACGTTCTTCTGGACACTTTGCAATACTGTATCAATTAAATTTTTAAATAATTGTTACAAATCGGTGAAAGCTCTCTGCTGAAATATCGGAATTGTTTTAGTTAATATTGTTAATTTTTTTTTTTTTTAGTAAATGTATTGTTATGTTCACTGTTGGTCTGCCTATATAAAATTAAAAAAATAAAATTATATAACAAGACACATGCCATGTTGATGTGAACATACTAGAATTGAGCATACCTTATTCATTTGTGCGCCCAGAGATTCCCTTTGATCTTCACCTTGTGAATATTAAATGAGATATTTGCTTGGGATAAAATCTATGTTACATTGATGGATTAAATCCTATGCTAACACATTATATAGCGTACAATTACTGACAACGATCTACAGACAAAGTAACCCATTCTGACAGACAAGGTTCATGGTTTTATTATCTGTACTAATATTACAAAGGGAGAAATAATACACAAATTACACGGAATTATCTATACATAGGATATGTGTGGGTTTACCACGAAAACTACTGAACCCATTGTAATTTTTGTTTAATGTTTGTTTTATTTTTTAATTTCTTAATTTTTTTCCGTCAAATATTGCAAATGGTCATCAGCTATGTTCTATTACTAAAAAGAAATTCATTGGTAAGAAAATTCGACGATAGCTATCTCGCTACTTTCTTACCATAGACAGAGAATGCTACCAGTAAAGTAAAGTAGCAGCCTGTGAGTTCCCACTGCTGGGCACTGGCCTCCTTCTTAAATACTTGAGAGGGTTTTAGAGCCGGGAAGGGCCCGCCCCGCTGCTCCAGCGCGGATTGGCGGACTTCACATATCCTTATAATAATATTTTATTAAAAATATTTTTTCTCAGACATGCAGGTTTCCTCGCGATGTTTTCCTTCACCACCGAGCACGTGGTGAATACTGAAATTCACTACGTGCTCGGCGGTGCTCGGTTAGACGAAGCTAACGTAGCTTTGTCTGTTGAATCAGCCATGTTTATAAATCGGTCAAGTACGAGTTGGACTCGCACACCGAGGGTTCCGTATAACCACACAATAGGCGATGTGTAATTATTGAAAAATGCGTTTTCTTTTATTCATTTCGGGTTTCTTTGCGCAAACACACATGGCCGGTTTTTATTATTTGTTGTTTTACTTTAGAGTTTTGCACTTGTATCCTTAATTTTGTTTTTTTGCTAATTGATGGGACCATTATTATCATGATACCATAATTACAGATACTATGTTAAAAATTCAACCGGCCACTTTTTACGGTATAAAAGATGCAGCCGGTATACACTAGTAATAGGGTTTAAAGGTGGGACAGACGGACGAACGGACAAACAGATGCTTAGTAATAGGAATCCGTAGGGATCCCCAAAAAAATTATTCGATAAGATTTTAGATTTGTCCATGCGAAGCCGGTGCTGTTTAAAGCTGAAATATGTCTGCCTGTATACATGGAACATAAAAAGTTTCACCAAACATAAGCGTCTCCTGTTGACGCTAAGCTCTTGCGTAAAATAACGACATGGATGGATTTTTAATGCTTAATTAACTTTTACTGCTGTTCAAATGCTCGACCAGGGTAGTACCAAGGCTTCGTACGAACCGACGTGAGATAGAGGAACATCTTGTACTTCTGCGTTTCGTTCGGTGAGAGAGGTAACCGGAGGCACACTTCAACTTCCTCTTCCTCCATCTCCACAAATATTCATAATTAAAAGGCCGGCAACGCACCTGCAGCTCCTCTTGGTGTTGCAGGTGTACGCAGACGTCGGTAATCACTTATCATCAGGTGAGCCAGTTGCTCGTTTGTCTCCTTTCCCATAAAAAAAAATTACACAAGATTGACCATTACTGTGGTATTTTTGGTCAGCACACGAAACATGTACATAAAAGTAGGCAGAAAAACATTCAATCGGTGCGTGAGCCTGACTCTAACATTTATACAACAACATTAATATTAAATGAGAACAGTCCCGTGTTTTTAGTGTAGTACTCAGATGATAATCTAAACATAAAGTGTCCCCATATTAAGCAATACACGAATTATCAAACACAAACGATGAAAACGCATCACGTATTTCGCCTCGCGATGAGGCATTTTCTATTGACAATATTACTGTCGACCGCTAAATCTAATTACAATCTATCTATCAGATATATTATCAAACACATCATCATCATCATCATTTCAGCCTATCAGAAGTCCACTGCTGAACATAGGCCTCCCCCAAAGATTGCCACGAAGCTCGGTCCTGAGCCACCTGCATCCATCGACTTCCCGCAACACTGCGCAGGTCGTCACTCCATCTTGTTGGAGGTCGTTCCACACTGCGTTTGCCTGTACGCGGCCGCCACTCGAGAACCTTCCTTCCCCAACGGCTGTCGGTTCTGCGAGCTATGCGGCCGGCCCATTGCCACTTCAGCTTGCTGATCTTTGCGACTATGTCGGTTACCCTAGTTAACAATATTAGTATCAGTATTGAACTGCAGCCACAAAAATGGCGGTCGACTCAGCATATTGCTACAGCCGAGATGCTGCAGCGCTGATGTTCTGCCGGCACCCTTGACGGAAGTCCTTCGAGCAGCTGGCTGGCGGCTATCTTTTATTTAAATATATCAACAAATAAGATATAATGTCACTATCTTGTATAAACTTTATACAACGTCCGAGGTCTTAAAAATTAAGGATTTAGGAATGACTACTAACTATTTAATCATAGAAAGTAGTTAATAGACAAGTAGTTTTTTTTTCTCGAGGTTATGTCTTTTGTAGCGAATGGAGGGAGTAGTATCTTAAACAACAGGAAATTTCTCTTTCCCCGTGCCATATAAAGTTAATGGTATGTTGTTTTAATAGCCAACGAAAACCTATAATTTCTATGCAAATTTCAATTAGAATAACACCGTTACAACCATGACTATGATTATTTCCCCCTAACACAATACTACTGTATCTAAATGTGTAGATTTACATTCATTTTTCTTTAATTTTTTCTCTATTTTTTGTCTTTTTTATCACCTACACCTACTTCATTTCATCTCTGCATCGTCAAAAGGTTGACTGGTGAAGAATGCTTCTGGCATTAAGTCCGTCTATATAAACTCTCATGTATATCAAGTTTAATAAATAATTAAGTACTTGACATCACTTTGGCCCCATACCAGAAGCAAATTATGTACAATTCCAAGTTTAATTAGAATGTAATGATTTTTTCATAGAACGTACAATTTTCCTTTTCTAACATAAACTTCTTTACAGATCTCATTATCTACTAGAATAACAGTGTTTTAATTTTAATTGTCGGCGGTCGCCCTTTGATGTCGAGTGGAGGTAATTTGAGGGCGAATTAAGACGCGTGTATTTATATAGAGGTGATACTTTAACAAATAAATGTTAATTATAACAATTCCACGGTCCGTCAATCTTTACTGTTATAACATAAGAGCTAATTTACTGTGGGGCTACTAGTTTAGTGAGGTAAAAGTAAGGTAGCAGCCTGTAAGTGCCAACAGCTGTCCAAATACCTCCTTCTCAAATACGAGTATCTGAGAGGGTTTAGGACCCGGAAAGGGCCCGCCACGCTGCCCCTGTGCGGGTTGGCGTTGCGACATTCTAATTTCAATAGAGAAGATGGCCGGACGCTACCACAAGCATGGGATCCGGTAATTAATAAAATGAAATCCAATACCAAGCATACAACTCCTCGATCTCAAGATACCGTCAGCACATTCTGCGTAGATCAAACCAAAAATTTATTATTATAAAGCTGAAGGTAGCCGGATCAACTAAGAACTCTGGACGTCAAACACCTCAGTCCCCCCGTGACCACGGTATTAAAAATATGTCATGGTAGCCTAGTGGTTAAGGCGCACACTTTAGTTTCATAGAGAGTCATAGAGCGCGAGTGACCTGGGTTCTATCCCCGATATTTACTAGGTGCTCGGCGGTGGTGGAAAACATCGTGAGGAAACCTGCATGTATGAGAAATATTATTTCGAGCATATGTGAAGCCCTCCAACCCGCACTGGAGCAGAGTGGATTCCCGGCATCAATAACCATCTCAGATATTTGCGAAGTAGTACCTTGTCCAGCTGTGGGCAATTACAGGCTGCTACTTTAAACGCGATAAATAAAATTTAAGTAATAATTTGTGCTTTATGTCCGTTTAACAAACAAACGTATCTTTCTTTCTTTACGATACGATACGATACGATTTATTCATTTACACAACACAAAAGTTACAAGAAATGCAATTACACAGAAAAAAAAACAATAGATATGTAAAAACAAAAATAAATAATTTAAGAGAAAGACTTTATAATTTATAACCCGTGTCGTGTCAAATGAAACGGTGGTGACTCAGCATAGTGTCGCGGGGTCTACCGCAACGCTGATCTTCAGTCAGCACCGACCCTGTTGCGCGTCGTACTTCGCATACTGTTTCATAATCGCACTACGCAAGATATGTTTGCCGTAAACGAACTGCTCTTCCATGATATACAGGCATAACCAAGTTACTTATAACAAATTAATATAAAAGCGACATCTTCTTCCGACTTCTTTCTTTCTTCTTATCCGTATTAAGTATGTCTGTCTATGTATCTTTCATTAGAAACTAGATTACTAGTGCAAAAGATACTCGGAATTAAGAAATCATAGTTGCATGTATCTCAACTGAACGCATTCAAGGGAGCCCCATTACTAACTCTACGCCATCTGTCCTGCCTTTAAATGGCTGTATCTTTTGAACCGTAATAACCTAACAAATAATAATTAAAAAAAGTTAAAAATACTTCTTTAGCGTAACAAAACAAAAATAACAAAAAAAATACATTAAATGCTAACGGTTTAATAAACTGTATATCAAATAATAATGTAATAATAATATATAATTAAAACAAATAAATAAAAAAATATACCGAAAGTTACCCTCAAATAAAATAAAAAAAAAGTTTGTAATATAAAAAACTACTTTTATGTGGAATAAATAAATTATCATTCACCACTATATATAATTTAAAATCACCTACAAATACACATGTATATTTTTATATATCTTTTTTTCCTCCACTGATGTAAAAGCTCCACACGTGTGTGAGATTCATAAATATTTTAAAACCAACTTCATCCTGTTATTTTTCGATGTCGGTGTGCGCGCGCATCGTAATAATTTAAGACACATTTAGAAACCAACTTCATGCTGTTCATCTTAGATGTCGGTGTGTGCGCGCATTGTAAAAATTCATTTCTCATGTAGCTAGTTTACTAGATGGTAGGCCTCTTCACTGTCTCGGAGTCATCAGGGTAGGGGTAGGAACCTCCCCCCCCCTCTTACCTAGTTCTACCGCCATATGCATAGCAACCGCTGTTGTGTTCCGGTTTAAAAGATATGCTCACCCAGTATAATTACATTTCTCTCAGTCCTCGGGGGTGACAATGCATCTGTTAACTTCTACGTACGTGAGGTCGTTTGTCGGTTTCCATGGGCTTCGGTGGTCACATACCATCAGATGGACGGTCAGCTCGCTTGTCAGACAATCCATTGGAATAAGTCTTGATTAGCGGTAGCTGAACTGGACATCGTAGATATCTACGTGAAACATTAAATTTGAATTCAAAAAAAAGATATCTGAGTTACGACGTTTATATATCGAAAAAAAAAAAAAAAGGGGGAAACATCGAAAATGAACAACACAAAGGGAATCACGCATAACAATATATTTCTCATGGATACGCCGTGTAATAATAATAGGCACGAAATATTAGTCAGAGACGTTGTAACAGCTCTATATAAGTCCCTAATCGCAATATCCGCTGCGGGCCTAATACCTTCCTGGCGCTATTGGGTACGATTAGTCGTTACCTTCAGCCCCCCCCCCTACCCTCTCACCCCCCCCCTCCTCCTCCCCCTCGACCCGCCCCTCGGCGTTCCCATTCCACCCTAATTATAGTAAACGCGACATTGGATAACTGATGAAGTTATTTCAGTTTGCTGCGTAATTACTAGTCACTGCCAATCTACAGTAGTAGCATGTTTTATTAATGTGTGTGTGTGTGTGTGTGTGTGTGTGGTGTGAGCGTGCGTGCGTAGAGGGAGCATTTGAGAGCTTCTGAACGTTTCCGCGTAACTTGTGAAAGAAAGATAGATAGAAAGAAAGAATGATTTATTTGGTACACATATTTAAAATATTACGAATACAAAATACATAGATTAAAAAAAATAAAAAAAAAAAAAAAAAAAAAAAAAACAAACAAAAAAAAAATATAGGAAAATACATACAGATTAGTTTAATAATAATTCAAGTATTGATTTTTTTTATCTTACTATTAAACTTTATTGTAATAAAACTTGCACTAACACGTATTTCTAGTAAATGGCTTAAGTTTTTATAAATAATGATTTTGTAGTCGTGTAAAGAAATAAAATAAGTAAAATTGCCTTTATGTATTTGTATTTATGGAGCTTCGAAGGGATCAATTGTTGTCATTCCTTCTTTAACAGACTGTAAATAATCCACTGCAGGACGCAGACCCCTCCCACAAGGAGGATTTGCCTGAATCGCCACGTCCAGCGAACGGATTGGCGCCATACACGAGGATTACTCGTGTGCAAAGGCGTTCTTAACATCCAAGTTTTGCCCAAATTCGATTGCCGAGGTTTTACCTCGTCATCGGCCTAAGATCAGAATTTTTCTTCCTTATCGCTTCCTATTCGTAAAAGGCGTAGCTCTAGAATTCTGTGTTTATTGTATTCTGTATTAACTGATCTCAATTCTCCTTCTTATCTTAAGAATAATTTCCAATATCTTTATTCTGCTCATGACAGAAAGCCTCGGTCCATAAACTAACTTAAAATTCGCATTCCACAACATAATACAGGATACTATAACTCTTCTTTTACTGTTCAAGCTACACTCACTCTGGAACGCGCTGCCCGATAAGATAAAAGCAGCTCCTAACAAGAAATCATTTAAGACTCTAGTTCGTGACTACCTAATAGATCATTGACAATATTCGCCTTATCTATTTTCTATTTTTATTATATATTTATTTATGTATCTTTTTATATACTTGTATACGTATTTGTGTATTTTATGTTATAAATATTTATTTAATTATATAGTGTGTTTATATGTATTTATCAATTTATTATTATTGGAGTTTTTATTTTATTTTTTATTCTTTGTTTTGTACCTGCCAACTACCTTTCACCATAACAAGTGTTGACTGGTAGAGAATGCCATTTGGCATTAAGTCCGCCCATTGTAACCTTAAGCTTAAGGCTAACAATAAAGAATAAATAAATAAATTTTTAGTTGCGCGTATGTCCAGCACCACTTTTTTATATTCCTCATTATATTTTCTAATCATTCTATTCTTTACCCACGGGTAAAGTCGGTATCTGAGGTTAGTACGACATTCATAATGCTAGACTAGAGTACGCCTGCGGCATCGTCCGCGTGGTAAATATTATAGTAGAAAAAACTCTCAATCATTTTGTTCGAAAATGCTCTCATTTTCAATGAAAAAATAACCATGTATTATACACCATGCTATAATTAAACACTCTGTCAAATTTGGTTCACACTCGTTCAGTTCCGTCCAAGGAGCGTGATTATACGACAGACGTACAATCGTACACATTAGTAAAAGAATGAAAACACATTTATTTGGCAATCGCACAACAAAACACAAAAAAAAAAAAGATTAATTTGTTTTGCGATGTCAAAAAGGTTCCCGTCTCAGTGATATCACAGCGGTGTACTTCAGTCGGGTCCTTCATTGACTTCACGAACAACCGGACGAGAAGCATAATAAAAAAGCATTATTAGTAAAAAAAACAAAAGATACACAGTTCTTAAATCATTGTAACCGTTGAGCGGAATACCCATCTCGGAAAAGAGAAACTAAACAATTTATAATGCAGTTAACGTACTGTTACAGAACATAGGGGAAAGAAAATAGCACATAAAGTAAGGCACTGCTGGGCAAAGACAAGGCAACCTTCACAAAAAAACACCGATAACAAAGATTTTTGGAATAACTTCTACACACAACAATACGCATATAATACGTATCTAAAAAAACATTTTTTTTATGTAAAAAACGGCAAACGAGCAAGCAGTTCACCTGATGGTAAGTGCTTACCGTCGCCCGCATACATCTGCAACACCATAGAGGCTGCAGGCGCGTTGCCGGTCTTTAAGGATATTTGGGAGATGGGAGGGAAGAGGAGAGGATAGGGAGGGGATGTGGGCCTCCGGTTACCTCACTCACCGAACGAAACGGAGAAGCACATGATGCGTCTACTTCACGCCGGTATTCTGCGAGGCCGTGGTATCAATCCGGTCGAGCCGGCCCATTCGTGCAGCAGCTAAAGCCGCCGCTTGGCTCTACCACGCTTAAAGGCCATGATCGGCCGATACTCTCTAGTCGTCACGAGAGTGACTTGCTCGAGCTGGCTGTGACTTGCTGGTGGTGACTGAGCTGGGTGGTGGTTTGGGTGGTGGCAGAGCGTGCAACGCGATACGGTAATGCTATATATCCGTTCGGAAAGTTACAGAGAGGCGATTCGTATACGGATTTTTTTTTTTTCTATTAAAACATCTAGAACAAACGTTACCTTCCGCTGTAGGAATTTCCCCTGTGTCGCGGAGGCAGTTTACATACATAAATTGCACACGGACAAACACCCAGACCGGGAAATATTATTTGTAGTCCATACAAATACTAGTCCCGTGCGGGAATCGAACCCGCAACCCAAAGCGCCGCAGCTAAACGCTTAGCCACTACGCCACCGAGCCGTCTAAATAATTAGCACATTTCAGGCGAACGCGTAACGTTTGGCAACACTAAATGTGTCACTTCACACTACCTTTTCTATACGTGTTTGTTTAAGTGTGCGCGTTCGTTGTTACGCAGTGCATATACACTATAGGATGCAGAGGGTATACTTTTCAAATAAGCAAAATCGACTTAGTTACATTTTCCTATATGTATTTATTGCAGTCTATATTCTTCTGGTGCGCCTTATTCTCCATCAGCATATTTAAGTCAAGCACTGAGCATAGGCCTGTCCAGCAAGCCGGCGTTTTCCTTCCGTTAATGCAGCACAAGCCCGGTTCATTCACCCTCTCTGATACTCGTATTTGAAAAGGAGGCCTTTGCTCAGCGGTGGGCACTTACAGGCTGCTACTTTAAATCCACTGACAATTGCTATAAACAATTTCAGTCGATCCGTCACCGGTATTTGAATTCGCGTTGCTCGTCTGCTATGCACATAAAGCGATCGGCCTGAGCTCTGAGCTAGTGTTACAACTAATAAAATACTCCGACTATTTTAAGTATTTATTTCGAACAGGCAGAGCTTCGCCTTACGCGTTGAGATCTGATTTCCAATAAGATGTCTTTGCTACAGGTTAATGCGCTTTTATACAGACTTTATGCGGCAAACGACCATAAGCAATAAAAAATAAATAGAGTATTTCCGGTATGTAGAATTCCCTAATTAAAATAAATAACAGTTGCTTTCATATTTAATTCACGAAAGTGAATTAAATATTGTATAGTAAATTTGAAGCCCTGTTATGAAATTATTTAATATTGTTGCATTTGTTAACGGAAATACCCTTGACAGATTATCATTACATTCCTTAAATAGACAATAGTCAAATTATAACTTATCTAGAAACAAACCAAACTTAAATTATTAACAACGAAATTATATGGGGCGGATGTACCCCTGCCATTTATATTGGATAACACTAGCAAGGCCAGAACCAAGTTTCGACATAATAACATCATTACGTACATACGCATATTTAGGTATATGTATGTATGTACTGTGGACTCACAGGTTCATGTTCTGGAATGTTTCACTTGGACTAAAGTAGGTTCCAATTAACTCGCGAACTTCGCTTGTTATCGTTGTAATTAAAAGATTAACTGGTACGCAGGCGATGCTTTGCGTAAACTCATAATTAATATGTTACGGCCGCGCGGCTGTGTGAGTAAATCCGGCGATATTTTTAAATAAACGGGCAACGGTTTGAAATTATTCGGCCTATTTTTTTTTTCTGCGTTACAAATCAAGTACCTACCTCGATGTTATCCGTAGCAGAACCTGGGTGACCTATATCGCGGAAAGAACCAGAGACAAAGACACGGCACTACACTAACGACCTGACAACCATGACGCATAACACATGAAGGCCATTCGAAGCTATAAAACTAAATCTAAACACGATTAGCGAGAACTGAAAAGCACGTGTATACCGCCTATTTATTGGAAAGCGACTGAGGTCAGAGGCAACAATTGTAGTCTATTGTACGCTTCATTTTCGGTGCCCCGGTAACGTATCGAACGAGCTCTTTTTGTATTATTAAATCATTTCCTTTATCAATAAAAATTGTTTCTTCTTCAGTCATGTTTTCGAGACATTTTTCCTTATAGAACGAAATGACCACAGACAAATGATATCTTGTAACTTTCAATCATTTGGAATCGCTGAAGCGTATCGGGGCAATAAATATTTATTGATAAATTTATCACACACAATAAATCTTTAATCATAATTATTTTTCGTTTCGCTTCCACCTTGTATTGTTATGACCATATTAAGTAGTAGCTATGTCCTGCGGTTTCACTCGCTTTAAATCGGAATCATACATGACCATTTCATAGACATAATGAGCACATGACTAAGGTTTATGGTTACTGCGCCACTCTTAGAAGCCATAGCATGGCCAGCCTTCTTAAATAGGCGGGCCATCTAACGCGATAAAGAAATTTCAAATCTGACTGGCAGTTCCTGAGATAAGCGCATTCAACAATATTTTTTTTTTTTTGTAGAAAAAGTGGTAACATTTAATAGTTAAAAAAAATACACAACCCTTTCAGGGTATGCAAATTTTAACATGTTATTTATTTATTTATTTACTTAACGTTTTTTCCCACTTCATCATCATCATCATCATTTCAGCCTATCAGAAGTCCACTGCTGAACATAGGCCTCCCCCAAAGATTGCCACGAAGCTCGGTCCTGAGCCACCTGCATCCATCGACTTCCCGCAACACTGCGCAGGTCGTCACTCCATCTTGTGGGGGTCGTCCTACACTGCGTTTGCATGTACGCGGCTGCCACTCGAGAACCTTAAATTTATATATTCGCACTTAAATTAGCAAAAAGGTGGACTTTATAGCTAGAGACATTCTCTACCAGTCTAACATTAGGCGGAGCAGAGAAAATGTAAAATGGTGCACATATGGATAACTAAATATTATATAGTCAAATAATATATATACCACGATACAATACTTATATTTGAGGGTACTTAGACATACGTGTAATTGTAGTTGTTATTACACATTTTACATTTTTTATTTAGAGGTAACCGGAGGCCCACTACCCCTTCCCATCTCCCTCCTCATCCTTCCTCCCATCTCCCTCCTCATCCTTCCTCCCATCTCCCTAATATCCGTAAAGGCCGGCAACACAACTTCCGCGCCCCCGCAGCGCCTCTGGTGTTGGGGATGAACGCGGGCGACGGTAATCACTTGCCACCAGGTGAACCGCTTGCTCGTTCGCTGCCTTTTCCATAAAAAAAAAAGTCGTCAATTAAACGTTTCAAATATTTACAGTAATAGAGCCATGGGATTTTGTTGCTCCCCGAATGGTATAATACCCCGACCTCGCGACCTCACTAAATACCGGCTTTTGCTTTTGCGTTTCGTTTCGCTGAGTATTGGCATATTTCTGTAATTGTCTGTGAGCGAAGACAAATTTATTTTATCGTGAACTTCTCTATATTTTTTTTTTTTTTTATGGCAATGGGGGAAATGGGGATGGTATGCTATTACCGTCGCCCACGTACATATGCAACACCGGACGAGCTGTAGGTGCGTTGTCGGCCTATAAGGATATTTGGGAGATGGGAGGGAGGATCAGAAGGGGAATGGGGAGAGAGAGAGAGAGTGGGCTTCCGGTTATCTCACTCACTGACTGAAACGCAGAAGCACAAAATGCCTCGACTTCAGACAAGTGTTCTGCGAGCTATATGCAATTGCCAATTTCAGTAACTGGTCTACACGTTATCCAAGAAATTGTGGTCTACTACTCTCGGAGCCGTGGTAGCCCAGTGGTCAGGGTGCTCGCTTTAGTTTCATAGAGCGCGAGTGACCTGGGTTCGATCCCCAATGCCGGCACCACTAAATTGTTAATAGCAATTTTAAAGGCTGTATTTACCACGTGCTCAGCGGTGAAGAAAAACATCGTGACGAAAACTGCATGTCTGAGGAATAACAAAAATATTATTTCGAGGATATGCGAAGCCCGCCAACCCGCACTGGAGCAGCGTGGCGGGCCCTTTCCCGCTCCTAAGCCCTCTCTGATACTCGTATTTGAGAAGGAGGTTTGCCTTTGCCCAGCAGTGGGCACTTATAGGCTGCTACTTTACTTGCTCTCAGTTAATACTTCATCATCGTAGAATAAATGAAAGTTTTAGGTTGATAGTTAAATGTTTTCGAAACATTTGCCTGGAGTTCATTTTCTTTATTCACTAGGCAATAATAACTGAGACATCATGAGCGAATAGAAGTCACTGACTTTCAGTAAGGTTAGACAAATCATTTATGTACAATAGAAAAAGTAGAGGACCCAAAATGCTTTCTCGAGGCATTCCGCTGGGATTGTGCTGCTCTTTCGATCTGTTTGTTTTTTATTCAATCGTAAAATTCGGTCCACTGTTAGCTTTTCACTGTAAGCACTTAGATAGCTTTTAGCTATTCTGACCCCGGATCCCGTAACCCGTAAAGTTCACATTTATTATAATAATATGTGATCTCAAATGAACAAATATATAAACTCGTCAGCTTTATAATGTTATTGTAGAAGACGTATTAAATTCCCTGACCACTGGGTTACCACGGCGTGTCTGTGTATATTCGCTTATAACTTCCGAACTTGTAAGTTAATTTCACTGTGGTTTTCACCATAATTTAGAAAATTTCATAAGGAAGAGATTCAGATTCAGAGAGAAAAGCGAATGTCACTTATACACATCTATATATATATTAAACTGAACTTCATCTCTCTACTGAAGCCGTCAAGTTTCTAAATCTTTATAAATTTTCATTGAATGGTATTAAAATGGACGTTCGCGAAAAATCCACTGACAAATAGCATTTTCGACCGTCCCAATCCCTCGGGACTACCTGGGAAATTCAATTTGCAGAGGGTACGTTGCCTTTGTCAAATCGGGAGCAGCTGTAAGTGTGCAGTAAGTAAAAATTAGAGTTTTAGAAAGTTTTAAATGGATCCATTTGTTCGGAAATTGGTTTCTGTTGTTGGTAGAACTGATGTGACGTTGTTTATGTGTAAACGTTTTACACTTTCTTCAATTTATTTGCACACAAGTAAATCGGAAATAGAAATATGCCAGGTGGATATGGTCTCTGCGAAGGTACAGCTTATTTCTTAAGAAATTTTCTTCGTGCAGACCTGCGACTGGGAAATAGTTACTTAATGGTAGATTGCGCGTACAATTAAAAAAAAACACATACATGTAATGCAGTACGTTCTATTTTTATCTACATACACCTACTTATACATAAATAAATATTTAAACGAGGTAGAGCCAAGCGGCGGCTTTTGCTGCTGCTCGAATGACCCGGCTTGACCGGGGAAACAGAGGCATCTTGTACTTCTGCGTTTCTTTCGGTGAGCGAGGTAATCGGAGACCTACTCCCCCTCCTCATCCTCCCTCTCGTCTCCCAAATAGCCTTAAAGACCGGCAACGCACCAGCAGCACCTCTGGCGTTGCAGATGTAAATGGGCGACGGTAATCACTTACCATCAGGTGAACCGCTTGCTCGTTTGCGGGCTTTCGAATAAAAAAAAATATATGTACATAGAAGTACAGTACCAATAATTCGTATTGCCAATGACATATAATGTGGTCTTTGACTCTATTCTTAAAAACAGAAATAGTTTTGCGGTCACGTGACTTGATGAAATGAGAGAAACGGTGGTGGGAGAGAATTCCACGATCTATCTGCATGAACGGAGAAGGAATTGTGCACAAGTCCACAGCTTAACGTAGGTCCTTCCACGAAAGATACGCATGGACATTTTCGCCTCAAGTGCAAATACGGCTTCTGTAGACCCTTCCTCGTCCATCATTGATGGAGACACACGCTGGACTCTTTCTCAGCAGGCAGGGTGAAGTTAAGCAGACCGATGTCAAGCAGCGGCGTCTAAAGTGCGAGGTGTCCGGTGCTACAATCGCCAATCCGCTTGCCGAGAGTGGCGATTGTGACAAATCCCCCTTATGGAAGAGGACCTGTGGCCTGCAGGGGATTATGTACTGCTAAGGTTAAATTACTCCCTCCCCCTCCCCCCCCCTGTTGCCCCCGTGTCCTAAGTACCTTTAAGTAAAAGTGCAAAAGTAAAGTAGCAGTCATTGCCACTGCTGGGCAAAGGACTCCTTTTAAGATTTAGGACGATTTTGGAGCTTAAGGATGAGATGTTAAACTTTTCCTCGCTAGACATCTACTAGGATTCCCAACTTAACTTTGGTTTGTATAGTTTTGAGGATTGGATTGATCATGTATGTGAACTGTGACAGTACGCGGTATTTCTCTCAGTTCTCGTTCTTCTATAGACTATAGAGTTATAATCATAGAGTACCTTAAAAAAGTATAATGGCACTGACAGGTGATAGTTTGGACATACTGTGAATGTTATAAAACGTCACAAGTTACATGAATTTTCTCTCTTTTCCAGTGAACTCCAAGCCCCTGACCTTCGATGAGGTCTACAATCAGAGTTCGCCGACCAACTGCACGGTGTACTGCGGCGGCCTGACCACTGGCCTCACCGAGGAGCTTATGCAGAAGACCTTCCAACCTTTTGGTACCATACAGGAAATTCGAGTCTTCAAGGATAAGGGATACGCCTTCATCAGGTATTTTGATATAATGACAACGGCATGGCACATTGGTTGGTATACTCTGTTTGATGATTCACAGGGTCAAGGTTCGATTTCTCATCGGAGCCACTTATTTAAAATACTAGAGATTAAAATCAGCATAAAATCAAAATCTTTAGTCTTCGACCATAAAAATATAAATGTCACTTGCAATTTCCTATATTGAGAGGCCAGGTTTAAAGTATTTATTTCCCTAAATTTATCTCTAATATTAGCACGCGAATTTAGATTTTGAATAGCTCCAATGTCTTATTGCCCCCTTTTGCATGACGAATAATGATTCTATTTTACCTGTATGTCCCCAACAGCAAAATACCGTACGATATTATGGCTTGGCGAAAACAGAAATAAAATATTTCTAGCTAACTTCTTATTTTCCTTACACGTGCTGCAGTGCTATGTTTGGATATACTGCCCCATTGAAGCTTTGCACCAAGGGTTTTTCCAAGAGAAACATTGATGTCCACAAAGCCAAACCATTCCCTATTTATAAGTACATTGGTATCTAAATATCAAACATTTGATGTCCAAAATTTTCTACATTTATTTTCATTGCTATTTAAAACCAAAATTTTTACGTTAAACCAATGAACTATTTGTGACATTATTGACCTCGTCGTGTGTTCCAAGTTGTCGCTTGATTTTAAAAATTAATGAAGTATTAACAACATATGTTTGTCCTCTTCTAACTAAGGTAAGCTTTTAACATGATTAATAAAAGAAATAGGCCGAGAATTGTACCCTGCGGAACGCCATTTATTACTGTCGATCTGGAAGAACTATCATCTTTGATTACAAGTTTTTGAATTCTATTACTTAAATACGAGATTATTAGTTGGAACACCGTACTTCTAATGCCATAAGAATGCAGTTTCGTGAAAAGCGTTTCATAGTAAACACAATAGAGAAGATCGCAAAAGACACAAGCAACCTGTGTATTATCTCAGATCCCAAATCTATACTTAATCAGCTCTACACCAGCATCGGTTGTAGAGCAACTTCTTGTAAAACCAAATTCATTACGGTGTTGCAATTTATTTTAATTAAAATATCTCAACAACGATCTAGGGGATTACTGAACGTCGCCAGTACAGAAATAGGTCAAAAGGTAATAAGTAATAAGTTACAACACTACTGTTGAAGATGCCAACTGAAAAATTAAATCTATTATTGAGTCAGTTACTTTGACGTACATTCCCCGTAGATTTACGTACGTGATATTCTTAACTTCAATAATCATAAACATTTTTACAATATATTTTAAATCAAATGTGTGAAATTTAAAAAAAATATACAAATGAAAACGAATTCAGTGAAGTTGTAGTCAAATTTGAAAGAATTCCGCAGACACTTCAGCTACCTCCGGGCAGGTGGCTGTAATTTTTTAAGTAATACTTCTTTCGACGCGTTTGGGAAAAATTATCAGAGAGAACTATTACGATGCGCGCGCACACCGACTTCTAAGATTAACAGCATGAAGTTGGTTTCTAAATGTCTCTTAAATTATTACGATGCCCGCGCACACTTACATCGAAAAATAACAGAATGAAGCCGAACTTCATACCGTTTTTCATATATTTATGAATCTTTAACAAACGTGTTTTACATCAGTGGAGATCAAATTATATATAGTATTTGTGATTGATAACTTATTGTGAGTATTCGTGATGAAATTGTTTTTTTTATGTAATAGACTTTTTTAAGTGGGTTTAAAGATTTGAGGTTAACTGTCGGTATGTATTCTTTTTGTTTCTTCAGTTACGCTAAAGAAGTATAACTTCTTACGTGCGTACA
Source organism: Bhutanitis thaidina (assembly GCA_029286595.1). NCBI lineage: Eukaryota > Metazoa > Arthropoda > Insecta > Lepidoptera > Papilionidae > Bhutanitis > Bhutanitis thaidina. The sequence goes on along the minus strand of JAGSMS010000039.1, from coordinate 1,491,314 downwards.
TAAGTACACACATACTTTTTTTAATATTGAGTCGATATCAAAATTATCTTTCCCCCTTAAATAAAATGAATAAATTTCTGTACTATTAATGTATTTATTAATTCTTATTGGATGGAATTGTTCTTGCTTGTGTGAAGCTGCGGCGTATTGTTTTTAGTTCGTATTTTGAGCCTTCAGTACAACTTTGGGCAGTACATGTAGTACAGAGCAAAGAGAGCATGGAAGGTGGGAAAAATTTGTAAAATTCGGGCGGTATACCACACAGGGACAGCTGCTTACTCTTTACATGCCCCAGATCGAATCGTATCAGAAATGGCTACCGTATTTAGGCAGACACTGTAAAATATCATCGAGCGTCGTTGGACTGAGAGCGGGAAGGCGTGCCTTAATAGCTAATTGGTGACCCAGATCTGGTTGGCAATCGTCTAGCCTCGTGCGCACACGCAGACTTACGGTGTTCCGTAAGTCTGCGTGTGCGCACCTATCCTCTAAGGATACGTTTAAGACAGTGCTCAAGAACTACACGATTTAATCCCTCATCCGGAGCGTGCATCCACCATGATGGGGTTTTCATTATTTTGTTATTATTGGTATACTTGCATTCGCACTGTTGTTAATTAATATTCACTAATTAATTAATAATCCCCTGTAGATCACCACTGCTGGGCTAAGGCCTTCTTAAAAGGGGAGGGTTTTAGAGCCGGGAAGGGTCCGCCACGCTGCACCTCATGATGTTTTCCTTCACCGCCGAACATGTGGTAAATTAGCAGCATTAACAATTTCATTGCTGCCGGCATCGGGGATGGAACCCAGGTCCGCCCTGACCTCTAGGCTACATGGTTTATATCCTAAACAGTTATTTTCAAGAGAGCTTCACTTCTGTCACGCGCACTGAGTTACACGCGCTCTTTTTTTCTTATACTGCGATTGTCAAAACCCGCCAGCCGGTCACCATGCTGTTAGTAGCTAGTGGGAGGTATAGTTGGCATTTTTACGAAAAGACCTTTGTCTGTCAGATGGAATATACCAACTGTTTCTCCAAGAGCCAACCTAACCTACACATGATGCTCTCTGCTAGCCGATAAACGAAACTCGAGCGACCGATGAATGGTGAAATATCGATCCGAATTTGCAGAATCGCTCGCCTAGAGTGGTGGCGTGGTGAGTTAAGGGAACTGTCAAAATTAGACTGATGGTTGTATATAAAAATAAACTACAATTCGTCTTAATGCGTTTCAGATTCTCCACGAAAGAGAGCGCTACCCACGCGATCGTTGCCGTTCACAACACCGACGTCAACGGGCAGCCGGTCAAGTGCTCCTGGGGAAAGGAGTCCGGTGATCCGAATAACGCACAAGCTCAAGGACAGGTATGTTTTATTTGAACATTTCATTTTTATTGTAATGAGCTGAACAACAAACTGACAGTCCATCTAAAGGTAAGTGATTCCTGTCGCCCACGTACATCACGGTGAGTGAGGTAACCGGAGGCCTACTACCAATCCCCCCCCCCAACACCCCTCCCCCCCCCCTCTTCCTACCTCTCATCTCCCTAATACCCTTAAAGGTCGGCAACGCACCTGCAGCACCAATGGTGTTGCAGTTGTACGTAAGCGACGGCAATCACTTACCATCAGGTGAACCGCTAGAACGTTTGCCGCATTTCCCTTAAAAAAAAAAAAAAAGAAGTACAAAAGATGAGATGAAGCAGTGAGAGCAGTTGAATATTAAGGTAATGACGTAATATAACTATCGTATACACTATAATATAGATTAACTAATTCCATTAAACACAACAGTCGATGTCCTAATATATGTAAATCTGATGGCGTCTGGGAGACGTTTCTTTCAGATGCAAATGCACACAAATCCGAAGAGTATATATTAAGAGAATACATAATGTCCGTTGGTTTGAGCCGAGGGAGCGTCGTTCTAATGTTTTAATCATATTTCATTAACAGGTACAAGGAATAACTAATTATCTGTAATGAATCAAGAAAACTCACCGTAGATCGATGTTTTCGTTCAAGGAGAATATAAAAATTATAAGAAATCATATATATTTAATTGTATACATAGCATGTATTAGAAATGCACGCACTAAGTTTGCCATTTCAATAAAATTTCCTGTTAGGGTCTTCTGGATGAAATTTCAATGTATGGAATAAACAGTGCCCTTGTACAAATACTATGTTTTAATGTTTTCATGCCTTTTTGTGTGTAGATAAATAAATGAAAAAAAAATTAAAAAAACTTCTAACGAGTCCTGGGTCGTATGTTTACAAGACAACGTCGTGTTTGTGTTATAATTAAAAATATTTTCATTCACACGCACACACACAGGCGTGTAAGGCAAGCAAGTTTTCGATAAAATAAACATGGAAACCCGCCCTTTTTCTATTTTATCATGATCCAAGCTCTTTCAGCACCCAGTGAAAAGAAATATAAATTAGTGCCAGCCTAATTGAACTACAATGGTGTTACGAGAGCGAGTTAAACGGAATGGATCTTGTTCAAAGTGTAAATTTAAATCACCTCGAACTTTTCATTGAGGTTTCAGTCGACGTAAGCGGGTATGCGTGGGACAAAGGGATGTGCTTTACGAAAAACGGTCTGATAATAAAACATACTTTTCTTTTTTTGGATTTTTGTTTTTTTTTATGGAATAGACGGCAAACGAGCAAGCGGTCCACCTGATGGTAAGTGATTACCGTCGCCCTCATACATCTGCAACACCATAGATGGTACAGGTGCGTTGCCGGTCTTTAAGGGTATTTAGGAGAACGGACGCAGAAGCACAATATGTCTCTACATTACGCCGGTATTCTGCGAAGCCGTGGTACCATCCCGGTCTAGCCGGCCCATTGAAACAGCCGCAAAAGCCACCGCTTGGCTCTACCAAGAGAAAATCGGTCAAAGCGGATATCCTAGCCGTAGTATCATTAGCAGCTGAAATCTCTTTGTTTTCCAGCTTGGCGGAACGGCTTACAGTCCCTTCGGCGCTGCATACTCCGCGGGCGGAGTTCCTCCGGCTTCCTACTGGTACAACACGTATCCTCAGCAGCTTGGAGGTTTCCTGCAAGGAGTGCAAGGCGTCCAGGGCGTTCAGGGCTATTCCTATGCTGGACAATTTGCTGGCTACCAACAGCAGTATATGGGGTGAGCAATTTTTTTTATGTGCCAATTGGTATGACAAAAAAGTTCAACAATGTCTAGTTAAAAAACAGAAAACACTCATTTCTTCGATACTATTATTCATAAATGTTTTCTACTTTCTTTTTAATCCAGCTTATGAGTTTCATTAAAATCGGTTTCTTCCTTTATTTATTTATTTATTTACTCCAAACAATAAAGTTACAAGCTTAATCTATAAATTGAAATTTTCAAACACCAAATTGCTCAGACATGTTGCAACAATAGATGCAGTAATAGATTTATTCATTCCTAACATTTTGGGGCTCGAAAGTTTGTATAAAAAGCTGTGAGACTTCTCCGGATAACCATCACGGTACGGTATATTTGTATATATTGTATTTATGTATCTATGTATGTATGTATGTATGTATCTACCTATCTGTGTAAGTATATATTTTGATATTTATATCCTTTTACTTGTTTTATTCTGTTATCTGTATCGCCTCTATTACGTGTTTATCTCTGCTTAGCCTAATGGTTGACTTGGAGAGAATGTCTCTAGCCATTAAGTCCGCCATGTGTACCGCTTTGTGCATGATGATTAAATAAATAAATAAATAAATCACGGACGACGTACGACCTGGGTTTACACACTGACGATAAATCAAAGACCTCAAACCATGGAACAGCTGGCAACAAAACGCCACGCGTGGCCATGTTTGTGGACAATCGTTCACCTCGTCTCAGGTTTTGGATTATCTATTTATGAAGTCCGCTCAGTGGCACATCACACTACAACAGCTGGCAAGACTTTATGGAAGATACTGCAGTCACCAATTTGTGGGACTTTGATTTGCTTCCTTCAAATGCCAGTCTCCTGCACTTTTTGCACCCTAATTGTCAACGTACGCAAACTCTGGCAGCCGAATGATGGTGGAATATCCATCTGAATTTGCGGATCCCTAAAAACTCCCAAAAACTGGTGACGGGGAGCAGCATCACCAGTGCGAGGGTACGATACGATACGATACGATAAGATTTATTCATTAACACAACACAAAAGTTACAAGAAATACAATTATACAGAAAAAAAAACAATAGATATGTAAAAACAAAAAGAAATAATTTAAGAGAAAGATTTTGTAATTTATAACCCGTGTCGTGTCAAATGAAACGGTGCTGCCTCAGCATAGTGTCGCGGGGTCAACCGCAACGCTGATCTTCAGTCAGCACCGACCCTGTTGCGCGTAGTACTTCGCATACTGTTTCATAATCGCACTACGCAAGATATGTTTGCCGTAAACGAACTGCTCTTCCTTGATTTACCATCCATATACAGGCATAACCAAGTTACTTATAACAAATTAATATCAAAGCGACAATTAATGTATAAAAGGACAATTTCTCTAAAAAAAAAAAAACAAAAACAGCATAATATTACACACTACAAAACACTACCATATATAACTAACAATGAAAACTTAAACAATCAATCCAGTACCAACACTGCTTTCGTGACCCCCCTTGCCTGAAATATATCCCGGCTTTGGCTGGCACTTTCTTGGCCTATGAGAGAGCATATTTAAAACCAAGTTTTAAAGAAGCAACCGACTACGAACGACCCTCTCTTTTCCCACCCATAGGGATAGAACATTTTCTTCAAATTCATCATTCATTATTACATCAAAATCGTTTCATGGCCGGCGAAGATCATCATTATCATCATTTCAGCCCATCACAAGTCCACAGCTGGACATAGGCCTCCCCCAAAGATTGCCACGAAGCTCGGTCCTGAGCCACCTGCATCCATTGACTTCCCGCAACTGCTCACGCCATCTTGTGGCGGGTCGTCCCGCACTGTCTTTGCCTGTACGTGGTTGCGAGAACCTTTCTTCCCCGACGATTGTCAGTTCCATGATCTATCGCCACTTTAGCTCGCTGATCCTATCGGCTATGTCGATGACCTTAGTTCTGCTGCAGATTGTTGCACTACATCGCGTAAAAGCACAGACGAGTCCTCCATTTTTGCAATCGGTTGTAAATACAGTGATGCAATTAACGCGCAATGCATGTTGAGCCGAATAAATATTGTTATATTCTTCTTTATTTATTTATTTATTTAACTTCATATACATGAGAATGTATATAGGCGGACTTAATGCCAGAAGCATTCTCTACCCGTCAACCTTTGGACGATGCAGAGATGAAATGAAGTAGGTGTAGGTGATAGAATAGAGAGAACTAAAGCGAGGAAAAAAAATATATAATAAATGTAAATCTATACATGCAATATATCTATACGCAATATTAAATACATATGTAATAATAAATACATACACACGTACGTACATACATTTGTAATTTTTAAATATATTAATAAATTAAATATTATATATATATATAAAAATAGACTATTACTGAGATGTTTCTGCCATTTTTTTAAGAATATGTTCCTTAGCTTTCTTTTTAAATATGTACCGACTGTTAGACGCTCTGATTTCGAGTGGGAGCGCATTCCAAAGAAGTACGGATTGACCAGTTTCTTTAGTGAAAAAGGAAACTGAAACCTTGTTAATGAGCTGAATTAAAAAAAGTACAGCCTCATAGACGAGGAACAGAGATCGTGATAGCGAGAAAACCCATCCAAAATAGACCGAACCAAAATGCGAGATGTGAAAGGACATATTCTACCACTTTAGGCATGCTTTTTTTGAAATCAACCCCCGAAGTATGTCTGAATGTCTTTTAATTTTAATTAAAAGACATTCAGACATTTAATTAATAACAAAGGATATAATTCACTAGTGTTTGTAAATGATGAAAAGAGAGTAAGCAATATTAATACGTACTCGTATAATAATAGTTACATAGATACGTAATATATGTACTGTACATAATAATAATATACTATATATTAAAGACACATAAATAAATATTAAACAAAGATAAAGATCGTAAGATAAATTAAACAAATTTCACGGAATTTATCGCGTTTAGTTTTAACATTTTTACCGTAGACCCCTTCTGGGTAGAGCTTAGCAAAAATTATCATATATCATAATCAAATTTGGAAAGTAGACCTCCTGCTGCAAGTAAAGCTCCCGAAAAGTCGGGAATTAAAAATAAAAATGAGGAATGTTAAAGCTTTAACCATGGCCACGTTCTTAAAATCAACTACGTTTAAGAAAGGTCTGACTCACTCATATAACAAACCCAAAAAATGTATATGCCTTGGCAACCATTGCTGCGATATGATCTGACATTGGCATTTTGGAATCAAGAATGACTCCGAGATCTTTGGTTTCATCAATGCGTTCTACAAAACGTATTCCTGTAGGAATATTGTCTATTCTGTACTGTAATTCTTCTCCTTTTGCGAGTAAAGGTTATTTGGGAACATTTTGATACTCTTATCACGACAATGTCTGTCCCAGCCGATATATGTCACTCTGCAGCTTGTGTGCATCCAAATCAGTCTTTATATTGGCATAAATAATCATGTCATCAACATACATGAGAGACATGACAGAATGGAAACACTTTCCCACGTCGAATGAGTATAACACATATAACACTGGGCATAATATGGAGCCTTGTGGTACTCTAGATGAAACGTCTACGAGATCAAAGGGGTATCCAGCCACTATGACTGCCTGCGTTAGATTGCGCAGATATGATTCCGTCCACCGAAGGAGGTCACCGTGAATTTCTATTTCCTGGAGCTTGTTTAGAAGGATAACATGACCGACGCGGTCGAAAGCCTTTTCGTAATGTGCATATTGACTATAAATTGTAATCTATCCTCTAAGAACATCATTACTAAATATGGAAAGATTAGTGCCAGTTGAGCGACGTATACAACCTTGCTACTGCGAGGGATTGTTCTTTGTTATTAGCCCAAAAAAATAAAAATAAAATACAAGCAATGCTATTGATATCCCTCTCACCGCTCCAATATACATAAGAGCTTGTATCTGGAGTGGTCGACGTCACGTTTCACAGTCCGAACCCTGACCCATTAAGGCGCACATCAAACTATCGCAAAGAAGCGCCTGTTGGCGATACATAAATAGCTACTCTAGTGTTTTAGGTGTTTGACCCTAAAACACTAGAGTAGCTATTTATGTACACAGTACAGTAGAGATGGATTATGAGTATTCCGATGAAGTCGGTGGATGAAGGGTATGAGCCTGCGACGTCATGTATCGCAGATCGCACCTTAATCCATTAAGTACACGTAAGGTTATACGATCAAATAGTACAGTACAATATAGTACAATAAGTAGAGAGAGAACATAGGTAATCCGACGAAGTCTAATTAGAAGCTAGTTGTGTTTGGAAATTTGTTTTGATGAAGGAGAAGAATATTCTCTACATATATCTTGGTCCGTTCCAGTATGGGTGGCGTGCAGCTCCCGTGGGGACTTGGAGGCGGTGTCGGTGGCGTGGGATCCGTCGGCGGTGTGGCCGCCATGTCCCAACCGCCGCAGGTCCTCCATTACCCAGTACAGCACTTCCAGGTGCAACCCGTGAGTAAACCAAAGAACTACGAAGACCGCATGTTTGGGCTCTATCTTCCACCTATTTAACTTTGGGCCCTACATTCGATTCCTCCCCGCAGTAAAATAATTATGACACCTCAAATGATTGGGTTTCGGATCTGGTTGTATTTTATTGTTGCCTGTGTCTCTGACACTCCATCTGACTGATTCTCAGGCATCATGTGATAGGCACCAGGGGCCCACTCTCCCTTGGCCTTGGGGCCTTATCTCTAATTCCACAAAAATGACGCCGAAAGTCCTCCATAGATTAAGTGAAATCAGTATGAAATTAAAAAGAAAAATTTTAAAAATCTATGTGTAACATCGATGTTCTCCTCCGCAGATCGGAGAAGACGAATGGCTGGCGCCGAGCCTCCTGGTGTGAGGGCAGCGCGCGCCGCCGCCCGAAGCCTGCTGCTGTCTACACAAAGAGTGGATTTAAGTGTTCTTAATACCCTTTGATACCCCCCCGCCTCATTTTGGTTACGTCTGCCTTAATTTTTTTTTTTTACACGTGTAAAAAAACATTCCTGTCATTGCTCACTTTTTTTGTTAACGCGTTTTCTTGGCTATTGCCGGGATACGCTAGGTTATGTTATATATTTCTTTCGCATCATTTTTTTTTATTATTTTGTTACATTACACTCAATGGTTTTAAGTATGTAGTCGTGTTACATTTTTTGGTTTTCTAGTCGTTAGTGACAAGATTATATTAATATAATTTTACTCAAGTTTGTTATTTGGTTGTTTGAAAGTTTGAAAATGGACTTTAAAGGCGTGTGACGAAAGTCCACGATACACAAATACAGCGATAGATAGGAAATTGGCAACAATAGCATGAATGAGCAATTTTCTCTATATGTATCCGTTCAAATAATTTTCATTGTATTCAGTTAACATTTTTATAATCACTAGAGTTTTTTTTTTCCTTTCCACGATAACGGTCGAATTCCGAATCATTCATCGTTTTATTCGATAAACATTGAGGCAGCAGGCCACGGATTGTGTGCTGGATATCTACAAAGTTAAAGTCTTATAATACATCTTATAGAAATAAGCTTCCGTTGATCGCGCCTTTGGTTGATTCTTTTCGGACGATAAACCGAAATGTGAGTCACTCCTATCGAAACATCTGTTTCTACCGCTGCTTATGAGTGGGTGAAGAATGCGATTATAATAAAAAAAAAAAAAATAACTTTTAGAAGACATATAGGTAATCGACATAAGAATATTGAATAAGAAGCAATAGTTTTAAGAAGTAATTAAGCGACCATGAGAAAGTGAATTTTTTGTGGTAATTCAAATGGGAGGTGTAACGAACCGGGACGTTTACGGGAGTGGTGATACGGTACCAAACATCAACTAGCACAAGTGTAGAATAAGATTAGTGGGGAAAAAAAAAAAAATATGTAGATTTTTGGAGACATGTTTAGTAGGAACCCTTGTTCGAAACCTAAGCCTGGGTTACATCGCTGAGTGAGAAGTTTTTTAAGACAATTTTATATCCGACGAGAATGCTAGGTATGTATAAGTGAATAGAGATAGAAAGAAAATACGAATAGAAATGCTATACAAAAGAGTTTCTAGTCATTTTTTCTTATAGGTTTATTTTTTCCGAAACCAGACAATGCCAAATTCAGACCCGTAAGCTAAAATCGCGATACACTTATTATCTACTGTTATAAAAAAAATGGTTGTGTCTAAATGTAAAGGAACACTTAAAAAAAAAAACATTCCTGTCATTGCTCACTTTTTTAGTTAACGCGTTTTCTTGGCTATTGCCGGGATACGCTAGGTTATGTTATATATTTCTTTCGCATCATTTTTTTTTTACACGTGTAAAAACATTCCTGTCATTGCTCACTTTTTTAGTTAACGCGTTTTCTTGGCTATTGCCGGGATACGCTAGGTTATGTTATATATTTCTTTCGCATCATTTTTTTTTTATTATTTTGTTACATTACACTCAATGGTTTTAAGTATGTAGTCGTGTTACATTTTTGGTTTTCTAGTCGTTAGTGACAAGATTATATTAATATAATTTTACACAAGTTTGTTATTTGGTTGTTTGAAAGTTTGAAAATGGACTTTAAAGGCGTGTGACGAAAGTCCACGATACACAAATACAGCGATAGATAGGAAATTGGCAACAATAGCATGAATGAGCAATTTTCTATATGTATCCGTTCAAATAATTTTCATTGTATTCAGTTAACATTTTATAATCACTAGAGTTTTTTTTCCTTTCCACGATAACGTTCGAATTCCGAATCATTCATCGTTTTATTCGATAAACATTGAGGCAGCAGGCCACGGATTGTGTGCTGGATATCTACAAAGTTAAAGTCTTATAATACATCTTATAGAAATAAGCTTCCGTTGATCGCGCCTTTGGTTGATTCTTTTCGGACGATAAACCGAAATGTGAGTCACTCCTATCGAAACATCTGTTTCTACCGCTGCTTATGAGTGGGTGAAGAATGCGATTATAATAAAAAAAAAAAAGAATTATCGTTTGTCTGTCGTAGTATGTTATCGTTTCCCTTTAGCGTTCTTTGTTTTGTGCATATAGATGAAAAACTTGTGAGACATATCGCTAGGTATTATTATAAGATATTTATATATTTAGTAATACATTGTATTAGTTGATTTCAGCTAAGGAACGAATTGTTCAGTCAATTTTGATCATCCAGTCAATAGAGAAAGTTAATGCGTGTTTTAAATGGTATTTACAAGCCTCGCAACGTATATTCTTTGACGTGGGTCGATCTAAGCTATGCATAGATAGCTGAGTCGTGCTCGGAACCTACGTTAGTGTTTGTGAATCATTTAAAACACGGTGCAGGAGGTACGACCTCCAGATGAATGATATTACAACTTATGTATGACAGAGTTTTAGATAGACAAATTTAGTAATAAACGATATTACAATGATGCTAGAATGTAGTAGGAAGGTGTATGATTATATTAACGCCCATGATATCGCTTCAAATAGGACATACAGTAAGTTACTATATTTACCCAGTTAGATGTAACCTGGCGGCGGCGTGGACGCTCAAGACGGACACGGCGTGCTGTCTATGCATGCTTATTGTAGACGAGGAACGAGCCCCGCTGTCCGTCTGATTGGATTTATAGCATGGATCGCTTTGTCCTTCCGTCTGTCTGAAGCGCGTTCGCGGCCGCCCGATCTTAATTAATTGTATTCACATGTATCCGTGGGAGCCGCCGACCGTCTGTTCGCGTCACGGTTTCTGACGCGTCGTGGCCTTCAACCTACCCTTGCTAATCTTCCTTCGTCTATACATGTAATATCTATATATAACGGTTAACATTAAGGTAACAGCTTCGCTGTCTAATTAGATTTAACGCTGGCTAAGTAGTACTTACGATGATAAAACAACCATTATAAAATGGATATATAACGTGTTAGCTAGGTAAATTGCGAGATATATTTAAATTGAATTATATATACAAAAAAAAAAATATTGTGCAAAATAACATTACGTATATCGTTTTAGATAGGTAGGCTATTGAATTTTTGAGTGTTCTTTTTTTTTGTATTTTCTTTTCTGTTGTTGTCGTTTATTGTTTCGTTAATTTCTAGTCCATTCGATTCGACGTTAAGGTGTCTTATATAATTTTAAGTCCCAAAGGATAACACCAATATATTTAAAACCTCAACCTTATTGTAAAATGAAGTTTTGACGGAGGCGGAAAGTACTTTTCTATCTAACACAAAATCTCATCGAAATTGCCTTTTCGATGAAAGATTTGATCTCTTTAAGGTTCCTTTAGATTATCATAGGTGTCGTAGTGTGTTTAAAATGATACATTTCGAATGGTTGTGGTTCAAATGTTGAACCGGAAATGCTACACTTTGTCACGGAGCGACAATACAAGACGACAACGGTCTCAATTACTCTGTCTCGTGGTGCTGAATAATTTAACGAATAACACAGCCGTGTCGTGGAGAAAGATCCATTGCTATAGCAGTCAGAAAAAAAAGAATTATCGTTTGTCTGTCGTAGTATGTTATCGTTTCCCTTTAGCGTTCTTTGTTTTGTGCATATAGATGAAAAACTTGTGAGACATATCGCTAGGTATTATTATAAGATATTTATATATATAGTAATACATTGTATTAGTTGATTTCAGCTAAGGAACGAATTGTTCAGTCAATTTTGATCATCCAGTCAATAGAGAAAGTTAATGCGTGTTTTAAATGGTATTTACAAGCCTCGCAACGTATATTCTTTGACGTGGGTCGATCTAAGCTATGCATAGATAGCTGAGTCGTGCTCGGAACCTACGTTAGTGTTTGTGAATCATTTAAAACACGGTGCAGGAGGTACGACCTCCAGATGAATGATATTACAACTTATGTATGACAGAGTTTTAGATAGACAAATTTAGTAATAAACGATATTACAATGATGCTAGAATGTAGTAGGAAGGTGTATGATTATATTAACGCCCATGATATCGCTTCAAATAGGACATACAGTAAGTTACTATATTTACCCAGTTAGATGTAACCTGGCGGCGGCGTGGACGCTCAAGACGGACACGGCGTGCTGTCTATGCATGCTTATTGTAGACGAGGAACGAGCCCCGCTGTCCGTCTGATTGGATTTATAGCATGGATCGCTTTGTCCTTCCGTCTGTCTGAAGCGCGTTCGCGGCCGCCCGATCTTAATTAATTGTATTCACATGTATCCGTGGGAGCCGCCGACCGTCTGTTCGCGTCACGGTTTCTGACGCGTCGTGGCCTTCAACCTACCCTTGCTAATCTTCCTTCGTCTATACATGTAATATCTATATATAACGGTTAACATTAAGGTAACAGCTTCGCTGTCTAATTAGATTTAACGCTGGCTAAGTAGTACTTACGATGATAAAACAACCATTATAAAATGGATATATAACGTGTTAGCTAGGTAAATTGCGAGATATATTTAAATTGAATTATATATACAAAAAAAAAAATATTGTGCAAAATAACATTACGTATATCGTTTTAGATAGGTAGGCTATTGAATTTTTGAGTGTTCTTTTTTTTTGTATTTTCTTTTCTGTTGTTGTCGTTTATTGTTTCGTTAATTTCTAGTCCATTCGATTCGACGTTAAGGTGTCTTATATAATTTTAAGTCCCAAAGGATAACACCAATATATTTAAAACCTCAACCTTATTGTAAAATGAAGTTTTGACGGAGGCGGAAAGTACTTTTCTATCTAACACAAAATCTCATCGAAATTGCCTTTTCGATGAAAGATTTGATCTCTTTAAGGTTCCTTTAGATTATCATAGGTGTCGTAGTGTGTTTAAAATGATACATTCCGAATGGTTGTGGTTCAAATGTTGAACCGGAAATGCTACACTTTGTCACGGAGCGACAATACAAGACGACAACGGTCTCAATTACTCTGTCTCGTGGTGCTGAATAATTTAACGAATAACACAGCCGTGTCGTGGAGAAAGATCCATTGCTATAGCAGTCAGAAAAAAAAGAAACATTCCGCGTAGATCGGACAAAAAGTTAAACAATAAAAGCTGAAGATAGCCCGAGTTAACTATGACATCTGGACCCCGCGACGCGTAAAACAAAATAAAACAAAACCATAATGAAGTCAAAGTGTGGGTTAATGAGAATGATAGAAACAACAAATACGACTCTAGAATCTTTGAATCGTTACAACAAGGAATTACATTAATTACTCCATTTTCGAAACTCAATTAAAACTACGAGTCTGTCCAAAGTTATTCATCGTCAGTGGGTTCGTGGTCGAGAGCCGAGCGTCGAACCCGGCTGCACGAATGGGTCGGTGAGTGAGGTAACTGGAGACCCACGCCCCCTCCCCGTTCCCCGTCTCCTCCATCCACAAATATCCTCAAGGCCTCCAACGCACCAGCAGCTCCTCTAGTGTTGCAGATGTACGTCGGCGTCGGTACTCGCTTACAATCAGGTGAGCCGCTTGATCGTAACTCTAAGGGGTTAGGTACCATAAAAATGTACCATTTTAAAACACGGTGCAGGAGGTACGACCTCCAGATGAATGATATTACAACTTATGTATGACAGAGTTTTAGATAGACAAATTTAGTAATAAACGATATTACAATGATGCTAGAATGTAGTAGGAAGGTGTATGATTATATTAACGCCCATGATATCGCTTCAAATAGGACATACAGTAAGTTACTATATTTACCCAGTTAGATGTAACCTGGCGGCGGCGTGGACGCTCAAGACGGACACGGCGTGCTGTCTATGCATGCTTATTGTAGACGAGGAACGAGCCCCGCTGTCCGTCTGATTGGATTTATAGCATGGATCGCTTTGTCCTTCCGTCTGTCTGAAGCGCGTTCGCGGCCGCCCGATCTTAATTAATTGTATTCACATGTATCCGTGGGAGCCGCCGACCGTCTGTTCGCGTCACGGTTTCTGACGCGTCGTGGCCTTCAACCTACCCTTGCTAATCTTCCTTCGTCTATACATGTAATATCTATATATAACGGTTAACATTAAGGTAACAGCTTCGCTGTCTAATTAGATTTAACGCTGGCTAAGTAGTACTTACGATGATAAAACAACCATTATAAAATGGATATATAACGTGTTAGCTAGGTAAATTGCGAGATATATTTAAATTGAATTATATATACAAAAAAAAAAAAAAAAAGAAACATTCCGCGTAGATCGGACCAAAAGTTAAACAATAAAAGCTGAAGATAGCCCGAGTTAACTATGACATCTGGACGTCTAACACGTCAGTCCCCCCGCGACGCGTAAAAAACAAAATAAAACACGATAAAATCCGTATATAATAGTTTCATTTTACAAAAAAAAAACCATAATGAAGTCAAAGTGTGGGTTAATGATAATGAAGTTAGAGTGTGGGTTAATGAGAATAAAGTTAGTGTGTGGGTTAATGAGAATAAAGTTAGAGTGTGGGTTAATGATAATGAAGTTAGAGTGGGGGTTAATGAGAATGATAGAAACAACAAATACGACTCAAGAATCTTTGAATCGTTACAACAAGGAATTACATTAATTACTCCATTTTCAAAACTCAATTAAAACTACGAGTCTGTCCAAAGTTATTCATCGTCAGTGGGTTCGTGGTCGAGAGCCGAGCGTCGAACCCGGCTGCACGAATGGGTCGGCGAGTGAGGTAACCGGAGACCCACTGACCCCCCCCCCCTCCCCCGTTCCCCCGTCTCCTCCATCCACAAATATCCCTCAAGGCCTCCAACGCACCAGCAGCACCTCTAGTGTTGCAGATGTACGTCGGCGTCGGTACTCGCTTACAATCAGGTGAGCCGCTTGATCGTAACTCTAAGGGGGTTAGGTACCATAAAAAATGTACCATTTTAAACACATCACTTGCCAAATGGTTTCTTTTTGTCTTAGTTAGTAACGTCTCGCTAAGTATACCGCCTTTCCGAGATAAAAATATAACACCAATTGTTCAGATTTAAGCGAATAATCCTCTAAAAGAGATTCTAAATTCGGTTTTACGGCCTTGAATGTGTACTGTTCTATGATATTAAATAAATATTGTATCGGAATAGATTGGTTAATGCCACACAAATTGATCGATTACAATTAGTTTATTATAAAGTCGTTAATGACACCTATTTGTAGCTATGTTCACAGTAGATCTCCGAGTTTGAGAATCTCTGGTCGACAGATTAAACAAACAAGATATGTTATGTCTGGAAAACATAGTTAGCCATTCTGAACGATATTCATGCGTCTATAGAACTGAAAATTAACCAGAGTTTCGTTGGTTACCCTGGCAAATAAATGTTTCGAATAATTCCCAGTCAAAACATTTGTTAACTGAACGATTTCGGTTAGACACTCTTTATGGTGTTACGCGACATCACGCATAGAAATAATATTTACGAAATTTTATGTCGTAAAATAATTTATAGATACAGCACAATGAATAGTCCTCGTTCATAGAGAAGGAAACTGTTCATCGAAGCTTCCTTTAGGAGGCCTTTTATCAGGTGCCAGATTCCTTCTCTATAGGAGAAGTTGTCTGGGAAGGTACCAGTCTTACCCATTTTTAACGCCAAAGAGCAGTACAATTACTGTTGTATTCGGGTTTGAGCCAGTGCAATTATGGGCTGTGAGGCATTCCATCTTATAGCATGTTATGGATGTTCGTGGGCGTCGGTGATCACTGACCATCAGGTGAGCACGCTCCTTTGCCCCTTCTAAAAAAAATAGCATAGTCCTCAGAGGTGACAACGCATCTGTTACCTTCTTCGATTGAAGTTGTTTTCAGGTGTCCATGGACTACATTAGCCATTTACCATCAGGTGGACCGTTAGTTCGTCCTTCACCCCAATGCTATTAAAAAAAAAAAACTTCTCGTTCGGAAGTTGTTTATAGCCAGAGACATTACTGGCTATAAACACCGGCTTACCGTTTTGTATATTCTCTCATGAATCTAACTGATTCACGTGTAATTTTGGCTCCATGAACTTCGACCTTGGTCTATGGTAATTCTCAATTGAACGAGTAGGTGCATTAATAAAGAGGCACATTCGGGGCCATAGAACATTAGACTAGTGTTGGTATGTAGCAATTACTCAATATTTTCCGTTCTAAAGATCTAGTAGATTTTCCTTTGTTTTAGAAGAAGCTAGACTTTTGATGTGTTGTAGTGTTAAAATGTACTCGGAGCGCGTGCTTAAGGAGAACCTTGTTTTTTACACGAAAATGAACAACATATTTTTTGAGACGTATAAAAATGGATGTTTCGATTCCATTGTCTTATAGCTGTTCTCGTTTCGACATGTTGCGTTCATGAGTGTTTGGGGAAGTCATATATTAATGTTCGCCCTTCGCGTTCTGTGTTGGATTTTAGACGTTATCCGTTCGGTTTTAGAGATATCTTTGTAATACTGTAACGATGTTCGAAATAAAAATCGGCTTAGGGTTGTCACTTTCAGTGACTTTGTTCGAATGTATTTTGGTTGTTTGTTTTTTATTTTTTTGTTATATACTCACTTTGTTACGTTTTATATATTTTCATGTTTCTGTTATGGTATGACCATGTTAATTATAAAATGTTATCTCGAGTGTTTCGCCTAGTTGTTCCACAAGGAGCGTAGCGCGGTTTCTCGTTCGAGCCTTGATTTTTATTTCGAAGATTTCAGGAACTCAGCAATAATTACGCAATAGTGATGTGTGGTAGATATTATTATTTTAATGTACCGCTAGATTGATGTCGAATTTTAAAGTAATTTTTTTTTTTTTCACTTCCGTGAGTACGATTCGGTCCAAGTGATCCGCCGGATAAATGGACATTTTAAGATGATAACGTTGACGTCAGATCGTTGGGATGACACAACAGTATTTTTTTCCCCAACAAGTCTGTTCCACAGACGTTCACTGCGATGTCTATGGTCCATTCCAATGCGTTTCATCTTCTATGAATCGTGCTACATTGCACGTGTGTTGTCAAAATCGAAATGTCAAAATGTCATATGTTCCAAACGCCACAGACACTTAATACACTAATGACTATATTATTTAGACACTTACGGCCCCCCTTCCTTTGTTCTACCGTCCATGAATGTTGTCAAGACGTAGTCGTAGGTAAACCATAGTCACTTCGTGTCATCTTATTATTTCACTCTCACATACAACGCACACTGATCATTGTACGTAGACGAAAAACTCTGAGCTTTTATTTTTAAATAACAATGTGATGCTACGAACTTACAAATTGACCACAAAGTGTTAGTGATTTTATCGTAATTTCCCCGTTTTGTATTTCTATTAAAAAAATATTGACTATCCCTACGCCACTTGATATATGTATGACATCGTGGTGTGATATATTTAAGGTGTTGAAAAAACTATTTCATACTTGTAGACTGGCCGTAAACGAGATGCAGTCTGTCAATAAGTTTTTTTTTTTAATTTTTTTGGCGGCCGGCCGTTTATTTACGTATACCCCGTTCGGATATGTTTTTCGTGTTCGTTTTATGTTCGAATGCTCGCATAAATTTAGTGGAAAAAAATATAGAATTAAATGAAATAGTGATTTAAGAATATTAAAAGTGTAAGATCTTCGCTTGTCTGTTACGTTTTATATATTTTCATGTTTCTGTTATGGTATGACCATGTTAATTATAAAATGTTATCTCGAGTGTTTCGCCTAGTTGTTCCACAAGGAGCGTAGCGCGGTTTCTCGTTCGAGCCTTGATTTTTATTTCGAAGATTTCAGGAACTCAGCAATAATTACGCAATAGTGATGTGTGGTAGATATTATTATTTTAATGTACCGCTAGATTGATGTCGAATTTTAAAGTAATTTTTTTTTTTTTTTAATTTTTTTGGCGGCCGGCCGTTTATTTACGTATACCCCGTTCGGATATGTTTTTCGTGTTCGTTTTATGTTCGAATGCTCGCATAAATTTAGTGGAAAAAAATATAGAATTAAATGAAATAGTGATTTAAGAATATTAAAAGTGTAAGATCTTCGCTTGTCTGTTACGTTTACTACTTTGTTGAATATCTCTGTATTGGTTTTTAAGACATGTTTCTGTTGACCACTGTCGTAATTCGGATTTGGAGGGAAAAGTATCGGTACTATAATTTATTATATTGTTTACTTATATTGAAATTATTATTGGTACCGTACCGAGTAGATAACAATCTATTTATTTCGTAAAAAGCATTATAGTTTAATTATATGTTTTTTTTTATTTAATTATGTTTAGTAATTACACATGTCCACTTTCACAACCAAAAATCATAGATTAAACAAGCATCACCATATTGTTTCCCGCCAAAACCTCGACATATTTAAGCTGTTAATTTGAACATATTTTAAATGAAAGAAGTTATCAATGAGATGAAAATATACATAGGCATAAAATGATATACCCTGTACCTACCTATAGCATTTAATATAGTTATAAAACATACATATGACATATAGTATGTAAGAATGATATGAGAAATAAAAAAAAAACAAACGATTGCGTTTTATTTATTATTGCCATATTATTCATCAGCCTACCAACTGTCCGCTGCTGGACATAGTTCTCTCCCAACAGAAGAGGCCGCTATATCACCACGCTCGGCAAGAATTGCTGTGTATTACTGGCCTCGAATATTTGAAATGCTCAATCGTCCATCGGTCTGACAGAAAACGAGTTTGATCATGTGATCATATGTATGTGGAGGATAGAGGAGGTTTCCAAAGTTTATTCTTTTTTATTTATTTTTTTTTGAAAAAAAAAAGCGGAAGGTGACTGCTGTAGGAATGTGTCGCGGTGACAGTTTTCATACATAAACTGCACGTGGACGAACACCCAGACCCGGGAACTTGTAATTTTTTAATCCATATACAAATACTAGTCCCGTGTGGGGGGATCGAACCCGCGACCCACGGTAAACTACGCCACCGAGTCGTCCACGTCTTACAACAAAGCTAAGGCTGACCTCAATACGAAAGATCCTGCTTACTACACAGAGAACCCACCTGGCTGTTCATACGCCACTTTGTACGTGCGAAACCCTAAATTTGAGTTGTAAAATTTTTTTTATAGATTAACGTGCAAACAAAACATTGCCAGTACAGCCATAATACAATATTATAGACTTAACGTAATTGTTTATGCGATTTCCCAAATGTTCCAAACAGTTCTCACATTGGTTGCAATTAGTCGTTACTTTTTTGGATTTCGACCGGATTAGTACCACGGCCTCGTAGAATACCGGCGTGAAGTAGAGGCATCTTGTGATTCTGCGTCCCCCTCCCCCTCCTCATCCTCCCACCCATCTCCCAAATATCCTTACAGGCCGGCAACGCATCTGCAGCACCTATGGTGTTGCAGAAGTACGTGGAGACGGTAATCATTTACCATCAGGTGAACCGCTTGCTCGTTTGCCGCCTTTCCCATAAAAAAAAAATCATCATGGCATATTCACTACCATTTCTCCACCTTCCACTAGTGATACACTGCTGGCATCAGTAACAATACTGTCCCGCCCGATGAAACGTAATATGAATTCGAAAATCGGCCCCGACGTGAACGCGTTAATAAATATATTTTTTTTTTATTTCCTGGTTAATGAAAATAATAGAAAAAATATTCATTAGTTTCGATGAAATATCATTATTAATAATTTACTTTTCCTAATTTAATTTGGTTTATAGATAGTCGATCTAGAACCAGCGAAATGAAAGCGAATTAGTTCACCTGAGTAAGACTGTAGTAAACTAAATTGAAAGCTCCCAATGGTGAACTACAATGCTCAACAGAGCTCTCAAATGACCTGAACCTGAGAATCTTTGGGGGAGACCTATGTTCTGTTATAAATAAGCTGTTGACTTGTGGAAGGCTGGAATGGATATTTTTTTTTAGTTTCACGTGGGGAGAAAGGTGCTCGGACCTACCCGTCACCGTCTCCGGAGCCTGGTTATGACGGGATCAGCATTGAAGATGCCGGGACCGACCAAAACCCCCCCACGGTAGATATGCTGTTGGCCCAGGGGCCTGTACAGCTTCAGCGGTAGAGACCCGCAAGCAGGAAGCCCGTTAATAAATTGAAATGAGAAGACAAATGGACTTGTCTGATATGTAATGGTGAATAGACCGATTTACACTATGTGTATACGGTTCCAAAAATACTAACAAGATGCCTCGTACTTAGGTCAGGCGGTATAGAAAGTACAACGGGTTTGTCCGTTTATTTAACGTTCCATACGCGGTATAACTATTCACCTCCGGCTTCCATTCAAACCGTATCGCGTTCAAAAATACTACTAGCGCCATCTGTTAACACGAATCCTTAAATAACTGCCATGTTAAATAGTCACATCGCCATCTATCGGCAGAATTTAAATTGAGCGAATAAGATGAAACTATGTAATTTTCGAAGGTTTCCTACGATATAGTGGTGAACATTTTCTATAATAATAAACTGCAAGCGCAAATTTTAATGGCTGTTTTAACCTGTATATAGGTTTAAGCTCCACTTCTCTTAGGAAACATCTCGAGTACATCAATAGACATAAACCACACAGATATAAACGATACAGAAGAAAATCTCACATTGGAATTAATCTTCTTAAAAAAAGAATCAAAGATTAATTCTTATTCTGTCAGACACATAACTTTCTAATCTAATCTGGTCTCGGCGTATTCGCCGGCGAACGCCGGGGTCCCAGATTCACTGCCTACACAAGGTCGTTTTGAAAATTCGACCCATCTCCACACTCATCGACGGTAACACAAGCGCGCAGGTCTCGTACCTCCTCAAGAGGCACTTGACCCTTGGGTAGCATCGAACCTCCCTGCAGTTTTTGTCTGAATGTTATATTCCTTAAGTTACCAGGCGTGTCGGATCGACACAGCGACACACCAGCGCCGGCGGGATCGTTGCTCCTTAAATTATTTTTACCGGTCGCTGCGTTCAGTGACAGGTAAGTGTTTACACCTTTCCACCTCTAACTATACGACCAAAAGACCTAAATAGTTAAATATTCGCTCTAAAATGACTGTCAAGATTATTTCATATGAAAACAGCGTTAACTGCCGACCCCGCTTTGGTTGCTCTAACTTTAAGGAACATATTATGCGTGCGAAGCGACACTGCGACGTGCTGGACAGATGTCGACGGTGCCATCCCTTAGGCTGTATCTTCGATAGTTGTTCGTCTTGATAACCTGATCCTGTATCGCGCAGACAAAACCCTCGGTTTCCCCAAAGAGGTCACCGAAACGCTGCCAGTTGAGGGAGGCGACGGTATCTACGAAAGGCTCATGTAGAGCCTTGTAGAACCTCCCGTGGAGCTCTTTCTCCTTCCATACGGTCTCCCGGTCGGAGACGCTCTGTACTGACATTGCTCGCTGGTCAAGGATAGAGGGGTAAGCCCTTTATCACAGCTTTATCATATACTAAGGGGGTATTTTTATATATTCTCATCTGGTTGGGTTGTATACATTAATGCGTATAGATACATATAAAACCATGAAATCAATAATATTTATGTCATATATACAGTGGTGGTCATATAATTAGAAACACTTCTTAAGAATAAAGAAAGTATAACTTCAACGTACAAATGTTCGTAAAAAATATACATTCAATAATTAATAATCATGCAATAATATAGTCACTCAAAAGAAAAACTCATT
Organism: Bhutanitis thaidina; assembly: GCA_029286595.1. Taxonomy (NCBI): domain Eukaryota; kingdom Metazoa; phylum Arthropoda; class Insecta; order Lepidoptera; family Papilionidae; genus Bhutanitis; species Bhutanitis thaidina. The sequence goes on along the minus strand of JAGSMS010000039.1, from coordinate 1,469,461 downwards.
AAATGCATAAAATATAAAACATATCTTACTTTTAATAACAAAATGAGTCTTACACATGTAGGACTCGCCGCTTGGACGCCTAATTAGAAACATTTCAAAAAAGCATCCACAGCTCGTTCTTTTTTTTAAATTGGAGAATAACATTTCTTTCTTGGCTTTTTCTATTATTTTGGAGGCAATTCAAAATTTTATATGAATTTAATTTTGTTCAAAATGGGCAAAAATAAAAGTTGTGTCGCGTCAACTAGGCAAATAATTGTTAATTTATATATAGATCATAAGTGGGCGTACAGAAGAACAGCTGAACATTTCAATTGTTCTGTTAATAAAGTTTTTAATGCAATTGATCATTATAAAACACATGGAACTGTTGAAATAGTTCTCAGAAAGGTTCGGCCAAGAAAAACCTCTCCCAGAGAAGATACGCTAATCGTTCGTGTTGCTAAAAAAGACCCAAGTAAAGGCTCCAAACAGATAAAAAATGAAGTTTTTTCGCCTGATGACCCGAGAAACATCTCGTCAAGACTGATTCGCGGAAGATTAGTGGAAGCTAAATTGTTTGGAAGAATCTCTCGAAAGGTACCGCTTCTTATCAAGCACACCGAGAGAAGCGATTATTATTCGCTAAAAAAGTATGTTAATTGGACGGTACGAGAATGGAAAAAAGTGTTATTTCCAGATGAAACAAAAATAAATATGGTTGATTCCGATGGAAAGCGCTATATTAGAGGTCCTGTAAACAAAGCTTTTAATTATAAATACACAAGGAGTACAGTCAAGCACGGTGGCGGTAACATAAAAGTTTTGGGGTGTTTTTCCGGATGTGGAGTTGGACCCGTTCGGAAGATTGAAGCACACAACGATTCCCTACTCGGACGATCATTTGCCTGTAACCTGGATCTTTCAGCATGACAATGACCCTAAACCCGCGGCCAATAGCGTCAAATGTTTCCTTAGCGAACAGCGTATATCCGTTTTAGACTGGCCAGCAAATAGTCCGGATTTAAACCGGATAGAAAATCTCTGGTATATTGTTAAAAAGAAAGTCTCAAACAAACGTAACACCAGTCAAAACGAACTATATGAAGCATTTGTTGAAGCATGGAATTCAATCTCCCTAGAAAAACGTATGAAATTAATTGAATCAACGCCACGTCGTTGCAGAGCTGTTATTGAAAATAAGGGATACGCCGCTAAATATTAATTATAACTATTGGTAGGCTGTGGATAGCTATTTCGTAAATAACAATACTAATTACTAATACTTAAAAAAATATTGTTTTTTATACTTTTTTGTTGTTGTTTCTAATTAGTTGACCATTATTGTTCATACCTTAAAACTGATTCAAATGTTTGTCCGTGATGTAATATTGAAACTGCACTTGTGTAATGGGATTTATATTGTTTTTCTAATAAATGATAAATCGTTAAACATATTGATGCTCTATTTATTGTTTCATTTCAAAATAAAAACGATTGCGGTGAAGTATCTTACATAATGTCAAGGACCGTTGGTAGTGTTTCTAATTAAACGACCACCACTGTATATAATAAAATTAAATAGATAAATAAAACCCAACCAGATGGAAGCCCTCGGCAGGGGAGATCAGACGGCCGAGGGTTAAGGACAAAGGGAAAGAAACCGGGGGACAATGCGAGCGGTATCGCGGAGCACCGCCTTCTGCATTTAAGTGTTGAGCGACCCGCCACGGGACTCCGTGATGCCTCTGATGTTCAGATGCTAACTGGGATTAACCCATTTCCAGAGACGACGATCTGAACACCCCACATGTCGGTTATCTCGCGAGCCAGGTCCAGATATTTTGTCTTCTTACTTTTTTTCTTCTTTCTGTCTTATTATTATTATTAAAACTAATCTGGCAATAGATGGATCACTGAAATCGACCATTGCTCAAGCACTAATATTAAACATTTAAAAGACAAGATCTTATGAAAGTCGTAATCAACTTGTTTTAAAGGAGAACCGGTGGTTACCTCCGCCTTCCTTCTTACCGCAGGTGAAGTAACAATCGACTAAGGAAAAAGCCTTGGAAATCATATCGCAAATGGAAATGGGCAAATTTGGATCTTAACGTGCAAGACGTACTGTCGTACCGACGTAGATGTTATTGCCACCCGTATGCCTGCGTGGCAATTATTACAAATATTGCCCCATTCTCTGCTTGATGGAGTCTGTAACGATGATATCCGCAGCAGTACTAAGATAACCGACAAAGCCACATGGATCAGCAAGCTGAAGTGGCATTGAGCCTGCGACATAGCTCGTAAAGCTGTCAAACGTTGGTGGGAAAAGGTTCTCGAGTGGCAGCCACGTACAGGCAAACGCAGTGTAGAACGACCGCCCACAGGATGGAGTGACGAGCTGCGCAGTGTTGCGGGAAGTCGATGGATGCAGGTGGCTCAGGACCGAACTTCGTGGCAATCTTTGTACGATGTACGCGCCTATGTTCAGCAGTGGACTTGATGATGATAACCCATGGGAAAGGCACATGACCGGCAATGAAGTAATAACAGACTGATAAGGAAGGCAAGGAGACTTATTTTAATGCCCTTTTCCTAGTTACCTTTTAATCTTGTCTTCTAAAACAAAGTCTCAATCAAAGACAAACAGATCTGTGTATTCTTCTTCTTCTACATCATCTAGAACATCCATTCTGATTACCCACGATGATAAATGATCACCCACGCCCACGTACATCTGCAACACCTGAAGAGCTGCAGATCCGTTGCCGGTATTTAAATATATCGGAGAAGAGGGGAGGGTGGGAGGGAGGAGAGGGCCTCCGGTAATTGTTTTTTGTTGCGTAGAACTTGAGACAGTGCAGTAACATGCTTTCCATTGCGTTCACCATGAAACAGTCTTAGGAAAACTACATTACTATCGAATAGAAACTTTGGCACTCAATCTATCCATTCCTTTTTCGAATAACCGAATGCTATAAGTTGTTATCAATGACAGTGTTCTTCTAAGAGAACGGTTTTAATGAGTGTCCCGCAGAGCTCTATGCTCGGACCGTTACTATTTCTTGTTTATTTTAGTGACTTGTCCTTAGTGAAAGATGAACACAATATAGTATTATTTGCAAATGAGTGAATTTCTAAAACTTATCGCAATCAAACGGTAATTCTAGATCGCGGTGTTAATGTACATTTCGCATATGAGGATCAGGTTCGACAAATAGGTTTGGATGATTTTTTTTTTTATGGAAAAGATGGCAAACGAGCCAGCGGTTCACCTGATGGTAAGTGATTACCGTCGCCCACATATATCTGTAACAACATAGATGCTGCAGGTGCGTTGTCAGTCGTTAAGGATATTTGGGAGATGGGAACGAAGAGGACGGGAATAGGGAGGGGGTGTGGGCCTCCGGTTACCTCACTCGCCGAACGAAACGCAGAAGCGACGCCGGTATTCTGCGAGGTAGTGCTACCAATCCGGTCGAGCCAGCAGCAGCTAAAGCCGCTGCTTGGCTCTACCACGCTTAAAAAAAAAAATTGTTGATAACGACGCAAGTAGCTATTTTGGATCCAGAATCCTTAAATTTTTAATAAATTACACGAAGGATAGTCCGCTAAGTATTTGCCTTCCGATACCCAAGAGACGGCTCGGTCGAAAAGTTTTATCTGAAATAATTTGTTAAATAGGGAACCCATGTCACTTACGTAATACTAAATTGAAGGACTCTTCTTCAAGTTACCAAGGACGCTTCACGACTTATTCGTTGAACGGAACAAAAGACCGATAAACATCACGAGGTGTATACACGGTTCAAAAAAAAATCGGTTCTTACGGGAACTGTGAAGGAAGACAATACGCTACACCCAAATACCCACTGCTGAGGACGTTTTTTAACGTTGGGGGAAAGGCGCTCGCTCCCACCCGTCACCGTCACCGGTGACAGGTTGTGTCGGGTTCAGCATTGAAGATGCCGGACCGACTACCCCCCCCACGGTAAGTATGCTGTTGGCCCCGTGGTCTTTACAACTTCAGTTGTAGAGACCCGCGAGCAGGAGGCCCGCAAGTGGTGAGGACGTTTCAGATGCGCCAAAACTGTTGAGGCCGGAGGGGCTTCTATTCAAACCTTATCGCGTTCAAAACATACTACCAGCGCCATTCTTTTTTCTTGGATACCCCATCGGCTGAATTTAAATTTAATAAACAAGTTGAAAGTGCATGCATTTCTAGATCACCTTAACTCCATAAACCCCATAATTCAATTGACAATAGGTTTGCAAAAGTTAACATTGCTCTTTCGCTCCTTGAAAATTGAATAAATCTTTGTCCATCTCATGGTTTTGTTTTCACGATTCGGCCAAAATCTGATTTAAATTTACCTTTCTGTTTAATTAAATCTCGCCAGATTCGATGTAAAATAAAATTCACACATTTGTTACTTTTGTTTGATAAACGGATCAGGAGATCAATGGAATGACTTTTCCATACCTGGCTTTACCCGCCGAGTATGGATTCACCGGTGCGAAGGGATTACGCTGGCAGAGAAGCGGTGGTTGGATCGAATAAAACAGCAAAGTAAATAAAACTCTATATTAATATAATATAATAATAATATTGTGTGTGTGTCCGTGAACGTATATTCATCCTTGCACTCTCCCGTTGTCCCGTGCGCCGTGACGCGCCCGTCCGGTGCTCGTTGCCTCAACGTCGCGCGTCCGTCGCGTGCCCGTCGCGCGCCCGCGCCTTACGATTTGAAGCGTTTGTAGTTCGCGAGGTGACTGTTCAGGTGCTGCGCCAGCTGATCCGCCCGGGCGAAGGACGCCTGTAATTGCGAGCAATAACAATACGATGATTATTGGAATTTGACCATCGCGGTAGCACCTTCGCCGCTCCTACACCCGCTGGCTCAGAGTGGTGGAGAAAGACAATATTTCCAAGAAATGCTGAACAGTTGTAATACCTTGGGAGAGGCCTACTTCGGCCGGGGAATACGCTGATGAAGAGGTTCAATGCAAAGGCGGCTACTCAGAAACAAAATCCAGCGCAGAATACCGGCGTGAAAAAAGAGGCAGTTTTTTCGTTCCGTGAGCGACGGTCTCCCCGCCTTCTTCTTCGGTCCGATCGTAGGGGGGGCGGGGTGGGGCTGGGGAGGGGAGCGTGCGGCGAACACGCGTACCTTGCAGACGACGCAGCGGTACAGCTGCTTGGCGTGGTTGTGCATGTGGCGGGTGAGCGAGTGCGCGTGCCCGAAGCGCTTGCCGCACTGCACGCACGCGTGCGGCAGGCGCGGCGCGACGCCGTGCGCGCACGCGCGGTGCCGCCGCAGCTGCTCGTAGCGCGGGAACGTCGCGCCGCACGTCTCGCACCGCCCTGCGAACGATTGTTGAGCTGTGTGTAGCGTTGTGCCGGTACGACGTCCAAAGCTTGTAAACACATATGTCAGTCCCAACAGCGGTGGTATATGTAAGAAATCGTATGCCGTGTGACCGCTAAGCGAATCCCCGCGGTCGTGTCTCTATATATTTTGCCAAAAAGACATATTTCGAGCCTATTTCAAATTATCTACAGCGTTTATGCTAATATATGTAGAGATAGGACGCTCGAGTAACTGGCCGTCGTAAATATACAAGAAAAAGTCTGCCCGCCTTTATAGAGGCTCATAAATCTTCGTTTCGCATTGAAAATGTCAACAGTTACATAATAAAGATTCTGTCTCTGGCCAAAAGGCACCCGCCATCGCTTGAATGTCGTTAATTTCCATATAGAAATAACACCATTCATTAATTGCAACTTGAACTTAACGCGATTGTCTGATTGGTCCTTCGAGTCGGATATATGTTAAAGATTGCCTGCTACATAAATAAAACGCAATGGCCTATGTATGTAATTTTGAAACGTTGATTTTAATACTGGAAAATAATGAATACTATAATATAGTCAATCAAAATTCATAAGCCCCAGAAAACAAAAATACTATTTTATTATTTCCCTACCCAGAACCTTTTTCGCTATGAACCGATAAAAGCATACCATGTTGTTTTTAAACATATCTTCGTTTAACCGAGACATGGTTACCAATAAAGAAAACCAAGGTCCCAGATTTCAAATACATAATGTTTATCTTTTGCAATACATAGTCTTTGAATTTTTTTTATTAAGACTGTAAAACGTGTGATGATGCCACTAATACGGTTGAAAGAGGTTGTAAAATGTCAGACACATTCATTCGCAGGCAAAGATTAAATAAAGGTTGAGCTTAGTGTAATTTTATAAATTAAAAACTTCATCGAGTGATTCAATTCTGTTCATCTTCTGGTCTTTTGGTCCGACCGTCTCTGTAGGAGTAATCTGTTTTATATGTGAGTTTCGGAACAATAACACAGTTTCATATTACGGGTTAGAACATGACGAAGATCTACAATAGTATTCAAGCGTATAAATGTCGTCATTTGGCTCTTACGTCTGTTCAGAACAGTGCTAATTACAAAGTACATTTTTTATACTAAAAATAACGAACACGGGGTATGGTAAGGTAAACGGGGTAAGTTTAGACCATTGCCTACTCTTCATATGTATACAGTCCAAGAAAAAAAAAATGCAAATTGCGCTACGCGTCCCGACGAGGTTATTTTACAAGTTTATTACTTTTTTTTTATTTTAATGATTTCTTGTATCCACACGAACATATGAAATGAAACTATAATTTACGGATATCGTAAATAAATAGTTTCATTTCAAACTTTTTCTACTTTATTTTGTTTTTCTCTTCAAGCTATTATAGCACAATTGGGTTATATACTTTAGTTTCGATACTGATATTAATCCGAGTTTAGTTTTATATTTAGTGCACTAGATGGCGTTGTTGCATATTCCATCGCAGTATCGAGGGTCACGTTACAGTTCGATATAAAGTCAGACGACACTACATGAGGTTACTAATCATCGTCAGTCCCGCTTGCGCCGTCGCTCCGTGCACACGTGTGCTATCCTCCGGTTCGAGCAGCCATAAACACTGTGCCGGAGTGTTTCGCAGCGGGATGAGTCATTAGTTCGCAATGGGTCGTTAGTGGCCCCGCACCTGCGGGTGCCTACTCGGCCCTATTGTCTTTCCGCGTCTTTATCCGCGTGTTAATAAAGTGAGTGCCGCCCGTCGCCCGCGCACGCTGCGCGGCAGTCCCGTTTGCGACTTCGCTCCGCATATTAGGGTCACTGTGCTAAGCGTCTCACAAGCGGGTTCTGTCGTGTCGGTTAGTCAGGGCCGTTGGTCGCCGCGCCTCCATCTTCCCGCGCATATTCGCGAGCTATTAAGTAGTGAGTGTCGGCCGTGTGCCGCGCACGCCGCGCAGCAGTCCCGTTTGCGACTTCGCTTAGCTTACGTGTGCTCGCCCCTAGGGTTAGAAGCAGCCATATACACTTTGCCTGAGTGTCTCACAATCGGGTTCTGTCGTGTCGGTTTGTCAGGGTCATAGGTCTTCACGCCACTATTAGCCTCCCGCATACGTGTGCTCGCCCCCAGGTTTGAGCAGCCATAACACTTTGTCGGAGTTTCGCAGTACAATATGTCGTGTGTCAGTATATCGCTAGTGGGCCCCGCATCAGCGGGTCCCTACTTCGACTCTACCACTTTTCCCGCGTTCAATCGCGAGCCATTACTAGTGAGTGCCGTCCGTGTCCCGCGCACGCTACGCGGCGGTCCCGTTAGCGACTTCGCTCCGCATACGTGTGCTCACCCCAAGGGTTAGAAGCAGCCATATACACTTTGCCGGAGCGTCTCACGATCGGGGTCTGTCGCGTCGGTTTGTCAGGGTTCACCGGTCTCCGCACCACTATTTTTGTCTTATCCTTCCGCGTATAAATCCGCGCGCCATTAAAGTAAATCGTCATCCCGCCAAACTCGCGGGCCAATCTGCTCGCGAGTCAATTCAGATGAGGCTGTGAAAGCCTCCGGGCTAACAGCGTGTGGATGGTTTTTAGTCGGTATGGTCCTCCTTCAGGGGATTGAGTCCGACATAACACAGTTGCTGGCCTACCGGCCAGCAACAGGGTATGCGTAACGGCATTTTCCATCCAGGAAAAAAAAAAAAAAAAGAGGTTACTAAACTTGCGGGCCTCCTGCTCGCGAGTCTTATCGATATAGCTGTAAAGGCCACTGGGCCAACAGCAGATCTACCGCGGGGGGGTTTTAGTCGGTCCGGCTGATCTTCAATGCTGATCCCGACATAACCAGTCACCGGAAACGGTGACGGGTAGGTGCGAGCACCTTTCCCCCACGTTAAACTAAAAAAAAAAAAGGTTACTAGGGTAATTATACGAAACACTATATTATGGAGAGGATGAACGGAAGTAGGTTGACGAAACAAATATATGAGGCGAGTGTAAATGGTGGGGAGTCGGGAGAGGAAGACCTAGGCGAACATTTCAGAGACGTTCTGAAAAAAAGAGGCCAGGTCGAGAGTGCTCTAAAGCAACGAGCATGCATGCGAGATGATGCAGCATGATGAAAGTGGGAGAAGCGAAAGACGTGTGTCAGGACCGTAGCAAGTGGAAGAAGATTGTCTCTCCCTACCCCATTGGGGGACAATCCGTGAATAATATACGTACCATATTCTGTTTTTTATCTACAAGAGATTTAACAGTGAACAGGGAGTAGCTTTGGTTATGAAGAACTCGATTAAAGTCCTTTCCTTCTTCGATGGCAACCCGAACAAGAGTAGATTCAACATAATGGGACCGCCCTATAATTGTTGATATGACCCCCCACCCCTATAATTGTTATCAGCCCCTACCCCCCCAAAATTTTAGTCAGAAATGTCCTTCATACGTTTCAAGGGTCCGAGCGAGACGCAGCAGGGTAAGCAAGCAGAGAAGTGTCCACTGCCATTTTCTACCTAACTTACGGGCCTCTATCGCCGAAGCACAACCCCCGTGACCGTGTAGACTATAATGTAGAAAAACATTTTTAAATGATATACTCTGACAACTTTAAGGAACAGTCAATATTAGTGGTGCCGACTCCGGGGATCGAACCCGGGTCACTCGCGCTTTATGAAACTAAAGCGTGCGCCCTGACCACTAGGCTACAATGGTGCTATATACAGGTGTCCCAGAACTCTAGATGGTAAACAAATTTGAACATTTGTTGTAATAAACAATGTTATTTCCCTATCTGACTTTTATTCCAATAAACCTAAACTAAACTAGGTCAAGATTTTTTATTATTTTATTAATTTTACTTACTCTTGTTGACTTTAGTAATAGTGGCATCACTATCTGTCTCGCTCACTCGTGGCCAACATGTCCAGTATCCATCTCTCTCATCATTTTGGCGTAAAATTAAGAACCTACCAAGAACTTGTGTGAATCAAAAACATTTTAACTGAGTAAAATGGGTTAGCAAAAATCGGGTAATTGGAGGTTTTTATTTTTTTACTCGTTTTTTTTAGTATCAAACTAACAAGTATTGTACCATTTTAGATTCCTAATTAAATGCGCCAACTTTTAATGCCACTTGCCAAGGCACTCTAGTACGTTTTTTTTTAAAGGAGGGCCTTTAAAAGTCGACAAATTTTGAAAATTTTAAATTCATAGTTTATCATATTAGTCTTAATCCTAGGAAACTTGGGGCAATTATGTCATTATTTTTGACTGTCATTCAGATATGTTATTTGGGGTTATTATTCCAAAGTTTAAATGAACAAAAATAATGAAAATTAACCACAATAACCGAAAAATTGTTACAGTTCGGCCAAATTTCTAGGTTTTTCTTAAAATGCCCATAATTTTCAAACTGCATGGGAAAGATTTTCTTTCTGATTTTTCTCATGATGGTTACGATCAATCCTGTCACCCCGTTTCGGCTTGACGTTGAGTTCTGGGACATCCCTGTATTGTTGGATTGATATTTATTTCAAAAAAAAATACTTTGAACCCCCGTGGATTCTGTATGAGCCGAACCATACCACGATACATAATACAAGCAACGCCATCTAGTGAAAATGTAGAAAACATTTTAAATGATATACTCTGACAACTTTAAGGAACAGTCAATATTAGTGGTGCTGACCTGGGATCGAACCCGGGTCACTCGCGCTATATGAAACTAAAGCGTGCGCCCTGACCACTAGGCTACAATGGTGCTATATACAGGTGTCCCAGAACTCTAGATGGTAAACAAATTTGAACATTTGTTGTAATAAACAATGTTATTTCCCTATCTGACTTTTATTCCAATAAACCTAAACTAAACTAGGTCAAGATTTTTTATTATTTTATTAATTTTACTTACTCTTGTTGACTTTAGTAATAGTGGCATCACTATCTGTCTCGCTCACTCGTGGCCAACATGTCCAGTATCCATCTCTCTCATCATTTTGGCGTAAAATTAAGAACCTACCAAGAACTTGTGTGAATCAAAAACATTTTAACTGAGTAAAATGGGTTAGCAAAAATCGGGTAATTGGAGGTTTTTATTTTTTTACTCGTTTTTTTTAGTATCAAACTAACAAGTATTGTACCATTTTAGATTCCTAATTAAATGCGCCAACTTTTAATGCCACTTGCCAAGGCACTCTAGTACGTTTTTTTTTAAAGGAGGGCCTTTAAAAGTCGACAAATTTTGAAAATTTTAAATTCATAGTTTATCATATTAGTCTTAATCCTAGGAAACTTGGGGCAATTATGTCATTATTTTTGACTGTCATTCAGATATGTTATTTGGGGTTATTATTCCAAAGTTTAAATGAACAAAAATAATGAAAATTAACCACAATAACCGAAAAATTGTTACAGTTCGGCCAAATTTCTAGGTTTTTCTTAAAATGCCCATAATTTTCAAACTGCATGGGAAAGATTTTCTTTCTGATTTTTCTCATGATGGTTACGATCAATCCTGTCACCCCGTTTCGGCTTGACGTTGAGTTCTGGGACATCCCTGTATTGTTGGATTGATATTTATTTCAAAAAAAAATACTTTGAACCCCCGTGGATTCTGTATGAGCCGAACCATACCACGATACATAATACAAGCAACGCCATCTAGTGAAAATGTAGAAAAACATTTTTAAAAGATAAAGTGGTGCCGACTCCGGGGATCGACCCGGGGTCACTCGCGCTATATGAAACTAAAGCGTGCGCCCTGACCACTAGGCTACCACGGCTGTATATAACAAAATACTAAGTGACCTCAAATCATGTGATAATTATTCATTGAAGAAAAAAATATATACATAAAAAATTTGTTTGTCTGTTTTTAATTTAATGTTAATAATATTGAATAGCCTATCTTCAATAATTTGTATACATTGGTTGCTTTAAGAATTCAATTGTAATTAAAATTTGTATATACATCCTCATACCATGTTTTCAGCAAATAAAGATAGATCTTATCTTACCAGCTCTCTCGTCGGCGGTGTGGTTCTTGTCGTGCGCGGCCAGCTCGGCGTCGTCCTCGAAGCACTTCCGGCAGACCTCGCACCGGACCGTCATGGAGCCGCGATGTACTTCCGCCCTGAAACCAAATCAACCAAACCGTAAACACTCCAGATGCCAACCGTAAGTATTACAGGTGCCAACTGCACCCACACACGCACTCCACATTGTTTGCCTCACGAACATGGCTCTGGCAAGCAACAGATAACACAAATCTCTGGTGATGGGGAGAAGCGTCACTGGTCTTCTCAGTAGACCCACACTCACTTGTGTTCCCAGACCTCATCGCGGCGTCTTAAGGTCACGCTCGATGCTGCAGACGCAGTCGCGGCGGTCCGAATAGCGCGCGTGCGACCTGGACCCAACGTACAATGGAATGGTCTACTCAGTAGACCAGTAGACCGACACTCACTTGTGTTCCCAGAGCTTATCGCGGCGGCTGAAGGTCTCGTTGCAGCAGTCGCACTCGTAGCGCTCCGAGGAGCGCGTACGCGAACGGGACCCGCCGCCCTTCCGCTGATGAATGCGTCGGTGGATCCTGACACACAATGTATAACTTACATGATTATTCGAGAAAAGTAATGTGATTTCTTTAATAACTTAAAGTGATCATAGATCGTGGTGAAGTGCCTAAAAAGGATGATAAAATGGTCCTGTTTGCACAGATCCCACTTCGAGCGTTCGTCTCGATTCAGAGGTGAGTTTAATTTTGCGAACAAACTTGTTTAAAAATAGTTGTGCTTTTCAATTTAAAGTATAACCGACACAGAAATATACTTAATGGCAATTGCTTTTTTTTAAATTCTTTTTTACCTTAGCTTACCTTCACAGACTGTAAATAGTCCACTGCAGCACATAGATCTCTCCAATAAGGAGAATGGTAATCCATAATCGGCGGAAGCGCCAGTACCAGACACCTCGCAACTTAGACCCTGCTGCCCGTCAAGGGTCTGGTATTTTTAGAAACGGCTATACCGCTTGGGTTGATCTCCCACGGCGAACCAAGAACCGACATGATCGACCCTAACTTAGCCGGCATGCGGTGGCCGGCATGAGGTGGCCGCGGCGGTCGTCAACGCCCCCACTTCAGATGCGAGTCGATGGAGCTTCAGATGTGACTTCCCACGGCTCTCCTTGCGCTCCACAGCCTATTCTCCTTATCTCCCGCGACTCTGGCGGGGGTCGAGACTCCAGAATCCAGACAGAAGTTCCTATGTTTAGTTGGTATTGTTGATAGAAATATTGAATTATAGCGCTTGCATATAACAATTCTTTTGCTTGTAGATGTCCCTCGCAGATTTATTTAATAAGGAAAGATAGCTCAGGCTCCCGGTAGAGGCTTGCTTCATTATTACAAAGGACCTGTCCCGTCCAGCGTCCCGTCCCGACGCACGACTGCTTCACCTGCTCCTGGAACGAAATGCGTTCCTCGCTCCAGCAGCTGCGCTGAAGTCGTCGGCGGCTCTCTCAATATCACCAGGGAAAATTTTCTCACGCGCTTCGAACAACGTAAATCAGACCGAACTTACAAATCGTAAACAAGTTTCGTAATCTCTCATCAGTACGAGCCGAGCTTTACGCGGGGAGATCGAACTCGGTTCTCTCGTCACGGAGGCAGTGACCACTGGGTTATCGTGCCCTAAGTACAAAGACCGAGTTTGGAACTCACTTGAGTGTGACCTTGGTGGAGTACCACTTGCGGCAGATGTGGCACTGGAAGCTCTTGTCCGCGGACTCGTTCTCCGACTCGCTGATGTCGTCGTCGCGCGGCGCCACGCCCGCCGCAGCGCCGGGGGGTGCGTCCCTCGTGCCGCCCGCGCCCGCGGCCGCACCCCCCGGCCCCGCCTCTAGCTCCGAGTCCGAGCCAGAGGCGGAGCCCGAGCCCGTAAGCGCTCCGCTGTATGATGACCAGGCGCTGAATGACCTGTATAACAACAAGAGAAATTGCGTGTCTCATATTTTTTTTATTATAGGACAGGAACGTAACTTGCCTCCGAATACTAACACCACTCGTCTTTTCCTTCATACAATATGTAACGTTTAACGATAATTGAGAAGAATTGAAGATTGCAGTGCCAGAGGCTGGACATGCAACACTACAAGACCCAAAAACCATGGTTTGTTTCTTAAACATTCCAAGAGACGGCGCCTCACCTGTCGTCCTCCAGCGCGCTGGCTAGCGGCTTCTGGTGGTCGCCGCCGCGCTGCTGCTGCTCACCGTCGCGCCGGTCAACGTCGCCCTCCGACTCGCTGTCCGAGCTGTCCGAGGAGCTGGAGCTGTCCGAGCTGGACGACGAGCTGCTGGAGCTGGAGCTGCCTGTGAGATCAACGATGTAGATTTTTCATGTGTCTATTTTTCATTACGAGTCAACAGGACGGAAAACGTTTTTTTTTTGGTAGTTTGTAAGCCAGGGATGCTCAAATTATGAGACTTTATGAGAGGAAATTATGAAATTAGAATACGAAGAAAACTTAGGATAACTTAAAGAAATTTAGGTATGATAGTTGTCCATTGGAGGTTAGATGTATCAACGATCAACTTACAAATGTGTGTATTATTATTACTCTATGCGGATGGAGATGCTCAGTGGTGGATGGTACAGTTTCAAACTTCACAGAGAACGTGAAATTATACAGTCATTGTTGTGGAACTCACTTTTAATTGTTTCATATAAATATAAGTTATCAATGTCATTTGTATTGTATTGTTATTATAATATATAATATATTTTTTTTATTAATTTTTTGATTACTGTTATATACCTTACTTCTTTCTAAATTATTTATTACTGGGTTCCAGGCCGGTGGTGGGATCCAGTCATAAATCTGATAATCGAACCTGAATGGGGTTGGGTGACCCGGTTGGAGGCGATCTAGGATATGATCGCAGACTTCACCACCAACTTTTACCTATTTCTGAAGCAGTGGTCTATACCCCCACTGTTGAGTTAAGTTGTGAAAGGTATACACTGAACCAGTATAATTGCAGCCAGCGAAGCAATCAGTCTTAACCCTCGGTGGTGACAATGCATCTGTGACTTACTTTCTATTGAAGTCTCTTGCATAGCATATACAATACTCTTATGCATAATATTGCTCTTTTTATTTTGTTACTCAGGTAACAAATCATATATAACTGGTACATGTCATCACGTTCCAATCATTGTAAACGATGAAGTCCATTACTGGGCATGAAATTGTATTTTTACTTAATCTGTATCTTCTTCTCAGAGTGCTGTGTGACTTTTTATTAAAAAAAAAAGTGTCTATGGCCGCAGTAGCCACTTACCATCAGACCAAACAGACAAAAAAAACTGTACAATCAACTCACCGGAGCCGGAGGTACTGCTGTCGGAATCCGAATTGGAGCTGTCTTCCAACTTCTCCACGCGCGTGTCCAGCTCCTTGACGGACGCGCAGCCTACGATAGATAAATAGATAAATAAATAAATAAGTAAATATATAGACATAGATCATATACTATTAAGCTCTTTTGTTACCGTATCACCTAATACTGGGATGTGATCAGACCTCCAGACAGCTGCTTCGGAACTATAAGACATGTGGGGGTAGCCTGTCACCGTTGTAGTGTTAATTTACAATGATATTGAACACAAATCCTGGGGGGTTTTTTAAGCGTGATATGTTTGAAATTTCTTACTTTATAAGCCTGTAAAAACATCCACTGTAGAACATTAATTTCTTATTGCATCGATGTGACAAACGTTAGTGGTGAGTGTCTGCTGGAGTCCGCGGACAGCGGCAGACAACTTCCATAGACACAGAATCGAGCATTGCCACTCCTAAGGACCGTGATGAATGCCTCCCAGCAGCCTGTAACGATACTGGCTCTGTGTGTGTGGGGGCGGTACCAACTCATAGAGAATCTCCCATACAGACAACCCACGCTGCGCAGGCGGTTACGTCGGATTCGAGAATATTCATGTTTCGCCCCGTAACGAGGCATTATTAATTAATTAATCAAACGATGAACGATTTATAAACCTCGTAAGTAATACGTAACAGCCTGCAAGTAGTCCACTGAGCGAGTCAGGTCTCTCTCGATGAGAGGAGTTGGCATATCCGCCACTTGCGGCGAGCGGGTCGCCGAGCGCATTGCCAAACTGCTTCGCAACTACAAGACCCTGCCACCCGTCACCTGCATCATCAGTCCGTTGACGGATTCTGCACTGAAGTATCTGTCATTCATCCCGTGGGTTACTTAAGAGGTGATCAAGGGACGGGGCCTCAGGAATCACTCGGAGAGATGAAACTATGATTTCAGTAACATGTTTAGACCAGTGCAGGTTACCTTTGGCAAGAAGGATCGCGCGTGGCTACATGTCTATGCGTGTGTGTCTGTGTGTTGGTGTGCGTGCGTGTACTCACCGTCGGAACTCCTGACCGAGAGCACCTCGTCGTCGTCCTTGCGGTTCGCGAGCCGTAGGCTCTGATCCGTGGGCGGTTTCTTGAAGTTGGCTGCTAGAAGGTGAGCCTCGTACATCTCGTCCTGGAAATATATTTGTATTTTTTTTTTTTGTAACTATTACTGCGTGAATGCAAGAAAACAACTATATCGTCATAGATTAATGACAAGGCCAAGTCCCGCCACCAACTTATGAGCGGTACTCATGTGCTGGTTAGACACTAGATGGCGTAAGTGACGTATCGTTTCTATTAACGTTCTCGTTTAATGGTGAAATATATGTCTGCAGCTCACCTTGTCAATGTTTGCATATTTCTCGTGAATATGTCGCAAGGCACGCAGGTTCTCGTCCAGGCTGAGCGAGTCCGAGGCCTGGCTCGGTGATCCTGGAATTGCAAAAAAAAAAAAATTCTACAATGAGTGTCAAACTAAACCTTGGCAAGCATAGTTAACTGTATCCATATTTGTACAGATACAAATGAAATAACTACTATACCTTACTCTTTAAGAAATAACCAAGATTTTTTTTTTCATATCATCGAGGTGGGTGGAATCGTTTCAAACGGGGGGCAGATTTTGTTTTGAGACTTTGCGGGCCTGTACTTTTTTGAATATCGTCTTTGTTTCTTATTACTCTTTAAACATAAATAAACACTGATAAAAAAAACCCGATGGTAAAAAACCTTACCGTTTTTTTTTTGGTCTTTAGTTACTAAAGAGTCTAGAACTAGAATATCCCCTTAAGTGAGTTATGTTCGATCGCTTTAGTTTCATAGAGCGCGACAGACCAGGGTTCGATCCCCGGCGCCGGTACCGCTTAAATTGTGAATAGCAATTTTACAGTGCCGTATTTAATAAGTGTTCGGCGGTGGTGAAGGAAAACGTCGTGAGGAGACCTGCATGTGTGAGGAATATTATTTCGAGGACATGTGAAGCCAGCCCGCTCTAGAGCAGCTTGGGGGACCCTTCCCGGCTTCTAAACTGGACGTCTAAACGTAAACTCTATAAATGGGCTTCCGCAGTGAAAGTCAAGAGTCTCCGAAAGACCTAACCCTCAAAAACCTTCTCTTACGTTTACTTTGGGTGAAGTAAATATATATAAATAAAAGAAAAAAAAAAGCCTGTAAATGCCCACTGATGGGCGGAAATCTTCTCTCAAATATTTGCGAGAGCAATGGGAGCCGGGAAGGGCCAGCCATGCAAGCTGCTCTAATGCGGTATGGTGGACTTTTTTTTTTTTGTTTTGATCTCGATGATTTCCTTCACCGCCGAGCGAGTGGTTTATTCAGCACCGGGGGATCGAACCTAGGTCACCCGCGTACTATTACTTATTGAAGCGAGCGCCCTAACCACTAGGCGGCCTACCACGGCTCTCTAGACACATGTTGTAATATAATTGTTATATAATATAAGTGCCTTGAAATAATTGTTATATTCTTATGTTTAGCGAACTAAACCATAGCGGTAGCTGGGCATGGTTACATGGGTTGTCTGTAACGACATAAAGGCCTCGGGTTCCGATCACCGGTGTTCGAGTACATTAGCGTAACGATGAATGTCGGAGGCCTATGCCCAGGTGTGGGACATTTGTGGGAGAGCTGTAATTTTTTTTTTTTTCACTCACCCAGATCCGGCTCGTCGTCGCTGTCCAATGTAATGGGTTCCGTATTCGTGGGCATCAGGTTGCTCCTTACGCGGATTTCTGGAATGAGGAGACACAAGCATATTATAATCAACCGTGCTTCCCCGCCCGCGATTCTGGTTTAGGAGAAACCAGATTCAAAATGACAGACGAAATGGAGTAATGGAAAGACAAACGAAACATACTTTCAGCATTTATCATATTATCAATACAAGCCGTTGCCCCCGACCTCGTTCGTCGTTCCCGTTCGTTCGATTTTCAAATCAATACAATATTTATAACACCTATACACCGACAGCACACGCACTGCGGCCGGGCTGCACGATATATGAAACGACACGGGCGCCTTTATTTTTATACATCTCACAGTGTGTACTTTTGCCGCTGCTCGAATGTGCCGGCTCGGATGGGGTTGTACCGCGGCTTCACTCCGCTCCCCGTCCCCGTCCCCGACCCCTCTATCTCCCAAATATCCTTCGGGGTCGGCAAGGCACCTGCAGCTTCAGCAGTGGTTGCAGATGTGGCGACGGTAATCACTTAACACCGGGTGAGCCGCTTGCTCATCGGCATAACAGCTGCAGCTGCCACCGCTGGTGCGGAGAGGGTCCGGCGCGCTGCCCCACCAGCTGCTGCGACAGGCACGCCCGCCTCATGTGCACTCGAGTTTATTTATGTACACCATAATAATTATTGGAAAATATAAAAAAAAAAAAAACACCCAATATTCCAAATCAAACGTTCGTGATGAACAACGCTCCACTGACCTCGGCAGGGGCGGTGACCTCGCGGGATTTCATTGTCGGCACGTCGGCGACTTCAAACGCGGTCAGTGTTGAAGAAGAAAAAGAAAGAGAAACCGTTTACTCACGGGCGCGCACGGTCGACGAGGTCTTTGACCTGGGTGTCGTTGGCTTACTTAACTGGTAGCGCATATATATATATTTGAGATAACTAAAAAAAGTATCCCGTGATTAAACCTACTGTACTGAAATAGTTAATATTTGGTATATGACCTGGAAATGACCTACAAAATACGCGATTAAATTTAAGGTCCTATCGTCGCATCCAATCTGTATGCGTCTTGGAGTAGGCAGAGATTAAGCATATCCATTAGGCATTTCACTGCTCAACGTAGCCTGACAGGAAACATGGGTTATTTTAATACCTCGATACCTTCCACCGGTTACAGTACCATTGCACCGTTCGAAAAGCGGCGGGGTCGGACAGATCCCTACACCCGTGTATTTCGAACAGTGGAACGCGATACTCACTGGGCTGCTGCGGTTGTTTCGCTGCCAGCTGATCAGTCTTCCTCGGTCTCCCTCTCTTGCCTTTGACTCGGTCTGCGCTCGGCGTCTGCGGGCACAATAACGACATTCATTAGGTGCGTTGAGTTGAAAAAAAAAACTTCGCCCCTCAAAGACAACACATCCCTCTTAGGCAGTTGATAAAATGCGTACGCAAAGGTGGTGTGTGTTGGAGGCAGATCCACAACATGACATAATAAGCGTCTACATCAGCTGGACAAATATTTGAAACCTGGAAGGAGCAAAATATTTACAAATATATGTTGGTTAAGGGTCAAAACAGAAAATCGCAGAATTTAGACCTGGGGGGGAGTGATGTGGTGTACTTACACACATACACATATTTATTACACCGATTGTCCTTTAGACGGCGCGCTCTCGGGCAAAAGTTTTTTTTGCAAGATAACGGTTCGTCACTCAACAACGGCTGCGCCTGCGCCGGTCGGTCTCCAGACACGATATACGCTAACGCCCGTCGCTTGTTGCAACTCCGCCGCGCTTACGCTTTGTTAAATCGCTTAAACCTATATCATTGTGCTATTTCTACCGCTATAAACTATCTCTCTGCTTGTGTGAATCTGTGTTATCTTTTCCACTCCTTTTGATTTTCTTCCGTGTGCTATATTGTGTTTGTGTGAACAATAAATTTTATATTTCGTGTATATGGACTTATTAACCTCGACCACAGACCCAACAGGTGGCGCTGTGGTCGAATTATTAATTCCAATCATCGCTATTTTTTTTTTAAATGAATACTAGCAATGCTATTTAACTAACATTACCAATATTCCTGTTAACCTTCCAACTAAGCATTAAAGCTTGTATTTGGAGTGGTTCACGACAATAGTCGAATGGTGGGCTCGAACCTGCGACGTCATGTTTCGCAGTCCGGAACCTAACCCATTAGGCTATTGGCGCTTTAAATGTGTGATGTTTTTGTTACTCAGCTATTTCATCATCGTTAACAGCTGCCTTGGGTTTTTTGTATTAAGAAATTCGATAAACCAATCTAGTGTAATAAATAGATCAGAGATGCAGGTCGTCACTCCACTTTCTGAGGAGCCCCAGGTTCTGCAGAGTAACACTCTGCATACATCCTTTTCCATAGCCCGCAGAGCAGAGCTGAAGGGATCCGGACCAGCAGCCCTCGGGTTCGTAGACATACAGTCACTCACTCACTCACCAACTGGGCTATCAATATCATCGGGCCGTCAATTTGTTTTTTTGTTATTATTTATTAATACTGTACCGAGTCGCTCTTCTTCGCGCTCGGCGTCCTCTTCGTGTACTTGCGCTTCGCACGCGGCGTCGTATCCCCCGCCGAGGAGGAAGCGGCCAAATCTGTAAAAAAAAAAAAACTATTTCATAGTTTTTAACGTGGTAGAGCCAAGCGGGCGGCTGCTCGAATGGGCCGGCTCGACCGGATTAATACCACGACCTCGCAGAATACGGGCGTGAAGTGGAGGCCTCTTGTGCTTCTCCCCTCCTCTTTCCACCCCCTCCCTTCTCCCAAATACCCAACGCAACGCACCTCCAGCTCCTCTGGTGTCGCTGCAGATGTACGCGGGCGACGGTAATCACTTACCATCAGATGAACCGATTGCTCGTTTGACATCTTTCCTACATAAAAAAAAGAAGAATAGCTGCAGATTGGTTAGCGTATCTACCTTCGAATCAGGAGACTGTAGTTCGATCTCCCAAGCACTGGAGAGCTCGGACCATAGTTTTTCAGAAAAGGTATCAAACCTTGTCATTTTGCCCCCAATTTTCATAAGCTCTGATGAAAATTGATTCTGGTGATGATACGATAAAGCCGTGTTATTTTTCACATTCTTGACTGAGTTCAGTTTATTGATAACCATGCATTGGATAAAACGCGGAAAGTTCAAGAGGCTCTTAACTATTAATCATTAAGCTGAGTCGATTGCCGAGTTAACTATGACATTGGGAAGTTTAACACGTCCACGTCCCCGCCCCCCCCCCTCCCCGCCTCTTCTCCATGATCACGGGTGTTGTAAATAACTCGAAATGTCATAATTGCTAAAATGGAACGCGATAAAATCCATAGACAAAAGATCCATTTTAAAACTTTGATCTGTGCCGATGTGGAAAGGGGCTATGCTCGCTAGAGACGGTGTCCGCAGGGCTGGGATCGGGGATCAGCATAGCTGAAGTGGAGTGCCAACGGGCCTGGAGGCTGAAGTGAAGATCTCGGTGGGTTCGGTTGGCCAATCGTTCGAGGCGGCCTATACGAACGGCAGCAAAAACCGTCGCTTGGCTCCATCGCGTAGAAAAATACATGTTAATTAAAATTCAAATATATAGCTAAATAATATTTCTAAACTATTTAAAAAACAAAATACGTTAGAAAAATTACACAATCACTACACGCATGCAGTAAACAATTACGTACACAAAACAAGATATTCAACAGACTAACGAAACGGAACAACTATGATCATCTGAAATGAATGTTTGTCTGTATGTCTGCCGCCGTTACGTGTGCTTCACACGCACCCAAGTGGTCGCGGTGGCACTGTGGTGTTAGTCGTCCCGATGTCACTAGTTTAATTATCATATAAGCGACTGAAGATAGTGCTGCAGCCCGAGTTAACTATGACATCGGGACGTCTCACACCGATCATCCCCCGGCCCCCCTCAGACCAGGTTACGCTACTGCACTCGAAACGTCGCACATAAAGACAAAAACGAAACTCGCTAAAATTCGTAAATAACATAGTTTCATTTCAAACGTGTAGGAGATGTGTTCGCGTATATACGAGAAAACTCAGAACATGCTTCGTAAACAACGTTATCTATCCCCTCCCCTCCCTCACTCCCCTCTCCCCCCTACTGCAATCTCTACGCGCATGCACCGCCCAACAACATCGTTTACCTTTCCGCTTCACGAACACCGCGCTCCGTCTCACAACGACCTTGTTACGCATGGCCGCCATCTTTGAGGGTAACATTCGCACGCCGGCCGGGTGCTCCGAGCGCGGCGTCGGTCGGTTCGCGACGCGAGCGCCGGGGTTCGCCGTTCTGACCATCGACATGCCTGGTCGGGGAAAACAATTTCGTTCGGAGGGGGAAAACAAAAATGGCCGCTGTTTTAATCTTTATCGCCAATACCTTTGATACAGCAGGACGTAAAAGGGTATTTGATGCCTAGGGGAATTCTCTAGCAGTCAACCTATGGTGTGGTGAAATTATGGTAGGCAAGACAGTTTTATGAGATAAAAAGGAAAGTAGTGCCCACTGCTGGGCTCCTACAATACATAATGTATATTCAATGACATATTCTCTCTTAACAAAGGCACTCTTCCATAAGCATACGTAACATAGCAAACCTTTTTTCCCCCAAACGTAAAACTAAACTGCAAGCGACAATACAGACGAGACTCTCGAAGTCCATCCCAGTATACCGGACCCAAATTCCACGGAGTAGTGCCGGGGAGGCGTAGTCAGAGTTCGAATACCTATGCCCCCCTCCCCCGCCCCCCACCACTAGGCTACCACGGCTCATGTTTTAACTTATATGTAACCAATATGTATGTATCTATATATTCACGGCTTGTTCCCAACGGGGTAGGCAGAGACAATCTTCTTCCACTTGCTACGGTCGTGACATACGTCTTTCGCTTCTTCCACTTTCATCAATCTTCGCATGCACGCTCGTTGGTTTAGAGTACTCTCGAACTGACCTTTTTTCAGAACGTCTCCGATTCGATCGTGAAATGTTCGCCTGGGTCTTCCTCTCCCGACTCTACCATTTACACTCGCCTCATATATCTGTTTCGTCAACCTACTTTCATTCATCGTCTCCACATAGCCAGACCAGCTCAGCATCCCTTTCTCAATTCGTGTCACTACATCGTCTTGCAAGCCACAATATCATTAGTCAAAACATGTCAATTGATACACAAACAAATATGTATACATTATAATAACACCCATATAGTTTCACCGAAGCCGGGCAACGGAACATAAAAACAAAAGTCCATAATATCATTTTTTTTTTTTAAATACAAACAAAGAGCCGACGATCTTCGAACCTCCGTACCGACTGTGACATCAAACGTACCAAATTATCGTCCAAAATAAACCACCCATCGAATACAATAAACAGACAGTAAGCTATGCTTTTAAAACCGTTGGAAAAACTCAAGTCGATGGATGACAGCTCTTGATTCTCTTCACTCTACACACTGTCGCCAACCAATGCACGGCAACACTGCATGTGTCAATGTGATATAAGATAACCCCCTTCCGGTGTTGTACGTCCTAATAATTCCTTATATACCTTACGTTAACAGCTTGTAAATAGTCCACTGGCGGGGTAAGGGTCCCCCCTCCGTGAGGAGGATTGCCATTATCGCGAGAAATTTTTATTTTTTTATTTTTTACATCATTTCGCGCAACTGTTTGTTGGCGAAATGATGTGCTGTAAGCTTCCGCTATCCATTCCCGTACTTAATTTTAAACTTTAAATTTGATTGAATGGAGTTTACTAATATATTATTGTATTACATATTATTTATATATTTAATCTTTATTGCCTTTATATAGGACACTAAAGTTGGACTAATGCCTATTTATTACAGGTCAGCCTATGGTGCGGTGAAATTTTATGATAGGCGCAAACAAGTACACCCATGGAAAAAAACAACAAAAAAATATTTTTTTTTATTTTTTTTTATTTTGGAAAGGCGATAAATGAGCGACTCGGCTCACCTGTCGGTAAGCATTAAAAGACATTTGGGCGACTGAACAGGGGGGGCGAGGGAGGGGAAAAAAGCCCACGATGGCGTCATGCCCCGGTCGGGCCGCGCCCGTCCAGCAGCAGCAACGGCCGCCGCTTCACCTCCACCGCGTACATGGCATCACTACAAGGCTCGAGCGAGTGTTATAATGCAATTTCGCTAACTGACATTACGAGTATATGAGTGATATGTGACACGCATGATTCGATGAATGAATGAACGAACGGATGAATGAATGAAGAAAAAAAAAAAGAAAGAACCCTCTCCTCACCTCCAGTCGCACGCCTCCTGTATTCCCTCTTCGCTTTCTTCTCTAACGCTTCTGTTGAAAGTAGATGTAAAAAAAGACAAAATTAAACAAAACCAAAAAAAAATATGAAAAAACAAAGATTCGTATGAATGGTTCGCGAAAGTGAATGGTGGGGGTTATTATTATCTCGACTAAAAATTATAACAGTGCCCCGGTCTGGGTGTACGTCCACAGTGGAAGGTTCTCGTTCTTTTTATTAAAAAAAAAAAAAAAAGATCATCACAGCCTGCGCCTACAGCAAGTCCACCGATGGACACAGGCCTCCCCCCAAACATAGCCACGTGGCTCGACGCATCCATCGACATTCAACGCGAAAAAATCCGTTAATTATAGTTTGTTGAAATAGGTCGGGGAAAAGTTTTTTTCGTATTTTATATACAAATTCAAGATATTTTTTGATCTTCTGTATACTAACTATTTATATATATATATACATATATAAATAGTTCATTTAAATTTGATAGTAATGTATAATATTTTAATTTGTATCAACACTTTTAGTAGTTTTTAATGATTAGTTGTATTTTTATATTAAATTTCCTATATGATATATTACCACGCCTTATATGTCATACAGTGCGCGGAGGTCGGCGCTGAAGAACTGCGCTATGACGGAATTTATTTCCAAGCGATATGCCGACAGGGCAAACTAGTTTGTGGCATAATACGGCATACAATTATTTTTGTAGGTTTTGATCGCAATTTTGTGTGTTTTAATTAATTCTTGTGTGTGTGCGTGTTATTAGCAAATAAATGTATTTTATTTCCTTCTTCATTTCTATATTGTAATTCAATTGTACTAATATTTCTCACGATTCGGGTTGACATCCGATCATTGTTATCTTTATTACTTATAATAAAGATAACAATGCGCAGTAAAGTATAAATAAATGAACGACGCTCAGACTTGTCTGTCTGTGCGTACAACACAGCGAGATCTTAAGATTATATACAAAAGTCATCCCCACTGCGCTGTAAGTGAGGTCTGGAGTAAGGATAATCTAGAGCTATCCAATTTTTTTATAAACTAAACTAAGCCCCGATTCTGGTCGGATCCATGAGTGGGGCGTAATACACCATCAGCGTCTCCAAACACCCCAGACCCCGCAGTACCACTGTCGCCGCCAACCTGCAAAGGAAAACAGATACGCGTCGCATGCGCGTCCGTTTGTCTGCGCGCGTACCTAGCTCCCTGGACCTCTTCCTCGCCAGGTACTCCGGGCTGGTCTTGTCGACCCGCGGGCGGCCGCGCTTGCGCTTCTCCCCCGGGTCCACTCGGCTGCTGATGACAGCGGCTGTTGGTAGAACACAGTCAGGCGGTGAGTTTCGTGTAAACTGTACTATACACTGTCGCGAAAGCTGCGAGGCAGGGATTCTCAAACTATTTTGGGCAATAGATCCCTTTTTCAAAATGAACTGATACCGCACACCCCGAGCATAAATTACTATAAAAATCCTATCTCTAGTTTTTTTTTTTTTACGTTCTATTAATACAAAATTACTTACCAATTTAAAACCTTTACGGTTTGTTATAAGTGAGTAAATTTGTAATTCTTAATTAAAAAAAATTAAGTAAAAAAATTTTTTTTAAGTAAAATAATGATAAAATATTGGTCATTCTTATAACACGATTTGTACAATATCTTGAAAGGTTCGAATAACAACTTGTGTTAATTAATAGGGGTCGATTTTTAGACCTCGTCGACCCCCAAAATCAGTTTTCGTTTATTTCGACCCACGGGAAACCGATATCGACCACTTTGGGAATCCCTGCTCTAAAGCAAACCACACCCGACAGAGTGGTTCAGAGGTTTTACTTCCGTACAAGGAGACCTGGGATCGTTCCCTCTGTCTCCACGCGGAGGACTCGTGCAGTTCGTTGTTTTTAAAACATACGTTAATTAGGCTCTAGTGAAAAGAGTGATATTACTAAAATAAAGGACCACTACTTAGCTTCGTGTTAATGGAATATATATTGTATATTTACGAATGTTTATGTATGTATGTATATATATATATATACAATTATTTATTTAAAAATATCGATGTATATTATTGAATTATATGTAATCATATTTATTTAATTGTATACATAATATGTATTAGAAATGTACGCACTAAGTACGCCGGAAGAAATTTCAATGCATGGAATAATTGTCTGTAAATGTCTTTTTGTATGTACATAAATTAATAAAAAAATTAAAAAAAAAAGCCTACCTCTGTCCTGAAGTAGTATGGGGTGCAGTGATCGTAAGAGCCTATTTATATTTATTCATTTTAACATTTTGTATGCGGTGCTGCGCGAGTTGAATCTTATGCTTCTGCGTGTGGGGGTAAACAGAGGCCCGCCACTACTCTCTCCCCCTAACCCACCCGAACAGCCTTAAGGGGCGGAAATACGCCTGCGGCCGCACTGTGGTGTTGCAGGTGTACGCGGGCGACGATGAACAATTACCATCAAGCGAGCCGCTTGCTTGTTCGCCACGTAACAATGGCGGTTCGAGTCGAGCTGTAATTTTTTTTTTATATTAGATCCTCTTCATTGGCTTATTAATATTCCACATATAGGACCCTCCTCCTGTTAGGAGGATCTTGCATATACGCCACGCGCAGCCAACACAGTACCCGACACCCGTCATCATTGAGGTTTTTATATTGGTAGACGTTTACAACCCCCAGGGTAAGAGAGGGTGCGATAGATTCTTACGGCCCCTTTCACACGACACGATGATGATTGCATGTAAAGTAGCGTGTGAATGCCCACCGCTGAGCGAAGGCCTCCCTGGCAAATATCTGTGATTGCTATGGAGTTATTCACCGCCGAGTGAGGAGATTCCATACTTAAAATTGATATTAACAATTTTAGTGGTGCCGGCGACGGGGATCGAACCCGGGGTCACTCGCGTACTATAAATGACGAGATATTTTTTTTTTAATTTAGCTCATTATCACCCTAACAGTGTACATATTTCGGGTCTTTTAAAAAATGTTGGTTTTAGAGTACACCCGGTATATCCAGGGTAATCTTATATATTACTATTAATGCGTGTAATTCTGATACTTGTTAGTATTTATTCTGATCTATTATATATGTGTGTATTAATGTGTTTGTATATATGTATATATCTGTGTTGGTCTTTCTGTTTATATTATAGTATGTATTTGTATATCTATGTGTTTGTGTAGATATGTATGCCTATACATTTATATTATCCTTTTCATATTTATATTATTTTAAATTAGATGCACCTATCACCACATGTCTTCACGCCCTGGGTTGACTGTTAGAGAATGCCAAAAGGCATTAAGTCCGCCTTTTGTAATCCTTTTGGTGTAATAAAGTATAAATAAATAAACAATTCGCCCCGTAACACCTATCCGACTCGGATCGTGCGCTCCGTCGATCCGAAAGCCGTTCTAAAGCGTTCCCAACTTGTTTTAGTTTAGATTAGCGCTTATCTGGCATACTGAGTATCTAATATCATATTCCGAACTAGTATCGAGTGTTTAGAAGTACCGAGTACTTAGAACTCGACGCACGGGCGCAGAGAGCGCTGCCAAGGGGACTCCGGCCTCGGCACTTTCAATGAAACTACTCACTAGCAGTAAAGTAGCAGCCTATAGTGCCACAGCTGGGCAAAGGCCTCCTTCTCAAATACGAGTCATCAGATAGGGTTTAGGAGCCGCGAAGGGCCCGCCACGCTGCTCCAGTGCGGGTTGGCGGGATTCACATAACCTCGAAATAATATTTTTATTATTTCTCAGACATGCAGGTTTCCTCACGTTGTTTTCCTTCACCGTTGAGCACGTGGTAAATACAGAGCACTTAAAATTGCTATTAAGGATTTTAGCGGTGCCGGCACCGGGGATCGAACCCAGGTCACTCGCGCTCTATGAAACTTAAGTGAGCGTCCTGACCACTACGCTACCGCAGCTCTTCTCAAGCTTCACTAATATATTTTAATATAAACCGTTCTCCCACACGTGGGTGTGTGAACGGAAGTTACAAAAAGTCTAATATGCGACCTAATACGGTTCACATATTAGTCCACTGCTGAACATTGAACAAGACTTCGGCATCACAGCTGGTATTTCGCGTTGAGTCAAACCGTATCGCATTTTAAAATACTACCAGCGCCATCTGTTGTCGTGATTTGTACACTACTACTGTCGCTTAACATTTAACCGACGAACATAACCCTAGTCTATTAACGTATCTTTAACAATACACATTGGAGAATCATCATTGCCTCTATAAAGAATATAAACAAAAAAGTATGAAAATCCACATTGCGTCTGAATGTCGGACAGGAAGATAACGAGGAATTAAATCATGTCAGCCCTGCCGCATCACTTCAAAACGTATCTTGTAAAACACGTAGAAGCTGGATGCTGGATGCTGGAGCAATGCGCCAGCCTCTGCTCTAGGCTAGGTAAGATTGGCCAACCAGATATGGGTCACCAATTTTTTGCCATTGCACGACACTCCACCGAGTCCAGAGCAATATGGCAGCAGTACTTCATCATACGTTACCGGATCTCAGCATACATCGCCAGGTTTCTTTTAACCTTCGCCCTGGACATAGCGAATCGCCCCAAGTTGAGGATCGACGAGATTTCGTCTTCTAATAACTGAGTGCGGTCAGTGAATGAATACCATATTTGGAAAAGTAGGCGCCATTTTGGCACGATGGCAATGTTCTACATCATTTCCTATTAGCTGTGTATAATCACACTTGTTTTAATAGAGTTAAGTCTCGCAAGATTAGCATCTCCTCAGTTGGAGACTACCTTCAAAACAAGACGAACTTCTAGACTGTACTAGAGTACTCGACAATTATGCTGTCATCTGCGAACCCAAAGACAGCGGAATTCGAACAGATCTTCGATATGCAGTAAGAAGAGAGCTGTAGAGAGAAAAGACCCCTGCGGAACTCCGGCATTAATTGTTATTGCGGGTAGAAACCGATACGGGTCCACTACGCCATAAGCAGGCTTGCTTATCCGGGGCCTTAAAGACACAAGGCGATTGACTCGGATGCTAGAAGGTCCCCAGTCGACCGGTTTCCGGGGTCATTGCGTAACATTGGTAGTAATTGTAACGGCGATAGGTTTGCAATTTAAAGTTGTGACAGATTCGACAGTTCGCGCCTTGTAGCGACTTGTTCATTTTGTTTGGAAATATTATTCGTTTTATACTACACGTTTTTAACTAAAACCCTTAAACTGTTTATTGAATATAATGTTCTATGTGTCAAACAATGGCAATTTTATTTTTTTATAGTATCTCTTTCAAATAACATTATATAATAAACAGAGTTATGTTTGTTTAATAGAAAAATTTGATGAGATATCAAATCGTACATCGATACAATTAAATTGCGAAACGAAATAATCGATAAAAATGCAAAATCGAGCAATTATTTTTTTTTATTTAGAAGGAGACAAACGAGCATGCGTCTCATCCGATGGCAAGTGATCACCGGACGCCCCACGTACGTCCGGCAACACCAGAGGAGCTGCAGACGCGCTGCGGACCTTTAAGGAAGGAATAGTATCTCTTCTTGAGGATCCCCAAGTCTTAATCCCCCCGCAAAGTTATAATCGCTAATCGATCAGAGCAATGTATGCCAGCAGTGCAACAACCGTTTCACACGATACGTGTAAACGGTTTTCATAAAAATTCAAATTAATCGACTTTTACGACACCTTTTACGGTTGCCGGTCGATCGGACGCCCGCCACTACTCACGATCCGTGTGCAGTCAAATCGTATCGTGCTCTTAAATACTACCAGCGCCATCTATTCGCTAACCGTGAGTTTCCTTTGCGTAGAACGCCACCTACTGCCCAAAGAAGGAATGATAAGAACGAATTTAATGAATACGCTTAATATATACATAATGAAACAACCTGAAATGTAATCTATAATAGAGGAGCTACACTTTTTTTTTTAATTTCGTTCTTCAACACTGTGTAGTGCGTTTAAGAGTCTTTAAAACGGTACACCTGATGGTAAGTGGGCAATGAAGCTCGATGGAACAACTTCAATCGAATGAGATCACAGATGCGTTGTCCGAGACGAAATCACAGCCTCAGTATACATTTCAAATCGGAACACCAATAGTTGAACTGATGATTGAAGCCAGAAATGGGTATTAGGGTGGGAGGTATTTAGTTTTTGCTTTTACTTATTTATTGTCTTTACTGTTTTATTATATTCCTTGTAACATATCAATAAATTATATTCATATACATTTATTCATAAGGAGCCCTACCAACTGTACGTACGTTTATGCCATGAAACTTACATGTTCAAACAAAATATAAAAGTTTTAATAACTTTTACAGGTCCTAGTAAGAATCCTAACTACTCAACCTAATTACAATTCGTGTACTTATTTATTTTCTTATTTTATTATATTTTATTTTATTTGTCTATTTAACTAACTTCGAACGTCAATCAGCGGAAATTGTAGAACTTAATTCCTAAGCTATTTTGTCGATAGAAATTCCAATAAATACAGTCTATCTTGCGAATTCTAGATATTTTGTCTTTTTTTCGCGTTTAGAATCAAATTGTTTGCTCCGAATCATTTCCAGTATTTGATTTGGCCGTTCCAGTGTTCAGTGGATTTTTTCACTACAAATAACAATTACATGTCAGAGGTAAACAGAACTATATTATAATGATTTCTTGTATTTACGCGAACGTAACACATCCAAAATGAAACTATGATAAGCGGATTTAATCGCGTTCAATTACGTTTTTATATTCCCGAGATCGGGTCAAAATTAATAAATAAAAGCTGAAGGCAGCCCGAGTTAACTATGATATCTGGACGTCTAACACTGCCGTCGCCCCGCGACCGCGGCTGCTGTGAAGCGATCGAAACGTCGGGAACATAAAAACATTATTAAACGCGTTAAAATCCGTAAATTATAGTTTCAGCCATATTTTATACCATACGGGGTATTTCTGGAGAACAAGAACAAATATGGACCAAGTACCGATCCCTGAGGGACACCCATTGCAATTGTATTTTATTCTTTTAGAGTATCTCTTTCAAATAACATTATATAACAACGAAAGTTGAAAATGTTTGAATTTGTAGTAAAAATTCGATGAGACATTATCAAAATCGATGGAATCAAATTAATATATTGTAATCCACTTGAGCAAATGCCATTTGTAAACACAGGATAAAGAGACAGTGTCATGCATTCGTCGATTGTCTTTTGTAGAGTCAAATTTAAGCATTCTTATTCGAATGAACTGGTTTAAAACAAATCTGTTGTAGAACGATTGTTTCAAACTGACAACATGTTGTGGACATTTACGCACTAATAAAATGTAAAAAAATTGGTTGGAAATAGTTTAAGAAAAATAATGTGTTACACAAATACTAGCAGCCTGTAAGTGTGCCCACTGATGGACAAAGGCCTCCTTCTCAAATATTTTTGAGAGCGGTTTGGAGCCGGGAAGAGCCTTTTTCCTCCATCAAAATAATATTTTTAATTATTTTTCCTTCACCGCCGAGCACGTGATAAATACACCTAAAATTGCTATTAACAACTTCAGAGGTGCCGGGCACCTGGGATCGAATGCCCTGGTCCCTCGCGCTCATTGAAACTAAAGTGAGCGCTCCGACCACTAGGCTACCACGGCTCCGGACGGTGGACTGTATGGCACATAATACGATAATTTTCTTAAGCATTTATTTCCTTTATTTTATGCGAACGTTCATATGGAGACGATCAGTTATATATACCTACATAAAAAAATCGGTATTCTTTTTTTTAATGATAAAGGAGGCAACTGAGCAAGAGGCTCTCCAGATGGTAAGTGATTACCGTCGCCCACGTACATCAGCAAAACCAGAAGATCTGCACATACGTTTCTGGCTTTTAAGTATATTAAGGTATATCTAAGTATGATGTGAGGGAGGATGGGGGGAAGAGGCAGTGGGCGTCCGGTTACCTCGCTCACCGAATTAAACGCAAAATCACAAGATGCTTCTAATTCACGCCGGTATTCTGCTAGGTCGTGGTACTACCCCGGTCTGAGCGGCCATTTCGAGCAGCAGCAAAAGCTGCCACTTGACTCTACCTGGTATATACCTTTGTATGACCTAAATTTAAATATATATATTTCATACCGTGGTAAAGCCAAGCGGCGGCCTTTGATGCTGCTCGAATGGGCCGCATCGACCGGGATTGCTACCACAGTCTGCAGAATACCGGCGTGAAGTGAAGCAATCTTGTGCTCCCGCGTTTCGTTCGGTGAGTGAGGTAACCGGAAGCTTTTTCATCCACCTGCCCGTCTCCCAAATATCCTTATAGGACGGCAACGCACCTGCTGCTCCTCTGGTGTTGCAGATGTACGCGGGCGACGGTAATCATTTACCATCAGGAGAACCGCTGCTCGTTTGCCGCCTTTCCCATATAAAAAAAAACATAGGCTTCCCCCCCTCCCGCTCAAAGATTGTCACAAAACACGACCCGGAGCCGCCAGCATCCATCGACTTGCCGCAACATTGTGTAGGTCGTCACTCTACCTCGTGGTACGTGCTACCCACCGTTTGCCTACCGGATACGATACCGAGTTCAGCTGAGGATATTGTCGTTGAATATGAATATGGTATTTATTCATTAAGACAACACAAAGGTACATAGTTACAAGAAATACAAGAAAACAGTGAAGACGATAATTTTAGAAAAGCGTCAAACGACATTGAACTTTATGAGCCGTGTGTCGTGACAAATGAAACGGTACTGACTGGGCGTAGTGACGCGGTGTTAACCGCAAGGCTGTTTTTCACTCAGCACCCCTATTGCAGACGTTGCAGACTCGTATCACTTTGATAAACACCGAGCGCAGCCCTTTCCATAGCCCGCTGAGCAACTCTGAGCTTCCTCATACGGCCCGCGTCTGCAAATGCACCACTCCCATTGCCTGTAAGTGGCTGCCACTCGAGAACCTTACCCCGAGGGCTGTCAGTTCCGCGAGCTGTATGGCCTGCTGATTCTAAAGGCTATGTCGGTTACCCTACTCTAGTTCTGCTGTGAATATCATCGTATATTGTAACACCATGGAGGTCGGAATAAAACAGTTTCTGAATGACCACGAGTGCCAGTTTTCCACCAGCTTTCAGAAGCTCAGCTGTAATTCCCGTCTTCAGCCGGCGCCATGCCGTACTCTGTACGAGAGCGATTCCTAGTCTCGCACAGATATTGTTGTTCGTGATATCATCGGAACAGCGTCGGATAATCTCGGCTCTGTGTTTGTGGTTTCTCCATCTAAGATGACTCTTTTTGATAAGACAGTTCAATGGCGAAGAATTGGGCGCCTTGGTTCCTCGGCACGGGCTGTATTGAATCTAAGTATGTTTCGCCTCATACATTTAGAGATCTGTCTATTCAGTTGCCGGTATGCGGGTGCAGCCATATGCAGCAGATGAATTGAAGACAGCAGCTTCATTTCACACCAGGCTTCCATGGGTTTCTGAGTGGAAGCGCTTTTTTGTGCGACGAGTGTTGCAGAACCCAACGCTCCTACCGTATGGAATTATTTTGCAACATTACTACAAATTAGCGCTCCTACTAAAATTTAGAAGAACATATCACAGCCGACACTGAGAACGTGTATAGGTGGTTATCCCATAATCTATTTACGTCTATATACAAATTCAGAGCGTCCAATGTCCAATGTTCAAACGAAGTCGTCGCGTTTCGCTTATTTTATTATAAAACGAACAATAAGTATGTGCCCATGTTATATTGATTTGTACACTTGTAATGCGTTGTTTCAGGGCCGGACAACAATCACATCTCCATGTATGTATATATTCTCGCCTAGCCTTTACCCGTCGCTTCGCCTACGTTGCAAAGGGTAGTAATAAAAACAATTTTAAAATTCGCTAATGCCATTTTTAAAGTAAATTAGTACGGCCATTTAGTAGTTTACTGAATTTATTGAGAAGCTGACATGAATCACTAATGCTTTAAATGCAAATCTAAAATGGCATAATAGTCATTCAAATGCATATTGAAAGGTCCCGGTCCTAACAGAGGTCCTTGTGGAATACCATTATTTTGTTCCAAACCATGTTTATTTTTTTTTTCATTTTAATTTCTTACGTTATTGTTATGCTATTAAATAAATGGAATAGGCTTACATACCCATCTCTTTCGCCTGCTTCCTAGCCGCTAAATTGGCTAAGTACTCAGGGCTGGTCTTGTCGATTCTAGGTCTACCTCTCTTTCTCTTCGGCGGAGTGGAGAGTGGAGTGCTTGTCTCGGCAGGAGGCTTAGGGCCATTGCTTGTGTCTGAAGATTAAAGGGAGAGATTTCTTTATCTGCATTTCCCATCTGTTACTTTTTACGGTCGGGCCAATAAACTGATATTTTGCAACACTCCCATTCTTTTCGTACTGTACTAAATCAGTCTGCTAAAAAAAAATATTGTCTGGTGGCTCACGAGGTGGTGGGCTCCTCATCTATCTTGAAACCGTCTGAGCAGCCGTCCTCTTGCCCATTTCATCACCTAAACATCAGTGCAAGCATTGTTGCGTTCCGGATTTTAGGGTATACGCTGCCAGTATATCATTTCAGGTTGCGAGCTATGCAATCCTAGTACTCAGAACAACGCGTCAGTAATCTTCGATTGCAGTTGTTAGCGGTTGCCATGAACTTCAGCAGCCAGTTACCATCAGGTTGACTGTTGCCACATTGGTCACCTCAATCCAATAAATTAAAAATGCTTCTGCCTCGGTCACATGAATCATTATCATGGAGTTAATAGAATCAGGTGTTACTTTGCATACTAACACCTTAATGATGGTACCACATGATGGTATCATGTACCAAGGGTCCGCATATTTTTTAACATATATAGATCTACTGTCTTTGATGGATTGGCGTGAGAAACTAGCCTGCAGTCCACCTGATGGCAAGTAGCTACTGCAGCTCATGAACACCTGGAAACATCCCCCAATAGAAGAATCAAAGATCATAGATGCGTTGTCAACTCTGAGGAGTTAGGGCGGAATGCCTCACAGCCTTATACTGGCTCTCGAAACCATTCAAACCGGATCACTCAAGTAGTTGCACTGCAGTCTGGCATCAGAAATGGGTAAGAGTGTGATAGCCACCCAGAGGACTCCTGGGCAGAGTAGGAGTCCACCGCCGGTCAATATTTTCTTCTTCTATTGTTATGTAAGTCGTATGTCGTCTATCTGTTACATACTATATCCTTGTAAGTGCAACAGCATATGGCAGACTTACTCACCACGCTGGGCCAGCGGCTCGGTGCAGCGCCGGTGTACCCATTACTAGTTTGTGGGATGTAGTCGGACACGTGAGAGTGAGGTTAGCATTTGGTATGAATGTTGGTTTCATACTCCTTTATACCGGAGTTTACTCCCTTTTTAATGCCTCTTGGGTTCCGTGGGGAAACAATGACGCGTGGTAGTGATTATAGGTTGAGCGTGGTGCTCTTTAAAATTGAACATTGAAATAAATTTTTTTTCGAATCAGATTCCATCTATCGTGTTTATTTGGGTTGAGACAGTAATAGGATGTCCCCCGAACGGGCTCCCGCCTTGTCGTGGCTTGGTTACCCAAAGCATAGCAAGGTCACTGTCTCCTTGAGTCACACCGACCATATGGGTTCGCTATATGGTCGGTGTTACTCAGGTAGGTGGGCCGACTTGATGTCCCCGCTTCCCAGTGGGATTGATGACCCCCACTTCGGATGAGAGTCGGTGGACTTTGAGAGGCGCGGATCCGCTCCATATCCTCTGGGACTCTGACGGGAGCTGTTCTGCTGATGTGGCTGTAGTAGGTCCGCGGGGGAGGAGGAGTGTTGGTATTACGACGCGCCGCTCTCCCTACCCTCCGCGGGCGAAACATGGTCGGCGGCGAAACCTTGCCAACCAGATCAGCCTCGGAAGTGGGTGCTTTTGTTTGCTCGTTGCTCGTCTTTCTAACCCCCAACGGCCTCCGGCTGGCAGAAAACGGGAGGGTTCCGTTGCCCACGTGGGATCAGAGACCGCATGGGAAGGCGCGCCTGCGTTCCAGCGCTCCATGCCAGGAATCACTCCCGTGGGCAACGGGTCCCCCGCGCCGGGTGGATATGCGTTAGGAATATCCCGACGTGTAAAAATGATCCCGTCTACCGAACTCCTCAACTTAACGAGAGATAAACTGCACATCGCTACACAGATAACCCAATGATGTTCGAATTAGAACGTTATTCTAATTTTGTTATTCTTCTAATGAACGAGACAAGAGTTATTGATTCACTCGCACAGAGAGCACATGAGCCGTGGTCAAGGGGAAGGTGCTTTAATTTCACAGTACGCAAGTGACCTAGGTTAGAATCGCGAACTAACTAACCAACCAAAAAAGTTGCTGAATTTACCACATGCACAGCGGTTATAGGAAACCTTATTCATATAGAGAGATTGGGGACCTTCGCCCGGTGGTGCATTAAAGGGACGCTAACATTAAGGTACTGTAATTTCACTCCGAACGAATCTCCACAAGCGTTGCATACAGACCTCTGTTGGCTCCGGACTTGTGTCGGGCGGCGTACAGTTCCACGGCGGGCGGCACGAAGTGGGACACGGGCGAGCGGAAGTCCACGCTGAGCGGCAGACCTCCAGGCACTGTAACATGGTAACATGGACGGTTACACCATGAGAGAAGCCATGGAGCCAGGCTCTACTGGCATGGAGCCATGCGGCTTTTGCTGCTGCTCGAATGGACGACCCGGGTGGTACCACCACGTCGCAGAATACCGGCATCAAGCAGAGGCAACTCCCGTTCCCCACCTATTCTTATAAGCCGACAACGCACCAGCTCCTCTGGCGTTGCAGATGTGCTTAGCCTGCGGTAATCTCTTGGCGTGAGATGGTTTGCCCCCTTTCCCTTAAAAATAAAATTTATTTATTTATTTAACTTCATATACAGTGCTGCGTATATAAGCGGACCTAATGCCTGCAATGGAGATATCCGCAGCAGAACTAGGGCAACCGACACAGTCGCGAGGATCAGCGAGCTGAAGTGGCGATGGGCCGGCCGCATAGCTCGCAGAACCGACAACCGTTGGGGAAGAAAGGTTCTCGAGTGGCGGCCGCGTACAGGCGAACGCAGTGCGGGACGACCCCCCACAAGATGGAGCGACGACCTGCGCAGTGTTGCGGGATGTCGATGGATGCAGGTGGCTCAGGACGGATGCAGGTGGCTTTATGGCAATCTTTGGGGGAGGCCTATGTTCTTTTTTTTGTTTATGGAAAAGACGGCAAACGAGCAAGCGGTCAGCAGTGGACTATTAGTAGGCTGAAATGATGAATGCCAGAGGCATTCTCTACCCCATCTACCTGAGGGTGATGCAGATGCGTAGATGCGAGATAGAATCAAGTAGGCGTGTCTGTGTATTAGTAACTATGAACGTACAATGAGAAATAATCAATAATAGATAATGTATAAAAACTATAGAATATACCTAAATTATAGATTTTTTTTTTTTGGAAAGACGGTAAACTCACCATCGGCTCACCTGATGGCAAGTGATTATCGTGGCGTACATCTGCAACACCAGAGGTGCTTCAGGTGCATTGCCGGCCTTTGTGGATATTGTGATGGAGGACGTGAAGTAATTATACTACGGTTAGATAAAATACTAAAGGGATGATCCTGCCGATTAACTACTTAAAAACAGTACCCTGACTTGCATTTTTTTTTTAAGGGAAAGGCGGCAAACGAGCCACAGGTTCCCCTGGTGGTAAGTGATTACCGTCGCCCACGTACATCTGCAACGCCAGAGGAGCTACAGGTGCGTTGCCGGCCTTTAAGGGTGTTTGGGAGATGGGGGGGATAAGGAGTGGAATGGGAAGGGGGAGTGGGAAAAAAAACATAAAAAAATAAGCAGGGCAACAGACACAAATCGGCAAGCTTCAAAATAAAATATAACCAAAAACTTCACCACAAAATTTAATGAAATACTCTATTAAATACATTAATACTTCAATATCTTTCAAACCTTGCAAATAATTGCCATATGACTATGTCCTCCTGGTAGATTTCGACCACGACCACTTCAGATTACAGTCGACAGTTGTCAACTGCGCAGGAGTCTATTGTAGTGCCGCTCGCATCTGTGCAATGCACTCACTCGGCTTTACCTTCCCGTCTGCGATGGTAATGCGATAAGGTCGGAGGAAAGGTCCGATGTAGTGTCAGAGACACGGGACCATAACAAACTACGACCAGAACCGAAAACCAACGATTTGTGTATTTGCACAAATATCGGCTTCGGTCGGGTTTCGAACCCGGGACCCGTCACAGTAGTCAGGTTAGCTAATCACTAAGCCGCCGCGCGATGGTCGTATTAATATGTCATAATTACATCGAGAACAGAAAACAGTACACTTCTTCAATTTAGTGTGTGATACTGGAAAATGCTAAAAACTAAATTAAATGCTAGAGACTACGTAAATCACAATACCTCCACATCTGATTGAAGAAAGTATGAATTTATATAAGCGCCATCTAGCGGAGGCAAAACAGAGAAATATTTCATAACGAAAATAGCACAACTGTAACACATTTAACACCCTCACATTATTAATCAAATGTACCTTAAATACATACCTAACAGAGACACATAGTACCTTTGTTAAGCCCGTATATGTCTCCATTGGGCTCTAGCTTTGACTTCTTCTCGGGAGACTCCTGACCCTCGCTGGAGGGCGACGACTCCTCTCTCTTCAGCTGCGGCAACGCCGAATCCAATTGAC
Organism: Bhutanitis thaidina; assembly: GCA_029286595.1. Taxonomy (NCBI): domain Eukaryota; kingdom Metazoa; phylum Arthropoda; class Insecta; order Lepidoptera; family Papilionidae; genus Bhutanitis; species Bhutanitis thaidina. The sequence goes on along the minus strand of JAGSMS010000039.1, from coordinate 1,430,806 downwards.
TCTCGCACAATGCCATATTTTTATTGTTAACTGGAAATGTTGTACATGCCAGATTAAAAACAACAACAGGTAAATTAACAAATGTTTATTTGCTTTAGGCTCTATGATTTAGCCCGCCCATAGTAAAAAGCACTTAGTCCAGTTCACTTTCCCAGTGGACAGGGAATCATAGATAGCTTTTTTATTACAATTTTATTTTTATTACATAATTAAAAATGAAACTTCTTTTAGTCAAACTTTCACCAAATCCCACACTTAGAACCCATGACAATACAATAATATGGTAACATAGCTCTGGTCTGATCATGGAGCTGGCAGGTGTAATTGTTTAAAAAATATGTTAATTAATAATATTTGTTTTCAATACGCTTTTATTAGTTTTATCTGTATGTATCAATGTATGTAAGTATATGAATGTAAAGGAATATGTCTAATAAATTTTCACCCACTCATCCAAATAATTCACGATTTTGCATGTGTATTAAGAACCAATGACAATACACTAATATGGTATCACCGGGCTGGTCTGATGATGGAGCTATAAGGATTAGCGGAACCTTTAAATGGCTATTAGTAAACCCATTGCATTCAGGATTCATAACATTTGTGATAATTAGTCCGGTTCATTTCTACTGATGATGAGCACCTGATAAAAAGGCGAAGAGAAAAGCGTGTACGTTAGTTTTTAAAGTACAGTCATGGACATATTTAGTGGAATGAAAAATAATAATTCAGCCAAATTTTTTTTTATTCATATCATATTGGCCATCTATATCAGCACAATGTAATTTGAAAAGAGGATTTATACTTTTTATGATTCAGAGTTTAAGTTTTTTTTTACTGTTATGTGTTAATTTAATTAATAAGTATTGCACGAAAGTTTGCTGAATTCACGTTTTTTTCGGAATGTCATCTTAAGCTTTTAATGTTGTTGTCAAAAATGTTGTCATGATATGTAACCATCACTTGATCAATTTAAGTGATAATGTCAGATCTCAGTGTAATTAATCTTCAGAGCTTTTAAATAACAAGTAGCATAATTTTCCTTGAATGCATGATATTGCACGGACCCGCACTAGAGCGACAGTTTCGAAAAATCTTAAAGAGGTTGAATACGAAGGTTTGTAGTCAGCAGCTCCTTCACCAGATCGATAAACCATAGGGATAGACCGAGACGAAAAGTTAAACAAAGAAATCCAGTAAAGTAAAATACTAAAGGCCTCCTTCATTCACATATAGGTTCTTCATACACATTACCATTACATTCATACACATATAGGTCGTGCTAATAAAAAGTATGTAATATGATAAAAGCTTTGCCATATGCAGGACCTTTTTGATGAAAATGTAATAATTAGAAAGAGTAAGGTAATACAAATTAGTTATATTAATAATCCATCAAATAACATAACTTTGAAAGAATTTAAAATATATTGTCATGAGCTATAACTGGACTTATGACACATGAAGGATAATTTTTGCTAATAACTGTAGATATGAATCTGGGGACGAAAACACCCAGAGAGGTGAAAAGTGTGTTGTGGAAATCTATTTGGTTTAGCTTCCTTGTGCACAAAGAAAATCTGTAGTTTCTGCGTACACCTGTGGGTGTATGAAAATGTATGTAACAATAAATATGTTGGATCCACAGGTCATGAAGATGTCAGGTTAGGTTAATGTAGTATATAGCACACCAATTCTCTGTTTCAAATACAATTGATGAAATGCAAACAATATTTGTACACATTGGGTATCAGAGGGGCAATGATAGACTGACAATCTGTCAAATATTGATACTGTATTATGTCAAAAATTAATATTAAAAATATCAATACACTCTATATACTATTGTCGCTAGGCTGTGGGATAGCATAAGAATTTTTTTAAACTGTGACAGTCATTCCAGGAAAATCACTGTGAAGTAGTTATGCAGCCAAACCTATTATCAAACGGTACATCAAGATGTGATACAATTCGGTAATAGGTTCCGTGTTGTTGAGATGTCAGTGGCAGAAGTAGATATTGAAGCATAGGAACAAGATTTTGAAATGACGTTCCTTAATTTTTGCACCGTGATACAGACTAAACAGATTACATTTGAGTAAAATTTATTGTTAGACTAAGTTAGTTTAAATTAATTTTCTTATTGAAAATTAATAGTTTTACCAGACTATAAATAGTAAACAATGTCAATCCTGGTTGTCAGATGGAAGAAGTGAGTTTATAAAATGTGTAATTATTTGAAAATAAGATGTATTTTTGCTCAGTGGGTGTAATTTATTTAAGTAAAATGTAATTGGAATTTTTGAATCATCCTTTAAAAATGATTATATGTCATTATGCTTAATGTTCTTTATTTACGGTATCAATTTACAATAAGTACAACGTAATAATTGTCATAGAGGCCTATTCCTAATAGCATACTGCCAAGAAATATGTGAATTTCCCAATAAAAGTGTTACAAAATTGTAAAAATATTTGTAATTACTCTAATTGCATTAAAACACTATTAATATTGTATTATTATCTATGGACCTAAGTCTGAAAATAATGTTAAAATAAATACAGATATAAATACTCCACATAATAATAATAGTATAATAAACCCAAAAATAAAAACTACATATTTTAAGTAGGAATCTATATATATTTATATATGCAACCAAACCCGATGAGAATTTAATATAAATAACCCAATAATAATAATATAAAGGACGTACTAAACGTTGTTAGAATGGTAGTTGAACTTTAGTTTATTGACCCCTTTTAAATGTCATAATATTTATATTTTTATTTTTATACCTCAGATTTAACTATGCTTAAGTGCAACATAGTTTTTATACAACATAATTTTAATAAGAAAATAACATTGAAAGTTAACTTTTGTCGTAATCTTCAATCTGTTTATAAGACTATTTCGTACTTTTCAAAACAAACAAAAAAATTGTGATGATTTTTTTTAATATCGATATTCATCGTATAATGAAGCGACCACACTGTACGTTAAATTGTTTTGTAATTACAAAATGTTATCAAGAAGCTCGAAAGCAGTAAAAAATGTCCGTGAGTACTTACCAACAACAGGAGACCATCTTATATACCTACTCCACAGGAAGTAATATCTAATATAACACTTTGAAACAACGTAAAACTTACACCAAAACAGATTACACTAGATATATAAGTTCATTTAAACTTAAATATAACAACAAGTAGGAGATATATTAACAATAAATGATTTTTAAAATAATAGCAATTCAAGACATAAATCAATTGCAGCACTACCAAATGGTGCTATGTAAAGGCAAACGAAAACTCATAAAACACACGATTTGGCTAATTATTAAATGCACGCACTACATTATTGTGCAACGGGATAGCTTTTAAAAGTAATTACAAAAGTTTGCAACGACGATTATCGGAGATATAAACAAAAATCGCGAAGCCTAAAAACTGACTCAACGTCCATTTCTACAGCAAGAAGGTGATGCTACTGCCTACGAAAGGAGTGAAAAAGACGAAAATATTTTTATTATTGCAACACAGTTGATAAACCGACCATTTTGAAAATTATAAACATATGCATTAAAGTTTAAACTTTGACTTTCTTGAAATAGAGTTTGTTTCGCTTTGTATTAAATCTATAAGTCCTTCATTAAAATGCATATAATAGACTTCTTCAACAATCAGTTTTATACTTAAATTTTCACAATTTTGATAAAGACCAGGAAAATGTTCGTTTTTTGATCCACAATTGAATTCATAGCACATTTAGTATTTCAGGTGATTATTACTAAAACAAAAGCAGGATTTCAACTTGTGTTGTTTCTACATTATAGCAACATTATAGAGGGTGTAGGACGAGCGAACAGTCAGAAGAAGACAGTAAAGCAGTGTGAAAAAGCGATAGTTATAGTTAGGTCGGGCGTTGAGTTGGCATTGTATATTATTACTACAAGTTACTCGCTCAGCCTTATCACGAGTCGTGTTATCGCCACTCCACCGAGGTTATTTCTTTTGTAGCGTTTCTCCTTTTATTTGTCTTTAACAGTTAACGTTATTTACATTGTACTTGTTTTAGAACAAAATTTTTTTTCAGTCTTACCTATGTTTTTTAATATGTTCGGTAGCGTTTTTGTGTTGTTATTTTTTAGTTGATTAGTATCTTTTGGATAGTACACTAATGATTTTGTCCATTGGGTAAACAAAGAGTCTACAAAAATATTACTGCTCATAAATGATACTCGTATTTCAATTGACAGATTTATTGTACAATACAGAGCTATACCTGCTTATGTTGACGTTAACAGGTGACGTAGGTAGCTAAACAAAACTAGTTAGCATTGAACTAAATATAAAAAATACAAATTTTATTTTCCTCGTAACTTTAATTGTAATTTTTTTTTTCAAGAGTCATCCAAATGCATCATTACCGCTTTGCGAAATATAAAAAGTTAATTGAAGCTACGTAACTGTTTGATAATTTATAATTCGCAGTGTCTATTTATATAAACAAATATAGTAATTAAAAAGTTCTTTATTCATTTTGATAATGGTGAAAGTTGTTTTTATGTATCTACGTTATGTAGTTCACCGCCCTACTTAAGAGGCTTTCGTTATCGCTACAATAGGAAAATCGATCCAGTGCACTGAGGATGAAATAGAATCGAGAATCAATACTTTGTCACCTACATGTGCGGGGAAAAGTACTAGAAAGAGATAAAAGATATGCGCAATTTACTGGTGTTTTTTTTTTAACAAAATTAGACCTAATTACTTTTGCGTAATAAAATTTAACGAGTTTTATAAAGTAGTTGCAAATAAGGTCATACTAAAGTCACAGTAACTTTCTCTGTCGAATTCAGACGTGCGAATGCACTAAAGATAAATAACATGCATAAATAAAATAATAATTAGTCTTTAATTCTTTTATAATATTAGAGTAATAAATGAGCTAACAGTGCACAGTATGATAAAGTAAATTTTGGAGCTGGAGGAACCTCCAACCCATTGAGATGAGTAACCAATTTCAAAACACAGAAATTTAACTTCAAACCAAGATGACTACGGGCTACAGAGGCGTTATTATTGCAAGGCAACATGTGTGCGTTGTCGCTTCTGACTAACCTAAGATGGAATACCTCGCAGGAATAATTACAAGAATTATCTTTAGCCAAAATACTTCATCATCATCATCATTTCAGCCGATCAGAGGTCCACTGCTGAACAAAGGCCTCCCCCAAAGATTGCCACGAAGCTCGGTCCTGAGCCACCTGCATCCATCGACTTCCCGCAACACTGCGCAGGTTGTCACTCCATCTTGTGGGGGGTCGTCCTACACTGCGTTTGCCTGTACGTGGCTGCCACTCGAGAACCTTTTTTCCCCAGCGGTTTTCAGTTCTGCTAGCTATGTGGCCGGCCCATTGCCACTTCAGCTTGCTGATATTTACGGCTATGTCGGTTACCTTAGTTCTGCTGCGGATATCATCGTTACAGACTCTATCACGCAGAGAAACAGTGAGCATAGCCCTTTCCATAGCGCGCTGAGCAACTTTGAGCATTAAATTTAAAAAAAAATTGCATTAAATATTTGAATAAATAAGGGGATACCCGTGTAGTTTCTTCTCCGGCAAAGGAACCTCATTACAAACGGAGGTAAATTGTATTTTATTTGTTAACAATCGATATTCGAAATACGAATTTCTGACGTCAAAAATGAACAAAGAAATGGTACTCTTAGTTAAACGAAATCGGATATTACTTAGGTCATATATATTTAAGAACCAAACTTGTAGATTTTGAAGAGAGCTTTAAATAAGCTCGAATTGTGTGAAAAAGTCATTGAGTTTTAAAAAAAAAAAATGTTGGCCCAGTCAACGTTACAGGTTTCTTCTCACCTCACAGAATTAGAACCTCATTACCACCACTTCTGGCCTTGTGTATATCTCATAACATTACATCGCAATTGTTATCTTTGATTGTTGAAACTAAGAGAAATCTCAGTGTGCGAGGTCGAGACTGAATGGGGGATGCATCATTAGTTCTACCTAGACCTTCAAAAGCTCCGTTATAGAGTATCCGTAGGGGCAGTCTATACTTTTTATGGCATTCGTACAAGGACTTAGGGCCTTTTTAATCATTTAAAGTAAGTAAAAAAAACAATAGTAATGTCATATACTAATGAGTAACTTAATCGATCTATTATTGTAAAGATATTTATATAATTTGTAATTGGTTTCTGAGAGCTTTAACGATTTCCTCAATTAACTAATTCCGGTATTAGTCTTAAAATTCCCTCAAATTTACATTTAACGCCATCTATCATCAATGCGAAATACTTTCTAATGATCAGAGAGAATTTGTTTCTTCTAATGTAGGTAATTTTAAGAATTAATTTTCATTCCCAAACTTTACGGTAGGGGCGCTTTCATATTTTCATACAAGTTATTTATAAAAAGGTACAATAATTATTAATAAACGCAAAACGCAAACTGTAGTAATAGTTAAACACTCGAGATAAACTGATTATCTATGAATGTCGAACGCCTTGCCATCCCAAACAAGGATTCCCTGTGTCTTGAGCACTTAATGGTGACATAACATGTCGCAGAACCGAAAACTCAACAAATACCCGAGAACAGCTGATAGCCATATTAATGGCGGTTCTGATTCAAGGAACCAAAAAAATATATATGTATGTGTTTGTGTTACCCAACTAAATACAGATATAATATCTGAGACTTGGTTATTTAAAAAAAAATTAAAATATTTTTTTAATTTAACATAAGAAGTAGACAGTGTTAAACTAATTTTAAATCTTGATTAAATAAGTAATCTTATTGTCTATAGTCTTCGGGTCAATAATATTGGCTTCATAAGACGAGATTATTTTTTTCTATTTCTGAAATTGGATTTATTTTGAATTGTTACTTAGGTTGCAGGTTATTCATGATTACTTGACAATAATACAATAGCATATAATGGAATTTGTAGTGATAGTGTTCAGTAAATATTCCACGGTTCTTCTTACCCTTCCAAGCTTAACTGGCTTTCTATTCGTCAAAGGGGTAGCTCTAGAATTCTGTGCTTGTTGTATTCTGTATTAACTGATGCTAATTCTCCTTCATATCTTAAGAATAATTTCCAATATTATGGCATGACAGAGAGCCTCGTTCTATAAACAAACTTGAGATTCGCATTACACAACATAATACAGGATACTATAACTCTTCTTTTACTGTTCAAGCTTCACTCCACTGGAAAGCCCTGACCGATAAGATTAAAGCAGCTCCTAATAGGAATTAATTTAAGAGACTAGTTCGTAAAAGCCTTATTTATTTTCGGTTTTAATTATATTTTTACATTATAAATACGTATATTGAGTATTAATTGTTTATTTATTATTTAATTACATGGTGTGTTTATATGTATATAATTATTTATCGTTTTTAGAGGTAGGTATCGTATAGGTAGAATATCATACTTTGCACCTGCCATCTATTTTTTGCCAAGTCAAGGGTTGATTGGTAGGGAATGCCCTTTGGCATAAAGTTTGCCTATTATAACCTTTAGATTAAGGTTAACAATAGAGAATAAACAAAGAAACAGGCGTACGGTGAATGTTAAATAATTTAGAAAAAAGATAGACTATAATTCAAAAACTACATCACGTATTCCATTTTCGTTTGTTGATTCAGAACAGTTATTAATTTTTTAATTTAGCAGAGATTATGCCACGGGATTGGTTATAGGATAATTTTTCGTCTCAATTAAGGGTTAACGTGGAGACATAATTTATGACTACGTGGCTGAAGTCTGGGGCAGACGATAAATAATAAATAAACTTCTATTTTTAAAGAAATAAATTCTCTGGAAAATATGATTCTGCTCCAATGATTGGATGGAGTGGTGGTAGCCCAATGCTCAGGGCGCTCACGTTAATTTCATAGAGCGCGAGCGAACTGCGTTCGATCCCAGCAATTTTGAGTGCTGTATTTATCGCGTGGTCGGTGGTGAAGGAAGGAAAAGTCCGTGAGGAAACCTGTATGTCTGAGAAATAATAAAAAAATACTATTTCGAAGATATGCGAAGCCCGGCAACCCGGACTGAGCAGCGTGGCGGGCCCTTCCTGGTCCCATATTTGTATGCTAATCTGTTTGCGTGGAAAAATAAAATATGTATAAATAAATGCTTCCAGTCTCTACCGTAATAGTAGATCCGGAAGCAAACCGGTGGACGAGGCACCCGTGACGCTTACTACGTCACTATCTTTCTTTGAGATGGGTTGAAGAAGCCCGTTTGGCTAAGGGGCGAAAACCGAAGCAATGGGTGAAAAAAAAGGCACGAGTGCTTCTGTCATAGTGTGCTTCGTAGAAAGAGAAGCAGCATCATGCTGCTATTATATTATCGTATATTATAAGTACCACCGGTTACCAGTTGTGCGGACTCATTTCAATTCATAAAAGTCTTCCTTTCAATGCGATTATTCATATGCTAAGAGTCCATCCGGTGGTAAGTGGCTACTTCAGACCATTGACAGCAAACAACTTCAAACGAAAAAGGTTACATATGCGTTATCTGAGGGGTGGAACTAAGATTGAATGCCTCACAGCAGGTAACTATACTGGCTCTCTATCCTTTCAAATCTATGGAGGGTAGAGGTAAGGAGAACAGTCTCATATAGGGGGAAAGTTGAAAAAGTGTCCAGCTATAAATAGTAAATAATAGTTCAAAAACCCTACGCTATTTTTTTTATATATTTTTATATTTATATATTTGCCTACGCTAGCGCCATTTTGGAAATAGCGCTAGGGTAGGCAAATCATGTGGTATGAATGTAGCAGTTGTTAACGTATTGAAGTATGACGTCCTTGTTTATTTCTCTATCCTTTTATAATAATTTTTAGAGCTCTTTTTTTAATTAAAATTTACCCGGCGGCTAATGCAGCGTCATCCTTGTATAGCACATTTTTACGGACACTTTTTCATACACAGAGACGGTTCTCCTTACCGCTACCCTCCATATTCAAATCGGAACAAAACATTCCTGTTTAGTGGTGGAAATGGGTAAGAGTGTGGTATAGATACCACAACCCAGACGACTCCTAAGTAGGGAAGGAATCTACCACCAGTTAAAAATTTATTTAACAAATACTGAAAAAGAAAGTTATAAATAAATAAGTAGATAAAGATAATTCCTTGGGAATGCCCGCTTCTTTAAGTTTGATTCAAATATTATTATTAATAAATTAAAAAAAATCTGCAGCCTGTTTTTTCTCCGTCAGCGGAACCCTCGAATCAATTTGAACGAGGAACCACATGAAACGGTTGTAGATTTGGATAGTTGCCTAGTTTTCCAATTATCCAGTATACGTTTTGTTAAAACTAAAAGAAGAATCCCATCAGTAACAGGATCATTAACATCAGTGGTGGGATTATTTTTATCCGGCCTGGCAAAGTTCGTTTCTGAAGTAGAAATATTTAAATATCGAATTTTGAAAATTGACCATAACACAGGCATACAAACAGGTTTCTATTATTTACGGATTTTATCATTGGTCACGGGGTCACTGAGGTGTTAGACGTCTTGATGTCATATTATATACTAGGGCAACTCAGTAGGAGCTGTAGAAAATAAAAACAAAAATTAAATGTCATGAAATCCGTAAATAATAGTTTCATTTCAAACGTGTAGTGTTCCCGTAAATACAAGAAATCATTATGAAAGAGGTTTCGTTTTAAAAAATATCATTGAATATTTTTCAATGCCCTTAAGTGTGCTAAGAGCAACTTTCTCTTCCGTTGAAGCTTATTGCATACATTACGTAACCAAAAAAAGAATTTATCAGATTGACAGATCGTTAATGTGCAGCAGCATCTAAGGTAGTAGATGTTTGAAACACTGATCACCAACTTTCTTGGCAACCGAGGCAATTATGCAAAATTCTCTTATGTGAACCCAGTAAAATTACAGACTGTGAGGCATTTTATCTTATTCTTCAGGGATGAAAACGCATTTATAACCCCCTTTGAATGAAATTGTATGTACATGATTATGAGCTTCGGTAGCCACTTAACATAAGGTGGACAGTTTGATCGTTTGACATACCAATGCAGAGGTTAACATAACCAGTTTGTATGGGCTATTGTTATATTACCCAGCAGATTAAAAAGCAGTTGAAGAATCTAGCTTAAGCAGCCAGCTATTAATATATTTTTTAATCTCCACTGATATAAAACACGAGTTGTAGATTCATATATATTTGAATAACTACCTTGAATATAGTTATGTTCCCACGACAACTTGAGAGACAATTACCAACCAACTTCATTGTGTCGCTTTTAGGTGTCGGTGAGCGCGCGCATCGTAAAAAGACACTCATAATTTTTCCCAAATTCGCCAAAAAAAGTAAAACTACAGATTCACGTATAGATTCACAATAGAATGAACGTAAAGTTGCACGACTAATGGTAATGTTATATTATAGCATTAAGCATGCGTGTAAAATATAGCATTTAGTTATGAGTTATGACATGAACGAACTCTGCTTCCAATTTGTCACACTTTGTCATTGTAAGTCATTAATTATTATGTTGCCATCTCATTGGTAATAAGACAAAATTCATTCTATTCAGTGTCACAGTTCTGAAACCTAATATTACAGCTTTTTATTTATTCGATGAAGTTATTGCTGTTAGCCGTTTTGGCTTTTACAGCTTTATAGGTTTGCGTTAAATATGCATTATCTATCCAGTTCGCTCTCATGTGAGTCAGTTGATGGTTAGATGTCAATGTCAATCTGTCCCAGTATATTAACTTATCTATGGCCTCAGCTTTATATATTTTATTTTTACTTTTTGTATTAGATAGAAGTAGGTGTGCAATGTGCAGCTGTGTTTGTCTTATAAACTGAGAAACTAGAGACGTTCGGAGTGAAATGCGTATGATTTAATTTAAACTGAATATATAAATATAACGTGCATTCCTTTGTGTATGTACATAAGCAGAAGTTCAGTATGTACTAAAGATATATGAGCTTCTTGTAGTTTTTACAGTTTTAAGCAATTAGCAGATTAGTTTTAAAAATAAAACATCAAAATGAGTAGATGTGACTTTAAAATTGTTTTATTAGGCAGCGAACATGTTGGCAAAACAAGTCTCGTACTGCGTTTTGTTAATTGTAGATTCAACGCAGGTACACCTTATCAAAACGTAAGTAGTATCTTTTAGTTGAATTAATAAATCATGACGAGTTTTCGTCGTTGTTTACAGTGATTCATTCTCTTTTGTTGCAGTGTCTGATGTAGATACGGGTTTTAATTACTGTTTATTTATTTTCTTTGTACATCTGGTAATTTTCCTTTTTTAAAAATGATTCTTAAAGCAATTAAAATACTTAAAAAGACTGATTAATTAATATTTGAGTGAAGACAGCTTAATAGGCTTGCATCGGATAACTGTGAATATATAATGTGCAAACATAAGTTTTTTTATATTAAATTAAATGGAAACGTTTCAGACCATTGGTGCGGCTTTCTGCGCTAAAACCATGAACTCCAATGGGAAGGATTTCAATGTCGGTATCTGGGATACGGCGGGAAGTGAGAGGTAATCAGTTGGATCCTATTGTTTCTAATTTTCTGTTATAATGCGATGAGAATGATTGTGTACTTCTGGCTCTAGCACGTTATATGGTCCATTATGGTGCCATTTTTATAAAAATTATAATTTAAATAAAAATTTAAGCTCCTTGACAAGGAAAAGAGGGTGGTCAGAGGTCTAGACATTTAGTCCCTTAAACCCAATATGATAGAAGTTAAACCATCTTAGTGTCTTAGCCAATGGTACAAATTGTACATTGTTTCGAATCTCCACATAGGGGATTAAACTTAAGCCTCCTGATTCGAAGATGGGTCCCTTAACCACTGTGCAAATTCGCGCTTTTTCTAAAATTTCTTTTTGTATATCGAAGTGCATATTGCATAGAGAATACACACAGGTAATCACACATTCTGTCCTTTTTAAAAGCAACATTAAGTTAATGCTACAAGATCGGAGAGCATGATGCCATGTCAAAAACATGGGACAATCACAATAACATCTAGTTATATTGTGTTGTACGATAATTATTAATATTAATGTTCTCTATACACACAATATCCATATTAAAATAACAATTAACAAAAAACTAAAACTAACATGAAATTCCACATTAACAAGAAAATTACAAATTAACTATATTTACTAGACATATTCTTCATTTCATGATGTAGTGGACAATATTCAAGGGCCACCACATGAATACAAAACTACAGCCTTAATATATATTTAAGTACAAGGTAGAGCCAAACAGGTGGCTCTTGATGCTGCTTGAATAAGCTGGCTTAGGCAAGGTAGTACCATAGCCACACAGAATACAGGCCTCAAGTATTGTGCTTCTGCATGTCGTTTGGGGAATTGAGGAACTGGAGGCCTGCTTCTCCCTTCCACACATGTTATGTTACACGATGGCAACTCCACAACTGTGCGTGTAATCTGCATGCGGGTAGAAATATTAGTTTTAGATTAGGTGTAATGTTTTATTTATTATATAGTTGTTACAATATAGTTTACATAAATATAGTTGCACACACAACATTTCCTCACCTTAACAGCCTGTAAATAGTCCAGTACAGAGCACAAGCCTCCCCCATAACGAGGATTTGCCATCTCCACGCCCGGTATGTGGATTGGCGATCGCAGTACAAGACACCTCGCACCTTAGACCTTGCTTCCCATCATCGGTCTGCTCAATTTGGGTATTGTATTTCTCGAGATGGTTATCCCGCTATCGGTCGGTAGCCATTGCCATGATCAAGGCTCATCCCTTGCCTCTTAAGTCACTAACATGAAGAAAGGTGGTGGCTGATTCTTACTCCGACACCACTCGGCAGACTTCCCCTTCAGTAAAATGTAACACCATGTGCTCATGGTATGTGCTTTTAATCTATTGATGGTGTACTATTGCAGATATGAAGCGATGACGAAGATGTACTACAGGGGAGCGCATGCTGCAATCATCTGCTATGAGCCATCATGCCTTGCTTCCTGGACTCGCTTGAGGCACTGGCTGCTAGAGCTGAGGACTGTCGAGGAGGTGATTCTACAATGATACAAATACCTCAATATATTTAATATTTATGGAGCATAGCATTATACCAACGGAAATTCCTAATGCCTCTCCCCCCACCCTCCTCCCTCCCTCCTTACTAGGACAAAGTCTTCAACCAGCGCTAGCCGCCCTCGTCGACCTCTCCTCTCGGGAAAGGACTACTCCTCTCGCTGCAAGTCTATTTCTTTTTAATAGAAGCGGCTCACCTGATGGTAAATGATTACCGACACCCACGTACACTTGCAACAACGGAGGAGCTGCGGGTGCTTTTCCGGCCTTTTGGGATATTTGGGGAGGGGAAGGTGGAGGAGGGAAGAGTGAGAGAGGGCCTCCGGTTACCTCAATCACCGACCGAAACGCAGAAGCACACGATGCAACCCGCTCCGGTACTATTGATGAAGGTGGGGATGTGTACCTCTTGGGCTGGCTTATACTCGCCACGCAGGGCCTGGCGAATTGACAAGCGCTGGCTCAGGGTCACCTTTGGACCCCTTGATCCCCCTTTCCTTTGCCTTTAGTAGTTGTAAGGTCTCAATTGCCACACAGGACTGCAAAGTGTACCTGTGCGCCACGAAGAAGGATCTTCTCGACTCGGGCGCTGCGGTCCGCCAAGTGCCGGACGATACGGTCGCAGCGTACTCTCAAGGCTTGGCCGGACATTTCATGACGTCCAGCAAAACCGGGGAGAATGTCGGTGAGTACCACGAGTATCATTACTCTGGTTGGTAATAATAATAACAATGATACTAAGCTCTCACGAGCGTATACTCGACCGTTACTGGAGTGGGTCGCCAGACGTCACTTTTCTTCAGAGCTTCGTCGGAACCACGTGACTGGTATTGAGCCTGTCACCAGAAGGTCATCAGGAGGTCAGGCCATTGATACAACTCTTACTTAAGTGTCGAAAAACTCATTGGGTAGGAGTCTTCCACATCGGTTCACCGGATTCGGAGGTAGATCCTCTAACCTCTGGGTTATCGTGGCTTCGTTCAGTACTCACCTGAATGTTGAGTTTGTATAGTGCTATGTTCGAGTCCCAGCCGAAGCGTTATGTATCCGGGATGTGGAGATATAAACACTTACTTAAATTCCTATCCGATATAACTCACTCTCTACTCACACTTTTTAAGCGTGATAGAGCCAAGCGGCGGCTTTAGCAGCTGCTCGAATGGGCCGGCTCGACCGGATTGGTACCACGGCCTCGCAGAATACCGGCGTGAAGTAGAGGCATCTTGTGCTTCTGCGTTTCGTCCGGTGAGTGAGGTAACCGGAGGCCCACATTCCTTTCCTATTCCCCTCCTCTTCCCTCCCATCTCCCAAATATCCTTAAAGACCGGCAACGCACCTGCAGCATCTATATATCTATGGTGTTGCAGATGTATGTGGGCGACGGTAATCACTTACCATCAGGTGAAGCGCTTGTTCGTTTGCCGTCTCTTCCATAAAAAAAAAACTATTACAGGTCCTTTTTTCATTAAACAGAGAGATTCTGGTAGATTTTCTCGTAAGTCGTGAAGGTGAACCATTGCGCTAACCAAGCCATTACCAGATATCGGTTAAAATTTCGATACATTATACTTAAAAGTGTAAAACATTAAATATAATTGCAGACGAAAACCTTTAATCAACGTGTAGGTGATTTGAATGTGGCGCAGTGTTAAGAGTACCCGACTAATCAGTGCATGGGTGCTCAATAGCACTGGGTGGGACTCCTAACCGAGGTCAACATTTGTGTTACTCGAATGCTTACTTTTCGGGTCTGGTTGCGTTGTGTTCGTCCCGTGTCTCTAACACTGCATCTGACCCTTCCTCCGATACGAGAGGGTTGAAACGAGCGAGTGCTGCGTACACTTACGGCACTGTAATATCACCTGCGCAGTTGACAAGCGCCGTGGTCGAAATTGGTCACAAGGACATCGTCACAGAGCCGATAGACTGACCTAACTGTTACATTGTTTCAGATGAGCTATTTCAGAAGATAGTGGACGACTGTGCAGCGGATATGGCGGTCATGAAGAGCGTAGAAGAGATGCGTGTACAGTTAGCAAAGGAAGAGGCAGCGTACAAGAGCAAGAATAAGGAGTTCTGTTTCTGCTGATGAAGCTATAACTCTGAGCGAGCCGGATCCGGCTCGGAGGACCAAGTGAGGAAATGAATAGAACGCACTATGAGTGTTTTAGAAGTGGAGATTTTCTTCTTGGAATGTGTGTTCAGTTTAAATGAAGCTAAGGAAGCTATGGAAAGCTATGTTTTGGTACATCGTTCTTACCTTCTGTATATTTGAGATGTGCTTGCTTGAACAAATTTTATGTATTCTATAAGCGATGAGAGAAAGAGAGAAAGAAAAATAGATTTAATAGAGAAGTAAATGTGTTATTATAATCTCTTGCAGGCAGCTGTCGTTATATGACTTATTATATATAAGTATATACGCATACATCACGCTGTACTTTTGTATTACTTCATATATTGATATATTATAAAAGTAATATCATGAATTTTCCAATAACTAATATAGCACAGATTATAAACTATATTTTTACATACAGATAAAGTAACGATAGAGTTTGTTTTTACAAACAACATTAGGTTATAAATATCTATGGATGAGATACATTTAAAAATACAATTAATCTCCTTCACGAAGGTAATTAAATATTTTTGTATACTTTATAAAAAAATACCATTGTGTCAGTGGAGGAAATTACTAAATTTAGGGGGGGGGGAGGAAATATGTTTGACAAACTCTTCTATACAATTATTTAAGTTGTGCAGCTTTTGTTGCTGCACGAATGGTGCCGGCTAGACCGGGGCGGTGCCGCGACCTTGCAGGATATCGGCGTGAAGTAGAGACATCTCCTCCATCTCGATATCCTCGAAGGCCACCAACGCACCCGCAGCTCCTCTGGTATTGAAGCTGCACATGGGCGTCGGTGATTTACCGTCAGATGAGACGCTGGCTTGTTTGCTCCCATTGCCATTAAAAATAAAAAGCTAAGAGAGCATGAAGGAGAACATCGCGAGGAAACCTGAATGTGACATAATGAAAATGTTATTTCGAGGACATGCGAATAGCGCCAACTCGCACCGGAGCAGCGTGGCGGGCCCACCCCGGCTCCTAAACCCACTTAGATACTTGTATTTGAGTAGGAGGCCTTTGCCCAGCAGTGGGCACTTGCAGGCGGCTTACTTATATGTGGAAATTTCACCAAGTGACAACGATAGCCAACTTTTTTTTCAACCTTGCGGCTTAGAAATACTGTGGTCCGAGTTACCAATAACTCAACATACTGTTGTACATTAGAGAGTTGTACATTCATAGATTATAACAGTATGTTGAGTTACCAATAACTCAACATACTGTTATAATCTATGAACGCCAGTCTATAAATACAAGTAACAATTTATAGATAAAAAAAAAATATCGCGCTTGTAACTACTCCTTGCTACAAATCGGACCTCTCATTCGCACTAAGCACATGCCTTACGTAGTAGTAGTAGTGATGTACGGAGATAGAAAATATATATCGATATATCATATAAAAAACTTTGAGGGCGACGTGATGACTGAAAATTTTAACGTCAATGCTCATTTACCTGACTGCAATTATTATTGCATGCTGCATGTGCCAAGCGCAACTTTGCACATGTAACTAAACCATGACGTGTTGTTACAATATAAGTTCGATTGTAATGACATGTTAAGGGTAAATTAATACCTTCGCTTTAACTTTAAAACAATCGAACTTCCATTGCTATGAGATAACTCATTTAAGTCAGGACTTGTGGCACTGGAAGGGTGTTGACATATTGTATAGCATTTTGTGTATTTAAAAAAAAATGCAAAATAAGTGAGAGGGGTTTTAAATTTTCCTTATATAATTCAAAGTGCTGCTCTAGTATGGTTTAAGAATGTAGGTTCGTCAGACGAAGATAAGTCGAATCGATGTGGGTAATTGACTTAAAATCGGTTTCGTTGTTGTCCTTGATACGTCACTATCCAGTGCAGCTTGTATATCACTGAAAAATCTAATATATTCATATAATCTAATATATTATATTTTTCACACACAAATGAAGTGTCCCCATTAATTAAAAATAAATATTTATTTATCTTATAGATCACCATGCCAAAATAATATTATTTGAAATAAAATACTTCATGATTTAGTTTTTATTTCGGATAAACACTATTAATTTTGGAGAGAATTAAATGACTAATACACGCCTTCCAAATCTAAGTACCTATGTACAGACCGTTTCTTCCAATCATATTTCTTTTTTTTTCCGATTTAATTGTGTGTAATTGTATATTATTGAATAAAATAAGTTTGGCGGGAAAATTACATCAGCAATCGGGAAATTTCCAATCGATTTCTAACCTAACCCACACCGAAGTATCTATATAAATATTACCAAATCCCTTAACCATTATAACGTACATAAGTGTTGCAAATAAATTTTCGAATCGACATTCGAATTGTAATCGATACTTTGTCACATCACTGATTCTAGCAAGTACATTCATTAAAGGAATACATTTTTAATATGCGCACGGCCATAAGTACATTAACTCTTACAGCCAATACGTACTATTATGTTATAAGATGCTTTGAAGCGAAGCTTTAATTATTTAAGTGAATGTTGAATAAAGAAAATGTTACTACAGCATGACAGTTTTGTTATTTTATGGTAACCCATTATTAAGAAACTGGCAACACCGAAGGTACTTGAGGGTAATAATAACGCCACATTTAATTCCGTAGTTTACTTTGCACATTTCTACACTATGCACACAAACATTCGTTTTTTTAAGTCCACTGCTGAACATAAGCCTCTACGAGAGATCGTCAGCAAGCTGGTACACATTGCTCTGAGGGTTTGCCCATACTCACCTCATTAGGCGGAGGTGTTGGTGAGTTCGATATCAGAACCTTCGAAGAAAGAAACATGTCGGTGGAGGAAATTACTAATTTTAGGGAGTCGCAAATATGTTTGACAAACTCTTCTATACAATATTAAATATTTAAGAAGGTGGTAGAGCCAAGTGGCGGCTTTTGCTCCTGCTCGAATGGACCGGCTCGACCGGGTCGGTACCACGGCCCCGCAGAATACCGGCGTGAAGTAGAGGCATCTTGTGCTTCTGCGTTTCGTTCGGTGAGTGAGGTATCCGGAGGCCCACTCTCACTCCCCATCCCTCCCATCTCCCAAATACCCTTAAAGGCCGGCAACGCACCTGCAGCACCTCTGGTGGTGCAGGTGTACGTGGGCGACGGTAATCACTTACCACCAGGTGAACCGATTGCTCATTTGCCGTATTTCCCATAAAAAAAAAAAGTTTTTTTTTTATAAATAATTCATTAACCTTCCACCGTAGGAATTTCTCCTGTGTAGGAGACAGTTTACATACACAAATTGCACACGGACAAACACCCAGACCCGAAACAATTATTTGTAGTCCATACAAACACTAGTCCCGTGCGGGAATCGCGCTCCATCTTCCCGCGTATTCGCGAGTTATTATTTAGTGAGAGCCGTCCTAATCCCGCGCACGCTGCGCGGCAGTCCCGTCTGCGACTTCGCTCCGCATATTAGGGTCACTGTGCTAAGCGTCTCACAAGCGGGTTCTGTCGTGTCGGTTAGTCAGGGCCGTTGGTCGCCGCGCCTCCATCTTCCCGCGCATATTCGCGAACTATTAAGTAGTGAGTGACGGCCGTGTCCCGCGCACGCTGCGCAGCAGTCCCGTCTGCGACTTCGCTCCGCATACGTGTGCTCGCCCCTAGGGTTAGAAGCAGCCATACACTTTGCCTGAGTGTCTCACAATCAGGTTCTGTCGTGTCGGTTTGTCAGGGTCATAGGTCTTCACGCCACTATTAGCCTCCCGCATACGTGTGCTCGCCCCTAGGGTTAGAAGCAGCCATACACTTTGCCTGAGTGTCTCACAATCGGGTTCTGTCGTGTCGGTTTGTCAGGGTCATAGGTCTTCACGCCACTATTAGCCTCCCGCATACGTGTGCTCGCCCCCAGGTTTGAGCAGCCATAACACTTTGTCGGAGTTTTGTAGTACAATATGTCGTGTGTCAGTATATCGCTAGTGGGCCCCGCACCAGCGGGTCCCTACTTCGACTCCACCACTTTTCCCGCGTTCAATCGCGAGCCATTACTAGTGAGTGCCGCCCGTGTCCCGCGCACGCTGCGCAGCAGTCCCGTCTGCGACTTCGCTCCGCATATTAGGGTCACTGTGCTAAGCGTCTCACAAGCGGGTTCTGTCGTGTCGGTTAGTCAGGGCCGTTGGTCGCCGCGCCTCCATCTTCCCGCGCATATTCGCGAACTATTAAGTAGTGAGTGACGGCCGTGTCCCGCGCACGCTGCGCAGCAGTCCCGTCTGCGACTTCGCTCAGCTTACGTGTGCTCGCCCCTAGGGTTAGAAGCAGCCATACACTTTGCCTGAGTGTCTCACAATCGGGTTCTGTCGTGTCGGTTAGTCAGGGCCGTTGGTCGCCGCGCCTCCATCTTCCCGCGCATATTCGC
Source organism: Bhutanitis thaidina (assembly GCA_029286595.1). Lineage (NCBI taxonomy): Eukaryota > Metazoa > Arthropoda > Insecta > Lepidoptera > Papilionidae > Bhutanitis > Bhutanitis thaidina. The sequence continues at coordinate 1,411,124 of JAGSMS010000039.1, read as the reverse complement.
GAACTATTAAGTAGTGAGTGACGGCCGTGTCCCGCGCACGCTGCGCAGCAGTCCCGTCTGCGACTTCGCTCAGCTTACGTGTGCTCGCCCCTAGGGTTAGAAGCAGCCATACACTTTGCCTGAGTGTCTCACAATCGGGTTCTGTCGTGTCGGTTAGTCAGGGCCGTTGGTCGCCGCGCCTCCATCTTCCCGCGCATATTCGCGAACTATTAAGTAGTGAGTGACGGCCGTGTCCCGCGCACGCTGCGCAGCAGTCCCGTCTGCGACTTCGCTCCGCATACGTGTGCTCGCCCCAGGTTTGAGCAGCCATAACACTTTGTCGGAGTTTTGTAGTACAATATGTCGTGTGTCAGTATATCGCTAGTGGGCCCCGCACCAGCGGGTCCCTACTTCGACTCCACCACTTTTCCCGCGTTCAATCGCGTGCCATTACTAGTGAGTGCCGCCCGTCGCCCGCGCATACTGCACGGCGGTACTCTGTTTGCGACTTCGCTCCGCATATTAGGGTCACTGTGCTAAGCGTCTCACAAGCGGGTTCTGTCGTGTCGGTTTGTCAGGGTCATAGGTCTTCACGCCACTATTAGCCTCCCGCATACGTGTGCTCGCCCCTAGGGTTAGAAGCAGCCATACACTTTGCCTGAGTGTCTCACAATCAGGTTCTGTCGTGTCGGTTTGTCAGGGTCATAGGTCTTCACGCCACTATTAGCCTCCCGCATACGTGTGCTCGCCCCTAGGGTTAGAAGCAGCCATATACACTTTGCCTGAGTGTCTCACAATCAGGTTCTGTCGTGTCGGTTAGTCAGGGCCGTTGGTCGCCGCGCCTCCATCTTCCCGCGCATATTCGCGAACTATTAAGTAGTGAGTGACGGCCGTGTCCCGCGCACGCTGCGCAGCAGTCCCGTCTGCGACTTCGCTCCGCATATTAGGGTCACTGTGCTAAGCGTCTCACAAGCGGGTTCTGTCGTGTCGGTTAGTCAGGGCCGTTGGTCGCCGCGCCTCCATCTTCCCGCGCATATTCGCGAACTATTAAGTAGTGAGTGACGGCCGTGTCCCGCGCACGCTGCGCAGCAGTCCCGTCTGCGACTTCGCTCAGCTTACGTGTGCTCGCCCCTAGGGTTAGAAGCAGCCATATACACTTTGCCTGAGTGTCTCACAATCGGGTTCTGTCGTGTCGGTTTGTCAGGGTCATAGGTCTTCACGCCACTATTAGCCTCCCGCATACGTGTGCTCGCCCCCAGGTTTGAGCAGCCATAACACTTTGTCGGAGTTTTGTAGTACAATATGTCGTGTGTCAGTATATCGCTAGTGGGCCCCGCACCAGCGGGTCCCTACTTCGACTCCACCACTTTTCCCGCGTTCAATCGCGAGCCATTACTAGTGAGTGCCGCCCGTGTCCCGCGCACGCTGCGCGGCGGTCCCGTTAGCGACTTCGCTCCGCATACGTGTGCTCACCCCAAGGGTTAGAAGCAGCCATATACACTTTGCCGGAGCGTCTCACGATCGGGGTCCGTCGCGTCGGTTTGTCAGGGTTCACCGGTCTCCGCACCACTATTTTTGTCTTATCCTTCCGCGTATAAATCCGCGCGCCATTAAAGTAAATCGTCATCCCGCCAAACTCGCGGGCCAATCTGCTCGCGAGTCAATTCAGATGAGGCTGTGAAAGCCTCCGGGCTAACAGCGTGTGGATGGTTTTTAGTCGGTATGGTCCTCCTTCAGGGGATTGAGTCCGATATAACCCAGTTGCTGGCCTACCGGCCAGCAACAGAGTATGCGTAACAGCATTTTCCATCCAGGAAAAAAAAAATGAAATAATTAAAACTCAGCATGCTGCCATACTTATCACGACGCTGATTTACAGTGAACAGGGACCCACGGACACCAGTACCTAACTTTTTTTTTTCACCGCCGACCACCGGGTGAATTCGAAAATAATGGGGGTGCCGGTCCCGAGGGACCACTCGTCAGCCGGGTCACACGCGAAATGGAGATCCGTGATCTCTGCCTACGCTTATAAATGATAAGCTTAAGCGTGAGGGCTTACGTCTGTGTATGTAATATATATATAGGTATCGAAAGGTATATTATTTTAATACAGGCATACTCTACACGCGGCTGAGCGTCTTGCAACGATAAACTTTACGACTGTAAAGTAAATAACTTTAAAAATATACAGTTTTATTGAGTTTTGTTACAATGAAAGGTGCACCGCCGTGTTTCGTTCTGTTACATTTATACGGTATCTAATTTTTTTTATACTAAATCAATCTTCGTTAATTGATCAAGCATGCGGCCTCATGGTAACATAGTTTTTTTTTTTTTATTGAAAAGGCGGCAAACGAGCAAACGTTTCACGTAATGGTAAGTGATTACCGTCGCCCATTTACATCTGCAACACCCGAGGGGCTGCAGGTGCGTTGTCAGCCTTTAAGGATTTTCAGGAGTTAAGAGTGAGGATGGGGGAGGAGGAGTAGGCCTCTGGTTACCTCACTCACACAAACAAAACGCAGAAGCAAAAGAAGTAGAGGCATCTACTTCACGCCGCTATTTAGCGAGGACGTGGTACTACCCCGGTCGAGGCGGCCCACTCGAGCAGCATCAAAAAGCCACTGCTTGGCTCTACCACGCACAATAACTCTAACTTACAAAGTATGCCCACTACCTCCATTGCAGTTGTGTGAGTGCTGAATTCACCACGTACACGTACACACGAGAAATATTAGAAGAAAATATTTCGCGGGATATGTGAAGTCCGACATCGCGGTCCGGAACTGGAACCCTCTCTATAAATTGTCCTTATTTTATTTAATGAACAACATAACGTACACTATTAGAACATAGTAAATCTATATACAACCACTACAGTTACAGGGGAAGACAGCATGCAAAATGTAATGAGCGAATAGTTATATTTTAATTTAACACAAAACAATCATAGAGAAAAAAAAAATACTCTATGGTAATTAAGATTGCAAGTTTTTTTTTAATATGAAGTGCTCTCAAAAAATTATCAAATTAAAAAAAAAGGCAGACTAAAAATTGTTCAGACAATTGTACTTTAAACTCTTAAACCCGCCAATGGTATCTGAGAACACGTAACTAACTTTAAAGCCTTCGCGAGGTTGTTATATTTCTTGACGGTTAAGTTAAAAGGCACGAGATGTGCAAGATTCGATTTACATTAACGATCTGTTAGTTTACGTTAATTGTTACTTCACCTTTTTTTTTAAAGTTAAAAACTTAATTTACAATTCACAGCACTAACAACTGCATCGAAACCCAGAAGTGTTAATCTAGCTCTGGAGACCACATTCGAATTCAATAACAAACAAGACGTCGAGATAATAGACAAAGTAAGAAAATTCCTAAATAAAATAGAAAATGTCGTGGACAAGAAGCTGGCCTTGCGCACTGGTCAAGTAACAAATGTTGATTATGAGTTTAGTGATTTCCTACAAGAGCTTATAACTATTTTAAATTCGTACGATGACGGTGACCTGAGAGAAGTTTTTAAGATAATGCAAGAAGAAATACGCAATCAACGCTATGCGGGATCCGAAATTCGCGAATTGATGGACAATGAAGGCTTAAGACACGTTCTATATAAATTAATGAACGATATTAACACGACCCCTGCGCAATTACTACGCAATCGAATGAAGAAAATGGCGCGAAATTTAAAAAACCGAAGAGACGACAAGCGGAACACGAATTTCATCGACTTCCTCAACTTGCTGTACAAAAAGAAGTCCGCTGTTAAATTAAAGAAGATCTTGGATAAGTTTAAACTCTTCGGCAGAAGATCGGCCGAGTCCGAATTAAACTTGAAGGATATAATGAGGAGTGCATTGAAATCTATTATCTACGATCACTATTCCAATTTAGACTCTAGTGTTCGACGCGACGTTCACACGTGGCTCGAAACGATCGGGAAAAAAAGCAACATAAACAAAAATCTAAATACAAGCAGAAAGAAACCGTACGAGACGTTGCATGTTGAAAAAGGAACGACTAACACAACGAAGAAAACATATTTAAAAAAAAAAAGAGCTAACAAGAACAAGGTTAACGCCGGATCGAGCCGTCGCATGACATTCGTCACACTGTACCCGGAAGCAATAAGTTTCGACGCTAAGGAAAACCGCAAAAGTTACGTCGCTGCCACTGTGGCGAGAGAGAACGCTGCCCAACCAAAACTACTTTTATCTAGTTAAAGATCACAATCCAAACGGAAAAGCATCGGTACATATCAACGAAGCGGGAAACAAATATGATAAAACTACCGATAGTGTGGAAATTTTATGGGGAGCTGCGAATCGAAGGTATGTTTGTGGATGCGAAGCGTATTTATAAATTTTTCACCCAGTCGCAATCTCACCGGAACGTGAAACGATGTGTATGAGACATTAGTCTCCGGCGACGACGTGGGAATTGTATCTTACAGCGCCGATTCTTAATTTACACGACTATATGTTGAATGAGAAAACTTGCAAACAATCCATGCCGGCTTATGTTGGAGTTTAATTGAAAATATCTATGCCCAGCTGTGGACTGCTCACGAAGAAGAAAAACCACACCTTGCTGAGTATCCTTCGGACCATGCTCGACTGCAACATTACCGGACACTGATTATCTCAGAGCTCATCTAAAGAACGTTTACGCCTCTCGGCTTTTCATACAAACTCTCCCGAAAATTCCCGACATTTTGTGTTCTTTACAGCAGCCGGTTGATCAAGGGGGACTGAGGTGCTACCTTCAGCTTTTAATTATTAATTTTGGTCCGATCCACGCAGGAATTTTAAAACACAAAATGAAACGCGTTAGAATCCATAAATAATAGTTTAATTTCACAGGACAGGAAATCATTATGTAATCGATTTTAATGAAAATTTACAAAGATTTAAAAAGTTATTTATTATATATATATTTTTGGAAAAGGTTAGTAAAGATGTGAGGCGTATTTTGGTCAATTAAATGACGATGTCCTCCTGGCCAGGGGTGAGCAAACCGTGCCACGTAACTGCGGTAAACGGCCACAGTGATTCAAACCCAGGACCCGTCGCTTAGTAGACAGCATACATATCCTAAACATAAAACCATCACAAAGTAGATCCTTGGTAATCAACATAATTTCTACCAGGCTTGCTTTACATTACTCTTCATCATTCATCATTTCAGCCCTCCACAAGTCCACTGCTGATCATAGGGCTCCCCCAAAGATTGGCACGAAGCTCGGTCCTGTGCCACCAGCATCCTTCGACTTCCCGGAACACTGCGCAGGTCGTCACTCCATCTTGTGGTAGATCGTCTCACACTGCGTTTGCAAGTACGTGCCTGCCACTCGAGAACCTTTCTTAATACGGTTGTCAGTTCTGCGAGCTATGTGGCCTTACCTTAACTTAGTTCTGCTGCGGACATCATCGTTGCAGACTCTATCACGCAGAGAAACACCGAGCGTACTCTTAAAGAAGTAATATTTTATGATGTATGAAGTTATCAAAATAAATAATCGATTGAATGTTAATTTTAAGATTTAGAGACGAACAGACGACAATATTAGAAGAAAGGTTCCAAAGTCAACAAAAGGAAGCAACTGCCGTAATGCCCAAACAAATACTTTATAAGAGTTTAACACCTGATAATTCGGTTATCTCTCACAAGGCCCTACAATCGCAAAGGAAATCGTATACGAAAGACAATGAGATATTGGAAAAAGAAAACGATGCTCATACGAAAGAATTTGCATCCGCCAAATATCTATATCGTATAAAGAAGATCGAAGAAGAATTAAATGAAATGAAGAACGAATTGAAAGCAAAGATATCTTCAACAACGAAACAAATACCAACCGAAGAAAATAATCTATTCAATGAATTCGGTAATTCTTACGTTGGTAGAGAAGAAGATATATTTCCCACAACAGCATCAGAAACTGTTCCAAACACTGATACGAACGTACCAAACATGAAACCGCTCGATGAAACGACGAAATATGATGCTGTATTCAGAAGCAAGAAACTAAACAATACAATGGAGACTGATATATCAGATGAAGATTATGTATCGCGAGACAATGAAGATATTAAAGAAGCTCTCGTACAAAACGTCACAGACAGACCAATAACTGACACAATAAATCTGCGAAGCCGAACATTTAACAACACAAATGTTACTACTCATGAAAACACATATAAAACCACAGAGCCTGTAGAAAAATCGGAAACGACTTCGTCAGTTACTGGAAAGAATAACACAGATGTGTTTACCGAAGAAGTGTCTGATATTGTCAATAATACTTTAAAACAAACACCAGACTTAATAAATGATCTTTCCAGTACAACATTAACGATTTCGCCAACAAAAATATCGACAATGGGCTATGTAGAAACCATAAATAATATGCTTTGAAATTACAATTTAGATTACTTTCCTGAAATTTTATTGTCATCACTCCATTGTAAATTATGCTTATAAAGGCGCAGAGGTTGTAATGAAAATACTAGATTTATCTTGAAGCACCGTTTTTATTTTTACTAACAACTTACTCTTCTTGTGTTCGCGACCATGACCAACAACCAAAGACGATGAATTTTTTTTTTTGGAAAAGGCCGCAAACGAGCAACAGGTTCACCTGATGGTAAGTGATTACCGTTGCCCACGGACATCTGCCACACCAGAGGAGCTACGGGTGCGTTGCCGGCCTTTAAGGGTATTTGGGAGATAGGAGGGAGGACAAGGAGTGGAATGGGAAGGGGGAGAGGGCCTCCAGTTACCACACTCACCGAAAGAAACGCAGAAACACAAATTGCCTCTCCTTCGCGCCGGTATTCTGCGAGGTCGTGGTATTAATCCGAGCCAGGCCATTCGAGCAGCAGCTAAAGCCCTATTACCCTTAAAGGCCGGCAACGAACCTGCAGCACTTCTGGTGTTGCAAAATTATATGTCAATGTATATTTGTTATATTATGTTTTAATTCCTAAGTAACTTTCGTACAGCCTTAACCCTTGCTCCCTGGTCATTATATCCTCTGCAAAGTGGTTGCCTGCTAGAAATCGCTTCAAAGCGATAAGACCGCCGATTGTACCTTTATATATTTTATGTTTCTTTTTTTAAATTGGTGTACAATAAAGTATATTTCATTATATTTCCATCAGTGTACAGCCACCCTTATTTAACTATCAGAGTTTCGTTAACATCGACTGGTAATTTAAAAAAACATTATTTCTTTGGACTTGTCATTCGAAGACATAAGAGTTGACAAGACATTATTTTTTTATTTATTTATTTAATCTTTATGCACAAGTTCGTACGTACGGCGGATGGATATGGTATTTATCATTCATTATAATAAAAACTAAAGTTTGTACAGATTGAATAAAAAAGACGGTAAGTCAGGACCGTAGCAATTGAATGATTGTCTCTGCCTACCCCGTTGGGAACAAGGCGTGAATATCTACATACAAATAATACAACTGACCATAGATAATATTTGACCGTTCGCACACATTAGTGTACACGGCACTCAAAAAAGTCTAATAAGTTCGATATTACGATACTTATTAGTCCACTGCTGAACACTTGTTCTGATCGCGCGGAAAGTATTGTGTGTTAGTTCTCAAGCAAACCATATCGTGTTCTAAAGTGGTACAGGCGCCATCTATTTTTCAGATTTAGTTCTAATGAGCGCCGGAATATTATAATGCTAACCAAATCACTTGTAAGTATAATTTGATCTAGAATTGTTATAAACGTGAATACAGTTTATTTCAAAACGTCGTATAAACAACAATGTACGTTGTTATTATTTAATGACAACAAACGAAATAAGGCTTATGTGTGATATGAAACGAAACATGAAGCAATAAACGGATTGAATTATGTATTAACAATATGTTTATATTAAAAATACACTTACTATACGAGTTATACATATATACAGAATATTCGTAGTATTTGAAGAAAGAAAATTAGTTTATGAGATAAATCACGGCACGGAATGCGATATTGATATGGTATTATACCTTTTTAGAGTAAATACATAACATTTTACAATGAAATCTCTAAAAATATAGTGCAACAAAAACACATTTGTTTAAAAGTAGGTATTTTTAAATTTCGATATTATCGTAAATCTCGAATGTTTAATGTTGCTCCTGCAACAGGCGCCATCTATTGACAACCAGTGTAATCTTTATGACGATTAAGTTGATTCTGCTTGCACCAGCAATATTTACTCTGCAAAATAATTAAAACCTTAATGCAATAAAAGCTGAATGTATCAAATTTGTATTTATCTTCTAAGATTTTCTTGCAGAGTCACGTATAAGAGTATATGGTTTTCAGGATTAGTCCCATATAGTATAGCTCAGCTGGTTATGTTGTAAGAAAAATTCTTCAACTCACCAAAAATTGTATACAGTGATACTGCTATAAGAATAATATACTAGAAATTAAATGAAATAAAATATCTTTATTTGTCATAATTTTTTATAATTTAATGTTATTAACATAACTCACCTCTTGTAGCCATAGATTCCATAAGATTATATATTAAATCCTTGGATTTTATAGACAGACAGAGAACGTAATCACTACGTTAGACTGTTAATTTAAAAGGTATAAATGAATAATCCTTAATCCGACATCATAGATTAAAGCCATGACAACATGCAGCGCAGAGGGTAAATTATAAGCAGTTCTTGCCTATTAAATACTAGATGGCGTTAGTGTATTCACAAAAATGAGAGCTAATGCTTATTGTTTTCGTAAGTTTTCGTTTATTTTATCGTTAATGCTAGGTTAGTAATATTAATTCTTCATAAAACGATAATGTCTTATTGCGAGAGCGCGGAAGTGTCGCAAATAGCAAAGGTAAAATAACCACAACACTGTCCTTTCTTGGTATTTTGAATACGATATCTTCTTTTTTTTAAATAAAAATTAAAAAGAGATTATATGAGAGAGAGAGAGATATATATATTAGTTAGATGAACCATTTCTGTATACTGTGAGCCGAAAACTGAGTTAAAACTAAATCCCCAAAAAAAAGAGCGCCTGTGATACAGTACACGTGACAGAAATGTTCAGACTTGAAAATAAATGCGTACTAATAAGTCAATAAACATTAATTGAAAATAAACATTTGTATGCTTGTAAGAATATTCGTTTCTTTTAAACTGTATAATTTGGTTTTTATATAAAATATGTCAACATTAAAAAGCAAAAAAATACCTACAGAGTTTCCTTAGTCTGTTTGTTCTTCGTGAGATGTTTTCTCCGTCAAAAACCCTACAAAACGGTGGTTAATTATGGCTAATTGACAAACGAAATAGAATTAATTACGTCAAATAAACATTTTTCATTCATTAATTTTACTCACATAAATTAATTCGTCACACATAACACAAAGCTTACGTTGCTCTTAAATATGACCTTGAAATTATATTCTCGTCGCGCTAACAGATGTTTCGCATAAAAAAATATCTTCATCATATTTCTGTTCTCCAATTCGTACGGGGATTTCACTTTTGTGACAATTATTATAAGACAAGGTTAATAACGACATAAAGTCCTATCAAATGCAAGATATCTTGAGCCTTGATTTTTATGTGAAAGCTAACATTAATTAGTAGCTAATATTATTCCATTTTGGGGTTATTTACATATATACTCGTCTGGGTGTGATATTGGTTTTAGCATACACATAAATATGTATACATACATAATAGTTTTTTTTTTAATTTAACCTATAAGGTGTCCAGTGCTGAATAGGGCTCCCCCAAAACTCTGTCTTGAGCCACCTGCATCTATCGAATAGTTAATATTATCTAAATAATACATATAATAAAAAAAAAATTTTATAACTAAGTTAATATTATTGGATTTTATTTTTATTATTGATTACTTAAATCAATTCGATAAACATCAATATTATACTGTTATATTTTACGCAAAATATCAACTTCATTTATTGTTTGTTATGAAGCTCACTTTAAAAATATTTTTACATACAAAAATATTACACATATATCTTCTATAAATGAACAAACTGTTAATTTGTTTAAATTTTTAATAACCTATTTATACTTCTTAAAAGAAAATTAAAAAAAATTCTCTATTAATTAAACTAGATGGCGTTACTAGTATTTAAAATTGCGATATGGTTTGACTCATTATTAGATGGCAATACTTCCGACACAACTTATTGGAGTATCCTATAAGGGTGTCGTAAAAGTCGATTAATTTGAATTTTTCAAAATGCTATACGTCCGTTGAGGCGTTGCAAGGCATTCTAAGTTAATAATTACTGTTCAAAGATGGGCGTGGGCGTGGGCTGGAGAGTAGCACTTTCTAGTTCTGAAGTGAACTATAACTTTCGTAGTACGTGGTGGTATATATATAGGCAATCCGAATTAAGTACCTAGGTTCGATTCTCGGTAATATGTTAAGTGTTTTAGTACCGACAGCAACAATTTTCTAATTTTAAGAGCGGAATTTATGCCCAGCTGAGGGAAATTTATTCGCTTGTACTATTACTTCACCAAACAAAAGGGTAATGGTAGAGTCGGGAGAGGAAGACCTGGGTGAACATTTCACGATCAAATCGGAGACCGATGAAAGTGGAAGAAACGAAAGACGTATGTCAGGACCGTAGCAAGTGGAAGAAGATAGTCTCTGCCTCCCCTGTTGGGAACAAGGCGTGAATATAAACATCCATAAAAAAAATTTTTTTTCTTTGCCTTAATGAGAAAAAAAATATATACAATTACTGTAATATCCAGTCATATATATATTGTAACAAATTCTTTGTAAGGTATACTGTATGTCTTGTAGAATTATTAATAAGAGCTATTCGTATGAAAAATATATATCGTACATATCTGCGTATATAATTTACAAACGAAGGTGGTGTTACAAGTCATAAGCAGTGTTTTTTTTTTGGGAAAGGGGACAAACGAGCGAGCGGCTTATCTGATGGTAAGAGATTACCGCCCCCCCGTGCTACAGCAACGCCAGAGGAGCTGCAGGTGCGAATATATGTATTCGATGAAGTTATTTCTGTTAGCAGTTTTGGCTTTTACAGCTTCATAAGTTGTAATCTCACGACATATTCACAATCTTACTAACTGAATAAACAAATTTCAGTTCAGTCTAAGCTAATACACCCGAAGTTCGTATATCGTCATTGGACACTACGCTATTGGTGTTCATTTTTAAACTGTACATTTTGGCGGTTAGCCGGAAAAATGGGGGGATTTAACTAAGGACTGCAGCCTTGCGATTCTCTATCCGTAATAATTTGTTATAATTCCGAAGCATTCGTAACTAAAAGTATAGGCCGTTGATTATAGGAACACTGTAAATACACCTGCTTCGGCTATCTCACCAACCCATGGGTTGACTGGCTGAAAGACCGCACTCTGTCCCCTTAAATTATAAGGAGTGTAAGCAATTAAGATTTTTAAATAAAAAAAAACGCACTTTGCATTCAGCGCATCACTTTGTTCAAGCAGCACTAGCGCCTCGAGAGTTTATGCATAGCCAAGCATATGATAATTGGAAAAATGTTAAACTACGGTAACGATAATATTTGAAATTAGATTAAAGTTTCAACTTATTTCCTGACTATTTACCATGGCAGTTATTTAAGGATTCCAGTAAACAGATGGCGCTAGTAGTATATTGGAACGCGATATGGCTTGTGTGAAAGTCGCAGATCAATTAGCTTACCACGCCATAAAACGAGCTGTTCATTTATATATTACAAGACCAGCGGGGTTGTGTGTTTAACTTACTGCGCTTCACCTGTCATTGATAAGGTGTCTTTAAAATGGGCACCTTATTAGAATCTTTTCTAAAACCGTTTACACGCGCATGTGTAATGTCGGTCTGTTCGTTCCTCTTAGGTTTATTAAATAAGTCACGTATGTATGTGTATGTGTATATTCGGGCCTTGTTCCCAACGCGGTAGACAGAGACATTCTTCTTCCACTTGCTACGGTCCTGACATACGTCTTTCGCTTCTTCCACTTTCATCAATCTTCGCATGCATGCTCTTTGGTTTGGATTACTCTCGACCTGGCCTTTTTTCAGAACGTCTCCGATTTGATTGTGAAACATTCGCCTAGGTTTTCCTCACCCGACTCTACAAATAAGTCATCCAAGCACGAATCATAGTTCCTCATTGAGAGGGCACATTCTAGTTCGCAGACTTCTATGGTGGGTGAACTAATTCGCTCTGTCATTTCGCTGGCAATTAAAAATTTTACAATAAAAACAATTTATTTCAAAAAAAGCCCGAATTGTTAATAGTCACAAACTTACATACTGCTTTATTTTATCTCATTTATACGGAATTCCATCCATTTGCTGGTGGAGGATGCGCGCTGGCATGGAGACTGATCGCTTTCTCATGATGGCCACGAAGCCGTCAACGCGCGCCTCCGTGAACATGCCGAATTAAGCGAGCCGGACCCTTAATGCGTTGTTATATTGCACACGTAGATCGCCGTATGCCCCGCTGGGCTGCAAGTAAAAAATCTGGCAGAATGCTTTAAAAAAGCGTTAACATTTCTACAGGAAGCTCATGGACGACCGAAACATGGCATTTACAAACTGTAATGACGTGATAGCTAGAATCAATACACAATCACAATCCTCTACACAACGAACGGATGAGCCATGCAGCGGTTTTTGCTACTGCTCGACCGGGTTTTGGTACCATGGCCTCCGTGAAGTAGAGGCATCTTGTGGTTTTGGGTTTCGTTCGGTGATTGAGGTAAGCGGACACCCACACTCCCTCCCATCTCCCGAATACCCTTAAAGGCCGGCTACGCATCTTGCAGATGTATAAGGGCGACGGTAATCAGGTGAACCGATTGCTCGTTTGCCTTCTTTCCCATAAAAAAAAAAAACAACCGCGCGCAGTCCACCTCTATTGCATTTGACGCGATGTCCCAGATTCACAGACTGCACGAGGTATGTTCGTGCACATAAGGTCCATTCTAAAATTCTACCCATTTCCACTCCCATCGACGCTAATCCAAGCGTCTCGCGGTCTAGTATCTCCTTAAGAGTGGGCTCTGGTTTTTGTCTGGTGTCTTTCCTAAGTTACCACGGATCGCGGAACAGCAGCGGGCAGCATGCGGATGGTTAGGTCTCGTACCCTCCTTGTTATTTCGAAAGTCATTCCTTCTTATCGGGAGTTGGAATCGGGATTGAGGCCGCCGGGCCAACAGCGTATCTCCTATCCCCGGGCTTTTAGTCGGTCCGGCAAACATTCCTGATTCGATTGCTTTACAGCAGCCGTGGTCGCGAGGAGACTAAGGTGTTAGACGTCCAGATGTCACAGTTAACTCGGGCTACCTTCAGCTTTTATTTATTAATTTTGGTCCGATCTACGTAGAATGCGCTCAAAGTATCTTGAGGTCGTGCAGTGGTATGCTTGGTTTTAGATTTAATTTTGTTTATTACTGGATCCCAAGCCGGTGGTGGTATCCAACCATCCTTTATATTGAAATTAGGATGATTTTTGATTTCAATGGCATCGCGAATCATCATTGGCATCATCACAGTAAGAAACAGACGAGTGGCCTGCCTCTCGGTATTTTATCGGATACATTTCGGAGAGTGTGCGGAGGTTTTGCATAACCTGATACCCCCTTCCCCTTTCCATCACCGAACGACCAGGCGCGGCGAGCAGTTTCACCCTTATGCTGTAGACATTCCTCCATTACGCACGAAGCGGTTTGCCTCTTCTTTCATTATGCGGACGGCTAAGGAGTGGAACTCTCTGCCGAGGTCAGTTTTTCCGGCACGCTATAATCTGGACATCTTTAAGGCCAGAGTGAACAGACACCTTCTAGGCAAACGTGTACCATCCTAGGCCTCATCTTCGCCTTCCATCACGCGAGATTGAGCTAAAACCTAAGCCGGTCGTACGTAAACGAAAATATATAAAAAAAAAAATTATATTGTCGGAGTCACAACAAAATATGAATAGTACAATGGTGGCGCCTCTAGCGGGCGCATAACGCATTAAAACGTCTCGTTCGGTCTAAACACAGATAAACATCCTTAGAAGCCATTATTATTTTTAATTTTGTTTTTCTATGTAAAATTTATTGTGATGCCTTTTACCGAGTGCCACACCGTACCGCATCAACCACTACCGCGATCATTTGTTTCATATAATAAAAGAAAGATGACGCTACTAGTATATAAAAATACGGTATGGTTCAACTTCATAACCGCTAACAGTACCCCCGTCGAGGCTGTATCACGCGAGTAATAGACTACATGGGTAATATAAGTAATTTTTGTAAAAGCCGGATGCATTTGTAGCGGCTTTTTTGATGTTATTTAATGATATTTTGAGGTCCCGCCCGATGGTGGAGTTCCTCGCACCGACCATGGTACGCAGGGCGGTATTTTCTTGCGTTTGAAAGAGCTTTCTGCTGTTTGCGCTTGTCTGGCTAGTCTCCGTCCAAATACTCTTAAAGGCCAGTAACGCACCTACAGTCCCTTCAAGTGTTGACGATATACGCGGGCGACGGTTATCACTTACCATCAGGTAAGGCGAGACGCTTGCTCGTTTGCCTGCTTTACCATAAAAAAAAAATGTAGTAACCCAGACGTTATTTACTAGAATATATAAATAAGTTTATTTCTGACAATAATGGGTGTTAGAAAAATAATACAATTTTTTATAAATATCTTTATTACAGAAAGTACAAATGGGTACTATAGCCATACTAACTGTATTATTTCGTTACTTATTGTTGGTACATAACCATTATAACAGTAAAATGCGCACAGATATCTTTTTCAGATTACTTATATAGCAACCGTTGCTTTATCTATTTTGCCACCAAGAAGACTTTAAAAACATTTGATTCTTTTTTTAAATATTGTGGCTAGTTGTCAAAAATTGACAGCTGTCAATTTCTTGTGATAGCTTAGTTTTGGCGGCAAAATAAATATTTTCGTAGAATATATTTTAAGGAACAATACAATAGTATTTACTTATGTACTTAGAATTACACTAGTTACAAAAATATCTCATCATAATGGTTTTTAAACATTAAATATATCAAATGTGTATAGGAATATAAAAGTGGATATAAACATTTTAGTTTGTAACAAGATCACGTTTGATTAAAAAAAAAATGACATAATTATTATAGATGTGAGTATATATATGTATAAAATATTTGCTTTATTCATTTGATAATCCAACATTGCTTATAGTACCGATGTACAAATTATAGATTTAGGAAAGTTTTTATTAGAATTATTTGAAATGCTACAAAAGTATAGTCCTGTTTATTTAGATGTTTTATGGAATAAACGCTTCTAGCACTTAATAAATTTACAGAACCTTCGTGTAGATATTTATTATGTTTGCAAACAAGTTTATTAAAATTTCACAATTTTTGTTAAATAAAGTCTAGTCTAAATAAATATTTGACAAAAATGCATAATTTTTAATTGCTATAAATTCGTTGTTTCTACATGGCAGTATCGTTTGAATTGGACATTGTTTAGATTTAAAACAAAACTAACACATTGTATCAAATTCATTAGCGAGATATGTCATACTGCAAACTCGGTTAACCTCTGTTCGTAAAGTTAAAAGATTGATTTAAAAAAAAATATATACAAAATTATTTCTATTATTGCGAGCTTTAAATTTTACTGGACGGCAGTAGTCTCATGGCCTCCCTGTGTCCGCTGTCACTTGCTCCATGCACTGTTGAAAAGTGAGTCAGGTCGGTGGCCTCTCCAGCGAACAGCACCTTCGGTGTACCGGCGCTGTCTAACAGCGGTTTGCCCAGATCCGACCTGGAGTTGGGATACTTCACAGAGGCCACACTGTCGAATGTGTAACTGCCTCTCGTGAAAGGATTTGAATGCCATGTTGTTCTGTAAAAGAGGCGACCTTTGAACATCCCAGTGCTAATGTTTAATCACACTAAAGGACACATTAAACATTTTTGAAAGCATGAGCCGTGGCTGCTCAGAGGTCAAAGGGCTTGTGTTTGAATCCCATCCCGGTACTGAGGTTTTTTTATTGCAATCTTATGTGTTGAATTTACCATGTTGCATGATGATGAAAGAAGACCAGCATGTGTGAGAGATAGAGTGAGCTTCGTCCGGGTTTGCCATGAATTCATACCCCACGGCATTAGACACTAAGTCATGATCAAATTCTCCCCCTCTCCTGGCCAATTCTGACCACGAATAATAACCGAATAGTGTCGACAGTTGTTAACTGCTGTAGGTGATATTATAGTGCCGTAAGTTTATGTGGTAGCCTAGTGATCAGGGCGCTCACTTTAGTATTATAGAGCGCAAGTGACCTGGATTCGATGCCCGGCACCATGAAAATTGTTATTAGCAATTTTAAGTGCTGTATTTACCACATGCCTGGCGGTGAAGGAAACCGGCATATTTGAGCAATTAATAAAAAATATTATTTCGAAGATATGTGAAGCCCACCAACCCGCAATGGAGCAGCGTGGGGGGCCATTCCTGGCTCCTATACCCTCTCAGGTACTTGAGAAGATGGCCTTTGCCCAGCTGTGGGCACTCACAGACTGCTACTTTAAGTTCACTCTCAAACACGGAGGCACTCACTCGTCTTTACCTTCCCATGTCCTATGTAACGCTTATGCGAGGAGATCACGGAGGAGGGGACGCATCGCAACCAGACCCGGAGACTTGATTTCGATCGCATATGTGGAGGTTTCGGAAGGCGCGTTCCAATGATTCATTCGAAATTCAAGTAAGAATTGTATCAATACTAAGACAGGGTCACATTCAACCAGCAGCAAAGTGGCTGCCTTTGCTGCTGGTCGAATGGGCCGGCTCGACCGGGTTGGTACCGCGGCCTCGCAGAATACCGGCGTTAAGTAGACGCATCCTGTGCCCCTGCGTTTCGTTCGGTGAGTGAGGCAACCGGAGGCCCACTCCTCCACCCCATCCCCGCTCCTCATCCTCCCTCCCATCTCCTAAATACCCGGCAACGCACCTGCACCGCCTCTGGTGTTGCAGATGTACGTGGGCGACGGTAATCACTTACCATCAGGTGAACCGATTGATCGTTTGCCGCTTTTGTGATAAAGTGGGTTGAAACATCTAAAATAA
The DNA here is from genome assembly GCA_029286595.1 of Bhutanitis thaidina. NCBI lineage: Eukaryota > Metazoa > Arthropoda > Insecta > Lepidoptera > Papilionidae > Bhutanitis > Bhutanitis thaidina. Next base: position 1,393,979 of record JAGSMS010000039.1, on the reverse strand, counting down.
ATGTCTAGATCTCTACCCACCCCAGTAAGGGTCGTCAGAGATAATTTTCTTTTTTTTTATTGATCTCTCACCTGTGCATGCCGCTCGGCTCAGACACTGTAACGTTGGCGCCCAAGAACTTCTGCAGCAACTCCACTGATTTCCTCTTAACAACCTCCTCTGGTAACGTCTCTACCTGTATTTGTTTTACAATTACAGGCTGTTTCCACTCGAATTATTAAAAATAAAATAAAATGTAACTAAAACTAAATTAACATCATATGTATATATAAGTATGTATAAATATGTAGTGCTAATTACATTTATTACATATAATATTGCATGATAGACAAAGCATGAGATGCATATGTCAAGAATATTACTATAATGTGTTATGTACTGTGAGCGTTATGTAATGTGATATATGTTTTTAATTTTTTTGATTGGATTAAAAAAAGAGCTAACAGACTACCTAGTGGTTAGTGGCTTCTCCAGCCCATGGTCACCTCCAAACAACTTCATTCGAAGAAGGTCACAGATGCGTTCTCGCCCCCCCCTGTGGTCTATGGCTGTATGACTCACAGCCAGTAATCATAATGGCCCCGTATTCTAAATTAATATGTAAGTACACCTTTCACACCGAAATACTCCTCTAAGCTGAGATTAAGCAAATGCGGTATATTTATGCGCGTTTGTATGTCTGTTCGTGCAGTTACAATTATGATAATTGATACAATTATAAAATAGCACGTGCATATTGTAATAAAAAAAAATATATGATATATACAGGATGCTTCGTTATCAAACTGAGATAAACAAGCATCACCTGGAGATAAATAGACACTATATTCTCAATGTGGAATCAAGAAATGACCCCCTCCCCTCCTTCTGCTTATTGTATCCGTGTCTGGATGTGAATCATCATGCACAAGCGTTACACAAATACAAAGTACATGCAGTTACAGACATACATCACCGATGTTAATGAACCGTATGTTGTTAATATTAAAAAAAACAAAACCAACCAACTTCCCAGATTCCCCACTAGTCCACAATGTGAGCGTGTTACTAGAGCCCGTCGGTGAACTAGCCCCGAATATTTTAGTCGTCCAATGGTCTTCCTTTGCTACGCTCTTCTTGTCTTCCGCACTCCAAAGAAATCCGAAGAAGGTACAGTAAGTAGGCCACCAACGTTCGTTGAAGGAGAAAACTATTTTATCCATGACGCCCATAGTTAAGCCCTCGATGGCGACCACCTTCTCTTGTGGCAGTGGGGGGGAGAAGAGGCTCGAGTGCCTGGAAGGGGGTGAGTTTAGCTTCAATATAAGATTAAAAAACGTGCAAGTTATGGGATGGCCTATGGGAAGTTAAGATTTTGGAAATTTCCGAATTAAAGTTTTAAAACTATTTTATTCTTAAGAGATGAGTAAGCTGTTCCTATTGCGAAACGATTGGCAGTTGTCTACGCAAATAGCGCTGTACAGGTCTTCACCTTCCCGTATCCGATGTAAAGCTTTTGCGATAATATCGGACATAATAGGGTCAGAGACACAGGACGCTGCACAGCACAACGAGATCTGTGCTCTGAATGTACCCCGTAACATGCCAACGCACAGGAGCAGCGTTGCGGACCCTTGCCGGGATCCGAAAAACCTCTGACGTATTTAGAGGAGGGCCTTTGCTCAGCGGCACGGCTTTCACAGGCTGCTACTTTATTATTTATATATGAGATTTAAGAAATTAGTCGCATGTGCGCATCGGGACTATGAATGTTAGTCTTAGACACTCGGTAGAGTAATGAAAGTATCACCTTTTTTTTTAAATAATATTACATTTCTAAAGCAGGCTATAGACAAGACTGTCTTTGGGTTTTGTGACAAAATTTTCCTTCTCTTCCCAAGCATGCAGCCCCGATATTTATGATATTATATATGAATTCACATTCAGAAATGGACCGTGAAAAGTTCGAACATGCCCTTATCTCTAAATAACATGACATAATAATCTTTATATCAATAAGTTACTAACGCAAATAGTTAAATATGCTACATATAGCGTTAAAACGATAAAACGTTTTGAATATTAATATAATGTACTAATCATCACTTTCTAATATTTATTATAGCACAGTCATTGAAACGACTTGCACATAAATAAACATTAAATATACTCGTAGAACGTCATTAAAAATTATATTCTAACATAACTATAAAAAGTAATAGAGAATTTTAAACAGCCTGTATATCGAAATGTTACAAGGTTAGTTTAAAAAAATCACAAATTAGTTTAAGGATAAAAGAATTATAAAAAAAAACTTAAATAATTAATAATTACGTTATCTTGGATACACGCGAATAATAGACATTAAAATGACAAACATTTTCTAACAAATTTAAACGCGATAAATTCGGTAAAAATTTATTCAGTACTAAAATAAATATGAGTTTCTGTTCAACCTGTATATACTGACCAATCTCGCCGTCGCCCCGGTGTACCATAAAGATATGGTATTTCTCGAGCCCATGGGCCCGGACGCAAAATACGTCACCCAGCCGTTATCTTTCAAAACATTCTCCCTCTCTTGCTTTGTCTGTTTCAACCAATAGCTGTCGCACTCCGGCCACCAGCGGCTCGGGAAGGCTAGGACTACCTTGTTCACAATTCCCATGGACAATCTCTCTATGGCCAACGCTTTCTCTTGTGGAAGGGGCGGGTCGAAAAGTGTTTTATATCTGAAAATTTTCTTTTGCGTTTAACAATAACGTGCCTCACAAAGTGTATTAATTAAACTTAACAACGTTGAAGCCGCCCTACAAAAGATCAAGATGCTTATCTTGATCTACCTTCGTTTCGTCCTTACGGAACTATACAGGCTGATCAAAATTACAAAAAAAAATTAGGTGAGTTTAGTTAGTTTATATGTGGTTAGTGACCACATTAATTTTTAAATCAATAAAATACATCGTAAGGTATGAAATTACCAATAAAGATCTACCAGCCTCTAACTTGCCTTGTGGGGTAAGAGTTGACTAAGTAAAAGGCTATAAAACTCTAATGGCATTCGACCATTTAAAAAATACCAAGACGGATGACTTGCATACGCAAGACGCAATCGTTTGTATTGACAACTAGACAAAATAATTTTTAGTTTGGGTGTTTGTTCCATGGGAAATTGTAATTGCACGTAAACTGCCGCCTCCACGCGACAAGAGAAATTTCTTTAGTAACGTAACGTTTTTTTTTTAAAGCAAAAAACCAAACCACAAACGTTGGTATGTGGATGACACGCCACGCTGCCCCAGAGCTAGTTGGCGGATTACATGTGTCCTTGAAATTATTAATTTTAGTAGTTGCTTTAGTATTAACAATTTTAGTGGTGTCAGCACTGGGGATCACACGTCAGATCACGGAGGCTCGTGTGCCTGGATGGGGCCGAGTTTAGCTTCACTATATGGTCCGAATATTGTCACCTGGCTCGTGTGCCTGGATGGGGCCGAGTTTAGCTTCACTATATGGTCCGAATATTGTCACCTGGCTCGTGTGCTTGGATGGGGCCGAGTTTAGCTTCACTATATGGTCCGAATATTGTCACCTGGCTCGTGTGCTTGGATGGGGCCGAGTTTAGCTTCACTATATGGTCCGAATATTGTCACCTGGCTCGTCTGCCTGGATGGGACCGAGTTTAGCTTCACTATTTGGTCTGAATATTGTCACCTGGCTCGTGTGCCTGGATGAGGCTGAGTTTAGCTTCACTATATGGTCCGAATATTGTCACCTGGCTCATGTGCCTGGATGGAGCCTAGTTTAGCTTCACTATATGGTCTGAATATTGTCACCTGGCTCGTGTGCCTGGATGGAGTCTAGTTTAGCTTCACTATATGGTTTGAATATTGTCACCTGGCTCGTGTGCCTGGATGGGGCCGAGTTTAGCTTCACTATGTGGTCTGAATATTGTCACCTGGCTCTTGTGCCTGGATGGAGTCTAGTTTAGCTTCACTATATGGTTTGAATATTGTCACCTGGCTCGTGTGCCTGGATGGGGCCGAGTTTAGCTTCACTATATGGTGCGAATATTGTCACCTGGCTCATGTGCCTGGATGGAGTCTAGTTTAGCTTCACTATATGGTTTGAATATTGTCACCTGGCTCGTGTGCCTGGATGGGGCCGAGTTTAGCTTCACTATATGGTGCGAATATTGTCACCTGGCGCGAGTTACTGGATGTGCCTAACGACTCGTTCGGAAAAGTTTCAAAGGAACAAAGATATTTTATTCTGTAGAGATGCAACTTTCGTATACTGTCGGCTGTTCTCAGCACTGATTCCCCTTCACCTTCCCGTATACGATTTAACTCTTTTGCGATAAGTTTGACGGAAGGGTCTGGTGTAGTGTCGGGGCCACGGGGCACAGCACAACACAACCAGACCCGTGTTCTCAATTTACCAAGTAACACGCTAACTCTAAAATGTTATTAAAAGGAGGTCTTTGCCCAGCAGTGGGGCTTTCACATGCTACTACTTTACTACTATTATAAAATTAATGTATTGGAATATTAATACATTGTAATATTTATAATATAAGAATTAGGGATGTAGTTGGTCTCGATCAGCCAGTAGAGTAAGCTTGTGCTATTATTAGTTTATAAATTTTTTGCAATATTATCAAGATTACAAAAACATCGTTTTTCAATTATTTGCTTTAATTCCTTAACAGGTATTTTTCAGAGCAATAGACAAGATTGTCTTTGGTGTTGTGACTAAATTCTCCCTTTCTTCCCAAGCATGCGGTCCCGTCTAGTACATTTATGACAGGCGTATATATGAATTCTCATACAGTAATGGGCCGTGAAAAGTTCGAACATGCCATTATCTCTAAATAACATGACATAATATTCTTTCTATGAATAAGCTACAAACATAAATTGTTAAATACGCACCATATATATAACGTTAAGAAACCAATGATCTTCAATTGACTTAAAACGAGAAAATATTTTCTAGATATTAATATTACTACATTATACTTCTATTATACCACAGTTGAAGAAATGACGAGTAAAACAAAATTTATATTTAGAGAACGTCAAGAAAAATGATATTCAAATGTAACTATAAAAACTTATACAGAATTCTAAACAGCCTGTATATAGAAATTATTCAAGATTAGTTAAATAAAAAAAAAAAAAATTTTGGTTTCTTTTTTTTTTAAATTTATGAAGACAAAAATCAGCAATTCATGTAAAAGATATTCTCAGATTCTCTCGTAAAATTAGTTTCATTGAAGTCATCAATTCTAACATTTTATTTCGAACTAAAACAAATTAGCGTTTCTGCTCAACCTGTATATACTGACCAATCTCGCTGTCGCCCCGGTGTACCATAAAGATATGGTATTTCTCGAGCCCATGGGCCCGGTAACCCCATATGTCAACCAGCCATTATCTTTCAAAATTTTCTCCCTCTCTTGCTTTGTCTGTTTTAACCAATAGCTGTCCCACTCCGGCCACCAGCGGCTCGGGAAGGCTAGGACTACCTTGTTCACAATTCCCATGGACAATCTCTCTATGGCCAACGCTTTCTCTTGTGGAAGGGGCGGGTCGAAAAGTGTTTTATATCTGAAAATTTTCTTTTGCGTTTAACAATAACGTGCCTTACAAAGTGTATTAATTAAACTTAACAACGTTGAAGCCCGCCTACAAAAGATCACGATGTTTATCTTGATCTTCATTCGTTTCGTCCTTACGAACGTATACAGGCTGATCAAAATAAAAAAAAACACAACTACAGAATCAAGACGCTTATCTTTGTATACGCCTGTACACTCGATTGTCTGTATACAGGCCGATCTAAATTAGAATAAATTAGTTTTTAAATCTATTATAAAACATCGTGTGGTATGAAATTACTAATAAAAATCTGGGTAAGAGTCGACTATGGAAAAGGCCAATTTGCCAATCCGCATGCCAAGCGTGGCGATTTCAGTAAATAATGCCATTGGGCCTATATTAACAGGCAGTTATTTGAGCAAAGCTTAACAATTTATGACCTAATTCATATGACATCAATTGCCTACATATCTGCGTTATGTATGAATAGAGTGGGGATAAAAAAAAGATCATGAAATCTGCCAAAAAGATGTTCAATGAAACAACCAAAAACCAAACTAAAAAAAACTTTTTCCCCGTCTTTCGGCTTTTAAAGACTCTAGTTCGTGATTACCTAATAGATCATTGACAATATTCGGCTTATCTGTTTTCGGTTTTCATTATATATTTATTTATGTATCTTTCTATATACTTGTATACGTATTTGTGTATTTTATGTTATAAATATTTATTTAATTATATAGTGTGTTTATATGTACTTATCAACTTATTATTATTGGAGTTTTTTTTATTCTTTGTTTTGTACCTGCCAACCACCTTTCACTATAACAAGGGTTGACTGGTAGAGAATGCCACTTGGCATTAAGTCCGCCCATTGTAACCTTAAGCTTAAGGCTAACAATAAAGAATAAATAAATAAATTATGTTTATTGTGTGGTAATATTTTTAAGAGACAAAAGACCTCGAGTATTTTTTATTGTGAGTGAGTAATGAACCCCAACCAAAATCCTTCACCGATGAGGAATGAACGGTCACAGCTGTGAACTATATTACATATTCACTGGTTTCATTCTTCACAGATATACACAAGGCAGCAATAGCCTTAGTAACTTGTAAATCTACCACAGCTGGGCAAAAGATTTTGGAGTCATGAAGGATGGTACGCCACGCCGCTCCAGAGCTTCACATGTTTTTTATTATCAACTTTAATAGTAACTTCAGTATTAATAATTTTAGTGACACCGGCACTGAGGATCGAACCCTGGTCTCGTCTCCGAGTATGAAAAAGATAAAGATATTACTTATTGTCATATCTGTCTGTTATCACTAAGGAGCATGTTCAATCTGCATTCATTATATAAATAAATAAATATATTATATAATGCTGAAACCATTATAACTATATTTTTATACTGCAATGTAATGCACTAGCCTCCGCCCGCGATTTCATCCCCGTAAAATGTATAAAAGCGTATAGTTTAATTTTAAATGTTTTCAAGTAATACATAGAAACATTAACTAGGGATGGGTTTCCGTACAGTGAATGTAATATTGGAATCGTTCTGTGGTTTTTGTGTACGAGCCCATACAGGCCAATACCAAGTCTAACTTAAATCATCTAATGATTAGAATCCCGTTCTGGTTAATTCTGAAATTAACGGAATCCGGAAAATTGGTAGTAATTAATATCGGAGTTTTTTTTCCTTCTATGTATGAAAGGTGAAATTGTAATGAAAGTGTATAGGGTAGAGTCGGGAGAGGAAGACCTAGGCGAACATTTCACGAGCAAATCGGAGACGTTCTGGAAAAAGGGCAGGTCGAGAGTGCTCTAAATCAACGAGAAAGTGGAAGAAGATTGTCTCTGCCTACCGCGTTGGGAACAAGGCGTGAATGTTTACATATGAAAGGTGGCAAACGAACGAACGGCTCATCTGATGGTAAGCGATTACCATCAACTACGTACATCTGCACCAGAGGAGCTGAAGCTGTATTGCCAGCCTTTAAGGGACATTTGGGGGATAAGAGAGATAGGGAGGGGAGTGGGCCTCCGGTTACCTCACTCGGTTGAGCCGGCCAATTCGAGCAGCAGCAAAAACCGCAACTTTGCTCTACCGCGTGGATAAGTTTTTTTCTCTGTATTACAGGTTTAAAAAGAGTGGAAACTCCCGCGCACCTCCCATGAGAACACAGAAAGAAAGAGAGTATAATTTATACATGCAATTATTCATCGTATTGACAATTATTATTGTCTCTTGTACTAGTTTCATAGCACACTTTAATTATTATGCAAGTGCAGGTTGCTTGAAGATGCCGTGAGGCGAAACCGGGTCGGTTACTTGTATAATAATTGAAATTGTGCCTCGAAACCAGTACAAGAGACAATAATAATCTTCAATGAAATGATACGCTTTGAAGAGCTAATTTTAAATATTTACAATTTTTAGTCTATGACCGTTTGACGGGTTGGTTTGTAGATGGCGCTGGTGTAAATTGTAAATCACGGTGTAAAAGTTACGCATTCAAAATCATAAGCAGCGATTTGATGTCAAATTTTTACATCGACAAATTTTGATACAATAAAGGTTCAGATTACAATTTCTAATATCTTAGAACCCCTGAATCGTACAATGACAGTTAACACGATAAAAGATAGAAATTAAAAAAAATACCTAACACTGAACATTATTTCTATGCTCGAGAAATAGCGCACAAGTGGCAGCCTGTAAGCGGCCCACAGCTGGACAAAGCACTCCTTCACAAATATTTGAGAGATCTTTTGGAGCCGGGACGGGCACGCCACGCTGCTCCAATGCTGCGGGCCCTTCACATATCCTCGCAATTATATTTTTCATTATCTCTCATCACAATTCCCATGGACAATCCAATCCAAAGCGAGCACCCTGGCCACTAGGCTATCGCGGCTCTAGTGAGCTCAGTGAAAACGCCCATGCGTTCTGATGCTGATGGCAGCATCAGACGCACGACCAGTCCGTCACGGGTTCCGTATAGCTTGCCGATGCTTATGCTATGTTCCGCGGTGGTCTTGAATAGGCCGATGGAGGTGGGGGGGGCCTCTCCCCAGATACCCTCAAAGGCCGTCAAAGCAGCTGCAGCACCACTAATGATGCACGCAGGCATCGGTGCTCCCTTACCATCAGGCGAGCTAGGACACATAAGTGTTTATTATATTGACTCACCTATCCTTCAGGACTCCAACGGACACGGTTATGATAACGTTGCTGGCTTCGTACACCGTGCCGTCCTTGCAAGTGACCACCACCTGCGTCGCGGGCGTCTGTGGCCAAGCGATTTTGGTCACTTCCTTATTGAGTTTAATGTCTAGATTCGCCAAGCCCGGCCCGCCCTGGTATGTGTTCTGAAATAATTGACCGGATACACTGTTAGAAATATTGGGATAAGTCAAATCTTATTTACAGGTATAAAAGTAATGTTCCATGAGGTATCTGCTAGGGTAGCATAGGTAGGTAGGATTCTGCTACCCCTCCCCTCTTCCTTCTAGTGGGTGTTGTGCTTCAGTTCAGGCTCAGGCTTCATTAGACTTTTCTGGGCAATGAAAGAATATGTGGCGTCACGCTCGGGTCGGTGACGTTGAATCGGGCAAACTCGGCTTCAGTGGACTTTCCTCAGATGAAAGAAACTCACTCCAGAAGATACTTCTTATTTTGATTGCATCTTATTTTTGAATGTTTTTGGAAGACTCATTACCTTATTTATTCTGAATTATTTATGGACGAAATTGGCTCTGAAACCAAAATTATTCAATTTCGCTCTGCTCTCATATGAATCATATAACATCAATGTAAAAGTAGCAGCCTCTAAGTGCCCACTGCTGGGTAAAGGCCTCCTTCATATATAAGTGAGTTTTGTGTCTGGGATGTGTACGCGCACGCTCCTCCGTGGCGGGTTGGTAAACTTCACATGTCATAATAATATAAATATTTTTTTTTTATTTCACGGACATGCAGGTTTCGTCACGATGTTTTCCTTCACCGCCGAGCACGTGGTAAATTCAGCACTTAAAATTGTTACGAACAATTTTAGAAGTGCCGTCACCGGGGATTGAAACCGGATCAGTCGCGCTCTATGAAACTGAAGCGAACGTCCTGACTATAAGAAAATCGTATATAATTAGAAAATCGTATAACTTCTCTACTTCTATCGTTTGGTCATAACCCTATATATTTATTGTTCATGCGCAATTGTGCACATTAGCTCTGATCATAGGATAAGATCAAGTTAAAATAGTAACTTTCTCAATTATTCTTACTTTAAGCTGCTGGAGAAGAATTAAGGGGAAACTACATAAGGTAGACTTCACTTGTCTTCAAATTTCTAATTCACGACGCCCTCACTGGCGAGTAAGTGGTTAATCATCCCTGAAAAGTTACCCCCGCTAAATAAGGTAGAAACAAAATTTTCTCACCAGTAGCAACTCGAAGAAGGTCTTATATCCGTATCTGTGCCAGCTCAGATGCTGATCACCCTCCAGCTCCTTGTAACTTGAGACCGTACTGACATCGTTCCAGTTGTCCGAGCCCTCGTAATTGTCAATAACAAGGTCCATTAGGTCCAGGAACTCGTCGAGGAACTCCTTGTCGTTGAGCAGCTCCGGTTTCGTTTCTTTTATGTGGTCCATTAATCTGAATTTTAGACACGGTACCATATAGAATGGGCTGATTTAAAAAAAAATGGTTCAAACTAAGTCGTACTTATGTAATTCTTAATACTAATTGTCAGATGCAAATCAATAGTCGACACACATTGCTCCTGACAACCAGATGTCCTGGCAATGTTAACGACTCTATCGCATTTCTGATACACGGCCTCGGTTTATGGAAGGACAAGGATGTACAAAAGTGAAAACCGAATTAAAAACAGTGGTTTAGAAAGATAAGAGTAAAAAAGGTAAAGCAAAGTAGCCTAAATCCTTTGCGGCAATTGTCTGTAAGTAGTGAGGCACTTGTCTGCGAGTAGTGAGGCAATAGTCTGTAAGTAGTGAGGCACGTGTCTGTAAGGAGTGACGCACTTGTCTGTTAGTAGTGAGGCACTTGTCTGTGAGTAGTGAGGCAATAGTCTGTAAGTAGTGAGGCACTTGTCTGTTTAATAGTAAGGCTTGTCTGTAGTAGTGAGGCAATAGTCTGTGGGCAGTGAGGCACGTGTCTGTAAGGAGTGACGCACTTGTCTGTTAGTAGTGAGGCACTTGTCTGTGAGTAGTGAGGCAATAGTCTGTAAGTAGTGAGGCACTTGTCTGTTTAATAGTAAGGCTTGTCTGTAAGTAGTGAGGCACGTGTCTGTAAGTAGTGAGTCACTTGTCTGTTAGTAGTGAGGCACTTGTCTGCGAGTAGTGAGGCAATAGTCTGTAAGTAGTGAGGCTCTTGTCTGTTTAATAGTAAGGCTTGTCTGTAAGTAGTGAGGCACTTGTCTTTAAATGCCTCACTACTACTACCCCGGTCGTGCCCGGCCCATTCGAGTAGCAGCAAAAGCCGCCGCTTGGCTCTACCACGTTACATTTTAACGCTGTCAATGACCATAGAGTCGTGTATAGATTATACATTTATCTTTTAAGAGGGTGAACCGTCCAAACTAATGACCCGAGTCAGCGGGACTCGAGTGGACAGACATAGCCCGGAACTTTTCAATGTACTCACTTCCTCGTTATATAGCTGGCCAGCGGTTCCCGCTCGTCGGTGACCAGCTCGATCACAGACATGCAATAGTCTATGAGTTCGTTGACTAGCCGACTATCGGCACGGCTCCCGTCCGATCGGTACACGTCGATGGTCAGGTTCTGTGATCGTACCGTGATATTGTTCTGGATCGCTGTGTCGTACACCCTGCTCGGATACTGGCCGTGGATCCTTAATGGAGATTAATTTTGTAATTAGAATTATCCCTTAGTTACATAATGAGACACTCTTATTGACCTAAACCGCGTAACGAGACCGACCGAGACGTAGACCTGCAGCACCTTTGATGCCGCTGCACGTGATTGGTCCGCTTAATTTTACGTGACGGTTATCTCGCCATCTTTTCATTTTAACCCATTCCATCTATTTGCATTTTGTATATATATTCACGCCTTGTTACCAATGGGGTAGGCAGACACAATCTTCTTCCACGGTCCTGACATACGTGCATGCTCGTTGGTATAGAGCACTCACGACTTGGCCTTTTTTCAGATCGTCTCCGATTTGATCGTGAAATGTCCGCCTAGGCCTTCCTCTCCCGACTCTACCGTTTGCATAACGAATTTATAAATAGCCTATTTCTTGACGTGTTGAAATAATGGAAAATCTATTGTTATGTCCATTGTGTATCGTTAAACACAATCATCAAATGTCGTCAAATAGCTTTTTTTTAATTCAAATCCGTTGAAACATGGACAAAGGATTTTATAAATACGTCCACGGCGACAACATCCAAATACTACTACGTGGCAGAGCCAAGCGACGACTTGGGCTGCGGATTGAATGAGCAGGCTCGACCGGGGTAATAACCGCGGCCTCGTAGAATACCGGCACAAAGTAATGGTTCTGCGTTTCGTTCCGCGAGGTAACCTCCGGGGGTCCACTCCTTCCTTACCCTCCAGCCGGCGACGCGCCTGCAGTTCCTGCGGTGTTGCAGATGAACGTGGTTGATGGTAATTACTTACCATCAGACGAGCCGCTTGTTCGTTTGCCCCCTTTTCCAATAAATAAAAAAAAACGTCTTTCCACAGATCCTTAATAACCATTATCACAAAGTTCAATTAGCACTATTACATGTCTCACCATTCGGCACCGAGCTCCACCACGCCATCGCCAAAAGGCACTGTGTTAACACGACCGCCAATACGATTCTGGGCCTCCAAAGCCAGGACCTTCCTCCCGGCTTTGGCGAGGGTCGACGCTGCTGTGACCCCGGCCGAACCCAGTCCTATCACTATGGTGTCATACTGCATCGTGGACCTGGAAATCAAACAACACGGTGAACGCAAAGTATCCGAAGATATATTTCTATAACATTAAAAAGAACTAACTTCCTTATACGTTGGCAGTTATTTCTTTACGTATGTATCACACAGATCCTTCCAGAACCTTTACTGACTGTTAATATATGGAAACTTAAGTACCGTAAATGTAAGTTTTAGTTATTTTGATATGTTGTGTAAATAAACTCGTATATTGTGTAAGCAGCGAAACTCGACTTGTTCAATAGAGAGTAGAAAAAAAAAATCCGTCAAAATACTGTTAGAATGATGATGATGATATTAATTTATCCCTAATGGGAAAGGCAAAGGACTTTAGTCCATACAGCCAGGTATGATGCACGTCTACTCTGTTCGAGCTGCAAAATGCGACTCCACTGTTAGAATGAAGCGTGCTTGACGTTAACTGACAGCTGTCAATAACCGGTTTCGAACGTCACTCCCTCGACTGACATGATACTGGCCAGATTCGTATAAAAGGAGCCATAAAAGAAGGAAAGAAAATTTATATTTGTATTTTATTTATATATGCTACATTGTGATTGAAATATTTTACGGAAAAAAATATTTTCAATGAAAGTAGCCAGATGTTGTTTTCGTTTATCTTTTTTTCTTTCGACCAACATTAGAAATCTTTTATTTACAATATTTCGATATGGGAAAGGGGGCAAACGAGCAAGCGGTTCACCTGATGGTAAGTGATAACCGTCGCCCGCGTACATCTGCAACACTAGTGCTGCAGATGCGTTGCCGGCCTTTATGGGTATTTGGGAGATGGGAGAGGGGATGAGGAGGGGGATGAGGAGGGGGAGTGGGCCTCCGGTTACCTCACTCACCGAACGAAACGCAGAAGCACAAGATGCCTCTACTTCACGCCGGTATTCTGCGAGGCCGCGGTACCAACCCGGTCGAGCCGGCCCAATCGAGCAGCAGCAAAAGCCGCCGCTTGGCTCTCTACCACTTACGACACGACGGGATGAAAGGGGGGTGGCAGAGTCTTACGCCGATACCACACCCGTTAGTTACTTTATATTAATATAACTAACTATGCGAACTGGACCGTTATGCGACATATGAAAGTGTATCATGTTATTTTCTATTATGTATGTTATTATTATTAGGAAATAGGAACGTAGTTATTAGCCGAGCGTAATCGTCAATGTTGCCACTGCATTACTTTATCGGCCTATTTTTAGTCCACTGCTGAGCATAGACTACCCCAAGAAAGCATCCGCAGACCCTGCTGCCCGGTGGCGGATTTACCAGCAGGCAAATTTTACAAAAATAAAAAAAAAACAATTATATACTACGAAGAAAAGAAGTATCGAAAATTTAACAAAATTACATTATTTTAGTACATAAGTAGTGTACACGATTGAGCTTTTTCTAGCTCAGAAATATACCCAAAGACTATTTCTTCAGTAGATTTCACTAAATCGTGAGTTGTAAAAATAATATAGGGACTGACACAACGATGGCTTAGCTCACAATCATACTAATAACGGGAAGAAGCTCATGTTATGATGACGACAGAGCCGTAGAAGTCTAGTAGTCAGGGCGCTCAATTTAGTATCGCAAGTGACCTGGTTTCCCGGTGCCGGCACCACTAAGATTGTTAACAGCAATATTAAGTGCTGTATTTACCACGCGCTCCGCGGCGGAGGAAAACATCGTGAGGAAACCTGCATATCTGAGAAATAACTTATCGCTATTCAGTGGTACCTTGGTTCGACAAATTGGAATGGATAATCCGCAGAGCATTCCGCTTTAGATCGTCAGAGCCTCGTTCGTTAATCATCATGGTGCACCACGCTACCGGTTTAAATGTGTTTTAAGAATTAAAGTAAAATAACCTTAAACATTGGCCACATAGCGCGTAGAAAATGATAATTGTTGGGAAAGAAAATTTCTCTAATGACAAACTCGTCCTGAAGAACGCGGCAAGATCTTTATACATATATCATATAAGTTAATCTCTCAGTTATCGGAAACGGCGAACGATTTGAATGATTTATACATTGTACATTACATGTTAATCTAGATAAGTGTCATCCTAGAGTTAAAATAATTATTAATTAAAATTAATAAAAGCGCTATCTATTAGAACATTGATGTACCAGTATATTCAGTCGCGCTCCGCTAGCCATATTAAACCGATTTCGCTAATCTCATGACTCTTCAATTAGTACATACTAAATAAATGACCAACTCGAAAGCCAAGGGTACTGAACATATTGATGTGAGACCGAACAGTGATTACGTACCATGATACTTTTCGTTGCCTTCCGTAGCCGGTACGTGCGGTCGTGAATTCTAAACAGGTTTTAATAACACGTGCCACCGACGTCATGTCGTTAAAATATTTGAAGTTTGTATACAAAAGTATCCAAGTTACAATTAATCGTCGCGTACCATGCTTGTGGAGCTGTGACGCAACGGTTGTTTTCGGTTTCAGATCCGTTCCGTTTTTTTTTTTTTGATACGGATTAAAATAGTAACGGTCGATAGACGTTTTTTTTTTTTTTCAAATTATCTTACCTCTTAAAAAAAAAATGTTTCTAAACGAAACTTACAACGGAATTCAACCTTAACAACGTTCCTTTTTATTATTATTTTTTTGTTTAAATATTTCACAATTCAATGTAAACAGAGTCCAACGCAACAATGACGCGGCGAAAAGCGAAAAAGGTCAGGAATTCCCAAAGTGGTCGACCACTGTGGGTTTTGCTTGGTAAGTATTTTGCATCAATAGGAAAAAAACTAGAGATAGGATTTTTAAAGTAATTTGGCTAATATAATATGGTCGGAGGTATCAGTTAATTTTTGGAAAAGAGATCTCTTGCCCAAAATAGTTTGGGAATCCCTGGCTTAGGCGATCATTGGTTTGGGAATACCATAGACAATGAATCCTCTGTGGGTAATGCATTCATAATTTCACTTTCAAGGGTTTCTAAGACTCCGAAATACGTTCTTAACGTTTAGTGGAAACTTTTCAAAACACGAATAACTTTATAAACTTCTTGAAGAATAGTAAAGACAAAAAAAAATCTGCCGGTGGATATGCCCAGCGCTGGGCAATGGCTTTTTTGAAATGAAAAGTCTCAGCGATGAACAAAAACATCGCGCATGTGTGTGAAGTATAATTTCCTTGAAGGTAATACCGTTATCGGCTTCTTATAGACCATTCCCGTCGCGAAAAACACCTCTCCGAAGAGCATTAGAGCAAAAGAGATTTGAAAAGAGCGCTAGTGAGTGAACCCGGGTTCGATCCCCGGTGCCTAAAATTGTTAATAGCAATTTTAAATGCTGAATTTATGTTTTGAAACCCGCATGTCTAAGAAATAATTACAGTGTGAAGTCCGTCAATAAGCACTAGAGCAGCGGGACGGACCCTTCCCGACTTCATAACCCTCTCAGATATTTGACAACGAGGCCCTTGCCCAGCTGTGGGCATTTAGAAGCTGGTTGCTACATTACTCTTAGTTTACATTTATTTAACAACACACGAAAACATCTACGACTAATAATATAACAAAGCACCACATATTACGAAAAAAAATATTACTTATTTTTTTTAAATAGTAAAAAGAAACCTAACGTAATTAATAAAAAAAAGTACTTAAAACATTGAGTTTGCACTAATAGTAACATTTTAAATTCAAAAAGAAAACATACTTAGTTAATTTAAAAAAAATATATAAAGTTGCTAATTATGTAAAATGTATGTGATAGTTACCTAAAAAACATTTTCAATCAGAACATAATATTTACAACAGAATACTATGTGAGTATGAATCGCTTATACTTGTGTGCAATGTGCAAGTTTTGGTAGGGATGGAGGATGATGAAGCGGGATGGAAGAAAGAGGGGAGTGGACCTACAGTTATCTCACTCACTGCAGGAAAGACAGAAGCATTCAATTGCTCTACTTTTCGCCGGTATTCTGCGAGGTCGCGATACTGTACTGGTCGGGCCGGCCCATTCGAGCAGCAGTAAAAGTCGCCCCTAGGGTGTACCACATCCCAAAATATATTAGAATATCATTGTTCCCATTAAAAAAAAGGCAACCATAATTATAAGATAAATAAGCTTTTTAAAATTATGAAATCAAGAAAGAAAAAAAAAAATTTGTACTATATATTGTTCCACTATTTTTCAATTAATATTGTTAAAAAACCGCATGATGTTTTCGTAAATTATCATTAATTTCAATACATATTAGGGTTGCCACATTAAAAGTGCCCATTCACAGCTATAGGTTATAGGGAAGGCACTATCTCAAACCGAGTTAATATGTAATGCAAGTGCAATGTATGCATAGCTAACAGGCCTATAAATATAATCATCAACTTTTGGGAACAGGTATCAATATCTAGGTCTAGGTAGCTGCCACCCTCTTAACCATCTCTGCCACTAAACATCAGTGTAGCAACTGTTGTGTTCTGATTTGAGAGACTCTATAATTGCAGGCATTGAGGCATCCATCATAGTCCTCAGGGGTGACAACAAATAATACCGTAGCCCATAGACCTGGTGTCTATGGACTACGGTAGCCACTCACCGACAGATGGACTGTTAGCCTGTTTTTTATCCCATTCCAAAACTTTACCTAAACATTGGGCGGGCAAGTTTGTGTTACCACACCATTCGTTGTGCTCCTCATGACCAGTCTGGGTTGGATTAGGATTCAACATCATTAGAGCGAATGCTGAACAAAGGGCTCTCCCAAATATTGCCATAAATCACAATCCAGGGCATCTATTTTTGCAAAACTGTTCGGGTTATGGATGAGTGCTACATATAGTGATGACAAGAATTGTTTATCATTGTATTCATATAAGTTAGAGATAAGTGTAAAAAGCCATACAAGACCGAAATTACATTTTACCTACCTTTTATTTAAAAGATCTGATCTATATAAATTACATAATGAGAGGCATGTACCCAAGGGTTAAAACGTTAGTCACAGATACATGATCTCTGTATACATGTGTTTATTATAAATTTCAATAGAAGGTATAGAATATTACCAAAAACCGGATATTGTATTAGAAAATCAATCAAATTATATTGGAAATAGGCTGGAATTCAAACCTAGGACATAGCTCAGCATTCAAGTATGCTTCCCTCTAAGCCACTCCTTACCATGTGAACCGTACAAGTGTCATTTGTCCTGATATGACTCTTAATAAGAGAAATATATAATATATAAGTTATTACACGTGTAGGGGTAATGGAGATTGCAGCTCTCCTGTTATTACTACGTCATGGAATGTCTTTTATAATAATTTTAAAGTATTAGGAAAAAAGATATATAGTTTGATTTTACTATCTTGTTGCAAATATTTCATGGATACGAGGACTATATATGATAGAAGGAATGCTTTATTTCAATGAAAAGAAATGCGTAGCGACAGACGATTATTATTAAGAGCAATAATTCTAGATAAGCAAAGAGAATATAATTGAAATTGTCTATTTCCATTCTACAAACACACACAAACCAATAATATTATCAATAACATCAGTTTTAAATAAGAAACCGGAGAGCAGTAATGGTATATTGAGTTAAAAAAACGTAATTAAATCTGACATTACCTCTAAATATATTTGATCTCCTGGTTGCCCTATAACTAGACAAGAGTTATGTAATGCGATACAGTAATTAAAATAGATAACACTCTCTAATTCAGTGTAACTGCACTTGTAAAATTCCTCGAAAAGGCACTGTTTATCTTTTGCAGCAGTGATGTAAGATAAATTGTTGTCAATGTCAGTTGCTCAGTAGTTGATTGGTTGTTATCGTCCACATTGAAGGCAGACAAAGGTCTCGGATCATACAGTTTTATCGAATTAGATAAAAGATTGTTAGAATATCGATAATTGTTGCCTACCCATAGTCAGATAATGAATTGCCTTTCAGATTTTTTTACACCACCCACCACCACACCACGTGATAAAAAAATATATATAATGAAAGAACCGGAGTTTGAAATAAAACTTCTTCAGGCGCGACTTGAGAGTAACTCTAATCTTTTTTCGGTCGGAAGTAACGGTTGAAGCCGAACCACGAAACAAAAAAACCAACAACTTTAAAAACACAGAACTACTCTTAATTATAAGTTATTTCCTTTTTTTTATAAATCAAAATCAACATTTTACCAATGTTAAAATGATTTAGTGAAAACGGAACGAAACGATTACAAGTACTCATCACAAAGTAAATTAATACCACAGATTTAAGAAAATCCTAGATCAAATACATACTGAAAGTACTCATTGAAATTTGATATGGCCTCAGGGTATGGCCACTAACTACAAAGTACCTTATTAAAAATTACCGTCAAATAGAACAGTTGTTTTAAGGACGTCATCTTTTAACGAAGTGTTTTTCTGAATTTTTTAAACTTTGTACTCGTTGTACTACACGATATGATTTTATCAGGGAATGAAGTCAGTGAAATTTTTGTGAAATGTTTTGAGGCATGGTAAAAAACCTTTCGCCGATTCTGTTCAAAAAGCAATTCAACTCGCGTTACGTTTTACTACAACCGTGCGTTAAGATTACACGCTTACTACTTTTGACTATCCCTAAGGCTGTCAGAGAAGGCAATTCCAGATTTTGAAATACCAGCGAATGTTAGAACGAACTAGTTCACTATAGGACTGGACTGCCAACTAAATTGAGCGCTCCCAGTGAAGTGATACAAATGATAAATACCCTGAATAAGTAGCTAGCCCTGAAGTAATTTCTCTATCGGATCAAATCAGTTATAATAGTTGTTTACATATCGGCAAAATGTTATCGTATGAGGCAGTTATTATTTTGAGTCAAAGATCAAATTGAACTTGACCTATAATATACGATGATTAGTATGCGATGATTAGTCTTGTTTACTTCTAATATTTTAACATCATTTACTAGTACATAATATATTTAATTTAAAAAACTGTGTGTTCGTAAAAATCATAAACGAAGCCAAACTAAAGAATTTTTGAAATTCGTCAGTTTGTTTATCATTCATATCATATCATTATCACGCAAAAACAAATGAACCAATCTTGGCTCACTTTATCTTGTTCGAATGTTTATGCTCACACTTACAAACCGATGGACATATCGTCACGCTATATGAAAGGGGAGTCGAGGGATCTCAGTGAGCATTAACGAGAAAACGTTTTCAAAAAAAATGGCGCCTAAGCTTTTGAGCGCTACGACATTTTTACGGTTGCTATCCGAATTAATAGGGTCTAAGAGGGATTATAATCTTTTTCTCCAATGGTCAACCTGACCTGCACCTGGCCAGATCTTTATGCGAGATCATTAGCATGGTGCACCACGTGTAGGTGCGATTGGTATTTGGATATACAGATGGCACATTCGGGTAAATTCGATTCCAATGTCCGAATTAACTAAAAAATACAGTTAAATAAAACATATTTTAAAATAATATGACATATTATCATTTTTAATTTATAATTATGTAGTGTGCTTACGTAAGTAATATCTATCAATAATATAACATATAATGTTATAAAAAACGTAAAATAGTTTAATATGTTAATTACTTACTCATTCGCGACCACTGCAGCGAGATAAAAGAGTAAGCCGACGACCACGCCGCGGAGCGCCATCTTCGCTTTTAATTCTCTACTATCTGACATAAGGAATCAGTTGACTTATATAGTGTCTAATCGAGCAATAAAATAAACGACACCGAACAATTTCGACGTTAGATTTGCGAATCCAGGGTTCGCTTAAATCTATACGAAAACAAATAAACGTGTGGTATTACTTTTTAATTAATCATTTTCGTTTTTACACAACAGTTCATTTATATTTTTTTAAATTATATACAACAAAAAAAGATTTTCGTGTTCTCAATACTCCGCTTTTTATTAGCGAAATCTAGTGTGACTGTTTAAAGTATCTGAATTAATCATATATTATCTTAAATTACAATCATTTTTAATAATGACATTAGACAAGTTAAATTTATGTTCCTATGTCAAAGAATAAAGAGTTGTTAATCAAAGATACGGGCGGGATTTTACAGATTTAGAATCCATACCAATTATGTAGCAGTTGCTGAGAGAAGCTGCAATGTAGTACAGACATACACCTATCAAGTACTTCCTAAGGTTTCTTAGCTCATGTAGGTTTGGAACACTGGAAATTATATGAATAATAGAAAACGGATTATTGATACTAAATGTAGTTCTGGAAAATAACACACATTTCTAGAACCTAACTGGACGCTCAATAACTTAATCATGGGATATTTTCTCTTTTTTTTATGGGAAGGCGGGTAACCCCCTTGAAAGACTAAATCGTTAATTTACACTGATTCGAAACAGGAGACCCGAATTCGTTCTCTTAAGTGGAGGGCTTGTACCAGTTTTTAAGAGCTTAAACTTGTGTCGTTGTTAGTTTTTTTTTATGACTAATGAGAAAAATGAAAAATCATACGTGCAAGCGGCTCACCTCATGGTGAGTGATTACCGTCGCCCGCGTACATCTGTAACGCCAGGGGAACTGCCCGTGCGTTGCTGACTTTTAAGGATATTTAGGGAATGGGAGGGATAACGGGGATGGGGTCGCTCACAAAAATATCACCTAATTTCAAATGAACCCTATTGGAACAATTAAAATAGATGTCTAGACTAAAGCAGTATTGGGTATATGGTGGCGAGAGCTTCTTTCTTATTTTTGTAGCGGAGATGTAAAAAAATCGACCATCCCCTTTCTTCCCATGGGTAGTCGTAAGAGTATTTAAAACAGCTACTGACAGATGCCAGAATAACCATCTCAGAAAATGGCACACGGAAAATACCGACTGACGACGTGCAGCAGTGTCTGAAGTGAACGGCATCCGTTAAATCTGTGGCAATTGTGGCAAAATCTTCCATTGGAACTATCAACAAGCTATTGAAGAATATGTATATATTCACGCCTTTTTCCCAACAGGGTAGGCAGTAACAATCTTCTTCCACTTCCTACGGTCCTGACATACGTCTTTCGCTTTCATCAATCTTCGCATGCATGCTCGTTGGTTTAGAGTACTCTCGACCTGGCCTTTTTTCAGAACGTCTCCGATTTGATCGTGAAATGTTCGCCTAGATCTTCCTCTCCCGACTCTACCATTATTATATTACACTATTGAAGAATATAACTTTATTAACATCGCAAATTGCACCACCAATATAGAAATGTCACCTTTATGTATTGGCATATATTGATTGTTGTTGTATACAAAGGGACGAACGGATGAATTGTGTGTCAAGGTCGCCGATTGAGATAAACATCCAGTATGTCAGTTCGTTACAATGACGTCCGCTGGTTACTATAGCGATTATTCGTCTCGCGTCAGTCATATTTAAACCTGGCTAAGTGGCCAATATCTCTTCAGCATAGAGATGGTTTAAGGGTCCGATAATTTTTTTTGCATGTTTTTGTTTGACGGACGAAAGGGTATGTGAAATATTTAATATAAATTGGAAGCATAAAAGGGTCCTGGCTGGCTAGGTCTGTCTTCGTCAAGGCCGTAAATTCTCGTGCATTATGTCGATGCCACACAAGGCCCCACAATATTTTCACAGAGAGGCGATTAACGCCTTTAGATTATTAAATCAATGCAATTAATGCTCTAAGTTAACGCCACTGAGTGGGCTAGTCTCGATAACTTCCGAGCACTCGCAGGGCGCGAGAGATGTCTCGTCAATCTTACCGGTGTTTATTTTTAATTTCATTCACTTAGGGTTTTCTTTTAGTACGCCTAGCGCTAAAATTTATTAACAATTTAGTCTTTTAATAAGAACCCAAATTACTTATAATATAAATATTACAAGAGAGCAACATTAACTTTTTTTTTTATATTTTTGGCGCGAACTAGGCTGTCATTTTTTTTTTTTCGTATTTTGATGTATAATATTGTTCGTAATTTTGTAGCTATTGGAAAATTCAAAGCAAGACTGAAGATCGACAATTTTCTTCAATTCTTTAGTAACAATTAAATTTTACTGTTAATACTATAGCAAGCTCAAACAATCAAAATTGCAGTTCTGACAACCTGCTGCTTTATCTAGCGTCATTGGAGCTATAAAGGCAACAGGTGTTTCCAAGCTCCTTACGAGCAAAAAAAAGAAAGTAAATGTGACTTGCACAAAGGAAAAGGGAGGTTCAGCATATTAAAATACATAAAATATATATCACCATTTATTATTTACATTTTTTCTCTAATAATAATTATACATTATACTTACATTATTACTGTAACGATATATACATTTATATATATACAATTAACCACATTTAAAAACAACTTATAATTTTTAAAATCACAATGAGAGATAAGACAACAGTCAAGTAAATAAAATATCCCTATTTTTTTTTTACATACAATAAGGTACAGACATGGGAGGATCTTTACACATTTGAGCAACATGGCGGAATAATGCTTCAACGCTTATTATAATAGAGTATAGTTCGAACTTGGCAGACAATAAAAATTTAATGTCAACGCAAATATGTGTTTTTTTTTAAAAAAGGACATAATTACAAATTTGTCCCATGGACCTAGCCAGATCGATTTCTTCATTCAAAAATCCAAAATTTAATAGAATTCAAATCTGATCAAAATCATCAAAAATTACAAGTTTTGTTTCACGTTTTTTTTTTCAACCTCGAAATTTTGTAACAATCAAAGGTAACAAAATGATAGGCACTAGATATTCATTACTCTACAGCATAGGACAGCAAGACAAGCCTCTCCCATAAGGATTTGCTATAATAGCCATGCTCGGCTTAGACACATCGCACCTTACACGCTGCAGCCCGTCATCGGTCTGCTAAAGTTTGGTCTGGTATTTTTTGAGATCGTTATCCCACCATTGGGCATTTGGTAGCCATTACGACTTTCAAAGCTTTTTTTAACCCTTAGTCGCCTCTTGCGGCACCCACAGGAAGAAATGGGTGGGGAAGGGGCAAGTTACTACGCTCTCTAGACACTAGCCCTTAGTAAAAAAAATCTGAACCTCACTGTAGTGACGCATGTCCCGATGACATTAACTAAAAAAAAACTATACGTCAGTGGGGGGGTGCCATGTGACGGCGCGCATTTTCCTATTGATCTCCTGTAAAATGAGGCGGCATCGCGCTAGTTGAGCGGGGCGCAGTTGAGGTGTGGGATCGCGGGTACGTTCACCCACCGCTGGGGAACGCGCAGCACGTCTCAAAGCACGCCGACGTCTCGCTCTGGCGGTCGCTAAACAATTAGAAGAGATTTAGGGATAGCGGCGACGATACGGGACAAATCCCGTGGCAGTGTATATCGATTAAAATTCCTATACCTTATATTCTAATGCAGGATATAGGTCCTTTCAAGAAAGTGCCATTAATCTCGCCATGTTGCTGCTGCTTTTATACGTGGCAGAGCCAAGCTGCGGCTTTTGCTGCTGCTCGAATGGGGTGGTACCGTGGCCTCGCAGAATACCGGCGTGAAGTAGAGGCATCTTGTGCTTCTGCGTTTCGTTCGGTGAGTGAGGTAACCGGAGGCTATTTTCCTCCCCCCTCCTTCCCCTAATATCCTTAAAGGCCTGCAACGCACCTGCAGCACTTACCATCAAGTGAGCCACTTGCTCGTGAGCCCCTTTTCTCATAACAAAAACAAAACATGCCAGTTGGTGAGCACGTCTGTCTGTGTCACTTGTCTGTGATTTTTGAAGTTTACATTGTTGATAACATTCCCACTATTTACCCCATGAGGATTTTAAGCGCGCAACCGATCATATGTCATGTGTCATTAGTGGCGATTAGAAACCCAAATTCATATTCAATAAAAAGAAGTCTGCCGACCAGTAGGCTGCCGGCTCGAAGGACCAACATATTTATCTGAACAAGAATATTACTATTGGTGATATATTTTGACAGTCGAACGCGTGGCCTCGAGATCAGGCCTGCGTGGTTATGTATGTCGAAATGCCAATCAAGCCTGCAAGAGGTGCACTCTGCCGGCTGATAATGGCTATCGCAATTCGCATTGTGTACAGTATCAACACAACGGTGATGGGCATTCATTTTCAATGTCATGTATATTGTTGCGATTGTGAATGTCATACTCAGTTGATTAACAGGTTGTAAGTGATCTCTGCCAACCCTGTGAAGGATTAGAGACAATGAACTGAGGACTAGAAATAATTTCACTCACCGCTCTCCCCCTTTTCTTTCTTGAAATCTCTCTCAATATTATTAGACAATGATCTCTTTTTTGGTGACTGTAAATTAATTAAAAAGAACTTACTGTAACAATACAAATATATAACTTGCTCTAACAAATGAATAAAATGTGCCTCTCAGTCTGTCGGTTTATTTAACACAATAACTTCTAGCATTATTCACATGAGGTTTTCAACAAAGACTTTAGGATTTTCTAGGTGTTCTTTTGAAATTTTGAGTGCTGTATATTTTGATACATATCTTACATCAGCAATCAGAGGCACTTAAAGCTTAAGCAATCATTTGATATTGATTTATTTCTCAATTAAGCTACCTTAATGTAAGACTGATAAACAAAAAATAATTAAGTAAGTGACCTCAATTCCTTTTCAATTACTCAAAATAAAACATGGAAATACCCTTTTTTTCTGCTTCTGATAATGCTGTGAATCATAGAACTGTGGTTGTGAACGTCTCACTCTGCCTGTTCTCCTTCTGATATCCTCTCCAGCAGGTAATGTGTCTGCGCCGCGACGTGCTGAGAAAAACGTGTGGCCGCATTTGCAAGACTTCGAAGCTACTGCCACCTGAAATAATGTATTTTTTTTAAATCTGATTCATTTAAAGCCTCAATAGTTGTGGCTAGGGGACCTGCCGAGCCTGGAGACTCACTGGAGTTTTAAATTGTCTGACCATCTCTTATGTAGGTGTTTAATCCGATTCTCCATACCGAAATGCTTATTGCCTTTGGTCTGTGTTGTCTTAAGTATATGGCTCACAAATCATTTATGTTTTTTACTTTTATGTCATGTCTCTTTCCATAACGTCTCTCTATCTCAACAATGTTTAAAGACATCGTAAATAAGCTCCTTCTGACCTGCTAAATATGTCATTCTGACGTACTCGATTCCAAGCATCGAGCTTTATTCAAAGAGTGAAAACCGTCTGCAACATTAGAGGACCTGCAGGTACGTTGCCCTTAAAGGATATTTGGGGGATGGGAGGTAGGATGACCAAGGGGACAGGGGAGAGGTCGAGAGGGCCTCCAGTTTCATCACTTACCGAACGAAACGCAGAAGCTCAAAATGCCTCTACTTCACACTGGTATTCTGCAAGGTTGTGGTACTACCAGTCCAGCCTAGCCTGCCCATTCGAGCAGCAGCCAAAGCCAGGCACTAACCTCTACCTCGTCAAATAATGTAAGCAAACCGATAGCTTGCATGAGGTTGGAATTACTATGCTATTTAAACTGTTATACTTGTACTCATCACATACCAGTTAATAGGAAATAAGATGGGGTGATCGACAAGCAAATTAAGCCTTAACTGATGGTGTAAATATTAATTCTTGACACTATGAACTGTGGAAGCCTAGAGGTGAGAGTGCTCGCTTTAGTTTCATAGACCGTGAGTGATGAGTGAGTTCGATCCCTGATGCTGACTTCTGACGAGGATATGTGCCACCGGGCATTGTTTTAATGAAAATATACTTGAGCTACTTTTTAAGGGCAATCCCCATTATCACTTTAACACTGGCAGATAAAGTCAAAATCAAACTTTTTATTCAATTCAAGGCTTCTATGAAGCTCTTATGAATGTCAAAATATTCACAAGTTTGCAAAAGAAGACCTACTCAGAAAAGAACCAGCCGGTTTTGAGGTACCTGAGGTTTTCAGGTGTGGAGTAGAGAAAAGATTGTTTTCTTTTTAATACTAAATTGTCATTTATAACCTACAGTAAAATCAATAAAATGTCGATCATAATAAAATGAACACACTTTTTTAAATGTTTACAATGTATCAGTAGCCACTGGACCCGCTTGTGCACAGGAAGAGCTATTTGCACACATCTTTGTTCTTAATGCATTAATCTATTTTACAGGCCTTTTATAATAAAGTTTATTTTTAACAAGCCTCTCAAAAATTGCGCCTGTTTATTGCCCTTCATTTTTAAAGGCTAGATAGTTAACACTGTTGCCATGTAGAGCTCTGAACAGGAGAAAAAAATATGTCCATCTGATAATGATAATAAGTAGCATCCCTTTGGCACCAGCAATCAACTATAATCAAAGAAGATGTAGTATGCCTTGAAGTTTTTAATTATAGTGGATCTCTTTACTCTTCAAATCAGAACAAAACTGATTGCACTGTCGATTGGCAGCAGAAATAGGCAAGAGAGTGGTAACTTCTCTTGAGACAGACCGGGAGTCCTACCTACATACTAACCTGACATCCTATTATAATGTAACAAAGACTCTGACATGACAGGTGAAGTAAACCTAAATGTTTAAATAGTTTGACAAGGATTATAGCCACAATACTTTTACTAACACATAATAGTCGCAAATATTGCAAAATTTAAGTTAAAATCCCATGAAATAAGTTACATATGTACAGTACACACCTGTAATTCGCATTTTGGACAGCTTTTCGCGATCATTTTGTTTTTACCCATATTGAACATTTAGTTTCAATATTATTCCAAAAGAAAATTGCGAACGCTGTCGAAGAGTTATTGAAAAAGATTACATTGTTAAACGAAAGTTATAAATAGCAACGACGATTGTTAAAATAAAATAAAAAGATAATGTGTGTCACTCCCACAAAAAGTTGACGCAGGCGATGGCTATCAAAGATGCCAATTTGTCAAGTTAAGTAAGTTTATTCAGTGTTGCTATCAGCAGATCTTAAAACCACCAGAAAACCACTAAGTACACTAATTTTCCTTCTTACCTGTAGTAGTTGTATATACAATATTATAAAATACTGAACAACATTTTTATAATTATTAGAGAAGAATGTATTTGCATAAAACTGGATCTAGATATTATAACTACGAGTTAGTACTTAGTACCGTAGTACTTAAATAGGTACGTCTATATATTTAGGTATTGATATATACCTGACATGACACATACACGACTATGCATAATGTGCTAGTATACGAGATGGTGAAGTATGTAAATAATCATTCGGCTGCTGACATTGTTCTAGCCCACTGAATTTGATTTGATAAAGAGATCTTATCCGATGCTACCGACAAAAAGCAGGGCTTGAAATTGGGGTGATCTCATTAGTTGTTGAACAGTGAGACACTTGGCTTGGCGATGCAGAGGAACGTAAGAGACTTAATGATGCAGATGCTGGTTTGGATATCTGTTGTCCCCTGGAACGAAAGACTAAATTGATCGCCATTAACCAAAGACCGAATTTGTCCCAAGGCGATTTCTTACAGCTTTAAAAAGGGTCCAGTGTACATTGCATTGAACTTGTGGTGGGTTAACGTGCAAGAGTACCGCAGTGCCGCTGCAAAAAGTTTAGCCGCTGCACCACGAATTCGATCAATTATATGTATCTTTTTGCATAAATCAGTTTTATTTCTCAGTTTTTAATGATATTTTATACCGTATGTTTCCCGGAAGTTCTTGAACGAGGGTAACACAGAAATGATTATTTCTTGAAGTTTGCTAATTACTTATCTTTTAAGCTTGCGAAGTCCATTCAATCGAAGATCTTAATGATGATGCGAAAAAACGACCCTAAGTTTATGAAGAGGACTCAACTTTAATTTTGTCAAACTCAACTTAGGCTTTCTCAGCAATAGACGATTTAAGGCGTTATGTAACTTTATGAGTGATAGCAAACCCACTTCAAAAGTTAAATTACATTGAAAGTCAAGTTAGTATCACTGAGGAGATACAAGAAAACTATGACGTTGTTTTCCATATGTCCGATCTTCAATTCATTATTTGTATTGCAATCACCAGTGTAGTATGCTACAAGGTTCTAACTTCATACGCTTTTCCGGCCTTAGATGTCAAATGTCAATATGTATTAATGTGAACGTCACTGTTTGGTGGTCGGTGCTCGTGCTCTCAGAATTCGCAATTACGCATTTTCTTTAGAGAGCTTCCAGATTCTGACCTTGAATACAAATGTAGCTTCATTAGAATTCAATTTACTTTATCATTTCATTTAATCTGATTTTATAGCAATGTTACAAAACATTACTTTAAAATATTATAATAAAGTTTGCTCTTTCTACGTAATGATAATTTCTAGAAGTAATTTTAGAAGTGTTTTGAGCTTTTCTAAATGTTATTCTTAAAATTTAGATAAAACATTAACAGCATAATTATTTGTAATGGTCTACAATATATTTTCTAAATAATTATGACAACCAACGTAATAACATGTGGAGAAGGGAAATCGCAGCTCATTTTCGAAAAAGACGAAGCGACGTTAGAAAATACGGTCGCCTCTCAGAAAATGGGCCCACCTGTAAAAACAAAAGTGCCCAAAAGGTTCTAATTTTTCTCTCTAATGTTAAGACTTTAATTGTAAGACTATAATTATTCATATTTTTGTGCTTCAGCAGCCACCTCTGGTATGCCAGTGTGATTTTTTTCAAATCACTTTCTGATCTTGTCTTTTATGTCATTCTTTGGATGTTTCAGAATGTTTCCTTGGGGAAACCTATGTTCATTAGTGGAATTGTGATAAATAAGTTATAAAGATGTCATTCCTTAAGTTTTCACCCCAATTCTATCATAAAGATATGAGAGTTTGAAAAAGGTCATGATTTAACTCTGCTTGTGTTCAGCTGTCTATACCCTGTGATTATTTTCCAATATTAGTTGGTTTTATTGTATTAGCCCTTTCCTTTAAATAATAGTTACTGATAGTTAAGGTATCTTGTATAGATAATTCTACAATTAAATAATGTATATGTACCGTTTGATTATAATTACTGGCTTCAATTGGAATTTTAACAAAGGATATAGCATTAATGGTGCTGTCTGATGTGCCATGCACCATTCAGAACATACAGTAATCTTTTTTGTCTGTCTTGTCTTTACATATCTTAATTTTAATTGAGAAGCTCCTTGTTTTTGGTATAGTGATGATCTAAGACTCACTGAAGCAGCTGCATGCTCCCAACTTGCAGAATTACTGATATGCAGTGACTTAAATCTTACCCTTACCTTAATCTAAACAGCCTGCAAATAGTACACTGCATATACTATACCCATCTCAGACGTTGCTGCCCATCATTGATGCACTTATTTTTGTTCTGTTATTTTTAGAGATGGTTTTCTCGCCATCGGTAGTTTTTTTTAATAAAAATGTTTTCATAAAATTTACAGACCCCTCTGTTGTAACAAAAATTCAATCATTCTGTGTGGAGGAAATGCAGTCATTTTTCTTGGAACAACACCTCAAGCTCCCTAGATTCTTATGGACATAGTCAATTTTAACTAATACTTAACTTTTTTTTTTTTATATGGAAGAAGGGGGCAAACGAGCGTGCGGCTCACCTGATGGCAAGTGATCACCGACGCCCACGAACATCCACAACACCAGAGGAGCTACAGATGCGCTGCCGGCCTTTAAGGAAGGAATAAGCTCTTTTCTTGAAGGTCCCTAAGTCGTAACTATTCGGAAATACTGCTGGCGACAGCTGATTCCACAAAGTCGAAGTGCGTGGCAGAAAACTTCGATTAAAACGCACTGTGGTGGTTAAAACCAACCATCTAGGTGGTATCGATGGAACTTCGAATTCAGTCGCGATGTACGATGGTGAAACTCAGCAGCTGGGATCAATCCGAACAGTTCCTCAGAACATTCCCCGTGGAAAATTTTGTAAAAAATGCAAAGAGAAGCAACATCTCTTCGAAAGGCCAAGGGATCAAGCCGATCAGAGAGAGCTTGCTATAATATTAGATTTTCATTGTTATAACATTTCATGTCAAAAATTCTGGCACATAATCTCTGATCTCACTCTCATTCCAGAATCCTTGCTGAGAAATTCACAGAATCTTCTCACCTCAATGAACCTATAAAGAATCTGACTGTCAAGAATTCGAATTCGTAAAGTTGGTCATAACTTGCCCAAAAATTTTTTGACCAAGCCCTTTACTAACGAGCTGGTACCGGAAGTTAGTCCTTCCTTCAGCTCCACCGTCTGATTAATTTACGGGTATCTATTTCTGATACTAAATAATATGTTCGTCTAATTAATATCCACCTAGCCACAATAATAACTAATAATAATAACAATAATAACATTATTTTCTTTCAATACTTGCATTGTTCTTAAATGCATTATACCACACGACAAAAGAAAATAAAAAAGAAAAGTACTTTATTCATTGCCACAACTCAAGACCTTAGACAACAGGTAAATTGATAAAATTAAAAGAAATAAATTTATTGCAGCAACACAACGACATCCGTCTCGGCATAATGCTATGGTAATGTTAACACAACTACTGTGCTGTTTTTATTGTAGGTACATGGATAAGTTTATTCATTTTATTCAATTAGTTAAAACTATCTGATCGGTGACAACGTCAACACTCACTGTGGCAAAGGTTTATGAAACATGAAGTGTTCTTGGAATGATGGCTATAATACCGATGAACTGGAACTTCACAATCTATGCTCGGTTTGATCTGTGCCTAAAGTCTTACTCAAAATCCATGCAGTGACATTTAAATTTCATTGAGATCCCTAAAAAAGCAACTGGAGGCTGATCATAGTTGATCTTGTTGGATGCGTC
The DNA here is from genome assembly GCA_029286595.1 of Bhutanitis thaidina. Classification (NCBI taxonomy): domain Eukaryota; kingdom Metazoa; phylum Arthropoda; class Insecta; order Lepidoptera; family Papilionidae; genus Bhutanitis; species Bhutanitis thaidina. Next base: position 1,362,635 of record JAGSMS010000039.1, on the reverse strand, counting down.
AGAAACTAAAACTTTGCAGAGTGAACTACTGTGCTATAGGAACTATACTTTTACTTCACTCTAAATAATAAAGCGTGTACAATAACAATTGAACCGTCTCGGACACTATACGTTATACGGCGTCTAAGTTTTGGCTCGTAACCTGATAAAATCACAAGTAAATGAGCTCTCAAAGTCGAGACGTTTTTTATTAAATTAAGACTAGTTTATAGCTCTTATGAATGTCAAAATCTACACTGGTTCGTAAAACATGCCCTTCTTAAAGGTTTTTTTTAAATGCTATCTTACAATGTCAAATGTATATTATTATTTATTAAATGTCAATTTTTACAATATTTTTGCAAATGCAAACTAAGAGAGAAACTATCTCCAAACACATCATTGTCCTCAACATTAATCTATTATAATTTAGGTCCTTTATCCTTATGTAATTATATTTGTTATGTTTATAAATTATATGGCAGATTATTTTTTATATTATACTATATTTTTGAAAATTTTATTGTAAAATGTTATGCTTTTACTTAGAAAAGATTTTCTATTTTTAACCAATCTAAATTTAGAAACCTCTAGCTTATTTCCTCGATACGATCTACAGGAGACAGACCGTTTTTTTTTGAATAAATTAATTTTCCGTACGAACATAATGTGATAAACAACGACAAAAGTGTCAAAATATCAGTCTCCTTGAACAGATCACGTAGCCGACTCGCGAGGTCACAGATTATAAATTACCCGTGGAGCGGAACATCGCCAAGTACGGGAACAGAAACGTAAAAGCAAATGTCGTTGACGATTGCCTCATTAATTTGTAAAACAAGAAATACTATTGAAGAATTTTCTTGCGTGTGTGGTTTTATTAGGTTACAAATGTTTTTTTGAAGTTATGCTTCTTTTGGCGCGTTTGGGAAAAATGTTGTGTGAATTTTTACGATGCGCGCACACCGACGTCTTAAATTAACAGGATGAAATTGATTTTTAAATGTCTCTCAAATTATTACGATGCGCGCACACCGACATCTAAAAATAAGAGGAAAATAAGTTGGGTTCTAATTGACATCTTCTCAATGTAATCTTTAACACACGTGTTTTATATTAATGGGGATAAAAAATAAAATCATACGTAAATATACATGTATGTGTGTGAACACACAATTTTTCTCTTATTTTAAACTATTTTATTTAAATGCTATACATTGGTACCATGCGATCAAGATAAGAATAGGAACGGCAACGACCTCGACATGCTAACTGTCATTCAAAAGGTATAATTTGCAAAGAAATTTATTTTGCATTCGTAACCTTTTTCTAGACCAATATAATAATAATAATATTTGTTTATTTTCTCCGCACAAAAACAGTCCATACATTATTATGTAATGAATAATTAATATACATTTAGATATCGGTGTGTTCATATCAATTGATGTTGTATTTTAATTAACGATTGGCAGCAGGAGATAAAGTGCTTGTATTGAGAAAAAAATACTGGAAAAGTAAAATGTCTGAACATGGTGATAAGAGATTTTATTATGAACACATGGAATAAAACTTATTATTTACATAACAGTGGTATTGTTTAGATACCTATGTAAATCCATGTTCTATTTTTGTTGAGAAAAGTAGCAGTGACTATGATGAATACTCTGAGAATGATGGAGAAAATAGAGTAATTGTAGAGAATGATTCAGATTGAAACTTTTTCGTTCGAGATATTACACACCTGGCTCTTTACTAAATAAATATAATATCTGCCTTCCTCACCCTACCTGACCGATTTATTTTGACAGCTCAGACGTCACAATATGGCGAAAAGTATTCTTAGTTCTTATTAGTTCTTATTTTTGATCGCATTGTAATTATAGTTTTCGATGTGATTTAGTTCAACTGAGAACTAATACATTGTACACACGCCGGGTAAGATCTTCGAAATTCACTTATGCATACGCATAAGCGTGTGCAATTTCCAGTCGGCGCCTGCTTTGCAATAACAATAAATAAAGCAATGGGGCGGACTCTGTACACAGCGGGCGTAGATCTTACCGCTAGGCGTTCTAGTCGCGGTCAGCTGGTTCATCGGAAGTGAGTGTTGCCGACAATGTTTTAATGTACGCTCCAGCCAACTTAACTCAATCTACATTATATATTTAATAGTTTATGCATATATACATAATATAATGTTTTTAACGAATAAACTCGAAAACTACTGAACTGATTTCAAAAATTATTTCACCATTAGATAGCTACATTATCCCTGATTAACATAGGCCATATTTATTACTAGAAAAACTAAAACTTTACCCAAAGTGTAAAAAAATGTTCTACAATATTAAAGAACATATCAATATCTACAAGAAACTTCACAGTGCCATATGTCATGTAACTATTGTAGTTATGCCATTATAACTACTTTTCTTACATTTTAAAAGTTAATAGAAATGTCGACCATACTCCATACCTGTATATGAATCCTTATCCAGATAAATCATTTCGTATTCAAGACTGTTTAAATACCTGTAGATTACTTTTGAATTATTCAAACCGGACATTCCATTAAAAAGATATTACGAATTTAAAAATGTCGAATCTAAACACCATAAAGTACATAAAACAATTTTTTTTTATTTTCACATTTTATTTATATTGTTTTTATATAAATAAAAAGGTGAAAATAAAACAAATTACTTTGATAATAAAAATATACATTTTTTATAAGAAAAATATAAACGTTTGATAAAAAAAAACTTATGTTCTTCATAAAGATACATTTACTCTACGTTTATCCTCAAATATAAAAAAAATAAATGTCCACCCGTGCATAGCCGGCGCGGTTCCCTAGTATCGCATATAGACAAAAACGATTAAAGCTAATGTAAAAGAAAATTATTTGAATTCATAACATATAGATCGCGTTTGTTTCGTGTTAACGATTAAAGGCTTTCTATCTCACATTTATCGTTTTAACGACCATACCAACTGTCGATCAGCGATCCACGTAGACATGATCTACGATGATGATATTAACTTATCCCTAATGGGAAAGGCAAAGGACTTTAGTCCATACAGCCAGGTATGATGCACGTCGACTCTGTTCGAGCTGCAAAATGCGACTCGACATGCTCTACGTTATCTTTTGATGAGTTTATATCACCCGTCAAATGTCAATAACGCTAAAACATCTGTCGCCCGTCCAAATACTATGAATGTGGTGATCTTGGCGTACAGAAAATGCTCTACATTTTAATCTTACTCTTTCGTCTGTTTCTTCTCTATCGGAGGAATCTCACTACTTTTTTTTTATTGCATACGAGAATGCGCCTTTTTTATGAGAAAGGCGGCAAACGAGCACGCGATTCACCTGATGGGTAAGTGATTACCGTCGCCCGCGTATATCTGCAACAACACAGGTGCTGCGGGTACAGTGCCGGCCTTTATGGGCATTTGGGAGATGGAAGGGAGGATGAGGAGGGGGATGGGGAGGGGGATTGGGTTACCTCACTCACAGAACGAATGGTAGAAGCACAAGATGCCTCCACTTCACGGCGGTATTCCGCGAGGCCGTAGTACTACCCGGTCGAGCCGGCCCATTCGAGCAGCAGCAAATCCGCCGCTTGGCTCTACCGCGATCAAAGTTTCAGTGCAGTTCGATTTAATCATAATCATAATCATTTATTTGCGCAATATAGGTATGTTACAGAAGTGAAACATTGATTCGCTATATTCTACTACTCTATTCAACGGAGTATGCAAATATTTAAATGTTTGCTAAAAGATTGTCATATTTTTTAATCATTAATATTAAACATGTCAAGAAATTAATAGTTTGATATAGAAAAGCATGTTCAGAGAATCTCTACATCTTTCGCTGAATGTCCTAAGAAATTTGGAAACAATTTCTTCGGATTCACGACCGCTAGAAGCGTTATGCTGGCAACATATAAGAAGCATAAGACTGCTCTTCGTGATGTTAGTGTAGAGAGCGAGTTTTCAGTTTTCCTTTTTGTTCCAGGGGCAGAGCATTGGCGAATTCTGATAAGGCATTCTATTCCCATACATGTAATGTATGTCATTTAACGTTTACGGTGAATCAAAATCTAAAATATCACATCAGGCGACTACATTTCAATCTGAAAGCCAAAACTCCGTATTGTGAATTGAAAAAAATCAACCAAGTATGGTTCGAGAAGGTTCTTAATACCGACGACGTTATGGAAATAAAGAAAACCGGTCAAAACAGTTTAGTGATGAGGAAACTGAATGGGAACGTAGCCGTAAAATCGATGAAGAGGATGACGTAACAGATCTATCTTATTTATACCCAACAAGGAGCTCGAATGTTTGTACCGTTAGTAAATCTCAAAAGGTACAGTGCGATATTTGTAAATCAGTTTCCAAGTAAACTTACAAAGCCCACATGACATTATGAAGAACTATAAACATCATTTAAGCGAGTAATTTAGTAATAAAAAATAGTGTTAGATTCACAAGGGAATCATTTGCGGTAACTGAACATGCTACACTTACATTCAATTTTGAATTTAATAGTGCTCAAAAATGGTAGTGTATTTGATTAAAAAAAAATCCTCGTGTCTATGGTCTGGCCGGAAGAGGTGAGATGACTGTTATAAATTCTGTTATCAGATTTGTTGAGTCTATGCGAAAAATAGAAAACAATAGGATATGAAAAGCGTAAGACATGCGAATGAAATTGTAAATACCCGGGAACGGACTGAAATTACCTAAATACAGCAGTTGTAATAGCGTCGAATGGATATCAGTGAAACGCCACTCATATCCATTAGAAATTAAATGTCTAAGTAAATACGTAGTAAGTAAGTCCACCTAATACGAGGTTGCGTAGATTTAAGGAAAAAATTTAAATTAATCACCAATAAGTTTTTCCCCAATAATGGGGTGGATGGAAGTCTAGCGATTTAGTTCAGTCATTTCACCAGGGCTTAGTTTTGTTTTGTAACAACTGTTTTGCAACAAAGTGACCGTGGGTGTGCCTGACACCTTTTAAGAGTTCAGACCAACGATTGATTTAGGGATGGTTGCTTAATCTCTGCAAGAGGATCTTGTGGAATACAAATGCATCCTCTCTGGTAAAGATTACAGTCTCAGTATCTAGGTCATAGCTGACAATCAGTAATTTTGCTCATTGCCGAAGACACTGCTTTCAGCTGTGATCTTTTTGCGCTGCAGATCACCCATTTAGACATGTATATCCTTAGCGAGTATAAAAACACACCTTTTTGTTCTATTGCAGAACATACATTGTTAATTTATTGAATTTTAATATATTTCTAGGAATATGCTCGGTATTTTTCTGCGCGATAGAGTCTGCAACGATGATATCCGCAGGAGAGCTAAGCTGAAGTGGCAAATAGGGCCGTAGAATTGACAACCGTTGGGTAAGGTTCAAAAGGTTCACGAGTCGTAGCCACGTTAAGGTAAACGCAGTGGGGGATGATCTGTGATGACCTGCACAGTGTTGCGGGAAATCGATGAATGCAGATGGCTCAGGAACGAGTTTTGTGATCTTTGGGGGAGGCTTATGTTCAGCTGTGGACTCGAGATAGGATGAAATGATGATGAATGATGAACAGTCTTCGAATCTATATAGTCTATTTTTCATTATGCACTTCACTTTTTACTTGTAATGTGTATTTTTATGTTAAATAATCAAGTGTGTGTCCAAATAAATATGTTATAAATCTATCTATATGTTTGTATGAATGTGTCCGCAAAAGTCACAGTCAAAGCAAACGCGCAGGTATAAAAAAAAAACAAAAGGCGGCAAACGAGAAAGCGGCTTAACTGGTGGTAACTGATTACCGTCGCCAACGTACATCTGCAACACCAGCACATTATGCAACATCTACAACAGCAGGTGAGTTGCCGCCTTTAAAGATATTTGAGAGATAGAATGGAAGATGGGGGAGGGAGGTGGGACTCCGGTCAGCTCACTCACCAAACGAAACGCAGAAGCACAAGATCAAGTTCATCGAGCTCTATTTCACGCCGGTATTGAAATGATAACGAATAAAATGAAAAATCTTTATTCAAATAAAGATTTTTCATTTCATTCGGTGGTCGAACGAAATATAAATTTCTTACGTTGACGTATGAGGTTCCCCTGACGGAGATGAAACCAGCGCAAGCAACTCCGTAGTTATCCTCTTTAATAAAACAGATCTTGTACATTACAAATGAAATAAAATAAGAAGCAACGAATAGTCTCACAGACAATCAAAGCGCATTCTTAGATAAAAAAAGAGTAACTTAAAAACACATCGCAGGACTTGCAAACCCGAGCCGACCAGTCCCCATAAGCAGCCCATAAAGATAGTTCAACCGAGTTAGCGGAACGTTGTTACAACTTTACTGAACATACTTAATTTCTCCCCCAAAGATTTACCGACCGAAATTTCCGAGCACTCAAATAATACCAACTGAAAATTAAATTCCGCCGGCAAAAAGCCGCCGCTTGGCTCTACCGCGTACAAAAGTACGTCCGGATAGATACCCTCAATTTTACCCATTCTTGTTATCGGTGTAATTAGTATTGAATTCCGGTTTGTAGGTATGTAGATATAGACAGCAAGTATAATTACGAGCTATGACATACTTGATCTCATGCCATGAGTGTTGTAAAAGTTGATTCAGAGTAACGACAGAAATCTTTCTGACGTCTGAACATCCATAAATATCTTTTGCGATAAAATTTAATTATTCAGACCACAGAGCCGTCACTGGTATCGAGGTCTATAGTGCGAAGTTTTTGGCTCTGTGATCGCAAACCAGGCTTCTTCTTTTCATATTTTCTTTTTCTTTTCTTCTGTAGTCTATAACACCGATAGAAATTATTCATGTATTCAAATAAACTAAATAGAAATCTCATTTTGAGTTTATCCGTAAACAAATCTTTAGGAAAAGTAAATAATACGGTATAGAGAGAGCTCCGAACAAAAATCAAAATTGCCCCGACCTCACTATTTGATAGCAAATACCATTTGATGTATTATGTGTGTATGCATAATATAACTATTATGTATTTGATTTACATTCCTTTTTCATTAATAAACAATTTTATTTTATTTGGGAAAAGGGGCATGCGAGCAAGCGGCTCACCTACGGCGCCCTACACCAGAAGAGCTGCTGTTGTATTACTGGTCTTTAAGGATATTTGGGGGACTCACCCAACGTAACGCCTAAGATGCTTCTACTTCACGCCGGTACTCTGGGAGACGGCCCATACATTGGCTACGTAGAAAAAAACAAGCAGGTGCAAAAATTCGTATAAATGTTATATGAATTTTTGCACCTGCCATCATATATTTCTTTTCCACCCATGGTTGACTGGCAGAGAATGCCAAAGGGGATTATATCTGCTCATCGTAAACCTTAGTTTTAAGTATAAAGAATAAATCAATAAACGACCACCGCGTGGTTTAGTGGTTAGTGTATCTGTTGAGCCACAAGACCTGGGTTCGAATCCAAGCCGGAGTCGATATTTGTGCGACACGCCAATTTTTGCATCTGGTTGTCGTGTCCCATTTCTCTGACCTGGCAGTGATAGATCTAGATCGTAAAGCAAAAACTTAACCTCTTTAAGGTGGTTTGGAATATGAATAAGATTCACGAGGAATCTAACGAAACAGGTTTAAAAATAAGACTATAAAGGCGTCCAAGGCCAGAATGGATTTATTTTGAAATGCGCGCCCTCAGCCACAAGAGCGCAATTTTTTGCACTGTGAATTATTATGAATTAAAGTTGGTAAAAACGTTTTAAAATCGTAAACGCGTTTACGCGTTGTCCTCTTGTCTACCAACGACTTTTGAAACACTTTTGACGCTGTACCTTTTTTTCTGATGAATTCCCCTTCGTACAGTAAGTACACAGTCACAAAATTAATTAAAAATTACAAACAAACCAACACATTGACTATTTTCTATTAGTGATTCTGCGCATAACTGAATCTGGCTGTTCAATTATGAGTAAAAATTAATTTCCCTCATATTTTTCTTTCAAACTATTGTGATATCGTCATTCTAACTCAACATATTAATTTTTTTTGTGAAACTTTTATATCAAGAAACTGAAAATTATTTAAATTCCTACCTGACCGTTATCTACCCCCGAGAATGCTTAGCGACATCTAGCGGAATTAGGAAAGTTATTGCTAGCGACTTTAAATTTTGTGCAAAGGCAACACCTGTCAATGTCAAATTGTCAAGCAATTGTTTTTGTTTGAATTTTACAAAATATGTCGATCGCAAAAATAATGAAATCATGAATTATAGTGTATGCCAGGCTTGCCTTAAACGCGGGGAGGATGTTTTCCCTGTCGCGACAGAAGACATTGAATGCTATTATCGACTTATCGAAGAGGTACCGTCTGCAGTTGTTATACACTCTATTATCATCAGTACAGCATATCACAAGTCCACTGCTGCAATCACAGACTGCACGTTCCCGAGCCACATGCTGCATCCATTGCCATTTCAGCTTGCTGATTCTAAACGTTTAGTTACACACTGTACAGACTGCTAAGTACAGTTGGTTTATTTTAATTGACTTTTTTGTTGCAATCATTTTGACTATTAATTTTTATTTTATCATGGTCCTAGTGGTCAGGGCACTCAATTTAGTATCATAGAGCGCAAGCCACCTGGGTTCGATCACCGGTGCCGGCACCACTAAAATTGTTAATGGAAAATTTAAGTGCTGAATTTACCACATTCTCGGCGGTGAAGGAAAAAATCGTGAGGAAACCTGCATATCTGAGAAATAAAAAAAATATTATTTCGAGGATATGTGAAGCCTGCCAACCCGCAATGCCAAGCAGCGTGGCGGGCCATTCCCAGCTCCTACATCCTCTCAGATATTTGAGATGGAGGCCTTTGCCCAGCTGTGGGCACTTACAGGCTGCTACTTTAAGCGAGTAGCCTAGTGGTCTGGTTGCTGGGTTTAATTTCATATAGTACACCTGGGTACAATCCCTGGTGCTAGAATGTCTAAAATAGTTAAAAGCATTTTTAAATTTTAAACTTATCACATGTTTGGGAGTATTGGAAATAAATTAGTATATCACAAAATTAATAAGCGATATCATTTTGTGAGAAAAGGTTCTCGAGTGCCAGCCATGTACAGGCAAACACAGTGTGGGATGACCCCCCACAAGATGGAGTGACGACCTGCGCAATGTTGCGGGAAGTCGATGGATGCAGATGGCTCAGGACCAAGCTTTGTGCCAATCTTTGGGGGAGGCCTATGTTCAGGAGTGGACTTGCAGTAGGCTGAAATGATGTTGATGATTCTGTGAACACATGAATTTAGCCAGCCCACACTGAGAGATTTACAGGCTGCTACTTCTCTATTTATAATGTTTAACTCCCCTTGGTTACTAACTTGGTTATATTATTGCAGGTATCGAAAGACACAGCTATGTTTATGTGTTTATTTTGCACAAGTTTGCTACGAAAATTAAGAAGGTTTATTGACCAATGTCACAATGCTCAGATTCTGTTAAATAAAACATTAGATCAGGTATATTTATTTAGATATATTCTTTTTTATTATTTTTACAATTATCTCTGTTGGCTTGGTGGCTAAGTGTTTGGCCATGGTGCTGCTGGTTGCAGATTTGATTTTCATAGATATATTCTATGAAAATCAAATCTGCACTATTTGTATAGACTACAAATAACTATTCAGGGTCTGTCTGTTTGAGCATATGCAATTAATTTAATAAAAACTGTCTCCCCTACATAAGAGAACTGCCTATAGAGAAAAACGTTATCATAACTTTTTTTATTTCAATTTCAATACAAAAATAAACAAATGCATGCATACATGCAGCAAATATTTGTAAAATATCTTTTATATACCAGAGGCTCGTAATATAATGTATTATATTACATACATACTCTTGGTTGATAAGCCATGGTAATTACGAAAAGAGTTTTTATGTTTATTTAATGACGCTTTTATATGGGGGACACATAAGTATTCACAATAAACTATTTTGCCCGCATTGAAATTCAATCCTTAACAGCCTGTAAATAGTTCATAGTAGGACTTAGGACTCTTCCATAAGGAGGATTTGCCATAATCACCATGCTCGCCATGCAGATTGGTAATCACAGTACTGGACACCTCAAATGCTAGATGCTACAGCTCGTCATTGGTCTGCATACTTTTGGACAGGTATTTTTCTAGATGTTTAATCCCTCAGTCTGCCAGGTAGTTTCCAATTTCCAAAGCTTTTCCCTTAATTGCCTCTTATGTCACCAATGGTATGAAAGGGTCCAATACACTAGACCCAAAAAAAAATATTCTACAAAGCATAGACTTTTGGCGCTCCCTATTAAGACCAAGCTCCTAACAATTTGTAAAATGATTACCTTTGCCTATATAGGGTTGCCATCTTTTACTTTTCAAAAGTAGGGAAATAAATTAAAATAAGTTATTTGCAAATAATTATGTTTGAAACACACTAAAGTGAGTAAAAATTATTCTATATATACAAATGGATAAGATTGATAAACTCCATCACCATTTGACCGATCATCATGAAAGTTGGTACATATAAGTGCGTTTTCATGGTGAAGGTTTTTATGCTATCCAATTTGTTCTAACTCGCCACTAGATGGCGCTGCAGCACATCAACTTCTATACCCTTCGAGTATACTCACCGCGCCACCTGCCGTAAAGAGCAAGACATCGTCTGCATGGGCCAGCTACTTAATTCTAAATGGCTTACCCTAAACCAATTTCCATGTTGTTTTTCTAATATTTTTAGTATTTCATTTTACTAACATCTAGTGTAGTCTCAGGCCAATACAGAGAGAGTTTTAAGCGCGGTAGAGCCAAGCGGCAGCTTTAGGTGCTGCTCGAATGGGCCGGCTCGACCGGATTGGTACCACGACCTCGCAGAATACCGGCGTGAAGTAGAGGCATCTTGTGCTTCTGCGTTTCGTTCGGTGAGGCAGGTAACCGGAGGCCCACATCCCCTCCCTATTCCTCTCCTCTTCCCTCCCATCTCCTAAATATCCTTCAAGACCGGCAACGCACCTGCAGCATCTATGGTGTTGCAGATGTATGTGGGCGACGGTAATCACTTGCCATCAGGTGAACCGCTTGCTCGTTTGCCGTCTTTTCCATAAGAAAAAAAAAACAGAGTCTCCTTAAATATTCGATCGGAAAACACTTGATCAATCAATAAAATATTCGAAAAATCTTAATAGTCCGACAATCTTGTCGAATGTGACGCAGCCCTGTACAATCGACAGGTCCGCGTCATTGTTAGCTGTAGGCATGGAAGATAGAGGCTTACCTCCTAAATGAGACGGTTCTCTATCCTTAGCGAACCGTCTCATATAGGGGGAAAGTTGAAAAAGTGTCCAGCTATAAACAGTAAATAATAGTTCAAAAACCCTCCAAAATGACGCTAGCGTAGGCAAATGATGTGGATATGAGTGTAGCAGTTTTTAAAGTATTGAAGTATCCGTAACCGTCCTAGTTTATTTCTCCATCCTTTTCTAATAACTAGAACTGGGTCGGTGCTGACTGAACATCAGGGTCGCGGTTAACCCCGGGACACCATGCTGAGTCAGCACCGTGTCACACGCCACGGGTTATAAATTATAAAGTCGACCTCAGACGACTCCTCTTAAGCCTCGGCTTCTCTTGAATTATTTCTTTTTGTTTTTACATATTTATTGTTTTTTCTGTATAATTGTATTTCTTGTTACTTTTGTGTTGTGTAAATGAATAAATCGTATCGTATCGTAACTTTTAGCGCTCTTTTTAAAATTTACCTGGGGGCTACTGTAGCGCCACCATTGTATAGCACATTTTAACGGACACTTTTTATACACAGAGACGTTTCTCCTTACCTCTACCCTCCAAACCTGTATTTACCTGTATTGACTCATGTGGTCGCGACCCGCAGTCGTGAGGAGACGACAAAGAATAAGAAGTCTATTATTGTTTATAACAAACACTTTCATAGATTAACGGATTTTATCGCGTTTTTATTATAATTTTGTAAGATTACGGCGTTACGAGTGCTTTACAGCACCCGTGGTCACGTGGGTACTGAGTTGTTAGACGTTCTGATGTCATAGTCAACTCGGCCTACCTTCAGCTTTTAATTATTAATTTCGGTCCGATCTACGCAGAAGGCGATCATAGTATCTTGAGGTCGCATGTATGCATGGTTTTACATCACAGGACCCCAAGCCGGAGCTAGCACCCGGAGAAATTAGGATGTTTTTAGATTCCAATAGGCTCGCGAATCATCCTTGGCAGGATTCGTTGCTCTTCTGCGAGGTTTTGTAGTCTATCTGGATTGACTGCAGCCTGATCATATTCTGGATATCCGCGGCCACTTCATCATATTCGATAGAATACGGTTTTAATAGTTTAATTTCAAATTGAACTTTTTATTTTTGTCCAGGAGCTGCAACTGCCTTCATTGCGGCTTAAGTCCAGTCACAATTTGACAGTTTCACCAACCACGACTTCCTACATAGGACCGGAGTACCTTCGAGACTTGGAGGTAGATTTGAAAACAGAGAACAACTCCGTATTCGACACGAACGAAGCATATATCACGGAAGACGAGGACGATGTGCCGCTGGTTCTTTTCTCTGGAAGCAACGTTGACTCTGTTGAGTTGTTCGAGGATATGAATATGAAAAAGGACATTTCCCATGACATGGTAAGATTTGTGTACTCCTCCTAATGATTTTTATTTATGGTAAAGGCGACAAACGAGCAAGCGGTTCACCTGACGGTAAGTGATTACCGTCGCCAACATACATCTGCAACACCAGAGGTGCTGCAAGTGCGTTGCCGGCCTTTAAGGGTATTTGGGAGATGGGAGGGATGGGGAGTGGGAAGGGGCCTCCGGTTACCTCACTCACCGAACGAAACGCAGAAGCATAAGATGCCTCTACTTCACGCCGGTATTCTGCGAGGCCGTGGTACCAATCCGGTGGAGCCGGCCCATTCGAGCAGCATCAAAAGCCGCCGCTTGGCTCTACCACGTTTAAAATGATGAATGATGTCCTAATGACTGTTGTGGTCCTGGTACTTATGATGCCGAATATGGCGTCCATCCATGTGAGATCATTCCCCGATAAAATCATAGCGTATTATTTCTTAACATACAAGACATGGTTATGATTTTGATAGTATCTTTATATGTCCAAAAAAAAACAATAAAATGAGATATACCACTCAGTTCGGAAGGAATAAGAGCACCACCTCCCTCACCACAACAATCATGCACCCAAGCACCACACTCTAATAATGACATAAAAATTCAAGCCAGGCAATTTTGTTTATCATAACACAATAATGAATAGTTAATTCTTCGCGTGTACTCCTATTTTGTACAAAAATAAGTATTCGCGCAGTCCGGTCCGGATCTGATAGATATTGCCGGATAGGGATGCCGGGTCTGCCGGATTGCCGGATTCGCCGGATAGGATTGAAATCCTTAGCGTTAAACATTGGCGCTAACACGGCCACTAGCAATTTCTCGCCATTGCCACGCCTTCCTGTTTATGACATCCCGGTACGTTTCGACCGTGTGCCACAGATTTCCTTTCACGCATCAAGATCATCATCACAAGTCTTCAAAAGCGACATCATGTTGTAATCAGCATTAAACCATAAACAGTGTAGTCAATGTCATAATATACAACACTCATAAAACACTTAAGGGATTTATTTATCCATCACTTTTCCAGATTAAAAAAGAAGAAAACTTAAAGACTGAATTAGATATAAAACTAAACGAGACCGCAGGCACGGATGTGAGGAAAGAAAAAATAAAAGCAAACAAGCCAAAGAAAGTTTTGAGGGAGGGATTTAGCTCGCGAATGGTGCAGGAGACGTCCGAGTACGTTGTCATCAAACTGACGAAGGAACAGGTAGGTGTTACGAACATATGTGTGTGTCAACCTTAATGACAGACCAGCCATCAGACACACACAAGAGCACACAGACAAATATATTTTTTGTTTCATTGGCTTATTCTAGTGCTTGACTACAATCCCTTCCGTTGTTCAAATAGTGATGAGTCCGGGATAGTATGAATGAATGAAATGAATGAAAATTCTTTATTCATTGACAATAAGGAATATAATGTTGTTTGTCAAATGTCAAATCTTATTACTTTTTTTTTTAGCCTAACATAACCAATACGAAACGGTGGATGACATTCTGCCACCGTTTCGTATTAGCTAGGCTCCTCTGACGGAAAAGAAATAGGCAAAAGAAATTCCGTAGGTTTTCTTTTTGATCTAATATAATGTACATCTCGAAATAAAAGGTATGGTCCCATAGGCAAGCGAAAGCGTGCCACAAGAATACAGCGATACACTAAAGCACAAGTGCACCGGAAATTAGTACAATATACAATTTTTACTTTATTCATAATAGATATAAGCAAAAAAGTTTTTTTTTATGGTAAAGGGGCATCCGGCATGCGGATCTTTTGTGTTATTTTAGGAGATTCGGGCAGGGTAATAGCGGAAGAGAGGGATGAGTGGGCCTCCGGTTACCTCGCTTACCATAGAAAACGTGGTTCTTAAACGTGGTAGAGCCAAGCGGCTGTTCTAGCTGCTGCTCGAATGGGCCGGCTCTACCGGATTAATATCACGACACATCGCGAGAATACCGGCGTGATGTAGAGGCATCTTGAGCTTGCGCGTTTCGTTCAGTGAGTCAAATAACCGGAAACACAGCCCCCCCCCCCCTCCCCTCCTGCCCTATCGCTAGGAAAAAAAGCTCTAAAAATTATTTAAGCTCTACATGGATGCTCTTTGTCCTGTACAGTGGTTTGTGGCAATTCATGTCGGAGGCCTATAGTTAATAATAATAGAAAATCATATTTTATTTTCAGGTTTTAGAAGAAATGCGGGAGCGCTCGCACAGTGATAAATATTTGAGAGCCCCGTACAAGTGCGACAAGTGCGTGAAAGGTTTCAACTTCGAAGACGTCCTCCAGAGTCACATGGATAAACATTCACTGGTGAGGAATGTCAGAATTTAACTGTGAATCGCCCAGACATATTGAAGAGAAATCACCACAGATTGGGGGAGCAGTAACTGCTTAGGTGCCGAGTCCGCTATGCCACCAACAATATCACAAAAAATCCGTGTCGTACTCATTCGTTCACTTATTCACTAGTGTCATTGTCATTCATTCGCCAATAAAACTACTCCTTTTGTTCCTCTTTTTTTAAACACGTTTACCGAAATACGAAACAAGGTGACGGATGTAGAAAATAACACGGCACGACTTAATAGTGGAATAACTTCACTCACGCGGAATTGTTGTGATATTTTTTTTATGGCATTGATCAGGTCGCTTGGCTTAAATAGGAGTAGTGTACGAAACTTATTTATATACAAAAGTGAAGTAAAGTAGCAGAAGCCTGTAAATACCCACTGCTGGATGAAGGCCTGCTTCTCAAATATCCCAGAGGTTTTTGGAGGCCGGAATAGTCCGCCACGCTGTTCCAGTGCGGGTTGGCGGACATGCAGGTTTCCTCACGATCTTTTCCTTCACCGCCGAGCACGTGGTTAATATAGCACTTAAAATTGCTATTAACAGTTTCAGTGGTGCTGACACCGGGGTTTGAATCCGGGTCTCACGCGCTCTCTGAAACTGAAGCGAGCGCTTTGCTTTATTTTTTAAATCGATTCTCGTATACGTTAAAATGGTAAGTATGCAGAAATTTATGCCTCGGGCTCCCGGTGACGCTGTTTTGAAGAATCTAAGCCCAACGCTGGAATAAAGTAAGCTGATTTAGCATTAGATGTGATGCTGTACTTTTTTTTCTCGGGCTCAGATCCCTGAATGGCAACAGTGGTAACCAATTCGCCAGTGTTAAAGTGATAATATAATTCACATATATCAAAAAACAAATGGCGTGCAACGCACCTGCAGCTCCTCTGGTGTTGCAGATGTACGCGGGCGACGGTAATCATTTACCATCAGGTGAGCCGCTTGCTCATTTGCCCTTGTCCCTTATTGCATATTGACCTGGGCCTCTAACATATTTAAGTCGTGAGAGATAAAGTACTGTTTCATTGCGTGTGCATCTACAGAATTTCAACTTCAATTTTCCCTATAAGCCTAGATGTGTTGCCGGCCTTTAAGTATATTTAGGGAGGGTGCGTGGGGAGATAGGGCGTGTGTTCACTGTGGCAACACAACGAAGGAAACGCAGAAGCACAAGCCTCTACTTCAAGCCGATATTCTGCGAGGCCGCGGTACCGACCCGGTCGAGCCGGCCATACTCGAGCTGCAGCTAAAGCCGCCGCTTTGCTCTCACCGCGTATCCGAAGAACTGAAGCTACCTGAAGTGTGTAATGTTACAGAAGAACGGGCCGCTTCAGTGCGACCTATGCGCCCAGTACTGCCCCAGTGCCGTTTCACTCAGGGGTCACATGAAGTCTCACACCACCAGGTAAATAAAGAACCGCGTGTGACACACGAGAACCTTCACAGAAATGGTTTCTCCAAATTGTGTCTGCCCACTAACGCCATTACTAGATCTTTCCTGCTCAGAACATATAAGCTTCGCGTGAGCAATCTGTGATCCGTAAAACCTTCAAATTTAGATAGATAATGTTATAATTATTAGGTTCTTGTGTCATTCTGACATGCGGTTCCGGAACCGCAACTCGAGAGACAATCCCGTTTGCCACTGAACTCCTCGTCTAGTACGTACAGATCGTTGGATACAAATAAAAATATAGATAAAAAAAAAAATACGAAACAAAGAAAAAACTTTTCCAACGAATATTCGTAATGAATGATATTACTGTCATCGGCAAGAGCTGCAGCTGTGTTATTTCTGGATTTCTCTTTCGGCTCCTGCTGCAACTCTTATTGCATCGGCTTTAAGAGTCAATTTGCAATAACTCACGCAACTCAAGTAAATGAAATGGCTAAGGCAGCTTTAGTTTCATACAGCTCGAGTGAATCGGGTTCGATCCCCTAAGCCGACACCACTAAAATCGTTAATGGAAAATTGAAGTGCTTACCTTCACCACGTTCCCGTCGGTGAAGGAAACATGCATGTCTAGTTGAAGGACATCTAAAGTCCGCCAGCCCGTATCGGAGCACCGTGGCGGACCCTACCCGTCCCCCAAAAACCCTCTCAAATATTTGAGAAGGAGAGGCATTTATATACAAAGGTCTGCGACAACTCTGGATTACTTTGACGGCTCCTGCTGTAATTCTTATTGTGCCAGCTTTAAGACTCAATTTGCAATAACTCACGCAACTTAAGGAAATTCAATTATTCTATTATGTATATATTTATGTATTTATTAAAGTATATATTTATGTATAAGAAGGGGTACGTAGATTTATATAGAATGTTTTGCATATATGTATGTTTTCTTTTTTTTGTATTGTACGCGCGCAATCTGCCATAGACTAGCTATTCTCCAGTCGCAGGTCTGCTGGAAGAAATTTCTTTAGAAATAAGCAGTACCTTTGTACAGACCATTTCTTTCTATCATATTTCCTTTTTTCCGATTTACTTGTGTGTACATACATTATTAAATAAATAAAATAAATAATATAGATAACTAAATAAAGATATTGAAATGGCTAAGTGTGATCTGCTGTTGACTACAAGCTCTCTCACCTAGGTCGCTTTTGCCTAGTGAAATATTAGCGTAGATACATGTTGTGTCAAAATAGCAAAAACTAATAAAGTATCCTGAGACGAAACTCCTTTACTTATTCAATCGATATTTGTGGTGGAATTACCTGGTGATGCTCATGTATAGACAAATGAATTCCGCGGAATTGTGCAAAGTAATTATTTCTAATATCTTTAAAGTGATGGATTTCCGTTTAACTAAAGTAACCGACATAACCTAGGAGTAGGGATCAGCGAGCTGAAGCGGCCATGGGCCGACCACATAGCTCGCAGAACTGACTACCGTTGGGGAAAAAAGGTTCTCGAGTGGCAGCCGCGTACAGGCAAACGCAGTGTAGGACGACCCTCCACAGGATGGAGTGACGACCTGCGCAGTGTTGCGGGAAGTCGATGGATGCAGGTGGCTCAGGACCGAGCTTCGTGGCAATCTTTGGGGGAGGGGGCCTATGTTCAGCAGTTGACTTGCGATAGGCTGTAATGATAATGATGAAATATGACAATTACATCATGGCTGGTTAAGCAATATATGTAATATAGGGTATTGGAGCTACGGATACGAAGGGTCCGCTCCGCTGCTCCAGTTTGAGTTGGCTAACTTTTTATTATATTTTATTATTTCCAAGACATTTAGGCTTCTTTTACACCGTCAAACCAGTGGTTAATTCAGAAATTAAAATTGTATGTAAATATATGTAAATGTGTATTGTAAAATGGATTCTACGCAAAGTAACGCACGATTCTGTTCTACTATAATACGAGGTTCGATTAGATATCGTACGGTGGCGTCCGTCCCGTTCGACCCATGCGGTTGAAATATATTTTGCGACCGCTGCTTCCGTCCGGCTGCTGCAGGTACAAATGTAAAATATGCGGCTACGTCCGTCTGTCGCGCCAGCACGTCTTGGAGCACCACACTATCGCGCACTCGGACGCGTCCGCCGCGTACAGCTGCGAACAGTGCGTGTTCACCACCAAGTAAGTCCTGGTGTGCCTTAGCTATTTAAAAAAAAAAAAAAAGTATTGCCCCAATTTAGAATCGCGGGAGCCGTGGTAGTGGTAGCCTAGTGGTGAGGACGCTCGCTTTAGTTTCATAGAGCGCGAGTGACCTGGGTTCGATCCCCGGTGCCGGCACCACTGAAATTGTTAAAGCAATTTTAAGTGCTGTGTTTACCACGTGCTCAGCGGTGAAGGAAAACATCGTGAGGAAACCTGCGTGTCTGAGAAATAATATAAATATTATTTCGAGGATATGTGAAGGCCGCCAATCCGCACTGGAGCAGCGTGGCGGGCCCTTCCCGGCTCCTAAACCCTCTCCGATACTCGTATTTGAGAAGGAGGCCTTTGCCCAGCAGTGGACACTTATAGGCTGCTACGTTTTCTATTAAAACTTTGATGGTAAAGTTTAGTCCCCCGCTAGAGGATGCTTAATTTATATTAGGAAGGACCAGCGGGTAGTTGCGGATCGAACGCATCTGCTCTTCTTGCCTGTCATAAGTAGAACGAAGGTGGAAGGTGGAGCTGCAACAGGAGCTTGGCGACAGGCCAAAGTGAACAGACACCTTCTAGGGCAAACGTGTACCATCCTAGGCCTCATCTCCGCCTTCCATCGGGCAAGATTGAGGTCAAACGTAAGCCTATTATTTATAAATAAAAAAAAACATCGCCAGGGGATCGCCCATCATTATTGAGAAATAAGAAAAAGAAGTAAAAAAAAAAAAAAACTTTATTCATATTTATATAGACCAATAATTCATATATAGCGTAGCGAAATACGCAGGGTATAGTTTACCGACCTATCCAATACCGCTCTTGCCGAAGTCGGTGAACTTTTTCAGACATCTTTGTCGGCGAGTTGGCGAAATATTAACGCCGATATACAGTCACAGCACCAAAAACTAATAAGTCTCCTGTGGGACTAAGCGACTGCGCTTTAATTGATATTTGCTATTCCACCTGAATTTACCGAAACCAAATCCCATAGAGCAGTGATGGGGAGCAGCATCACCGGTGCTCAGGTATTATTTGTTCGTGGTTCGAATGGGCAGGCTCGACCGGGTTGCTACCACGGCCTCGAAGAATACCGGCGTGAAATAGAGGCACCTTGTGCTTCTACATTTCGTTCGGTGAGTGAGGTAACCGGAGGCCCACTCCCCCTCGCCGTATTCCATCCTTATCCTCCCTCTCAACTCCCAAATATCCTTAAAGTCGGGTAACGCACCTGCAGATCTTCTAATGTTGCAGACGTACGTGGGCGACGGTAATCACTTACCATCAGAAAAATCATCAATGCTCTCGCCAACTCACTCGCCCAGCGCGGTGTATGTTTCTTTAAAGGGTAAACCTTTAAAGAAACATATGCAAAATTTTGCTGTTGTTCTTTGGAGAAGCCAACGCTCCTCAGTGGACTGGATTTCCCGCCATCTGTCGGTCGGTTTCGTCGAAGAACCCGGTCCTTACCCCCCTTATATTATGACGGGCAGTGGCATCCTCAACTCCACGGCTCTGCGCGTATTTTGCGTTTTCTGTTATGTTGTCGTCCTCCCCTCCTTTCACATCAAGTGCAGTAATCCGGCACGCGCCCGCAGCAAGCGCACAGTGATGCAGCGGCACGTGCGCCTGCACGGGCGCGCCGAGCCGCACGCGTGCCACCGCTGCGGCAAGCTGTACAGGAGCCTCGAGTCGCTTCGCGTGCACACCATGTACGTACACTGTCCTATGCACAATACGCGCAATTATTTATACGATTTTTTTATTTTTATATTGTAAATATATCGTCTATGATACTGGTCTCACTGACAGCGCCGCGGCCATAGCTGAGTGAGCACAGATAAATAGTGGCATAGACAAGAAATACATTTTTCTTTATTGTTCTTGTGAATATTTAATTTTTTTTATACAATATGTGTTTTTTTTCCCCATAATGAGCCGTGAATAAACTGTTGTCCTTTTGTTTTTTTCTTTCTTGTAACTTGTATAGATTAGACTATTGTCTACCGACAGATACCTCTATGCACCTTAAACGCGACACCATGGATTCTGGCTCAAACAAACGTGTAATTTTTTTAATATGTAAACAGTCATGACCGTGCCCCTGATAGATAGAAAGAAAGGAAAGTGCTTTATTCATGGCTTCAACTCAAGTAACACAATAAAACTTAATTAACATACAACAAAACGGCGTCAGCATAATGCTATAGTATATAGGTGGTCAGAGCCAGCGGTTGCTTGGGACGACGTGACAGGTGGTGAGCCTGTCGCCGTCTTTGTGTTCAGGCTAACGATTCAACAGGTGGTGGATTGTAGGTGTCGTCCGGGTTGATACCACACTCCTAACCATTCCTGCCGCCGAACAGCTGTATAGGGAGTTAGAAGGTATAGAGTTAAAGGCTACGGGTGACAATGCATCTGTAATCTTCTTCGATTAAAGTTATTTGCAGGTGTCCATGGGCTGCAGTAGCCATGAACACCCACAATCCACCTGATTACCATCACATGATTGTTAGCTCGTTTAATCCCCATCCAACAAAAGAAAGAAAACTTACATAAGATATTTTCTAAAACGATTTTCAAGATATTGGAAAAAAAATACTTTGCACAAAAAATAATAAAGTGCACAAACACTACACTCAACCGCCAGGTAATAGAGACGAGTGTGGTGCTTGTGTGGGTGATAGTTGTGGTGGGGGAGGTGGTGCCATTTTATTGTTTTATTTGTTATGCGGAATTGTGCAAAGTAATTTTATCTAACTTTTCCGCCAAGATACGGACGCCTGATCCTTTTTACTATCAAAATCATAGCCATGTCTTGCATTTTAAGAATGCACACACAGCTCACAGTACTCAGTGATCGTTGATATCATCGGCATCAAGAACCTTGCGCCAACAAGTGGCTCTGAGCGCGCAGAGCGCGGTCTGAGAGTATTTTTTTTTTTTTAATTTTCGGCAGGCGGCACGACAACAAGAAGCGTTTCCAGTGCGACCAATGCAACCTGAGCTTCGTCTATCCGACCCTGCTACACAAACATGTCCAGTCGGTGCATATACGCAGGGACTATTATTGCGTGGAGTGCGATATCAAGTTCAAGTCCATGGTGAGAGTCCACAATTCCCCCCTCCCTCTCCCCTCCTCCGCCTTCCACTGAACCTCCTCGAATCCGTATATGACATACCAGTCCAAGTAGTCACAAATTTTGGTCCGTACTTCTAATCTTAATACTTTTAATCTCAATTAAGAAGAGTTCTCTACTCTTAATTGATTAAAAGTATCCTATTATCACGAAAATCGCCAAATCGTAAATCAAAGTTGGCGCCATTTTACCACTAAGACGCCATTTTTTATCTTCGCCAATCGGAGTAGCCAACTCTACCATGTTTTGTTTTCATTTCTGACTACGCGTTCGTCATAGCTAAACCATGAACGCCGAGCTCGTCGAGGCGTTTTTGCTATCGCGGCACAAGCATACTTTATGTTGCATATTTGCGATGCTTATTCCGCCATCTTTCGCAGGCTACGGTAATGTTTTTTTTTTTAACATATTGACTTGCTCTCTTCGACTATATCCAGTAATGGTATGGTCAAATAGCAGAGATGTAACGGGTTTCCCGCTTCAGCTAACGTTAATGCGGAAGTTTCGTGACAATAATTAAATACGCTTCTAGATCTGCATGTTTTGTAACGGAAGCACATCGGAACAAATGTGCACTTATTTATCTTGATTGTCGCGATGCATTTGTTCTACCAATAGTCTACTGTGTAGGGTTTAAAGTACGGACGTGGAGACAGTAAGAATTTTATACAAAGTGCTCTACTTAAATCAGTGGTTAAAAAAATTTTTTGTTTAAGTAAAAATCTATAGAATGTTGCTAAATACGTAACAATTGTTCAAAAAGTTGCAAAGGTAAAAGGTGTAGATGAGACGGAGAGGGGGCTGCTAAACTTTTTTTTACCACGTTGTATGTCTGTCTGTTAGGTACAAATATTGCAAGGGATATTTATAACTCATTGGTACGTGCTTTTTGACATCGCACAACGAATTAATTTTTTTATTTGTTTTTTTTTATGCTATTTTGTGTTTTGTTGTGTGATTGCCAAATAAATACGTTTCTTTCATTCTTTCTTCCTTTCTCACATCGTTGCGCAGGACACCTTGAAGTTACATTTCAAGCGGGCAAAGAGGCATCGGGACGGTTCCTCTTTTAAGTAAGTACACGCTAAATATAGGTATTAGTATATAATATTGTATTGGTAGCCATGTACAGGCAAACGCATTGTGGGACGACCCCCCCACAAGATGGAGTGACGACCTGCTCAGTGTTGCGGGGAGTCGATGGATGGTGGTGGCTCGGGGGACCGAGCTTAGTGGCAATCTTTGGGGGAGGAATATGTTCAGCAGTGGACTTGTGATAGGTGAAATGATGATAATGATATAATATTCACCACTTGCTCGGCGTTGAAGGAAAACATCGTGAGTTGATCTCTTTGGGAAATAATTGATAAATACTTCGAGGCACATGCGAAGTCTTCAATTTTCTCAATGGTTTTGTTGGCATTTTAATTTAAAAAAATATAACAATTCGATTTCATATACTCAACCATGTTAAAAAAAGTCGTGACGTCACTGCAGTGCGTCTATCCTATATGTTCCCTCCGTTGTGAATTGTGCAAAGATTTATGTCCCCCTGGTCTATTTCGACCTCGGCCAAAAGATCCCTATACAGTAGAGTCGACACTAGTCAGCCGAGCAGGAGTTATTATAGTGCCGTGAATGTGCGCGCGAACACACGAGGCACTCACATGTCTTTACCTACATCCGAGAGAGAGAGAGAGCGAGAGCGAGCGAGCAGTCCGGTACATCAACCACGAAGATACTAACGATTTGGTGTCAACCTGTCAGATGCGACACGCGCTCGGGCAGAGACGCGCACGCTCCTCACGCGCACGCGCACTCGTGCGGAGCGTGCGCGCGCAGCTACGGCAGCCGGGCCGCGCTGCGGGCGCACGCTCGCCGCAGGCACTCGCCGTGACCGGAGCGGCCCGGCCGCCCGGCTCGTTGACATAGCGCCCGACCAAGTCGTGACGAGTCCCGGCTCTCTCGGCTGAAAAGCGGAGAGCGTGACTTTCTACCGTTCGTTTTTAAGTCAAAACGAGGTTAACTTTGATCTTTCTCCGAAAATTTGTTATGAATAAACGATGTAAATTATACCGCTAGCTAGTTGAGCTAATAATAACGAGGTTGGCTTTTTTTTTTAACCTGGCAACACTGACGCGCACATTTCCGCTGCCAGTAACTTTGATCACTGGACGATGCGAACATACTCCGATGTCCAAAAAATCTTTGTTTAAATCCATTAAATTATTCAAATATCTGTAATGAGGTTGTTTCTTTTTTTTTTAATTTACATTTGGACTATGGCATTCGAAATTCAAATTTGAACTACGATCGCTAATACGCCTATCGCTTGAGGAACGTTTGATCGTAGCCTAAGAATCAGGCAACCTGGATGGTTCTCTCTGGTGGTATGAGACTATCAAAGCTTTGTGAATCTATATGAGCAATCTCCGGGAGAGAAAACGGTGGCCAGCCGGAGAAAGTGGGTTACAGAAGTCCGTTAGAAGACTAAGCAGAGTCCTGTACAATTGAAATTATAATGTCAGGTATTCTGAACACTGGAGTATGGAACTATGTAGAAAGACCAGTTAATAAACAATTAAAATTACGCGTCGTTTTACTTACCTTTTTTTCGCTAACATTTTCCTAGAAGTTTTATATATGTAAATATATATATAAATATATATCTCTCAATAATTTATTTGTTTCACTATGCCTAAAAGAAAATTATTAACAGGCTAATGAAGAGGTGATAGTGTATCAAATCCAGGTGGTCTGGGAAATAAATTAAAAACACTTTTTTTTTTCTCTATTTATTATTAAAAATAAACTTTATAATAACAAAAGTGCACTGTTTTGAACAGACTATAATAATAAATACCTCAAACATTATCAATTTTTATTACCATGCAATAATATAATAACATTTATTAAATGGGTAACTTACTTTTAAATTTATCTTTCAATACCTTCGCTAATTTATTAAAAGAAAAAAAAACTACATAGGTATATCTTGCTCCTGATAAGTAGTATTGTGACATTTATATTATTCTAATACTTATAAAGAGCCAAACTTTGATGTATAACCAAGCTATCTAACAATGAAATTTCATTAGATTCTATTAAATCGACATGTTGAAGTAGAGTAACATAGCGATAGGCCTGAATAAAAGAAATATATACGAAAAATTTTATTTTAAAAGGTAATTTCTGAAGTCTTATTTGCTCTATTTCTCTATTTATAATTGTGCTTACCGGAGAAAGTTCAATTTTTTAAACAATGGCAGCAAGACAAGAATTGAAATGTACTTCAACAATATGCTCTATTTCTTTTATTCCTATATTTTTTTTTGATTTGTTATTTTATAATTATTATGTATCACCATATCATATTCTGTGTGTAGATGTAAGTGTAGGAAAAAATGTCTTTATGTCTTATGTCTAACATTGAGGACTAATTAAAAAGCAAAACGTCAAAAGTGACCTATTAAAATATTTAAATCAATGTTTACTTTTGAAGAAGTATATTGTTTATCGGGGATAGATATACATATAAAACATATAGAATATGTTAAACGGTAACTTTTCAACTCTTTTCTAACATAAATATGCTGTACTGGAAAATAATTGATAATACACCATTATACGACTTAAATCCCATTCCCGCCATTATGCAGGCCTCCGAGTTTTCAATTGGTGTTTTAGAACAGTCGTAACTACGAATCGACATTTTAATTGGGAAATAATTAGTCAGTTAGAATAAGTTTATAGTCTTAGCCTGTAATCCATGAAGCGCCAATATCCAAATGAAACATGACGTCGTAAGTTGGATCCCGCCATTCGACTATTGTCGTGAACCACTCCGGATACAAGCTGTAAGCTTAGTCTGAGTGTTAACAGGAATATTAGTAATGTTACTTAATAAATAGCATAGCTAGTATTCTTTAAAAAAAAATGAACAAGTGCAATGTAAAATGCACAATTTAATCTTTATATTAGTCTAGTGATTTCTTGTATTTACGCGAACACTACACATTTGAAATAAAACTATTACTTACGGACATTGATTTACAGACGGGATAAAATCCGTAAACAATAGTTTCTTTCGTTTTTTTTTTAAATTGTTTAGAACATAGGCTTTGGTTAATTTTAGCACCAGAACAGTAATACAGTACAGTACATGTGAAATGCAAAAAAGAAATCACAATGTACTTTGTGATTCACTTTTGTCATTTAAACTTTATCGTAAAATTATTAAAAATAATATATTTTCAATGCATCAATCGAGGCGTCGTAATATCATTTTCGATACCAAAGCAATAGTAAATAAATAATTAACAGGCTCCTGCATTTCAATGCAGTGACATTATGTACCCTGTAACCATCCCATAACCTGGTTAAAAACCTCAATCAGCATTTATGTCAATAGAAAAACACAATGATATTTTAATTTAAACATGCAACACTACAAATGCTTTTTAAAAAGTATTTATGGATGCATTATTTAAGTTGTCAAGATTTTCCATCCAACAATTTTTTATTACGTTTGTAACCAATGCGCAGGTATGTTGTATTGTAATGTTTATTTTTTTTTTTAAAGTTTGTGCTGGAATGTGTTGAAGTGATGCAACAAATACTACTTTATAAATACGAATACCTGATCGTAGTAGTATCATAATAGTAGGTGAAGTATTAGTCAAAAAAAGATCAATGGGATTGAAACACTGGAGACATCTAGTTGATGTCTATATTTAAAAGTATTTAAATTTATTTCAAAGTAACAAATTTTAGATACCACGACCGACGGCTTGTCGGTTGCTTTGATTTGTGGTTTGAGGCACCCCCTACTGAGGGTGATTATGATGATTTAACTCAAAGATCAAGTATGTTCGTATACATTATGGGTGCGTTCCGTTTTACTCAAACTTCTTTTTAGGAATGTCATGAGAGAATGTTTGGCGAAAAGTAATATTCGTTGTATCACTAGCTTTAAATCAACACAAATATAAATATATTATTTTTTTTATTTATAAACGGTTTCTTAAATTATACACCGATGATATACATTGAGCCAAGAGTTGTATATTTACATTTAACATTTCATAAATTCTAGCCCAATTCATAATTTCGTGTAACTGTGTGATTGTTACAACCAGCCATCGCCTAGAATTAAGACATATACAGATTGGATGCGACGACACGACATTTAATTTAATCTCATATCCTACGGGCCATTTCCAGATCATATATAAATATCAATTAAATAAGTACAGTAGTCACAGAAACATTTTCATTAACTTTTGTTACTTTGACTGAAGATATGTTTGCGCTAATAGTTCACTAGGCCCGCGGCCCACGCCGAAGACTTCAATGACGGCACCAACCTCTGCTGCCCGTGTTT
The DNA here is from genome assembly GCA_029286595.1 of Bhutanitis thaidina. Taxonomy (NCBI): domain Eukaryota; kingdom Metazoa; phylum Arthropoda; class Insecta; order Lepidoptera; family Papilionidae; genus Bhutanitis; species Bhutanitis thaidina. The sequence goes on along the minus strand of JAGSMS010000039.1, from coordinate 1,335,419 downwards.
CAAGTCACCGACTCGCCGACAAAGTAATCTTGCGATGTCCATGTCGCGATCAGTGAATTATTACAAATGGCGCATGCCTTTCATTCGGATTGTTAGACTAATTAAGTTGTTTGTAAAAATGTTTATTTTATCTTTAGTTTTTTTTTTTCACAATTTTATAATTTTTATGGTTACCAGTACTAAACAAGTTCTCATTAAATGTCAGTACCATAAGCATCCACATACACTGTGGATGCTTATGGTACTGACATTTAATATATATAAAATTATAATATATAATTATAATTTTAATTACAAAAAATCGATGTGGTTCGATCATATATTGGTTATTTAGTTTTGGCAACTATAGAACGTATGAGCATCACTAAATATCAACAGCAGGGAGAACTTTCGTCAATCTTTCCTCATGCATTTTCTTTTCTCCAGAACTATCATGGACTTCAACGCGCTCGCAATTGTATACCTCAGCTCGTGGAACTTAGCTATAGATAATCTATAAGTGTTCGTTTGTCCGTCTGTTAGCTTGAAGATTAATATGATGTGGGTGTCACGTTGCATTATTTCCTTACATCTCGCAGGATTTGCGTTTTCGGCTTGGATGGTGCTCTGGCTGAAATTTGTTTAAAAAAAAAAGTAATGTTTTTTTAATACACTCAAACTCCGCACACACATAACTAGACCTAAGATCATTTGTGTCTTAAACATTGGATGGTTTCTTACCAGCCGATTTTGACTACAGCAAAATTTCCTAATACCAACTAAAAGAAAGAAACATTTATTCCACAGATATGCCACTCAAAAAAACAAACATTGCAAAACATCATTTTGTACAAACAATGCATGTGCATAGGGCAAACAGACCAAACTCAACTTACTGCTGCAGTTGAGACGAGACTATAGAGCTGGTTTTAAGTGGTAGTGGTACTTAGTATCAGTTGCCAACTGGGTAGATGATTTAATAGTGCTGAAAGTATGAACAAGCGCAAGCACTCACCAGTCTTTATTAACATAAAAATAGGAATAAGTGTCAGAGAGATGGGGACTTGATACACAACCACATCCAAAAACCATTAATAATAAGCATAAATATCGCATTCGGCTGGGGATTTAAATCTAGGTATTAACAGCCTAGAAACAGACCACTGCAGAACATAGGTCTCTCATGAGAAGGGTTATCCATAATCGTCACGCTCGGCGACCGCAGTACCAGACACCATAGACACTGCTGCCCGTCATCGGTCTGCATCATTACAGTCTGGTATTTTTCGAGTTGGCATCCCGCCACTTATCGGCAGCCTTTACTATTTTGAAGGCTTTTCCCTCAGTCGCCTCTTACGGTACCCAAGGGAAGAAAGGGCACAACACCACACGGCACAGGAAACACCTGGAGCATAGAAGGATTCACCATTCCGTTTTTAAGACTAGACCGCTACCAATCGATCCTAGCCAGCTTTAAAGGCACCATCATCTCCTACAGCCGATCACAATTCCTCTAATGAATGCTGGGTATTATTATGATATGACTGTAGTAAAATACAATTTTACATGTTAACCGCCATCACTAATAAAAAAATTGATGTCTTCTTATCTTGACCTGTTGTATCCAAGAATCTAAGGTAACTACAGTGCGCTCTAACGTAACTCGTTTAGTTAACAAAATTAAACATAAAAATTTTAGACAGCCTTTCGCATAATGTATATTTGATGCGCATTGACACGTTACTCGATTTTGACACATGTTAGGTCAAGCACTGGCGGCTGCTTACCTGCTTTATGACTGTATACATGCATATTAAATTATGTTTCTATGAAGAGTGAGTTTTACACAATGAATATTTTAATAGATCTTATGCTCGGGTCTGCAAATCTTGGATGACTTTATTCCGTTTTCTATGTTTATTATTTTACTTTATCTTAGAATAAGCTTGAGACTAGACAATATTTCTAAATTGTATAAGTTGTTTAATAAAATAAAGGATGACTATGGCGTTTCTTTCCACTGTTTCTCCTCTGTCAGAGGAACGTCCTTACGAAACGGTGGTCGATGGTAAAAAATGACAATTGAGTATGAAATTTGAATTTCTTACTTCATTCGCTCACTAATTCTACATATAAATTTTTTTTAGTTACCATAAAGAGACATCAATTTTCCACTGCATACTGACCACACCTGGTTTCACTCGCATGTGCTTTGGTATGTTCTCATATATTATGTCAGTGCACAACATTGTTGTTAACTCTTCAGCACATTCCGGACTAAATCTGAAAGATTGGAGAAATAATTTGTGAGGAAACATCACTTGATTTGTTTAAACATCTATTTCCAGGAACCAGCTAACACTACCTTATAGTAAGTGGCTATTGCATCCCATGGAAACTTGCAAAAAACTTCAATTTAAGGAGGTTACAGATTGTCACCTCTGTGAGAACGAAGATGGAATCATATGCCACATAGTCCATTATTACGAGTATACTGGCTCTGTATATTTTCAAAACTGGAACACAACAGTAGTATGTAACTATTAACTGTTGATTGGTGACAGAAACGGGTAAGAGGGGGGTACCTACCCAGACAACACTTATGTAGAGGAGGTGTCCGCCACCTACCTTCACTAGTGCATACTCATCATGCCGGACCAGGCTGCTTGGTAAGCATATTTTGCGAAATCTGGGATAGGCGTATCAGAATATTTAGATTTTTTGATTTCCCATAATCACTTGGCCACCAGGGCTTTGTCTATTAGTCAACAGTGTGCACCAAATGCAGGTAGATGAGGTTAACATTTGGAGAATAAAGTGGTATGCTCTCCCTTATACCTTGCATAAAATATATTTTTTAAGTAATATCCTTCATTCCTTTTATTAAAACTAGTCTAAGCAATCTTTTTTTTAAATAGTATAAAATGAAGTCACAATCCATGTTTTTTTTTCTTATTACTTCTATTTTAAAGCGGTTTTTATCGTAATTGAGAACAATTAGGATGTTTTGAATGTATAATATATTCACATTTTGTTCATATATTAAAGATCTGTCCATGCAAAGCTGCTAATGGTTTACTAGTATAAAATAAGCAATGGATTGTTTTTCATTCATATTGGGGGCATTCTAAATCCCATTCACTAGAAATAGTTTAGTATAGCCAAAAGAAAATCTCTGAAATCATGGGATCTCTAAAAATGTCATATTTAAACCATAACAATTATTAAAAGCTTCATTCTTCTTAACCCTAGCTCATCAGTAGATGCGTTAGACAAAAGCCTCATCCAATGGGAGAATTTTCATAATCACCTGCCTATTGTCCAGGCAGATTGGCAAATACGACAGATGTTGAGATGCAGTTGTAAGTCATCAATTTGTATTTTCTGTGTGACATTTTTCAGGATGGTTAATCTGCCATTAGCTAGAAGCCACAAGACTATGAACATATCCCTTACTTGACATTAACAACATCTACATGAATAGGGTGGCAAATAAACTTTGAAGGTATTGGCATATCAGCACTGATGACATGAGAAGGATTAACTATATTTAGATGCATTGACACTAACGTTTTTGTTTACGTACTTAAGAGTCTCTAGGAAAGACTGTACATCTGCTGAATTCCAGGGCTCCTTGGTGGCAGACCTTGATCTGGCTACATGCCTTACTACAGCCCTTACGGCTGCGAACTTGCTAGAATTTGTCAGACTGGAAGTTCGACTATCTGGGATCCCTTCTAGCTCTTTCAGAGTTACTACGAAAAACATAATAATAAGTAAAGCTTCACTAAACAATACGCCAAGTTTAATGCATGGGACTATTTGTAAGTTATTAATTTTAATAACAGATAGTAGAATAAATAAATAATTATTAATTGAATGCGAAAAAACGTAAACGCACATATAACAAAGGGTTTTATTTCCTTCTTTTGTACTTCTTGGATTACGTATGAAACTGACGTCCATTGTCCTGGACTCTCAGAAAGCAATTCTAACTGTTGAGACATTGCAAAATGTTAATACAAAACAAGTTTTAAACAAACCAACAACGATTAACTTTCAAAGAAAAAGTTACCTCCTCAAGTCAAGAAAAGAATCATAAACAAGTAAACGTCAATGTCAAAAAATTCAGCAGCTGGCTGTCAAGATATATTTTTTAATTTTTCGGCTTCAGATATGGCAACAGTCTGAATGATCAGCCATAGTCAAAGTGATATTACAATTTTCGGATAAAATTCAATCGAGTTTGAAAATTGATTCGAGTATAAAATTGGTACCAAGGCTAGAATTGGTGACAGCTACCCCTACACAGATGATGCTGCCCGCCATCACTACTCTATGGGATTGGCAAATATTATAATATAACTAAACCAGATAAATATTTACTAATAGTCTAATAATAAAATTATCTTAAAAATCTATTCCACGTAGCATGCTGTCATAATCCATAATGAACTAATAATCTTTTTATACTGAAGATGTGTTTAAATGATTAAACTGAAACAAAAATTGGCTTTTTCCGTTTCTTGAATTGAATTGTACACATTCCCTAGCACTTGCGACTTTGAATGGGACTTGACTTTTTGAATGGGATGGGCGTTGAACGGACGAAATTGTTTATTTGACCATCGACTTATAGTGAACATATTGACAATTGATGGACTAGTCGAATCCGCAGACTACTAAACTGGAACTCCACAACGTTTTTGTAGTTAGTCGGGTAATACAAGTTTATTCGACCGTTAACAGACAAAATCGAGCATACAAATTTAAACTCTAATTTAGTACAAGGATATTTGAATGAGTCGAAAGAGCATGTAAGGATGAAAAGGCAGTTAGTTATTGTGTTATATAAAGTAAAGTATATCGTTCTAGTTATAATAAATTGATATAAAATCGGTTGATCTTCATCAGTTGATCAAAAGTTTTAACGGAAATACCAGTTTTAAATTTCGGGTACTTGTTCTAAACTTTTAAAATGAAAATAACGAGGTAATGAGACTAGTCTACCTGTCAACTATCCATTTCTTGGTACATAAATCACTATCAATTCATCATTACTAACTTCAAATCACGAAATACATAGTAATAACTAAATTTAAATATGTATGACACCGCTACCACTCTATGCACTTTCGAATAGAATCGCAATTATTTCAAAGACCAATAGATCATACAGACCATAACCAAAGAGTACGCCAGCTTTTAGGCATAGAGTCTTATAAAATCATTTAATAAAAAAATGGCTGCCTGATTGCGATTTTGCGATTAAGTTGGTTGTTGTCTGCATGACGCTTGTTTTCTATAGTTTAATTATTAGTGGGTATTCCTGCAGTAATTAGTTTGTGCAGTTACTGGTAGTAAATAATATTCATATAAAGGTTGTTGAAAGCTTCAAGTTGCTTATATCTTTAAAGTTATTGAAATGGCGGCAGTGCAGAGTGCTCCTGGTAATAAACAATGGCCGGCACGACCCGGTATGCAGCATCAGAACAGTCAGAATCCTGGAAGTCTAACACTGAACAGAACAATCAATCTTTATCCTCTCACTAACTATACTTTCGGTACAAAAGAACCGCTATTTGAAAAGGACGCTTCGGTGCCTGCGCGATTCCAACGAATGCGTGAAGAATTTGTGAAAATTGGCATGAGAAGGTTAGTTTAAACGTAATATTCAGTTAATTTTATTACATATTCTCCATGGACATTTACGATTAGTAAGAAAGGTCTTAGAGGTTATAGTCCATCTGCATCACATCTAGGGTTACCAATTTTTTTTTTAATTAATATGAAGTATTATATAAATTTAGTTTTAATGGGCGTAATTTATTTGCTATTTTTGAAAGTCTGTTAGTTTATATTACAATTTAAAACCAGATGTATATAAACAGAGTACAAATTTTTATTAAATTTATGGACACTGTTTATTTATATCCGCCTACTTTACATTTACCCCTGAAAGTACCGTTTTAGAGAAAGCTGAGATGGTGCGTACAGAGAGCAGATAACTTTTGATACACTTTAGAATCAAAAAGTCTATGACATTTGATTTCGTTGGTTCTAACCTCTCGTGTTTTGTTCAATAAGTTTTGCCAAGTTCGAGATAATTGAAATTCTTTTGTTAGAACTTGGGAAGGAATAATCACTGTTAACCACTTTCCTTTGTTTTCTTCATAATAGTTTCAGCGTGTCATGAATTAAATGTTTCATTCTGGTTTAACTTAGTTATGGATAAGTTGTTTGGAAGTTACATTTGAAAGTTTTTCGTTTTGTGCATCACAGTAATGACTCAAAATACAGTATGATGTGTGATAATAAACTATGATTGGTGACCCTAATTAATAACCTTTTAATTAAAAAAAAATAGTAAAAAGTAATTTTTTTGTGAAAATTCTTAAAGATAAAGATTTTTGCACAAAGCCCTGCATATATTGTATTCATGTAAGGCAATATGTAAACTCGGCATAGCCAAATTGTCTTCTGCTATCTACTTATCTCCAACAAACGCCTTTGTTTAAGTAACATAATATAAACTTTCTCATTTTAACACATATAAAACTTTATCCACCTAAACATGTGCTCAAGGCTTATGAATCTACCACCCTCTTTAAAATTTGGATTATACATACCTGTTTATCGATATCCCTCCTTGAGCTTGTAGCATGATGTTAGTCTATAACTAGTGATGAAACTAATACTACTTTTACAAATATGAATTCTACTATACAACAATTACAAATATCTTTTCCTATATAGCTGAACATAATAATTAGTAATCAAAAAATATCAAGGTGGCTAAGGACAGAGCTTTGTGGCAATCTTTGAGGGAGGCCTATGTTCAGCTGTGGACTTGTGATAGGCTGAAATGATGATGAAATAAGACACTAGTCAACATCAACATTATTATTTTATTTATTTAAAAGTAAATCTAATACTTCATCACAACACAATACCAACTGACGTATTTGTTCCATCACTACCTTACCTTTCTTAATAAACATGCTATCTAATGCAAAATAAATTTTCATATCTGACTAGTTGAGATTAGTGCATTCAAACATACAAACTATAGATGATATTTAAAAACTTTCCAGGTCTGTGGAAGGTGTTCTATTGGTTCACGAGCATGGCTTACCACATGTATTGCTACTACAGCTTGGCACCGCTTTCTTCAAACTGCCTGGTGGAGAGTTGAATCCGGGGGAGGTGAGATATGAAACATTTTTACTTTCAGAGAGAGCCCTCTGATAGCCTTCTGATGGTGTAGGTTCAAATCTGTTATCAACTACTTTTGGAAAGTACTACCTGACATCAGGATTCAGTGATTTAAATTAAATGATTTTTATTTAAATAATCAATGATTTACCACATGCTCAATGGTGAAGGAAAACATCGTGAGGAAATCTGCATGTCTGAGAAATAATAAAAATATTATTTCGAGGATATGTGAACCTCGCCAACCCCCACTGGAGCAGGGTGGCGGGCCCTTCCCGGCTCTCAAACCCTCTCTGGTACTAGTATTTGAGAAGGAGGCCTTTGCTCAGCAGTGGGCACTTACTGGCTGTTACTTTACTTTAATCAATGATTTTGGTAATAATAAACAAAAAACTACTCATTTCTGTAGGAAAAAATCAATAAAAATAGGATAATATAGCAGTTCTGAAAAGAACTAACACTTGGTCTTTAAACAAATATATAGCTCACAGCAAAGCATCTTGGTTGCCAATGTACTTTTGTATACTTGTATATAGTGTGGATTCGTAAAGAAGTTTCTTTAGATTGGGTCATCAGTATTGATAAGATACCCAATTCCAATTTACCCTAAAATATAAATTTCATGTTACAGGACGAGATTGAAGGTCTAAAAAGGTTGCTGACAGAGACACTCGGCAGGCAAGACGGTGTTAAGCAAGAGTGGCTGATAGAAGATACCATAGGTAAGATTTCTGCCCATATTTTGATCAAACGGAATGGTGGTGTCTCGTGTCCCACTTTCTATCTTCAGGGGCAGTATGGGTTGCAGGAGCCAATTTAGCTACATTGAATCATGGAAAATGGAAATTCATAATCATAATCTAGCTACCACATTTTTTTTGTGATAAATGTAGCAGCCTGTAAGTACCCACTGCTGGTCATAGGTCTCCTCTAATATTTAAGAGAGTTTTGGTGCCGGTAAAGGCCCACCATGCTAATCTACTGCTCTAAGCCGGCTTCACATGGGAATAATATAATTTATTATTTCTCAAACATGCAAGTTTCGTCACGATGTTTTCCTTCACCACTGAGAATGTGGTAAATACAGGACATAAAATACTACTATAATTGTTAAAATTGATATTAACAATTATTGTGTTACTGGCACCAGGAAGCGAACCCAGGCACTCTATGAAACTAAAGTGAGTGCCCTGACCACTAGGCTACCACAGTTCATCATCATTCATCATTTCGGCCTACCACAAGTCCACTGCTGAACATATGCCTCCCCCAAAGATTGCCATAAAGGTCGGTCCTGAGCCTCCTGCATCCACCAGGGTGTGATAAATAATACTGTTTTAATTCTGTCAGTACTGACTGAAAGTACTGACAAAGCTTGAGCATTTACCAAAATGGCAGTTGTGAGATCCCTTCATCAACATCAACATTATCAGTTAGGGTAGCTTTTTGGCAGATGGGGCTTTACTAAGCAAGAAGGCGAATTGTATTACAACTAGGTTGTAGACTCCTCTGCCTGGGAGTCGTCTGGGAAAGTGCCAGCCTATTCTGCCTAGGAGTCGTCTGGGAAAGTACCAGCCTAATTGGCCTAGGAGTCCTCTGGGAAAGTACCAGCATCATACACATTTCTGCAGCCAAATAGAAACGCAACTACTTATGCAACTGTTGTCTTCCGATTTGAAAGGTATCGAGGGTCTGTATAATTACAGGCTTAGGCATTCTATCTATGTCTATTGAGATGACAATATTTGTGTGACTTTCTACAAATAAGGTTGTTTTAGGTGTTCATAGGCTGCAGGCAACCACTTGCCATCAGGTAGACTTTTAGAAAAACTATGTACATACTTAATTTCATACCAAATCTTTTTGCGGAGTTCCTTCAGAATCTTTTGAAGGCTTACTATAGGCATAGCTATGAGATGCTCACCTGATGGAAAGTGACCGATACCAACGTAGTTCTGTAGCGCCTGTGGCTCGTTGCTGGCCTATTATAATATTTGGGGTGGGGAGAGAAGGCCTCCTCCAGGTACCACTCTTGCGAAACGAAATGCTGAAACACAAAACGCTTCAACATCACGCTTTTATTCTGCGAGCCTGTGATACTACCCCGGACGAGACGGCCCATTCGAGCAGCAACAAAAGCCGCCGTGTGGCTCTACCATGAAAAAAAATAGGATTTTCTGAGAGACGTATGTTGTTGCCATCCAATTTTATTATAACTGTCACACTTGGTAGGCCGATTGGCTATTGCAGTGCTAGACGCCTTGAACTTTTGATCTGGGTGTTTAAATTCTGACATACAAAAAGTTTGCCAAATTCAGATGGATTTACCGTCATCTGATCGGTCATGCTGGCGAGCTCTTAGAAAGGACTATGTTCAGCTTTGGACTACAACAGACCATTGTAGTATAATGGTATTATTAACACCTTAACCATCACATTTTCAGGTAACTGGTGGCGCCCGAACTTCGAACCCCCACAGTATCCATACATTCCGCCACACATAACAAAACCAAAGGAACACAAAAGACTATTCCTCGTCCAGCTTCAAGACAGAGCCCTATTTGCAGTGCCCAAGAACTACAAACTTGTAGCCGCACCTTTATTCGAACTGTATGATAATGCCCAGGGCTACGGTCCGATCATTTCTTCGCTATCTCAAAGTCTGTGCAGGTTTAACTTTGTATACATGTAAGGTTGGAATTTTTTGTTTGTGGGTGGGGAGGAAACAAAGTGAACAATTTTATTCTAAGTATCATAGTGCAGGATGAAATATTTGTATATATTTTAAGCTATTATATTGGTAATTTGTACAACTCTATGCAATGGCATCTTTAAACAGATATGCGATCATTTAAGCAATGGTCACTTTCTTATGCTAAAATACTTTACAAGTTATTTATTACTCTTTTAACTAATTCTTGAAGTATTGCATGAAGGAATAATATAGTAAAGACTTGTGAAGGGATAACTAGAAGAAACCAGCAAAAATAACTATGCATCGAGTTTTGACACATCCACAATTTCCAAACTACCCTCAAATATTAATTGTCTCATGAACGCACGGACATACATAATTTAATGTGAGCGAAATGTCATTTAGATTTTAAGAATATTTGACTAAAGTATAGTATAATATAACCGTGTTTTATTTATTGTACCTCAAGAAAGAAGATTGTTATCATAGTTTTAAGGTATTCATATATCTGGGTATATTTTTTATGGAATCTGTGATATCCTAGTCCATTTACGAATAAGTACTACAAGTATTTTTTTAAATTTGTAAACTCTATTGTCTCTGATTTGTTTAAGACAAACTGCAAACGCATTTAGTGCGACGCGGTATTTAAGCTCCATGTCCAACAGCTTTAATATTTTATAAGTTATATTCATTCATATAAAAAATATGTTTATTTATCTGTACGAATGTAAAACTATTATTTTGTTGTAATTTGTCGACACTAGATAGCTTATGCCATAAATATATACGAGAGTATTCATTACATAAAAGAACAATGTCAAATGCCATAGACATTGAACATTTCATCACGATAAAAGAAAATTGGTTTTGTTATATAGCAGGAGGCTTCTATCCCAGTCTTCTAATTTGTGAACAGAATATATGTATTATATATAGCATGAACAATAATTCCATCAATGTAAAATCTAATTTAAGATTTTTGTTTTCCGCAAGGTCCTAATTTGGATCCATTTTTGTTCCTATTTGATATTCATGTCATTTTTTACATTTCATTTGGTAATTTTTAAGATTTACATTCAAGAATTAAAATATATATTTCCTTTTGCGAAACTGCCTAAAAAATTATGAAATAATTTCATATACATATGTTAATAATTTTTTTTATCAGATTTCTTTAGAGAAGTAAAGAATATGTAGCTTCAGATCAATGATTGTCATTTGATTTCATTTAAAAAAATGGTCAATGGCTGTCATAAGGGCCTCGTAAGTCCACTCTTGTTTTTCATTTATTTCAATGGAATTTTTTTTTTGTGAACAAAAATGTTTTAGGTAAATGATGTTGCACAATTTAAAGTATTTATCAAACTCAAATCCTGGGCTTCCCAGCCACCAGCCCGAGAACGTTTCAAAACTACTAGTACGTAATGGTCTTAAATTGTACAATATAGTTCACATAATTTTACCCTTTACAGGTGATGCGAAAAAAGAAAAATGATAATGCATAATAATTTTTTTTTAAATACTCATTGTGCTTACTAAATTTGTTCCAAAGAGCATAAAATATTTATGTAAATTTCTTACTATAATTTCGACTTATAGATGAGTAAATCGTTAAAAATAATTATTGCCGAATGATCAATGCCAAACAAAAGACTGATTTGTTATCAAGTAACACAATTTTTGCTCTATAATTGTTGAATAAACGACAAACGCAACGTGTCTTATTTTGGTCTAACGGAATCCAATCGTTCAGAGCTCTTATCATATACATTGAGTTTGGGTTTATTTAATTTTTTTTCTTTATTTGCCGTCGGGTAAGTTACGAGGTAAGTGATGATACACAATGAATGCATGCACATAACATTTGCGCCAAATGTTTTTGGTTCGTGTTCTACGTAGAGTTGTTTATGCTTAATAAATTATAACGATTAGTTTTTAGTTCTCGCGGGGTAAAGGTGCTAACACCAACAAGTCTATTGGAGTCAACATTTGAGATGTTGAACCGATTAAAACCCCCACATACGCTTTAGGCCCGGTGGCCTTGACAGGATCGGCGCTAAACCCACCGGCGTTCCTCTGCAATTTCTCGTGATTGCGTTAGGAGTTAAGTAGGTGGTATGTAGATGTGGCATCTGGACGCCGGGTCGCATGGCAACCCTGCGTTCTGTAGCGTGATGCTTCTAAGTATCAGGTAACCGACCACAGAGACCGCGTTCGCCACTTAGATATATTTTAGAGAGGCTGATAATGTTTAACCTTCGTTCGCTCAAACATGGTAGCTTATAGACGATGAATTCTATATAGCATACCAAGTGTCATACGCGAATACATTTTTATTCGCCATTATGCACTTCATCAGGCCGAGGCCCCTTTTTTTTTTAAATTAGTTCGGAGTTCTCCACCAGAACTTTGATATTCGCCGTGTACCATGTACGCTGATACAACACAGGAGTCTATAACCACCCCTTATTCGGATAGCTTTAGCACTAGAGCATTACCTAGTTTCTCTACCTTCTTACGGTCTATTGTGGTTCTTCTCTGCCTTTTAGTCGGTCTGCGTTGGTACCACGCCGTTTACCCATAGCAGCTGTGGAACTACAGCTGTGTTCCGGTTTGAAAGGTATAGAGAGCCAGTATAATTACGGCCTGCGATGAGCTCTACCTTAGTCCTTAGCAGGTGTGAATGCATTTATCTTCGATTGGAAGTTTCCATGGGTAACAGTAGCCATGCACCATCAGGTGGGACTGTTGGCTCTGTTACCCCAATCCAATAAAAAAAACAAGGAACATGTAAAAAAAATCGTAGTCGGGTAACCAGCAGTCAGTAAGATTGTCAAAATCCATGTAGTAAAGTATAATCGTTAACATTAAATACAGCTTAATCGATTTCATTGTAAGGTTTCTGAGGTCGTCGAATTAAGAGTATTTATTAAGGTCATGCAGAACCATAAACAGCATGACACTTGTATGATTTGTATCTCAACCGCATTACAGATATGTATGGTGTTACGTATTAAAAAGTAAATAAAAAAATATTTTCTGTATTGCAGGGGAACGTTACGGAGCAAGAAATACCACAAACTAAGAAATTGTATATTGCGATCTCTCTATCCTGTAAACTTAATTTCATGTCTTACGTCAATTCACAGCCGCATTTAGAAGCCCTTATGCCCGATTTGGATTGCCATTTCAAGTGGATAGTTTTTAACTGTGTTTTCTCAGTAAAATCAATAAATAGTTATTAACCACTATGGCAAAGACTGCAGTTAGACAAAGGGTTGCCAACTCTAAAATCCGTAAATATAGTATATGTTTAATTGGAGTTTTTTCTATCTATAATTTATTCCACATTAAATTTCAAATACATTTGATATTTTCATATTTAACCATAATGCATTTATGAAATAGGAGATTGGCATATGAATTAACAAATTTGTAGCAATGAAACACTAGAATTTGCTCTGAATACTTCAAACTTAAACCTGACGATTTTCGTCGTGTAGAATATCGATTATTCTTTGAAGTAGGATATCCGACAACATCGCAATACTACACATTATGTCAACCTGTACCTGGTTCCCATATTGACTTTTCACAGTTCTTAAAATTGCTATATATTTTCTGAAAGTTCCTTACTACAGGCCCAACGTGCTTGATAGTCATGGAATTGGTATATTGTTTACAGCATTAAAGTAATATAACAGTAATGACGTCAGGGGTTGGTTCACCGCGCAAAGAGATTACTTCGTTACCCGAAACTGAAGTAACGCCATCTACTTTGAGCTTTCCAAATTAAGGCGAATCTAATTATAATTTGTTAGGTGCATCATTATCTTTAATTAAATAATTTTAAAATTACATTTCAGATACACACAGTGAACTTAATCATGTTCTTTTAGTGTGGCTCCATCGTCGTAATCAGCTGCCTGCACTAGCAAAAAAAAATGTCGCCTTTTAGCTGAAATAATAGGATTTATTAAAAATTGTAAATATAATATTAGTTGCTAACCACACCACACCAAATACCTAATTAGATGTCTTTTTTATACAACATTAAGAAATGATTAAATAATCTCAGTATTTATAATCCCCCTGATATTACTCCTTAATTTTTTCATTTAGGTTAAAGGAGTCGATATCCTGACACCCATGGAATAAGGAACAGTTTGGATGGATGGGATAGAACATGCGTAATCTCCCACATCTGCAGCGACGTTAAAAACAGAAACAAAATTACTTTTTTTACACACACGGAAAATTGTAATGGTCGGCGACAATTTTAAGTTATGAAAATTTTATTGTTATTTTAACGACATGTTTCCTGATATTCGAGTTTCGTGCGTATTTACGACCATGCGCTCAACGTTCATAGTGCTATTGTGTGTTGGTTATGCGGCTAGCAGGCTCTGGCGGAGGGGGGTGGTGCATTACGCCATCAATAAAAAAGATTACGGTAAAGTATCGTACAGTACACTTATTTATTTTCTTTAGGGCTACTGACAATGTTACGCAGTCTTTAGCTAAAAATAAATACTTTGCTTCTTCATCTTTATCGCTTAATTTTAGTCCTGCAGAATATAAGCTCCACTCCAAGAAGAGTCGGCAAAAACCAGCATATATTTGTTGAAAGGTTTTTTTACGATATAGGGGGCAAACGAGCAACCGGCTCACCTGATGGTAATTGAATACCATCGCCCACGTACATCTGCAACACTTTAAGGATATTTGGGTGATGGGAGAGAGGATGGGGAGTGGTCCTCCGGTTACCACACTCACTGAACGTAACGCAGCACAAGATGCCTCTACTTCACGCTGGTATTCTGCGAGGCCGTGGCACTACCTCGGTCGAGCCGGCCCATTCGAGCAGCAGCAAAAGCCACTACTTGGCTGGACCACGTACAACAACAAAAAGAAAAGGTTAGCCCATAGAGCCATTTGCCGCGCTGCGCAAGCGTGTTGGTGAGAGCAGCGTCGGTAATCTCACCGAAGTCTTCCACGAGTAACATGCGAGCTTGTCTTGACGCTGGCTGATGGAGAGGATCGCGGTCGCCGAAGCCTCGTTCGTTTGCTATTAGCCGGCTGGAAGTGCAAGTGAGGTCGGCATTTAGAGAAACATATGGTATTTTCTTCTTTATGTCATCCTATTCCATACAGTTACACACACCCACATGGCTTGTGCAATATATTAATTAGAAGCACCCTCTATATTATATAGACGTGGTAGCCGAGCGGATAAAGAGTTCATTTTAATATCATAGTACGGGAGAGATTGAATGTGCGGCTTTTAATAAAATTTAATACGTACTCGAAACTTGAAACAAGTATGTATGAGAAATAAAAAAAAAATATTTCAAGGTCGCATGAAATCCGCGAACAAGCGCTCGAGCAGCGCGGCGGACCCTTCTCGGCTCCAAAGCTCTTATAAATCTTATTCCAGGGAAGTCCTTCTCTCTTCTCTCACTTAACTCGCTTTTTGGTACTTTCCATACTCTAGCCATAAATACAGCACTTAAAATTGCTATTAACAACTTGAATGTTGCCGGCACCGGGGATCGGACCCAGGTGTCTCGCGCTCTATGAAACTAAAGAGAGCGCTCTGACCACAAGGCTGCCACGGCTCCATTTTTATTTATATACACAATCGCACATTCGAAGTATCTGATGCCCACACTCATCATCGGTCCAGATAGTTTAGTGCCTATTTAAAAATAACTCACGCTTGACGATTCTTCTCAACAAAAACTGATTCCCGTCGGTAAGCTTCGGCTCCCGGAGATTGTCGAGGTATTTTCGAGGCTTTTTTCTTAGATGCCTCTAACTACTATTTACCCTCGGGAAGAAAGGTGGTGGGAGATTCTTACGCAGGTGTGCTATCGACAGATATACCTACGTCTAATAAAAAATAATCAACCTTTATCTCCTAGACATTCACTCACAAGACGAGATCATATCCACGTTGTCACTTCTTCAAAAGGAGATATGTGTCAAGTTTTTCTACACCCCCCTAAACTACAGCGCAAGCGAGAATGACAAGATCCTGTACATCAGTAACCCAGAAAAGAGGAAGAATTGTCCACCGGCTGTCTACAATTTTAGTGGAAGTGTTATTGTAAGTCAGTTTTCAAATACACTGACATGTATACAGACAGACATACACACCTGACGCTTGTAACCCTTCTAAGGGAAGTCACTGGCGCATATCGAAGCTCTCGGTGAAAGGGGAGGGGTGGGCACATGACTGTTTTGAATGTTTATGGACATCAAAGAGATTGTTGTGTGTGACATCACGACTGTGAGATTGTTCTGGTTATTAAATTGACGCAATACATACTGCGCCACACAGCGACATGAACTATTACACACGTATTTAACTGATGCAGCATTGATCGAAATTTAAATGTGCAAAGATCACTGCGTCATAGAAAGGACAATAAAATCATAGACAAAAAAAACTTAATGTCGTCCTGCTGTCAGTCTGTTTGACATACAAAAGTAAAAAAAAAACGGTTGCGTTACCGCCAAGCTGTAACTACAAAATTGAGCTTCAAAGCTTATTTGAGATATTTTTCATGTTAGGATAGATAAAGCACTATGGTATCGTTTATTTGACGTTTGACTGAGAGACGGACCATGAAGCATGAGAGATAGAGATAGAGAAAGGGATAACGCATAATCCGTTTCACATTTCGTGACGCGCCAGGGGTGAACATACTATACTTATAAAATTAGCACAGCAAAATAAGTTACACTGAAATAAATTCACTGAAGGCGAAAACGGATGGTTCGTTATATACATAAATAAACTATGTTGTGTACTGTTACAAGTTTCACCGAGTGACAACAATCGCAAATTTCAATTTATTCGATAGTGTGGAAGTGGGTGAAAATTTAATTGAAAGATTCCATTACATTCATACAAACGTACATTCTGATCGATCTAATAAAAAGCCTATAAAAATCATGCTACGCTAACTCACATCTTTGCAGGGTTGAAAATACAGTTAAAAAACTAATATACACGCTCTTCTCTCTTTCATCAGGGTCTTGCATCAGGTGCAATGAATAGTACTCGTTAAGACAAATCTAATGAAGTTTGCTATTGACATTTAAGGGTTCTGAATGCAACTGACCTTCCAGCAGCACCATTAGATGATATTATATTATTGTATTTTCGTCGGCTCTTAATACGTGTAACACAACCTGAAAAGGAAAGTGGGTGATCATTTTATAGAAAGATTCCATTACATTGCTACATACATACAGGTCAATGTAACAAAAATGTGCATCCGGACCATGCTGTTAGCATAGCATCAAAAAAAAAAAAAAAAAATCGAAAAATGTATTTCTGCAGCAAAAATAATATCTGACAACACAGTATAGACAGATTAAAACATGTTTAGGCTAAGTTAGCTGTGATATAATAAATGATTTTAAAATACATTACTATAATATTTATGTATGTGTTGTATATAAGTTACTACATAAACGTGTAATAAATAAATAAATAATATATTTATACCTATGGGATGTATGTGTTCAGGGCTTTAAATTCACGATTACATTGGTTTGTTAGTGGTAGGAGTCATGTCTGCTTTACTATGCAGCATGGTCAAATAGCTTATTTGCATGGTCGGTGTTGCCAGATTCCGGAAACCTAAACGTGTACGTATTACATGATATGTTTCAGGACATGCCCATAGGCTACAAATGCTTAAACAAAAAGGATATTGCTAGAATTGTCGAGGAGATGCTCCGTGCGAGTATCGAGCAAACAGGTATGTAGTTTTATAATTATAGGCAATTTGTTTAATCTGCTTTTATAACTACCTGGGTGGTGAGACTTTTCCTTGGCTAAGAACCCGACTGACCTATTCTTGACACCAACCAGCTGTCCGAACACAGTGTTACGATTTTAAGGGTCTATACCCTTACAGTCCGTAGTTACAGTAGCTTTCTATAAAGCTAGTATTAGTATTATTATTTTTAAGCGTGGTAGAGCCAAGTGGCAGCTTTTGCCGCTGCTCGAATGGGCCGGCTCGACCGGGTCGGTACCACGGCCTCGCAGAATACCGACGTGAAGTAGAGCCATCTCGTGCTTCTGCGTTTCATTCAGCGAGTGAGGTAACCGGAGGCCCACTTCCCCTGCCTATTCCCCTCCTCTTCCCTCCCATCTCCCAAATATCCTTAAAGACCGGCAACGCACCTGCAGCATCGTATTGCAGATGTACGCAGGCGACGGTAATCACTTACCATCAGGTGAACCGCTTGCTCGTTTGACGTCTTTTCTTTATATAAAAAAATATGTATATATATAAAAAAAATTACGGACTGTAAGGCATTCCATCTTAGTACATAGTAGTGTGTTAGTGTGACTACACATCTGTTAACTCTTTCGAAAGTGGTTTGCTCAGTACGTTCACGAGCTGCAGTAGGCACATGTCATATGTAGGACTCGTTATTAACATATCCAAGGCATCGTTTCATTTATCGCCACGAAGGACACACCCGAAGACTAAGATCGAACGCCTCTTTACCCTTCAAACCGGAATATAATAATGGTTACGTTGACGCTTGGCCGAAATAGATGAGACATTGGTACTTTCCCAAACGGCTTTTTTTTTTATAGAAAAGGCGGGAAAAGTGCAAGCGGTTCACCTAAGTGATTACCGTCGCTGTATAAATATGTAACACCAGAGGCGCTGTAGGTGCGTTGCCGGTCTTTAAGTATATTTGGGAAATGGGAGGAAGGATGTGGAGGGCCCACCCCCACCGGAGTAGGCCTCCGGTTACCTCACATACCGAACGAAACGCAGAAGGAGGCCGCGATTCAAACCCGGTCGAGCCGGAGCGAAAGCCGCCCCTTGGCTCGTATATAGTTAAGACTATTAACTAATCCTGGCACCAGGAATATTCCATGACTTTCAGGTGTGATTTAGAGACAAGGTATTGACAAATTTCATGTATTTTCAGTGTCGACTATAAACAGCTTTGATTTGATCAAGAAATTCCATGAGCGGGTAGGTATTGAATGAAACTTTTATTATTTTCTAACATTTCGGTTCACAGCTGGACAAATGGCTAAATTGGGAGCTTTGCTCTAGTATCGGTTTAACAGGCGCCTTCATAGACACGGCTGTCCTTTACCTGACCAAATATTTTATTAATATCTGATAAGCCACTTGCTGTGTGGTGTTCTGCCTCAGCATCAGAGGACAGTGCACTCGTGATGCGTCTCTCCGTCATTAGTCTGTGGCGGAGGTGGCCAACCCGCGGGCACACGGTCGATCTGCAATGCGCCCGCGCTGCAAGATTTCCAAAATACAGACAGCCCGGTTCCGCTTGCTTAAGCCTATGCTGGGGGGTGGGGGTGGGGGGGGGGGGGCTCATCTGCTCCGTATTATTATTATTGCCATGGACCATAGTCATTTTATACTATGTCATTCATATTATTATGTATATATACATGAAATACAATAAAGTAAATAAGTTATATTATATTATTTTAATGCTAATATATGTTTGTTCTCTCTCCTACCCATTTTAAAAAAAATCATGCGCCCACCACGCTGTAATAATTTTTCATTGCGCACTTGCTTTGAAAAGGTTGGCCATCGCTGGTCCGTGGTATTCGGCACTATGGGGTTGCTTACCCGCCGACTGTCGGTCAGCCGGGCCATTGTCTTTCAGCTAGCGTATTAACATTTGGAAACAATATTAATTTTAATGATTTCGAACACTACACGTTTGAAATGTAACTATTGTTCACAGATTTTATCGCGGTTTAATTTTGTTTTCATATTCCCGACGTTTCAAATGCTTTACAGCAGCCGTGGTCACGGGGGCACTGAGGTCTTAGACGTCCAGATGTCACAGTTAACTCGGGCTTCCTACAGCTTTTAATTATTAATTTGTATCTTGAGGCCGTGGCAGTGGTATGTTCGGTTTTAGATCTAATTTAATTCGTTACTGGATCCCCAGCCGGTGGTAGTAAGTAGCCCAGTAAATTTGGATTTTTTTTAAATTTCAATAGCCTATTATTTTTAACGCGGTAGAGCCAAGCGGCGGCTTCAGCTGCTGCTCGAATGGGCCGGCTCGACCGGATTGATACCACGACCTCGCAGAATACCGGCGTGATGTAGAGGCGTTTTGTGCTTCTGCGTTTCGTTCGGTGAGTGAGGTAACCGGAGGCCCCCTCTCCCTCCCCATTCCACTCCTTATCCTCTCTCCCATCTCCTAAATATCCTCTAAGGCCGGCAACGCACCTGCAGCACCTCTGGTGTTGCAGATGTATGTGAGCGACGGTAAACACTTACCATCGGGTGAACCTATTGCTCGTTTGCCGCCTTATGCATAAAAAAAAAAAAGCCTGCCGAAACGTCCTTGGTAGGAATCGGTGTCAGACGTCCTGACACCGATTCAAGGTCCAAGCACAATGTGCTCACACTATCTTGAGGTCGTGCAGTGTTTTTTCTGGTTTTAGATTTAATTTAATTTATTACTGGAACCCGAGCCGGTCACCCCGTGGCCACGGACGCTGTGAAGCACTCGTATAAGAACCGCATATAACAGTTTCTTTGCAAAAAATATTAATCATTATTGTTGAAGGATCGAGACGACAACCAGCCGTCGCTGCTCTCCCCTCCAGACCGGAACTTCATCAACGCCCACTACCACGAGGAATGTGGAGCGCTGTTGCAGCGCTCGGTGCCATCTAGACGGCAGGAAGTCCTCTCCGAGCCGGTCCAGCTGAAACCTGACAACCTCATATACTACAGAGAGAAGCTGTGGCCGCTGGGGATTGTCATCTACGGGGTGGACGATCGGTTACGTATGTGCATTTATGACGTTTATTTAACATAATCTTTGGGGAGGCCTATGTTCAGCAGTGGACTTCTGATAGGCTGCAATGATGATGATGATTTAACATCAGACACCCGGCTCGGTATTTTCGCGAACTTTTTTTTTTAGAACAACAAGTCTGTACTACATTCAGGGATAAATACATTTTTTAAGTTTCTTATTTATGTACACACAAAAAGGCATGAAAACATTAAAACATAGTATTTGTACAAGGGCACTATTTACTCCATACATTGAAATTTCTTCCAGTAGACCCTAACAGGAAATTTTATTGAAATGGCAAACTTAGTTCGTGCATTTCTAATACATATTATGTATACAATTAAATAAATAATATTACATATAATTAAATATTTTTTTTTTTATGAAAAAATAGGCCTGCGTTTGACCTCAATCTTGCCCGATGGAAAGCGAAGATGAGGCCTAGGATGGTACACGCTTGCCTAGATGTCTGTTCACTTTGGCCTTGAAGATATCCAGGTTATAGGCCCTGCGGAAAAACCGACCTCGGCAGAGAGTTCCACTCCTTAGCCGTCCGCACAAAGAAAGAAGAGGCAAACCGCCTCGTGCGTAATGGAGGAATGTCTACAACATAAGGGTGGAACTTCTCGCTGCGTCTAGTCGTTCGGTGATGGAAAGGGGAAGGGGGTATTAGGTTATGCAAAACCTCCGCACACTCTCCGAAATGAATTCGATAAAAAACCGAGAGGCAGGCCACTCGTCTACGGTGTTCGAGGCTTTGAAGTTTTGCCTCTACTAGTGAGTCACTGCCTATGATCCTCTTCGCTCGGCGCTCCAACGAGTCCAAAGCATCAAGCTGATGTTTAGCCGAACCATCCCAGAGGTGGGAACAGTATTCCATGCAAGAGCGGACTTGAGCTTTGTATAGATTTAAGAGCTGCTCCGATGTGAAGTACCGTCTCACCCCGACAGGATACTAAGTTTTTGGCAGCAGTGTTTGCTATGGACTCGATGTAACGACCGAAATTTAGGTTAGAAGAGAGATCTAGACCTAAGAGCACAAGACGGTCACCGGAACGGAGACATTCCGGAAAGTCGGAGTCAGTCGGAATGGACTCCGTTTCGCCGAAAAAAGACAAGCCTGTGTTTTAGAGGGGTTAAACTCGACCAAATTGGCATCACCCCATTGGGAAACAGCCCCAAAGTCGAGTTCAACCTCAATCATCGATTCTCTGAAAGACTGGACTTTTGCCCCAGACTTCGCATCGGACAAGTATCTCCCCGAGACTGTGCTGTCATCTGCATACCCAAAGATATCGGGTTTTACCAGCAGGTCGTTGATGTGCAGCAAAAAAAGAGTCGCGGAGAGCACAGACCCCTGTGGCACACCGGCATTAAAATCATGGAGATCGGACGTGGCGCCATTAACGACAACCCGAATCGATCTGTTCTTCAGGAAATCCTCGATCCAGATGCAAAGCTCGGGAGCAATACCATCTGTCGGAAGCTTGCCAATGAGACTTGCATGCCAGACCCTGTCGAAAGCCTTAGAGATATCAAGAGACACGGCAAGAGCTTCACCGTGTTTCTCAATGGCTTCGCTCCAGTGGTGAATAGCATACACAAGAAGATCCCCAGCAGATCGGCCTCGACGAAACCCGAATTGACGGTCACTGAGGAGGTCGTTGTCCTCCAGGTATGCAAGGAGGCGGTTGTTAAAAACGCGCTCCATAACCTTACAGAGTATGGAGGTGATTGCGATAGGTCGGTAGTTGGCAGGGTCGGCACGACTTCCTTTCTTAGGTACAGGTTGGACATTGGCAATCTTCCAGGACTTCGGAACTTGACCAGTCCTCAGGGACAAGCGATAGAGGCGAGTCAGAACAGGAGACAACTCAGGCGCACATGACCGCAAGACAATGGCAGGAATGCCGTCAGGCCCACTAGCCTTATTCACATCTAGAGTTCTGAATATTTTGAGTACCTCTTTTTGCCGAATGTGTACCTCAGGCATTGCAGAGTCACAATGAGGTAGCAAAGGTGGGCAGTTATCAGCTGCATCTAGTTGTGAATTCTTCGCAAATAGAGAGGCAAACATGTCTGCTTTCTCTTTGGCGGTGTGAGCTAATGAGCCATCAGACTTCTGCAATGGCGGGAAAGAAGACCGGCAGAAATTGGCTTCGACCGATTTGGCAAGAGACCAGAAAGCTTTACTCCCGGATGGGTAAGACGCTAGTTTGGCTCCAATACGGCCAATATGGTCGAAGCGGGCCTTGCGGAGGGCACGTTTGCAGGACTTAGCAGCACTATTGAAGGCTCTTTTCAGTTTCGGGACATTCGGTGCTTTGCGGGCTCGAGCATCCGCCCACTCTTGGTAAGCTAAGTGCTTAAGTGCTTCGGCACTATCACACTCAGAGTTGAACCAAGGGCGGGCTCTCACATGGAGTGAGATATCAGAATATGGAACAAAATATTCCATAGCCTGATATATCACTCCAGAAACAGCATCCGCGCAGCACGCCGGGTCGTCTGAAGAGAAGCATAAGTGCTGCCATGGGTAGGATGCAAAGAAATGCCGCATCTCATCCCAATCCCATGGGTAGGCAGTAGTGAGTTCTACAACCTAACTGCATGGGATGCAAAGGAATACGAATAAAAACTGGAATTATGGATAGCATAATTAAAGAGAGTCCTCACATGCGATCTGCATGGCACATCCGGTGGGTGAACGAAGGAAAAAAGGTTCCCGAGGTATGACGGAGAGCATGGGTTGTGCAAGATGTTATAAAGGAGATATAATAATCGAATACATTTGAGTTGTAATTAATATATTAGGTCAGAACGTGCGAAAAATATCTTGGATTATCTCGCAATAAGGTGATGCTGTGTGTATGGTGGGATTGGGAGGGCATCGTTCATTATGAGCTTTTAACGCCGAGTAAAACCATTCGTATACGGATCTCTACTGCCAACAGTGGATGAGGCTCAAGCAATAAATTGAGAAAAACGACCGGAATTTATCAACAGAAAGGCTATGGTTTTTCATCTTTAGCCACTAAGAAAATATTGTAGAGAGTTTGGTCGGGAACAGTTAATGCGTCCAGCATATTGCCCTGACCTTGCACCCTCAGATGTTCACCTGCTTCGTCTCTTCAGAATTCTCTAGGTATTGTTAGGTTATTGTTAAGAGAGGACTGTCAAAACTACTTGTCTCAGTTTTTTGATCAGAAGTCCCAAAATTTCTACAGCAATGGCATCATCCCACTACCTATAAAATGGCACATGCATATTATAATCGAATTTAAAATAACTATGAAAAAAAAATTACTTGAATTTGTAGATTTTTTCTTCTCAAGTACAAGTGAATGAAGTTTAACTGCTAAATCAATAAAAACATACATTGCACTTGACTAAGGTAATTTTTTTTAAATCTTCCATCGTTTCCTAACGAGGTTCCTCTGACGGAGAAGAAACAGGCGAAAGAAACTACGTAGGTATCCTCCTGGTTTTTTGGAATTTTTACAAAAAGAAAAAGTTTTAATGCTACAATATTACAATATTTTCTAGAAACGGGGAAAGAACTTGGGAATGATCAACTTATTCCCATGGGTTATTATCAACCAAGTATTCAGTCTTTTTATAAATCGTGTGACCTTGAAATGTCTCAAACACTTTTTGTGGCGTTAAAAAGACACTATTTTTGCGCTACCTTTTAAATCTTAGTTTAAATTCCAGGTGAAACTCCTGATTACACTGCCCTCAAATACGCCATGACAACCATTGAGCTGTCAAGTTGCGTGGTCTTCCAGGAGATTCAGACACCGGATGGCGTATTAAAGCCAAAGAATTACCTTTGGTTCACCGGCGACGGAGAAGAGGTGCCCCAGCTAGGACTTTTCAGTGGGAAACAGGTTAAAGTTTTTTTTGTATTTAATTCTTAGTCCTGATTAAAGCTCAAATAGCGCAGTCTATAAAATACACGTCTTTTCGTTTGGAGAAGATATTTTCCCAGATCAATTCGGCGACGGAGATGAACAGGCAAGGAATTCTATGGTCTTTTTAAAAAGCTATGTAACAATTTGTATTTACTATATGTATCACCGAAGTATTTTTTTTTATTTTTATCAGACATTTTTTTACGGGAAATTGGGAAAAGAGCATGTGACTCACCCGATGGCAGGTGATTATCCTCGCTCGCGTCAGTCTGCAACACCGGAGGAGCTGCAGGTGCGTTGCCTACCTTGAAGGAGCAATTTGTGGAGGAGGTCCTCCTCCTCCAGAGTGAGGTAACGGAGTGGGGCTCCGGTTATCTCACTCACCGAAAGAAATGCAGACCCATTAGATACGCCGGTATTCTGCGATAATTTCGCATTCCGCAACATAATACAGGATACTATAACTCTTCTTTTACTGTTCAAGCTACACTCCTCTGGAACGCGCTGCCCGATAAGATAAAAGCAGCTCCTAGCAAGAAATCATTCAAGACTCTAGTTCGTGATTACCTAATAGATCATTGACAATATTCGGCTTATCTGTTTTCGTTTTTTATTATATATTTATTTATGTATCTTTTTATATACTTGTATACGTATTTGTGTATTTTATGTTATAAATATTTATTTAATTATATAGTGTGTTTATATGTACTTATCAACTTATTATTATTGGAGTTTTTTTATTCTTTGTTTTGTACCTGCCAACCACCTTTCACCATAACAAGGGTTGACTGGTAGAGAATGGCACTTGGCATTAAGTCCGCCCATTGTAACCTTAAGCTTAAGGCTAACAATACGGAATAAATAAATAAATAAGGCAGCCCTACCCCGGTCGTTTCGGTTCTAACAGAGCATATCCATTTATATTGATCATGCTAATATACGCGTGACCAGAACTCACAACCCTCATCTTCGTTACTTCACTCAGCTTTGTTTTTGATTATACCCATTATATATAACTTTCGTAACGCTTCTGCCAGACCATAAACTTGGAGTCCACGGTGCGCGGCGCTCCGGGGCACAGCGCGCACGTGTTGGTGAATCTGATGAGGACTCTGGGAGTTCACATGATGTCCAACAGATACGACAGGGACAACTACGTTTCTATCGATTGGAAGAATATTCAGAAAGGTACGTCTCGTTCAAGAGACACACTTACGTACCCGAAGTTTTTTTTTTTTTATGGGAAAGGCGGCAAACGAGCACGCGGTTCACCCGATTGTAAGTGATTACCGTCGCCCACGTACACCAGCAACACCAGAGGTTCTGGAGGTGCGTTGCCGGTCTATAAGGGTATTCGGGAGATGGGAGGGAGGATGACGAGGGGGATGGGAAGGGGGTGTGGGGCTCCGGTTACCTCACTCAGCGAACGAAACGCAGAAGCACAAGATGCCTCTACTTCACGTCGGTATTCTGCGAGGCCGCGGTACTAACCCGGTCGAGCCGGCCCGTTCGAGCAGCAGCAAAAGCCGCCGCTTGGCTCTACCACGTTTATAAAATAAATAAAATAAAATAAACGCCCCTGCAGCCCCGCGGTCGGTCGGTTTGCTTGTTTGCCCCTTGCTCAGCATCAAGCGGATTCTTCAGCTTTCTGATCCATTAGCATATGTCGGTCACAATGGTTCAATTGCAGCTCACTCACATTTTAACTCTTCGGTCAAAATAAATCTGTTAAGTCAAGTAGCAGCCTATAAGTGCCCACAGCAGGGCAAAGGCCTCCTTCTCAAATACGAGTATCAGAGAGGGTTTAGGAGCCGGGAAGGGCCCGCCACGCTGCTCCAATCACATATCCTCAAAATTATATTTTTATTATTTCTCAGACATGCAGGTTTCCTCATGACGTTTTCCTTCACCGCCGAGCGCGTGGTAAATACAGCACTTAGAATTGCTATCAACAATTTTAGTGGCGCCGGCAGTGATCGGGGATCGAACCCAGGTCACTCGCGCTCTATGAAACTAAAGCGAGCGCCCCGACCACTAGGCTTCCCACGGCTCTTATTATATATTTATTTATTTATTCCTTATTGTTAGCCTTAAGCTCAAGGTTACAATGGGCGGACTTAATGCCAAGTGGCATTCTCTACCAGTCAACACTTGTTATGGTAAAAGGTGGTAAGTAGGCAGGTGTAAAACAAAGAATTAAAAAACAAAAAAAAACTATATGCGGCCTCCGATAATAATAAGTTGATAAAGATCAGCAAGCTGAAGTGGCAACGGGCCGGCCACATAGCTCGCAGAACTGACAACCGTTGGGGAAGAAAGGTTCTCGAGTGGCAGCCGCGTACAGGCGAACGCAGTGTAGGACGACCCCCCACAAGATGGAGTGGCGACCTGCGCAGTGTTGCGGGAAGTCGATGGATGCAGGTGGCTCGGGACCGAGCTTCGTCGCAATCTTTGGGGGAGGCCTATGTTCAGCAGTGGACTTCTGATAGGCTGAAATGATGATGATGGTGATGAAACACACTATATAATTAAATATATATTATATTCAGGTAAAGAGCATTATTTCGAGCGAGCCCCGGCGGCGGCCTGGGTTCAGACGATGTATGACTTCGACAGCGTGACCCACGCTCCTGCCAACTACATGTGCGGCGCGTGCGAGCCGGGGGCCCGGAGCGTTATACCTCTGCAGGTAGAACTCTTCTTCTTATTCATTCACACGCTCTCTTCTCCGTCTGTCTGTACGTTAAGAATTTTGCATTCGAATTTTGAGCTACAATTCCCCGATGAGAATTGCATTTTTAAAACATCGGATGACAACGCGCAATATTAATTCGCTTTCTCGTCTTTCTGTATTTATCTGTCTGTCTTTGTCTCGTATTTAATCGATTTACTAGAACACGGTAACTTGTTGCTTATTTATATTCTTACAGCATGCTTTTATTTGCCTATGCGTCTATAACTTTAATTTTGACGTTGTAAGAACAATGACGAAATAGTTCCTTTCGTCTGTTTGTTTTCCATTAGAGAAATCCAATTAGAAAGAAACATTTATTGCACAAATACGCCACTTGATAACAAAACAAACATCGCAACGCATTTAATCAAACAGTTATTTACACAAACAATGTTTAACGTTGCCTCCTCTAGACGCGTCGCGTGGCGCACGGGGCGAACAGACCACACTCAGCTTAATGCTGCAGTTGAGACTACAGCGCTGGTTTTCAGTGGGCCTGTGTGTCGAGTTATGTACGGACATTCGTATAAATACAGAGAAAGTTATTTTCAACTATATTGTACATAGCTTTAGAAATATCAGTAACAATAATAAAATGAAAACTAACTTAACTATAATCAAGGATAAATAGATTTAATAAATACAGCTTTGAATAACTGTGTCCATGAGTTATGCCAGCTGTACTCTGTTCCGGAACTATACCACACTACAGTATGTATAATTACGTACTTATTTACGCGCTTCTAAAGCTATACCACTCCGGCGTGACAAAACGGTCGGTAGTCCAGCTCCGGCAGCTGCGCCGCGCTCGTCTGCCGCTCCGCGACGATATCATTAGGAGATAAGGATGAGAAGCACACGCGGGCGCGCAGCAGTGTCCTGCTGGACCTGCTGGTTCGTGGGTTCACTGGTAAATTTTTCACACGCGCGGGGATGCAAGGAGAGCATTGCGCTCGGCGAAGGACGCGAGAGATGCGACGTTCGCTCGCAGACACGCGCGCATGCGTTCTGTTGCGGAGCGCGGCCGCGAGATGGCGCCGGATGCTCGCAGACCGGCCGGCCGAAGCGCAGGCGCGCTGCGCACTATTAAAGATAATATTCAGTGCAAGCAGCGAGCGAAAAAGAATTGAGAATCAAAATAAATTTTCACGCGTCGAATTTCTAACTACCTAAATGTCCTTTCCAGGATCACCTATGGCAAAGGACCCTATCAATGGGCCATAGAACCGAGCTGAGCGACTCGGATAGTAAATTACTAGACTTGCTCTATAACGATCAGTGCAGGGAAAGGATGATGTCTAATGACTATGGTGGTTTGAAAGAAAACAAATAAGTAAACGTTTAATATGTATAGCATCTGATGTTTTATTTATATAACACGTTGCTAACTTACTTCTTTAACAGCATTTAAATTAACATAGACTACTCCAAGAAATCGACATCTAAAAGCGCCCATAGCCAAATGGGTTAGGTTGCGGACTACGAAACATGACGTCGCAAGTTCGAAGCAGTCATTCGAACTATTGTCGTGAACCGCTCCAGATACAAGCTGTAAGCTTAGTCGGAGGGTTAACAGGAATATTAGTAATGTTACTTAATAAAAAGCATTGCCGGTCTTTATTTAAAAAAAAAAAACTATTAGGTGCCGTGCATTAGCTTGCCTGAGCATGCTCCGCGCGCTGGTTGGTTTTTGGTTATTGGTATTGGTACCAGGGCACTAGATGCTGCTCTCCATCAGAATTGTGATGGTTTTTCCGCCATTATATTGTTCGTAATTGCAGAGCATGTGGAGTAAGAGATGGTCTATATCTACCAACATTTATTTATTTATTCCTCATTGTTAGCCTTAAGCTTAAGGTTACAATGGGCGGACTTAATGCCAAGTGGGATTCTCTACCAGTCAACCCTTGTTATGGTGAAAGGTGGTTGGTAGGTACGAAACAAAGAATAAAAAATAAAATAAAATAAAAAACTCCAATAATAATAAGTTGATAAGTACATATAAACACACTATCTAATTAAATATATATTTATAACTAAAAATACACAAATATATAAAAAGATACATAAATAAATATATAATAAAAATCAAAAATATATAACCCGAATATTGTCAATGATCTATTATCACGAACTAGAGTCTCAACAACTCAACATCCTGATATTGGTAAAAAAAAAAAGTGGCAGTCTGTAAATGTCCACTGCAGGGCGAAAGCCTCCTTCTTAAATATCTGAAGGGGTTCTGGAGCCGGGAAGGGTCCGCCACGCTTCTCTAGCGCCCGCTAGCGAACTTCACATCAGGTCACCGGACTGGTTACGTCGGGATCAACATCTAATATGTTGGACCGACTAAAACCCCCCACGGTAGATACGCTGTTGCCCCGGTGGATTTGAAGGCTTCGGCGGAAGACTCGCGGGCAAAGGGCCCGCATGTTAGGTTACTTTACATATATTTTTTTTTTATATTATTTTCTCAATTGCATAAAGTTGCTCTTTTTAGTTGTTACTTGGTAGTGGTTACTTTTTAAGCGTGGTAGAGCCAAGCGGCGGCTTTAGCCGCTGCTCGAATGGGTCGGCTCGACCGGATTGGTACCACGGCCTCGCAGAATAGCGGCGTGAAGTAGAGGCATCTTGTGCTTCTGCGTTTCGTCCGGTGAGTGGGGTAACCGGAGGCCCTCACCTCCTCCCTATTCCCCTCCTCTCTCCATCTCCCAAATATCCTTAAAGACCCGCAACGCATCTGCAGCATCTATGGTGTTGCAGATGTACGCGGGCGACGGTAATCACTTACCATCAGGTGAACCGCTTGCTCGTCTGCCCTCTCCCATAAAAAAAAAATCATCTGTAACTGTAAATGTCATCACGTTCTTTTATAGTAAATAATGAAATCCTTTATTAGCTTTAAGATGTGTTTTACCTAATCTGTATTTTCATTAATTGCTGTGTGACTTTGATGTCAATAAATAATAAATCACGTACATCTGCAACGCCAGAGGCGCTGCAGGTGCGTTGCCGGCCTTTAAGGGTATTTGGGAGAAGGGAGGGAGGATGAGTGGGCCTCCGGTTACCTCACTCACCGAGCGAAACGCAGAAGCACAAGATGCGTCTACTTCAAGCCGGTATTCTGAGAGGTCGTGGTATTAATCCGGTAGAGCCGGCCTCTTTCGAGCAGCATCGAAAGCCGCAGCTTGGCTCTATCACATTTGTCATACTAAAGTTTAAAAAAAACAGTGGGTAGCTAAAGAAAATAAAAATTTAGGTTTTTTTTTTCGAGATTTTTTATTCGAGCCTGTAAACACCGATTGACAATAGATAACAAATGTTCAGAAAGCATTACACTCGGCATGTCTCTCGATCTTTGTTATTACGCTCATATGCAAACAGTCCTGGGAAGCGTATAAGGAAAGATCTGACCAAGTTTCAACGAACCTTCTACCGCTAAAGAAGTAAGCAGAGGTTACTTTGAGTATATACAGGCTGAGTGCGACATTATAGACGTTCCGGACTTAATTATTTGAAAATATCGATATTTTTTACAAAACAAATAAAAAAAATACCCTTTTCAAACAAATTTAATTAAACGCAAGCTCTATTCGCTCTGTGACTTCAAACGCAGACAGCGGACTCCGGCGCGGAGGAAGACTTGGGTTGAAATGAAAATCTTAAAAATTATCCTGAGACATAACTACTGTACTTTTATAATTGATATTTGGTGTATGACTTGGAATTAGCCGGTAGAATATGAGGTACGATTTAATGTAATTGACGGCTCGGTGGCGTAGTGGTTAAGCGTTCAGCTGCGGCGCTGTGGGTCGCGGGTTCGATACCCGCACGGGACTAGTATTTGTATGGACTACAAATAATAGTTCCCGGTCTGGGTGTTTGTCCATGTGCAATTCATGTATGTAAACTGCCTCCGCGACACAGGAGAAATTCCTACAGCGGAAGGTAAAGTTTTTATTTTTGAAAAAACAAAAAAGAAAAATGTCGCAACATCGCATCCAACCTGTATATGAATGACCTTGAACTATTTTTTATTCTTACATACCGAATACACGAATTGATACAGCTGTCTAATTTTATCTATGCCATTGATTAATACGAACAATATCGTACTTATATATGTACGGATACAGGTAAAATGGCACATACTATTATTAAAAATACGATAGTATATCTGTCTGTAACGTTTTCATCGTTAAATCTCTGAACCAATCTTAATGCAATTTTGAAATTGTATAGAGATCTTTATATATATACCTAGAACGTTTGGATAAGAGTTGACGACTAGCTTTTATACCGAGAAAGAAGCGGAAAAATATTTCACGCGAACGAAATCGCGGGCGGAAATTAGTTCAAATTTATACCTTTACTGTATTATTATGGCTCAACATAATTAGTGACCCTTCACGTATCAAGACTTTGAAATGCCATATCAAAACTTATGACACTAGAAGGGTTATGGTCCACACTAAGGATGTTTATTAAATGTCCACAGCCCAGCAGTGACCATCCATGTTCTGATGGATTTTTCGCTATTATCTTGTTTGGAGAAAGAGACAGCCCATATCTAAAAACATCCTGATATTGGCAATAGAAAAAGTAAAATAGCATAGCAATCTGTAAATGCCCACAGCTGGGCAAAGGCCACCTTCTCAAATATCCGAGAGGCTTTTGTAGCCGGGGAGGGCCCGCCACTATAATTATTTATCATATCTCAGTACGTGGTAAATACAGCACCAAAAATTTCTATTAAGAGTTTTGTCGCCGGGATCGCAACCAGGTCACTTGCGTACCCATGAAACTAAAGCGAGCGCTCTGTCCCGTGGGCACCGCGACTCTGAAGTCTACGGACAATTCTCTAGTGTTTTTTTTTTTTCGAGATTTTTATTCGAGCCTGTAAACACCGATTGACAATAGATAACAAATGTTCAGAAAGCATTACACTCGGCATGTCTCTCGATCTTTGTTATTACGCTCATATGCAAACAGTCCTGGGAAGCGTATAAGGAAAGATCTGACCAAGTTTCAACGAACCTTCTACCGCTAAAGAAGTAAGCAGAGGTTACTTTGAGTATATACAGGCTGAGTGCGACATTATAGACGTTCCGGACTTAATTATTTGAAAATATCGATATTTTTTACAAAACAAATAAAAAAAATACCCTTTTCAAACAAATTTAATTAAACGCAAGCTCTATTCGCTCTGTGACTTCAAACGCAGACAGCGGACTCCGGCGCGGAGGAAGACTTGGGTTGAAATGAAAATCTTAAAAATTATCCTGAGACATAACTACTGTACTTTTATAATTGATATTTGGTGTATGACTTGGAATTAGCCGGTAGAATATGAGGTACGATTTAATGTAATTGACGGCTCGGTGGCGTAGTGGTTAAGCGTTCAGCTGCGGCGCTGTGGGTCGCGGGTTCGATACCCGCACGGGACTAGTATTTGTATGGACTACAAATAATAGTTCCCGGTCTGGGTGTTTGTCCATGTGCAATTCATGTATGTAAACTGCCTCCGCGACACAGGAGAAATTCCTACAGCGGAAGGTAAAGTTTTTATTTTTGAAAAAACAAAAAAGAAAAATGTCGCAACATCGCATCCAACCTGTATATGAATGACCTTGAACTATTTTTTATTCTTACATACCGAATACACGAATTGATACAGCTGTCTAATTTTATCTATGCCATTGATTAATACGAACAATATCGTACTTATATATGTACGGATACAGGTAAAATGGCACATACTATTATTAAAAATACGATAGTATATCTGTCTGTAACGTTTTCATCGTTAAATCTCTGAACCAATCTTAATGCAATTTTGAAATTGTATAGAGATCTTTATATATATACCTAGAACGTTTGGATAAGAGTTGACGACTAGCTTTTATACCGAGAAAGAAGCGGAAAAATATTTCACGCGAACGAAATCGCGGGCGGAAATTAGTTCAAATTTATACCTTTACTGTATTATTATGGCTCAACATAATTAGTGACCCTTCACGTATCAAGACTTTGAAATGCCATATCAAAACTTATGACACTAGAAGGGTTATGGTCCACACTAAGGATGTTTATTAAATGTCCACAGCCCAGCAGTGACCATCCATGTTCTGATGGATTTTTCGCTATTATCTTGTTTGGAGAAAGAGACAGCCCATATCTAAAAACATCCTGATATTGGCAATAGAAAAAGTAAAATAGCATAGCAATCTGTAAATGCCCACAGCTGGGCAAAGGCCACCTTCTCAAATATCCGAGAGGCTTTTGTAGCCGGGGAGGGCCCGCCACTATAATTATTTATCATATCTCAGTACGTGGTAAATACAGCACCAAAAATTTCTATTAAGAGTTTTGTCGCCGGGATCGCAACCAGGTCACTTGCGTACCCATGAAACTAAAGCGAGCGCTCTGTCCCGTGGGCACCGCGACTCTGAAGTCTACGGACAATTCTCTAGTGTTTTTTTTTTTTTAATTTTCTATTAACCTATCTCTCTAAAAGAAGCGTCTAATATCGAATTATGACTACACAATCAATCTATCACCACCACACTAATTTAGTTCATCCTCTGGCATGAGGCCACCACAGCAACACGTTGAACCCCCATTTTGTTATTACCAAACACTCTTTACCCAGTTATTGACAATTATTTACCCCAGCCTAATTCAAGGGGGTAAATATTTTGTCGACGCTATCTAACACAGAGCTTCTTAACGCGATGCAAATTATATTAATGTTAGTTTCTTCCACATATTCACCAGGCGTCCAGTCATACGTCATCCTTGACGTATTCTTTGTTCACTTTAACCTCGTCGTTGGATAGATCGGGTTGATTCCGATGCTTTTGTTTCTCCTTTTCCTTTCTGATGCAATAATTACATTGATCCATATCGAAAATGGAGGAGCATATCATGCAATATTTAACGTCTCTAGTGTTCGATACAACGATGGAAGTCGTAACGTCCTTGTTGCATTCATCGCATAATTCTTTATCGTTGTCTAAGGTTTCAGTTACTCCGTTGCTGTTCGGAAGCTGGGCTGTACCATTATCGTCTTTCGATGACGGTTTAGTGTTTTTTTTCGCCGCCCTCCGCGAGTTTTTGCAATTTTTGTAATAGGCGTTTATTTTGTTCTTATCCACAGTTTCGGTTTCATCAAACAGAGCGTTGGTGGTTTCTTCCGTTTCTGATGAATTTTTAATTACAATGGGGTTTTCTGTTTCATCGACAACGTCGTTGTGGTCAAAGGACCCATCGTCGGCGGGAATGTCTGGGTCGTTGGATACTATTTTGAATACTGTTATATATTCCTCAGTTTCATCTTGAGGAACTTCAACACCAAGATCTGTTGAATCTAAATAAATTCCACTCTCCATTGTATTATTCACAGCTTCCGTGGAAGGCTCGTTGTCAATTAAATCTATTACTTCATCAACTTTCATTAGATTCGCATTAGATTCCAAAACTTCTCGGTTTAACGAATTAGTATTTGCGTCCGAGCATTCAGAGGATATCGTACTTTCTATAGGAAATGATGGAATTAGAAAGTTATCGATACGCTGTTCCTTATTTTGGTAT
This sequence comes from Bhutanitis thaidina, assembly GCA_029286595.1. NCBI lineage: Eukaryota > Metazoa > Arthropoda > Insecta > Lepidoptera > Papilionidae > Bhutanitis > Bhutanitis thaidina. The sequence continues at coordinate 1,300,441 of JAGSMS010000039.1, read as the reverse complement.
AAATTCGCTGGCACTTTTTTGATATTAATAATTTTCAATTTCTTATTTCTCACATATGTTGTTCTAAACAAATCCTTTCTAAATATTTTCAAATGTTCACTGGGATTTGTTGACGGCATGTCCATGCCTTTCGGAATTTTAACATCAGCGGATTCTTCTGTTTGTGAGCTAATATCATCTTTCTTCCCTTCTATTGGAATTTCTATATTTTCTAAAAGTGTCAAGTCGTCATTGTCTTGGAGAGAAATGTCATTGAATAAACAATCCTCGGAGCTCTCCGAAATTGTTTTTTGCGCGCCGTCACGTGCGCTTCTATGAATCTCTGGTCTTTCAGCATTATCTATGCGTTTTTCTCGTACAGATGCTTCTTGTGGCTTTGTATCATAGTCCTGCTTGGTTTTAGGATCACTCAGTTTATTTTTAATAGAGCTGAGCAAATTTTCTAGTTTACTACGTTTATTCTTGAACTTATCATCGGAATTGTTATAAGCGGGGGTATCAACTATGGACCCCACATCCACTGTGTTTTCCATCGCTTCACCTTCATTAGACTTGGGTAATTCCAAAATAATCTTATGAGGCTTCTTCTTTCTGGACGATTTAATTTTGCATTGTTTAACAGGTAGCGTTGATGTTTTGGTTTTAGGTGTTTTCGTTATAGGATCTGTAAATAAACCAAAGACACATTAATATTTATAGCACATCATGTCATCACTTCCATCCATAGCAAAAATGAGAAATAGCTATTTTTGCAAAAAAAAAAAAACATTTTTTGTATACATAATACGTCCCTAATGTGGCAACACACCGTGGCAAGCTTACTGAGTTCTGTGTGTGTGTTTGTTACTGACTTTAGCACATTATAAGATAATTTTGAATCAATAGCGTAATGGGTCAGAGCGCGGACTGCGAAACATGACCTAAGACCGAGCCCGCCATTCGACTGGCAACCACTGTGAACCACTCCAGATACAAGCTGTGATGCTTAGGGTTGGAGAGGTTAACAGGGATATTACTAATGTTACTTTAAATGGTATTGCCAGTATTCGTTTTAAAACAAATGAACGTTACAACTTCATCATCATCATTTCAGCCTATCAGAAGTCCACTGCTGAACATAGGCCTCCCCCAAAGATTGCCACGAAGCTCGGTCCCGAGCCACCTGCATCCATCGACTTCCCGCAACAGTCACAACTTAGCTAAACAAAATACATGGACATTTCTGACTGTTTACAATTGAGATTGTTCAAAACAAAGTAGCCTTATACTAATATGAAAAGATATAAAGAGGATTTGACAATCGGACATATCTTCCCGTGCGTTTATTTATCGATGAAGCTTACGTTAAGACGCGGGAGCCCAATGGTCAGAGCGCGCTTTAGTTTCCTCGAGCGTTTCGATTGACCTGTTCCCGGTGCCGGCAGCACTAGAATTGTTAGTAGCCATTTTAAATGCTAAATTTAATGAAACCTGCATGTCTGAGAAATTTCGAGGGTATGCGAAGCCCGCCGACCCCGCATTGGAGCAGCGTGGCGGACCCTACGCTGCTCCAAGACCCTCTCGGATATTTGAGAAGGAGGCCTTTGCCCAGCATTGGGCATTAACAGGCTGCTATTTTACTTTAAACACTTTATCATCATCATCATGATCATCATTTTAGCCTACCACAAGTCCACTGCCGATCATAGGCCTTTCCCAAAGATTTCCTTCCACAAAGCTCGATCCTGAGCCACCTGCATCCATCGAATGATTAATGCAATTAAAGCTTCTCACCTTCCACATAACCGTCACTCGGGGGGTCCTCCCACCACACCGGACTGGGACAGGTCAGTATTTCCAGCAAGTCCTCGTCGTCCAGGCTCTGGTTCTCATCCGCCATTCTTATCACCTCCTCGAAGCTTAGCTCGGAGTATATCGGGCTTTGTGATCTGTCCGTTATGGTAAAACTGGAGTTGAATGATTTAAAGAATTTGTGGAATGTTTTGTGTCTTTTGGGCGGAGGTGATTTCATTCCTGAAAATAGAAAGTAATCAATAATAAGCTGCCGCTCGAATGGGCCGGCTCGAACGTTCTAGCACCGCGACCTCGCGGAATACCCTTTTCATTTTTTTGGGAAAGGCGGCAAACGCACAACCGGCTAACCTGATGGTAAGTGATGCTACAAATGCGTTGCCGGCCTTTGAGGGTATTTCGGAGATGAGAGGGAGTACGTGGAACGGGAAGGGGAGGGGGTATGGGCCTCCGGTTACCTCACTCACCGGACGAAACGCAGAAGCACAAGATGCATCTACTTCACGCCGGTATTCTGCGAGGCCGTGGTACCGATCTGGTACCTCTCCCCATCGCCCTCCTCATCCTCCCTCCCATCTCCTTAATATCCTTAAAGGCCGGCAACGCACCTGCAGCACCTCTCGTGTTGCAGATGTACGTGGGCGACAGTAATCATTAACCATCAGGTGAACCGCTTGCTTGTTTGCCGCCGTTCACATAAAAAAAAAAAAGGTAATTGCTAGTGGAGAGACTCGCTATTCGCTACAAGGAGTAACAACGCTTTAATATTGCTTCGCTATCCAAGACGGACGTAGAACGGCGATGAAGAGAAAGTGGAACGTCTGAAGACTAAATCATAAATTTAATTATAACATAAGTTTAATTTTCTTCTAATTGCTGTTCTTAAAATTGCTTTACAGCAGCCGTGGTCACGGTGGCACTGAGGTGTTAGACGGCCAGGTGTCATAGTTAACATGGGCTACCATCAGCTTACAGTTTTTATTCAACATTATATTCATATAATCTAGTCCTGCCTGTGTTTATGTCTACCTTAACTGCCCAAAAACATCCTTTTTGTTTTACCCAAGGTTAGCATTCGGTGGAGAATGCCATATGGCATTAAGAAAGAAATAAATAAACATATTTATTCACAGTCTTAGTAGATACAACACAGTACCGAAAAAATACAAAAGCTTAAAAATTAAACCAAAATTAAAGTATTTAACTGAAATTAATGAAAATATCATACAAGAGTAAAACTAAGTCTATGCTGCACCATAAGACTGCAAAATGGAATTAAGCTCACCATATGTACAGTTTTGTTAAGATGAAGGCAAGTAAGTGCCTCCAAGTTTGCGCAATTATTACATTTGTTGAGGAAGACAGCCCCTACTACTACACCAGCCTCTCCGAGAACGCATCAGCAAAGACCTGCATTTATTTCTAGGCAAATTTGGACTTATCACAGTGCTGAGCAATTGAGTTTCCATCATTTCTCCAAAAATAAATCATCAGACTCTTGAAATCAAGAGCAAGTAGACATGCTGGACATTCATATGATTACCTATTCACACCCCATCACCAGAAAACACAAGGTTGCCATTAATGTGACCAATATTGCCCAGAGGTATTCACAGCAGTAAGGGTAAGGGTACTCGCTTTAGTTCATATAGTAACTCTTGTTGCTCGACGGTGAAGGAAAACATCGTAAGGAAACCTGCATATCGGAGAAATATTTGAAAAATATTATTTCGTAAATATGCACAGACCGCCAACCCGCACTGGAGACGCACGGCTGGCCCTTCCCGGCTCCAAAACCGTTTCAGATACTTGGGGAGGCCTTGGCCCAGCTGTCGGCACTTACAGGCTACTTTACTTTATGTCGGTCAACATTGTATACAAGGAAACTGTTAAATATTCAAACAAAATTTTTCAGTACTCACCCTTTTGAGGTAAGTTTAATTTTCTCTTATTTACTCCATTGGTTCCGCCAATAAGTTTCAACTCGTGTTTTGGTTTTAATACAATTTTCTTTGCAATGGAATTCCTTTTGACCTTATTAGGGCAGAATTCTTCCCGTTGCAGTTTCTTTGTTTGAGACAGTTTACCTTTTTTGGAGGGATTTAAAAGAGATTTACTTTGTTTAGGTGATGTAACAGCTTTTTGTGTAACAGATGTTTTATCATCTGTGACTGTCAAATTTGGTCTTTTGAGGAGTTGAGTTATGTGTGTCATTCTCCTGTCTTTCTCTCTAAGTTGCCGTTTTTGCTGTGACAGTTTGAACCGTGTAAGCATAACACTACGGTTTAAACTTGACTGTGTCTCTTTTTTGTTCTGGGGTGATTGTTTCGCAGACATGATTTTTGTTATTCTAAAATGTAAAAAAACAACAGGTGTTAACAATGAAAACCTCCATAGCTACATAAATTATAAAAAAAATATCATACTATAGTTTTATGACATTGTGACAAATGTAAGTAAAAGAAATTTTGTTGGGTTTCACAGAGAGGCAATCCGATAACCCTGCATATATTATAACACAAGAATTTCTAGTGTTTTAACATGTCCATAGATAAATCAGCTCTAATAGTTTAAGCTATGTCCTTTGACTTATATGGCTGCTACACTGTATTATTAGATGTTGAGTTAAAAGCCATGTAGCTGATGGTGTGTATAAATTGTAACTACAGTTTTGCTTAGAAAAAAAATTCTATGGCATTTAGTAATAAGGATATTCAATAAACCCTTAAAGTTTCTTAGTAATCGAATTTATTTTGTTGTAACATGCCACAAGTTATAAACTCAAAATCTAAACCTTTATTCTTTGATATAGAAAGTGAAGTCACTTTTTAACAACTTTCCTTATAAGGAAAGTAAGTTTTTTTTAATCTCCCACCCTTTCTAAACCATATAGACAAATATAATTAGCTTACCTACCAAACTATATTTTATTTAATATGTGAAGGCTCAAATCCAGTACCAGCTTTTATATTACTATTAAATTATATCTATCTCCAAATCTTTATAATTAGGAGGGCATATACTAATGACATTTTTGAAACTCATGTAGAATTTGTATTGTTGGCATGGATGCCATCAGTTCCTTTATCCCAATTAAGATCTGGTGAAAAATGGGGTTAAAGGACTGAAATCCTGATCTGTCACCACCCCAGGATTGAGTATATGGGCAAGAGATCTTTTCTTTTTTTAATATTAGCTTATAAAGATTTTACACTTTATACCAGAAATTGTTTTCTCATCAATATGGCAAAAAAATTCAGGGAAAACTAACTAGTTGGATACAAGTAAGTTATTTTGGCTCTAAATAAACATTGGAAATTAACTAACAATTATGGTATTAAAAGAAAAGGTTTTATAATCAACTACTAAAATCATTTCCAAAAAAAAAGCTAAGAACAGATAACCAGGTGGGATTATTGCATTACATTAAAATTCCGTAACGTAATAATTTACTCCCACAAAATGTAACCTTGAGCATATGGACAGAAAAATAATAGAAGGTACATAAATATAATTAGATATAATTATGTATCCCGGAGATAATTTAAAATGGAATTTTGTGTCGTTACAGATTTCCATATAAATAACATAAGAACTAAATAAATTTATAAAATGACATACATAAGTAATAATCGGATAGACTTACGTCTACTATTTTATTTATACAAACAAAATCAATTCTTAAAAGCTCGAGTTCCTGGTTAACTGTTAATAGAACAGTGAGCACATACTCAAGAAACCAGAACAAAAAATATTATTTTTATCTCAAGATGTAAGTAATACCTACTATTAGAAAATAGAAATAAAGCCTTTCTAAATGCGATGACCTTACTTTTAAGCCTTACTCACCGAAACAGCTTGTAAACGGGATATGTGTTGTGACTTGATTAGAATAATCAATGAATGGTCATTATTAAGACGCAAATAACATTCCGAAAAATGGAATATTTACCTCACAAAAAGTATTTGCCTACGGATTACGAAGATGTCAATACATTAAGTTAGAACTATGTCACATTAAAGATTTTCATTTACACTCTTTCATGAATTACTTTTACTTGTTAATAGTGTTGAAAAGATAAATCTACGCCAAATTTAATTCTAATTTGGCAATCAATCATTTCATTTAAAAATTATTTTCAATGTTTACAAAAGCAATAAAAAATTAAAACCGGGCTATATCCGTGCACAGCACCTTTGCCTTTCTTTAACAAAGAAAAAGTAAAGGTAAGTATAGTTCTTTTTTTCTATTAATATGGCATTGGTTGACTATCTATTCGGCCAAAAAAAAATTAAATGTTGGACGCTGTGTTACATCTTTTTCACAATCCACATTTAATTTGAAATAAAACATTTGCGGCTTTCAGGGATACGAAAGACACTCTATAAACTTACCTTATTCTCTGAAACATTCATCGTCCCCACAATATCTACGGGGTGTGAAAGGTCGGTTACGAACAAAACCTCTGGTGAAACTCGGCTGATTTAGAACACGTTCAGAGACTTATGAATATTAAATTATAATCTAAACGTATAACATATATTACAGTATATCTACTACTATACTGTAGTAGTTAGTTCCGTAGTACGAAAGTCTTAATAAGAGTTAATTAATAACTCCTTCGTTAACGTTAAATAAAACAAGACTGGAAGGCAGCCATGGACTTAGAAGCCCACGGGGGGAAGATATTTGAAATAGTTGCTTCGCTTGGTTGGCAGTTTGACAGTGAAGCGATAGTCAACTTGTACAGTTGATTTGATACAGATGGCACCAAATAAAAAAAAATGATTCTCTACACTTCAAGTTTCGATGTAAAATATTAATAGTGTATTATGCTGGTAGGGCTTGTGAATGTGTTTATGTTGGTGTGAAACGTTTAGGTTTCATCATTCCAACAGGTCATGGGTAAGAGTTGACTAAAGTTTTACTGACGATATACTTGAACACTATAACTTGATACGATGCCTATCCGAGTGCTGAACCAGAATACGAAACCAATCCAAGTGCAGAATGGTGTAAGACTGGGTGATGTTATATCTTCAAAACTCTTCACCGCTGTATTGGAAGATGTTTTCAAGGTGGTGAACTGGAAAGGATACGGTATCAATATCAATGGCGAATACATCACTCACCTACAATTTGCCGTGCTGCCAGTGATCCCGCCATAGTTCTCATGGCAGGATCGCTGGAGGAGCTTAGCACTATGCTCAATGACCTCAATAGTGTCTCTCAACAGGTTGGTGTTAATATGAACATGAAAAGACAAAGATCCGGTCTAACGTCCATGTCACACTAATACCGGTTGTTGATGGGAACAATAGGCTCGATGTTGTCAAAATATGTATACCTGGAACAAACTGTCCGATTAGGTAAGTCCAACTTCGACCCAGACGTCAATCGACGAATCCAACTCGCCTGGTCTGCTTTCGGAAAACTACGTCTATCTTCTCCTCGTGTATACCTCAAATTCTCAAGAACAAAGCAACAAGTGCGTGTTGCCAACGATGACTTACGGAACCGAGACTTGGTTTTTCACGGCAGCGTGTATGAGGAAGCACAAAGTTGTTCAGCGCGATATGGAAAGGGCTATGCTCGGTGTTTCTCTGCGCGATAGAGTCTGCAACGATGATATCGGCAGCAGAACTAGGATAACCGACATAGCCTTTAGGATCAGCAAGCAGAAGTGTCAATGGGCCGGCCACATAGCTCGCAGAACTGACAACCGTTGGGGAAAAAAGGTTCTCGAGTGGCAGTCGCGTACAGACAAACGCAGTGTGGGGATTTCACTTCACACTTCACAAGATGGAGTGACGACCTGCACCGTGTGGCGTAAAGGTGGATGCAGGTGGTACAGGACCGTGCTTTGTGGAAATCTTTGGGGGAGGCCCATGTCCAGTAGTGGACTCATGATAAGCTGAAATGATGACGATGATACTTGAATAAGCTTTCAATTGAATACTTTATAATTGGTGGTGATCCCGCGAAACAAAATGCAAAGACATTGACATTTGAAAATGTCAAAGTCTGAAGTAAATAATGTCATTTTGAGTGTTTACCAGTTTTGAACTGATAATATTTAAACGATCTAGAATTTAGGAAGTCATAAAAGATTTAGAAATGTCCATTCAAGTAGAAAACAATTTGAAAGACAGTGACAATTGCGAACTGTTCGAGCAAAAAGCGCATTATATACCTTGTAAGATAGAAGCAGACGGTCCGGCAAATGTTGAAAAATTCTTTGAACCGAACGTTGTCGAAGGGGAAAACAGAGGTCGGTATATAACTGGGAGGAATACCCAGCGCCCATTAAACATTGCTGGGAGTAGGGATACGCTAAAAGTAATATAAAATTTCATCTTTAAATATTATAAAACAAACATTATACTTGCTATTGTTGTCTCATGATGGAACTTAATTTTTTACACACTTTAAAAGTTTTGTTATAAAATAGACCTTGATAATGTCTTAAAGGCCTACAGTAATACAGTAGTACAGTACAGTAACAGGTCTGCAACTTAAGTTAAAATTAATAAGTATAAGTGTGTTGTGATTCTAATGGAAGTTCTTGTATATTTTAACTGGTATTCAAACCCAGTACCCATGGCTTAGAAGTCAGGTAAGCTAATCACTGAGCCACACAGTCTATAGATTGCATAGATAAAGATTGGTATTAATAAAATTAATCATAATACCAAGGATTGAATTAAAGAAATTCACAAATCAATTGACGCTCACAAATTCACTTGCCCAGTGTGGTGATCTTTTATGGTCTCTCCCTTTCTGTGTTCAGCGGTAAACCTTAGGAAATTGTTTAAGATGATAAGAAAGAGTTCACGTAATTATAGAATAATTTCCTTTTTACCAGAATTATCAGGGACCTTCAGAGGTCACCTACTAAATGGTACGAAGATAACCCTGCCCGATGGATATAGAGCCCTTTTGGTTACTGAAGCTAAAAAACCATTATCAGATGACGCAGATAGGAGATTTCAGGTGATTTATTTATAATCGTAAAATTTACAAGAGTTTTTGATGGGATAATATACCAACTCTCTCCAAAAAGGGTATCTCGCCAACGTTATACCTGTTAGGTGGTAAGCTCCTTCTAGTTACAGCAAACAAGCAAGCTGCTCACCTGATGGCTTATGATACCCGTGTACAAATGCAACACTAGAGGAGCTGCTTGTGTATTACCAGTCTAAGGATATTTTTAGGGGATGGGAGGGAAGACAAGAAGAGAGAGGGAGAAGTTGGCGTCCAGTTACCCCAGGAGGATAAAGTGCCTATTCTGTGTGGCAAAGGCTCCAGTTGAGCCGATCCAATCGAGTAGCATTATAAAACGCTGCTTGTCTCTACCACATATTTGGTGTATGATATGATCTGGAAATAACATTGCACCACACATTTGCCACGTCAGGCATTGGTGGTTAGATGAGTGCAGTGCTGGTACCACAGGGTATAGATTGTTAAAGATAATTTGTAATCAGTATTTTTTCAGGTTGTCGGAGGGTTCAAAGAGTTTGTATCCTGGAACTGGGATAAGAAACCTTCGAAGAATGATAATGTCGTCAAAAGTTTTAACTGGATCGACGTAGCAGAAGCTGTGAGTAGTAAATTTTTGAAGTGAAATATTTCAAAGAAGATTTTGTGTTGTGTGTGTTCTGCATTTTGGATTGGAAGTGTGTAATGTTCATTTGTTTATGTGGTATATGTATTTCATTAGTGAGTTATATTTATTGGTTAATTGATAATTGTTTATATACCAAGCAGTTATTTTCAAGCGAGTAGAAGTTTCACTTCAGTCACATGTACTGAGTTACGCACTCTTTTTTTGTCGGTTTTTCGGCCAGCTTAGTGTAGCCAGTCGAGAATTGTGAATGAAAAATAGTTTACTAACAAATTATAAAGATATATGTGTTTACTATTCTCCGAGTTTATTTAATTAAATTATGGTTATTTTATGCAGCTTATTTTTAATTACAAATCAAATAACTTATTCCACGAGGCCATGACAACAGACTGGTTTAGGCTATCCTTAATCATCGCTACGAGCCATCCCCATGGAGTTCGAGTTTCACCCCCTTTGATTTGGATTAGGAGGCAGATCTCTAACCACTCGACTGTAGTGGCAGTTCAATTTATTTGTCACCCTTGTCATATCTTCCTTTTGTCAGTTTCTAATAATTTAAATCCGTTTCTATTTCAGATACATGGTGATTGATTAACACTCATATCCTGGGGATTGTTAATAATAATAGACAGTTGTCGAAAATGAGTGAAACATTGTGATTGTGAAACTGCGCAATAAAAATGTTAATGAATAAAACAAATAAATGACGAAATGTTACAGAAGCAAAAATACAGAATAGCATTTTAAAAAAATATAGAAACAAGGTACATTTTATTAAAAATATGTCACTAAATCAAGTCTTTTGTTTGGTAGTTTTGTTGTTGGTAGGGACTATGTCTTCAAGTGGTACGCAATTATGTGTTCCTGGTGCAGCAGGAGAGATTATTGTGGCGGAGGGGTACAGATGCAATGTCAGAGACACGGGACGAATACAATGCAACCAGACCTGAAAACTAATAATTTGTATTCTGAACAAATATTGACTTCGGTTAGGAATCGAACCCATGGCCCCTGAGTCATAGATGTTTATTTGAAAATGTATTTGCGCCCCCGTTGATACGTTGAAATATCAAAACAAACGCTTTAGACGTCCATGTTGCCTCCCCCTTGTAATTAACAGCTTTTTATTTTTGTTCCGATCTACGCCGAAGGACAACTGGACGTTTAATATTTCCGTCCCACGTGAAAGCCACGGGTGCTGTAAAGCACCCGAAATGGGATTTAAATAATCAACATCTCGTCCGAGGGGGTTTCAGTTGGTCCAACAACTTATTTGTTGATCCCGACATCACTGACTGTGCATCTTTCCTCACGTAAAAAGAAATGTTTCAAATGTTCGCGTAAATACCAGAAGTTTACGTCTTTGTAAATTAAAGCATTTTAGAAGAAGAAGATGTTGCATAAATAACCATTAATGTATGTTTTTCTGACCAGTTTTTCTGTTATTATTTCTCAAGCCAATCTCGCTACTGCGCTTGCATCTGAACTCGGTTCATCGATATTGAAACGAATAAATCGATTAATCGAGTTGGTCGCCTTCAAGCCGTTTCTAAATATTTTTAAACCTATTCGTCACGTGTTCGACGGTGACGGAAAACAGAAACCACACGTATGAGAAATGTTCAAAACAAATATTTTGAGGAAGTTTGAAGCGCGAAATCGCACTGTAGTAGAGTGGTGGACGCTCCTCGGCTCCAATCTCTAAAAAAAATTATATTTGAGGGGAGGCCTTTACCCAGCAGTCGGTATTTACAGGCCAGTACTTTTATTACAAAATTTGAACGTAGAAGAAACTGGTTCAGTTTCTTCTTCGTCAGAGGGTACGGTAGTAGATTTAGAATGAACAACTTGACATGTGAAATTAATGTTCCGATGTCGAAGAATAAATAATATTTAATTTGATTTTATAGCTGCCGTCCGGTATACCGCCATAGGAAGTCACGATAATTGCTAAAATTTCTCCCTTTATCGTCTATCACGCAACCTATGTCATCACATGATTTTATATTTAAGAAACGTTTTTTTTTTAATTTAGTGCCAATCTATTACGAATTCTGCCAATGTTAAGTCAGTCATGGGGGAGTGTCAATAACAAACAGTGAAAGAAAACAGACCTGGCTGTATGGACTAAACTCCTTTGCCTTTCCCATTAGGGATAAATGAATATCATCATCATTCATGGGAGTAACGTCAAATGGCATTTTTTAGATTATTAACAAGAAAGATACGTTGTATACTTACAAACCAACTGACAGAACTGACTTACACTGATAACTGTCTTGTTCCGAATGCCACGGCAGCACACGTACATTTTTTAGTTTACTTACATTACATACAATTGCATTGAATAAAACATGACTGAATTTGAAGACGAAAAAGAAATCTTAACGCGGCTAGCGGGAACTGGCAAACACGTCTATATTTCGAAATAGACCGAGGCCAGAGGCAACAATTGTAGTCTTATGTAGGCTTCGTTTTCGGTGCGCCAGTCACATATTTACCTCTTTTTGATATTACAAAATAATTGATTGTAGATTGTTTTCAAGTAACCCCGCGATATGGTAGTTGATTATATGAGTAAAATACTTTGGAATGACTGTCGAATTATTATATTTTTTTAGAATACTCTCTTATGTTTGTAGCGTTTGGGCGCCCTTGTGGACCCTCCCGTGCCTTTGGTCGTGTCTTGTGCATTGGCGTATATTGTAATTGGTTTCACACTCGTCACCTACGGGATGTAAAGAAATTAATTTATATAGCATAAAAGTTTGTATATATAGGTTGGATACGACGATACGACATTATATTTTACCTCATATTCTACAGGTTGGTCACTTTTAGCAGGGACTTATTACAGTATGATTTGTACCGGTATTTAACCGGTATTAACATAACGAAACCGTGCGGTATCGGCATAAGAATCTGCCACCCCCATTCTAACCGTGGGTGTCGTAAGAGGCGACTGAGGGAAGAGGTTTGAAAATTGTCATGTATACCGTCAGATGGCGAGATAACCATTTCGAAAAATACCAGATCATTAAAATAAGCAGACCGGTCCGAAGCGTCCAAGGTGCCAGGGTTCTGATGCTGTGATCGTCTATTCGCTAGTCGAGCATGGCGATTATCGCATAATGGTGAGGTCTATGTCCTGCTGTGGACTATTTACAGGCTGTTAAGGTAAGGTAAGGCATAACGAAACCGTAATTTATGGCAAAAAAAATTTCTCCCTTCTTTTAACCCATTACTAACTTTTGTACCGAAATCTGACGGAGGGGTGGGGGGTGGAGGAGGAGAGGACCATATGGGCCAAACTAACCTAACCTAACTTTCTGTCTACGTCAAGCTTCGGTATCGTCGTTGTCGGTATATGACGTCATAACGCAATTCTGAAGTAAACATCAATTGTACGTATAAGCACGTAAATAGTTTAGTCGCCAACGTGCCTTTAACGAAATCCTGCGATGTGGTCGCTCTTGCAGTGGTCGGTAAGTTTTTATTCAAGGCGGTTGCGTTTCATTTGGGTTATTAGGCTATTTGCGTGATTTGTTTCACTATTTTCAAATGATCTAATTATGATGCACTAGTAGGTAAAGGATACTTTAAATGCGAATAAAGTCGCGATCGGCCTGTATAAGGCTATAACCACACTACAGTGTTTCTCTGCATGAAACAGTCTGCAGCAAAACCGAAATAGCCGTGTTTAAGTATCTTAATTTGTTAATTTTACTGTCGATTGATATGTTTGTTCCCTGTTGATGTGATAGATGGCGCTAGTTGTATTTCACATTGCACCATCGTCTTATTACTTCCATATCGATGTACCTGCTTTAAGCTCACCCGAAATTGTTCTTGTTGTAGTGTTGTGTGAGTAAAGATAAATAAAAGGGTACACAAGTAGTGTGTGTTTAACTTAAGTGTAACCAAGCCGTAAGGATCAGCAAGCTGAAGTGGGTGGCAACCTTGTAGCTTCTAACGTGGTAGAGTCAAGCGGAGGCTTAAGCTGCTTCTCGAATGGGCCGGCTCGACCGGATTAATACCACGACCTCTCACAATACCGGCGTGAAGTAGAGGCATCTTTTGCTTCTGCGTTTCGTTCGGTGAATGAGGTAACCGGAGGCCCACTCCCCCTCCCCATTCCACTCCCTATCCTCCCTCCCATCTCCCAAATACCCTAAAAGGCCGGCAACGCACCTGTAGCTCCTCTGGTGTTGTTGCAGATGTACGTGGGCGACGGTAATCACTTACCATCGGGTGAACCTATTGCTCGTTTGCCGCCTTTCTATAAAAAAAGGTCAATGGCAAATGCTAATGTGCCACAGTCCCCCCACAAGATGCCCCACAATCCCACAAAAAAATGCAGCCAGCATATGCAGCACTGTTGGGCAAAGGCTTCTCATTGTTACCTCTTCACATGTCCTCCCTTTCGTAATAGTATTTTTATTATTTCCCAGATATGCAATTTGGCCTTAATTTTTTCTTTCCTTCATCGAGCATGTGGTGAGTTCCGGGAGTTGAACCCAGCTCGCGTACTATTATTAAATTAAAAGTATGCTATTATTAAATTAAAGCAAGCTAACTGACCACTGTCCTACAACGCTTCACTATATCGATTTATGTATGTATGTATATATTCACACCTTGTTTTCAACGGGGTAAGCAGAGACAATCTTCTTCCACATCTTCGCATGAATGCTCGTTGGTTTAGAGTACTCTCGAACTGGCCTTTTTTCAGAACGTCTCCGATTCGATCGTGAAATGTTCGCCTAGGACTTCCTCTCCCGACTCTACCATTTACACATGTCCAAACCAGCTCAGCATCCCTTTCAATTCGTGTCACTACATCGTCTTTCACGCCACAACACTCTCTGATCACATTATTTATCGATTGAATACTTACATAATAACTAAATAACAATAAATCTAATATAATATTTAAGTCTTTAGTGGTTACCTCGTGGTTATGCTCCGTGGTTGTAGTTTTCACCTTAGGGTTCCCGTCACCCCCTGGCTGTTGAGTGGACATCTGGGGTGCGTCCCCTGGCTCCATACTTTTTATCGAGTCGTGAATGAACAGTCTATAAACAGACATCAAAATCATCGTGTGAAATCAACCATAGCTGGGTAAAGGCGTCCTCGATTATCCTGAAAGGGTTTTGGGGCCGGGAAGGTCGCTAGTGAAGTGCTGGTAGGATTTGGGTTCGGAAAATTGGCATCGGTTTTCCGTACCCATCATTTTGGTACATTAATCAGAAATTATCACATGCACCAATGAACTATAATCACAACTATAAGCCGCATTCTGCCAGTATTCGCACCATCATACTATTTGTCAGAATTTATCAATAAACATTTGTTTTAAAATCAATAAAAAAAAAACTAAAGTAAAGAGTGTTTACACTACCGGTGTACGTCGTATCAATTATAAATAAGGAGACCAATACCCGGACATCTCGAATCCGATATCTTTGAACCGATTGCGTTCATCCACCGTCAGGAGGCTGTGTAGAGTTGGATGCGAGTCCAGTGTTTCCACGGCTTCTGCCAAGTAACTACTGGAGTTCTGGTTGGTCTCCGACTGACGGCGTAAGTTCCTCGCCCTGCTAACGTAACGAAATTTATATTATTTTATTATAATAAATAAAAAAAAAAGTAAAGTAGCAGCCTGTAAGTGCCCACGGCTGGGCAAAGGCCACCTTCTAAAATACGAGTATCAGATAGGGCTTAGGAGCCGGGAAGGGCCCGCCACGCTGCTCCAGTGCGGGTTGGCGGGCTTCACATATCCTCCAAATAATATTTTTATTATTTCTCCGACATGCATGTTTCCTCACGATGTTTTCCTTCACATGGTAAATACAGCACTTAAAATTGCTTTAACAATTTCAGTGGTGCCGGCACCGGGGATCGAACCCAGGTCACTAGCGCTCTAAGAAACAAAAGTGAGCGCCCTGACCACGAGACTCTTGAAATGCTCTTGAATAAATACAACTTATCATACTTCATAAGAATTAGTAGCATTAATGCCAACATTTCTTCAATGTCTGTGTACTATCGAAGGTGGACACGTTAAAAATGGCTGTCTCCGCTTCAACTGGCCAATCGGAGAGCGTCAGGCAGCGCCACCTCTCGGACACGCATCACATTATAACGCATAACGCGCTCGGTGGTGAACGAACTGTTGTAACGGTTTTTCTGATAGACTTTGTACAAATTTGGAATTGGTAAAATATCTTGACAATTATTATTATTTCTCTCAGAGAAGGCTGAAGATGAGTTAAATAAAAAAAAGAGGTCGAGAAACGAGTACAAGAAATAATAATAAATTGTCAATATAATGAATTTTCACCGAGTGACAACAATCGCAAGTATAAATATCTAGTATGTGTCATCAACATGAAGGCTAGTAGTGAACCTGCAATGGCTGCCACATTTGCAGGTGTATTAACTTGTTAATGGGAGAGAGGGATAACGTAACTTTTTTTTTTAATGGAAAAGGCGGCAAACGAGCAAGCGGTTCACCTGATGCTAAGTGATTCGTCACCCACGTGCATTTGCTACGCCAGAGGTGCTGCAGGTGTATTACCGTCCTTTAAGTGTATCTGGGAGAAGGGAGGGAGGAGTGAGCCTCCCGTTAGCTCACTCACGCAACGAAACGCAGAAGCACATGATGCCTCCACTTCACAGGGCGGTATCTGCGAGGCCGCGGCACTACTCTGGTGGAGCCCACCCGTTCGAGCCTAAGTAAAATTCGCCGCTTGGCTATACCACGTATCATCATCATCATCATAATTTCAGCCTATCAGAAGTCCACTGCTGAACATAGGCCTCCCCCAAAGATATATATATATATATATATACCTCGTATAATATACTAATATCTACATGTATTTAATATCTCATCTAGTAAGTACATACAGACAGATCACTTCAGGGGTCTGTCTTACCCGTTTCTGAGTAACGGATGCGAACCGGTCACGTTGGCACCGAAAATACCGTTAATCTTCTCCAGCAGCTTAGCTCGATAAATTTCGCTCAGTTGAGATTTAAATTCATCTCTCTCCTCTTTTAATTCATTCAACTGGAAACAAAACAAAGAAACTTTACAATTTGCATATTTTTTTTTCAAACTGATTATATTGAAAGTTCTTGCTTCACCTACAGGTAAAAAGCATTAAATCATATACAGGTTGCATGCATTCTTATTGAATATTTAATGAAAACTTCATTAGTGATAATATTTTTTTTTTCATTTTGAAATAGCCTAATAATCCAAATTGCAAGCGAAGTTCGTCATAAATAATAGTTTAAAAAGTCTCGGTACGGCGACCTCGCACGATATCGAGATCGAGGAATTACTCCGGTATTAAGTAAAATAAAGTGAACTTACACTCTTGATTTTTTCATGCAAAACTCCTTAACTAATTAAATGAAAGCATGTGAGTTTCGCGAGTAGAGTCTGCAATATGATATCCGCACCAGAACCAGACTAACCGACATAGCCGTTAGGACCGAGCCTTGTGGCAATCTCTGGGGGAAGGCCTATGTTCAGCAGTGGACTTGGGTTGAAATGATTATGACGATGATGATTTGATTATCTAAAAATCAGTTGAGTTTCGTTACTTTACAATCACAATTATTATTTCGATCTTCGGATGGTGGACGTGTAAGGCATTCTGTTTTAGTCCTCAGGGGTGATAAAGCATCTGTAACATTCTATTTCAATGGACTGCAGAAGCCTGTTCATTTGCCACTCTTATATTATAAAATTCATTATGATTCCACCTGGTGATGAAGCCCAAGAGGTTGTAAGATGGAATATACCATTTCTTTCTCCAAATGCCAATCTCCGTCTCGGCACTGCGCTCCGCTAACCCAGCGTGGTGCGTATGACAAAACCTTTCAAGAAATGTACGCCGGTTTTTACGGGAGCTTTCATGGAGAGGCCTTTGTACAGCAGTGAACTAATACAGATCAGATTTATCCCAGATTACCTAAGTGAAGTTTAAGGCGCTTCGCCTATTGAATCTATATCTATCTAATCCCTAAGCCATGGTAGTCATAGTCATAGAAGTCATGATATCTATACCACGACTTCACGTAGAGCGTCTTCAACTTACCCCGTCTGTTAGAATGTCTAAATACTCAGGAGTTCTTCTGAACCTCGCCAGCACAGTGTTGAAGTCTTCACCGAACAGTTTGATCGCCTCCAGTTCGAGGTCGTATCGCTTGCATGTTGCAGGGTTGAATAAACTTGCTATTAAATTATATAAGCATATTAAGCGGGCAGAGATTATACGGATGTCAATTTGCAGCTGCTCAGCGCAGCCTCGATCCCGTAACCCGCTTCTCGCCTCTCCGAGAGAACGTAACGGAAGGCAGGCATCGTTGCCTCGTCGCCTCGTCGCCTTACGGAGAGTACGATGAGATTTATATTAAGGCTTTATACTTATTGGGGTCTTGCGACCTCCACGAGAAGAAAGGGCCTGCCCACCGTCTGCGAGGGTCTTAACTGTGCGGTGTCTAGTACCGCGAACGCCAAGCAGCTTACCGAGCTAAGGAGATTATGGCAAATCCTCCTTATGGGAGAGGACTGTCCCACAATGGACTAATTACCCACTCTCTTCTCATGCATGCCATGTTTTTTTTTTTTTATAGAAAAGACGGCAAACGAGCAAGCGGTTCACCTGATGGTAAGTGATTACCGTTGCCCACATACATCTACAACACCTTAGATGCTGCAGGTGCGTTGCCGGTCTTTAAGGATATTTGGGAGATGGGAGGGAAAAGAAGGGGAATAGGGAGGGGGAGTGGGCCTCCGGTTACCTCACTCACCGAATGAAATGCAGGAGCACAAGATACCTCTACTTCACGCCGGTATTCTGCGAGGCCGTGGTACCAATCCGGTGGAGCCGGCCCATTCAAGCAGCAGCTAAAGCCGCCGCTTGGCTCTACCACGCTGTACGGAAGATTTGCCCATACTCACCACGCTGGGTAGGCATTGCTGAGCATCGGTACCCTCACACTAGAGATGCTGCTCACCGTGATGGTGGGTCAATGGGATTCGAGTTCGGCATAGACGGATGTGGTTTCCGCCATCAGTCAATCGTTAGATCTCCGTCCGTTGGCCTGAAGGGTGCACCGTGTGTAGTAGAGCTCAATCTCTTAGGTTTGGTTGGAGAAACGGTATATTCTAAAGGTGCGCAATATGTATCTATGTATGTATATATTCACGCCGTGTTCACAACGGGGTAGGCAGATACAATCTTCTTCCACTGGCTACGGTCCTGACATACGACTTTCGCTTCTCCCACTTTGATCAATCTTCGCATGCATGCTCGTTGGTTTAAAGTACTCTCGACCTGGCCTTTTTTCAGAATGTCTCCGATTTGATCGTGAAATGTTCGCCTAGGTCTTCCTTTCCCGACTCTACCATTTATTTATTTTTTCTACTCTCTGATATATGTCATTTTTATATTTAAATTGTCTTTTTTTTGTCATGTCTTGTCTTAGTCTGTTTTGTGTATTATAATAAATAAAAAAAAAGATTAGTTCACAAGTGATATATAGATCTTTTGACGACTGTACGAGAAGAGTAGTTTTTGTTATCATGGAAGAACCAGCAGCTTACAGAAATTAAACACCGAAACAAATGCCAACATGACAGTTCCGCTTTAGCAATAGTACCGTACTTTTGAAAATACCAAAATAGCTTTTCGATTTTGACTTCGCGAAATGCTCGAAGTCCGTACTCGATTCCGAGCCGTATTCCAGAAGATATAAAGACATACTGTGAAATCAATTGAGCTACTGATATATTAACTCTTACTAAAGAGTAACTTTAACTGAAGAGTAATGTTATTTATTGATTTTAACGCGTATAATATTCGTTTTTTATTCCCGTCGTTTCGAGTGCTTTTTACAGCAGCCGCGGTCACGAGGTGTAGGTCTTACTACCTTCAGTTTTTAATCATTACTTTGGTCTAATTACAAAGATTATAGATTCACTAGAAGATTTATGTCTTTTATGTGAGTAGTTCGAACTGGTTTAAATATAAAATGTGCTCACCGATGCTTAAACCAATAAACACTTTTATGTTCATGTTTCTTTTGAAATTTTCGTTATATGCTTTTCAGTCATAAATAGCACCGATCGATTACAATTTATTTGAATTGAAAATACATTTTTCAATAAATTTACTTCGCGTGGAATTTTTTGTTTAAAATTACCACTTTTGTGTAATTTGAATGATGTGTGGTGGCGAGTCGTTCTTGAAGCGAAACTTATTGGATCGGGGTGACAAACAGACTGTCAGTCCACCTGTTAGTAAGTGGTTACTGAAGCCCATGGGACACCTGCGAGCGAATAGAAACTAAAAAAAAAGTATTTCAATTGAATGACAGCGCACCTCAAGCTGCGTCTGTTAGGCACACTGGTGGTAGCTAGCGGGGACACCTTCGAGAGGGGCAAGGAGCTCGTCGAGCTTAAGGCGGGAATCGTCACCGCTAAGATCCACGAGTTGGGATTGTTGAAGGCGCCGTAGCGAGCTGCTTTGGTTCCACAAATTGTCACGGGGCAGGGAATCACCAGACTCGTGCGTCCGTGTAGGTGGGTCTGAAGCCAGAGTGGGAAGGTACACGAAGTACACGGGTCTTCAACTGGATAGCCGATGGGGCTTCGAAGAATACTTCGAACGCCTAGTCCCCCGCGGATCGTGAGGGTAGCGGATGCCTTGCACAGACTACTGCCTAATCTTGGGGGATCAAGGGAGGAAGTTCGCCGCCTCTATGCAGGGGTCGTACGATCCATAGCCTTATATGAGGTTTGCCATCCGACGCTGTAGATCTGAAATCTACAGTGTCCAGCGGCGGATGGCCATACGGATCGTACGAGTATATAAAACCATATCCTTCGAGGCGGCAACCTCCTGGCGCGCTTTCCACCACTGGACATACTGGCGGACATGAATGCGCGAGTTTACAACCGGATCCTCATCCTTCGCCAGAGGGGTGGCAGCGAACCAGAAGAGGTGTTTGTGTCGATCAAACGGCAAGAACGTCAGAAGGCATTCGCGACATGGCGCGCTAGGCTCAGCGTTGAGCGATACTCCCGCAAACGTGTCGTCGAAGCTTTCCTGTCTGTCTTCGAAGCCTGGACGGGGAGGAAGACTCACCTACATACTTACACAGATAATCACCGGACACGGGTGTTTCGGTGATTATCTGATAAGTAAGATCGAACGTGAGGCGACGGCGAACTGCTTTCACTACGGTGGAGGGGACCGGGACTCCGCATCGCACACACTGATGGTGTGCCCGGCATGGGAGGCGGAGCGGAGAATCTTGGTGAACCATATTGGGCGAAACCTCTCCCTGCCAGCAGTCGTGTCGGCGATGCTGAGCGGGGTTACGGCGTGGGGGCGTGACGCCCGCTCGGGGACGGGGCCACAGAGGCGTGCGTGCGTCTCGTCATGGCCCTCCAAATATTAATGGAGTTCCCCTAACAGAAACGGGGCCCCTGGAGTCAGGGACAACCATTATCCAGTAAAAAAGTGACTCGAAGTGGTCTTCGGTTGTGTTCCCAACGGAGATCCTGACCCCTCGCCAGCGCTGATGGCGACCACCGTGGGGTTTTAGTCGGTGAGAGTCCAACATAACCCGGCTATCCCCCGGGGGGCTGGGTGTCCATAAGGGATTTCCGAATTACGATAAAAAGAAAAGGTTACCGCTGACTGAAAAAATATAAAAAAAATATAAAAAGTTTTAAGATTTATGTGGATGTTATTTATTAGCGCATTTTGACGAAGATATTTCGAATTGTAAATTTCACATGACACCTTAACAGCTTCTTTAATTCATTATACAGTTGGGAGTTAAGAGCGAGTAAGGCTAACCTGACGACAAGTGGCTACTGCTGGCCATGAACTCCTGTGAACGACTTCAACTTGAAAGAAGTACAGATGTAAGAAATGCATCATTTGTCCCCTTTCCCATATAAAAAAATAAAATGGCCCCGAGTTCCCAGTGCCCTGTGAATGGGGTGCGATTCGAAGAGTCCCCAGGAGTAGGCTGCTCTCGCCACTCGTTCCCATCTATCTCACAGAAATGAACAATGGTATGTGTGTGGGTGTGTGTGTGTGAACCGTTTCGGATTCTGGTGCGTTCTCAAGTTTGCATTGCACTTATGAAGTAGAGGCATGTTGTGCTTCTGCGTTTCGTTCGGTGAGTGAGGTAACCGGAGGCCCACACCCCCATTCCATCCCATATCCATTCATCCCTACTCCCCTCCCCTTCCCTCCCATCTCCCAAATATCCTTAAAGACCGGCAACGCAACTGCAACATTTATGGTGTTGCAGATGTATGTGGGCGACGGTAATCACTTACCATCAGGTGAACCTATTGCTCGTTTGCCGGCTTTATCTTAAAAAAAAAAAATTATATTATATATCATACAAATGTCAAATCTGTATGTGAGAGGTTAACAAATGTATGGGAGAGGCATATGTCCTGCAATGGATTATATACAGGCTGTTAAAGTAAGATATACAAATGTTTGCCACTTGCTAGTTTCGAGCTCGCAACCCCCAGTTACGGAGCTATAGGGTGCACATGCTATGAAAACAATATGAAATAATGAAGAACACAACATTTTGAAAATCTAATTTATACATCCTCTTCTTCATAAATAGTTTTCTTTCGAACCGAAGGAATGAATGTCCTCCCGAAGGGATGCGGCATTCTGTTCTGCTTTTTATTCTTCATGTAGTTACCAAATGCAGCTTTAGATTTGAATCTGGACGGTTGGTATTTAGATTCTGTTATCTCCTTTACGTCTGTATCTTTCGTTTTCCGTTTCTCACTACTGAATTTCTTATCTGTATCTCTATCATTGTGATATTCTTTTTGCTTGTACGCTCCGCCCACACGGCCTTTTGACTTTTCTTTGAAGTTATCTTTAGTTTTGTGATAATTCTTCACCGTTTTCTCTTTTCTCTTTCTATCAAACTTTTCATGACTTTCATTGACCCTCTCCCAAGATAATTCAGCGGCGTCTTTATGCAGGGAATCATACAGTTCGGCGGATTTCCTACGTTTTCTCCCAAAGTTGTTTCGAATAACGTTTTCCTTGTTTTTGCTTCTACTATGTTCTACCTTGAAACGATCTTTAGGAAGCAAATCGTCGTCTTTGTAACTGTCTCGATTTCTTGGCTCAATTGCAAAAGATTTCGAGGCATTCAGGCTGTCTTCCTCGTCATTATTTCTATGCTCGTCACCGTCCTCTTTAGATGCCGCTGCAAAAATACCTCATTTCGTTATTTGATAGGTAGGGTCCTAAAAAACGTACTGTAACGAATGCTCGATAATGTCTCGTCATGACATGTGAAAAGAAATAATGTTTTATAAATTATCAGTCGCTTAACAGCGAAAAACACAACACAAAACAAAGGGTAGCTGTACACCGGTTGAAATATAAGCTTATTTTCTTCAATAAAAATTAAAATCCGTTTCGGGAATGATCTGGAATAATCGAAAATGAAATACGATCGAAATTCGGGACTGAAAGTAGCACTGGAGCGCGCTAAAGGACTGCCTTTTCCTCCTTCTCAGTTGGGAATTTCTTACGCCAAAGAAGTATAACTTCTAACGCGTATACATAAGTACACAGAAAACTTTTTGTTTTTAATGCGATACGATTTACACACATTCACGCCTGATATGCGTATAGTGATCGGCAGAGATAACGAATTTCACACAGGTTCACCGCAATCCACTCTTCACTTTTCCGAATGATGTAGTGTGACGGGTGGCGAGCCGCGTCGTGGAGTTAGCTCCCGAAGAAAGAAAGGGAGGTCAAGAATAGGGTATGACAGATTCTTAAGCTACTACCTCAATATATATACTATACTGTACGTGACGTCATCGGCCCCTGGTGCCCTCGATCGAGTTAGCTCGACCTCGCCATATTCAAATAGACATTCTCACCTTCTTTGTTGATTCGAAACATGGTTTCTCTTCGGTAATTTGCCAGATTATCCTTCAAACTCCTATCGATGTCTGAATAATCACTGGAGCTGGAGGATGTTGACTGGCTGGAAAGGATGGTCTATCACAGGGCTTCTCAAAGTTGGGTAATCTATCAATGAGGGTATGCGACAAGATCGACTTCGAGATCAAAGTCAATCTTGTTTTGTTCAGTTCAGGGCTTGTTTAAAGCCCTAATGAACGTCAATATCTACACCAGTTCGCATAACCAGACCCGGCGAGAAACTCTTTCTTATTATAATGCCTGGTTACAATGTTATTTGAAATTCACAAAAACAATCACAATCACTAATGTATGCATTACTAATGTTATTCGACTTAATATTAATTAAGTTTTTTTTTATGGGAATGGCGGCAAACGAGCAAGCGGTTCATCTGATTGTAAGTGATTACCGTCGCCCGCGTACATCTGCAACACTAGAGGTGCTGCAGGTGCGTTGCCGGTCTTTCCATTGCATGCCCATTCGAGCAGCAGCAAAATCCGCCCCGCTTTGCTCTACCACGTTGTAAAACCAGTATCTTAGTTAACACCATATTGTTTTATTGAACTTAACATTAACGTAATTTAAAAAAAGAAAACTTAGTCGTCTGGGAAGTTTTATAGGTTGACAGATTGATTCCAATGCCACGTTATACTTCTACGACATGACTCCTTAGTTGACGTAGCAATGATGGGTCATGCATAAGCGTATTTTATAACGCGAAAGTGATAAACGAGCTAACAGCCCTTCTGAGGGCAAGGGGCCACTGTAACCCAAGGGCGGTTATTCGAAGAAGGTTACAGTTACGGCGTCACCCCTCCGGACTAAGATGGAATGCCTTGCAGCCTATAATTATACCCTTCAAATCGGAACACAACAGTTGTGGCACACGGTTACTTCTCTGACTCGCAAATTAGACGCTTTTGCCAGACACAGGTCTGGATAACTTGTGTCTGGCATATTAGAGATGTATATTGCACCATCTGTCAGAGCCCCAAGTTTATTTTGATGTCGCTCAGATGTCGTTGCCCTTTAAGAGGGCGAAATGGCCCACTTAAATACCTGTGACAATTACTCTTAGCAGCGTTTCACGGCGTATCTCGTAGTAAAATCGCCAACCTCCTTGACAAGGGTAGCGATTTCGGTAAGCCCTAATTAGAAAGACCCGTGTAGAAGAGTACAGCTTATGAGCTTAAAAAAGCAATAAGGAACATACTGTTTTCTTCTCAAATTACGCTTAAAATCTTCTAGAACTTCTGGATTATCAATGAAGTAGATCCTGGATTCCACCGGTCTTTCCAGTTCTTTTTTATAAAGAGCCCGATGCTTGTAATTGTTCTGTAGAAGACTTAGAAGTTTTTTCAGACGTGTCACTTGTTCTTCGACTTGACTTTCCATTTTCAAGGTAGGTTCTAAGGAATAATAAAAGAACTTTACGAGTTTCTTCGTCATCAGTCATGGTACCATCTTTTTCACCAAATGGACCAATGCATCTTCTGCAAGTGGTGCATCCTAACAAAGGAGAGACTGGCGATCAAGTGATACCCCTCCGTTTTTTTTATTGGACTGGAAGGGAAAAGAGGAAAGCAGTTCACATAATGGTAAGTAGCTACTGCAGTCCATGAACACCTGCAAACAACTTCAATCGAAGATATGTAGCAGCAGCTATCCCACCCCCGAGGAGTAAGATCGAATGCCGCGCAGCCCGTAATTATACAACCTCTCTATATCATTCAAACCGGAACACAACAGTTGCGCTGTTGATGCTTCACAGCCCGTAATTATACTGGCGATTTATACGTTGCACACCGTAAAACTACAGTGGTTGCAGTGGTAATTAGCAGCAGACATGGATAAGAGTTTGGTGCCAACCCAGAAGACTCTTGGGCAGTGAAGTGATCTACCGCCTGTCACTATACACATCACTGATGCATGATAAAAAACATGATAATAACTTCGAGCGCCAAATCTTGTGTTTTTTATGATAGTAAAAAAATATATTATTTGAATATTATGTGTAGATAAATTTTCTTTCTGTGGCAACACTTGTAGGGTAAAAAAGTAAAAATCTGAGACCTGGTGAGAGCGTGAGTGACCTGGGTTCGATCCCCGGTGCCGGCACCACTAAAATTGTTAATAACAATGCTATGTACTGTATTTACCACGTCCTCAGCGGTGAAGGCCCGCCAACCCGCACTGGACCAGCTTGGGGGGTCCTTCCCGGCTCAAAAACCCTCTCTGATACTAGTATTTGGGAAGGAGACCTTTGCCCAGCCGTGGGCAATAACAGGCTGTTACTTTACTTTTGTCATATGGCTTGCTTAACTGTCGACCATTGGTGACGAAATGTGGGTGGGACCACCTGCATTATATTGTGGGAAGTCAATGAATGCTATTGGTTCATGACCGTGCTTTGTGGCAATATTTCGAGGAAAGCTGTGTCAATATTCAGCAGTGGTCTTGGCTGTTGTGATCATAGGCCGATGGAATGTTTTTGGAATGGATTATACTCAGTGTTTCTCTACGAGAGTCTGCAACGACGACAAACACAGCAGAACTTGGGTAACCGGCATATAGTACCAGCAAGCTGAATAGGCAATACGCCGGTTAGAGGCTCAGAATTGATAACTGTTGGGTAGAAACGGTTCTAAAGTGACAAATACATACGCATTGACCCCGAACAAGATTGAGTGCCGGCAGTGCTACGGGAAGACATCCAGTTGGCATAGGTTCTGTCCCCAGGATCAGGATCTATCCATGCAGGATATAGGCCTCCTGGATTTTGAACGGGCCGATGAAGAAGGTGCAGCAGCGAAAGACAATACTCGATCCTTGTCTGTTGCATTCCTCACCTCTCCCACATTTGAAAAGACTTTATTTACCTTTATATTGTAACCCATTAACTAAATCATGTTTCAATTCATCGTCTGTTTCCCTATCTTCTTCGTTGTACCGTCCATTCAAAATATTTATGAGTCTTTTCAGTTCATTTCTATTCTCTATTATTTTCGGATTTAGTTTTATCGAATTGGTATTCTCACTTTCAAATGCAGATCTCTCCAAGCTATGTTCATTGCCATAAATTTCAATTATGTTTATAATAAAACCTGCAACGTGTATATCAACATCAAGAACCACGAAAAGAACAACAATGACGCAATATGTCACTGCCGTGATTATTTCTGACGCGTCTGAGAGCCAAGCGACTGGTCGAACGGGGTAGTACTGCCACCTCGCAGAATACCGGCGTGAAGTAGAGGAATCTTGTTGTTGCAGCATCTATGATCACGGTGGCGCTAGTGTGCCCAGATGTCATAGTTAACCCGGGCTACTCTCTACTTTGGTATATCAATTAATGCTGCAGTAATTGCGTACGTAAATAGTGTTTTAAGCCGTTAAGAACAAATAGATGTGGACCGTGAATGATGCAGCCATAACTTAGGGAATTAAAAAGTAAAAAATCATACGCATGGTAATCCGTAAAATTTAGTTTTATACCAAATATATCAAAGAATAATATACTCACCGAAAACGTATATATATATAATGTACATTACTTATACTTCAAGAAGGCGACTCAAACGCATGTCGCTGCTGTAAACTTTTTAATCCTCATAAAAAACTGATTGTTTCGCTTATCGTTGAGCCGTAATGGAAAATTACGCCCCGTGTTATATACACATATAAACATACACACATATAAACTAAATCAAAATGTCTGTTCGTGAGTTGGAGAATAACTGCCCTGTTATAGGCTCCTGTTATTTGTTATGACCTGGAAGTGACTAACGACCTAAGAGTCTACCTGTTGGTTCCTACTGCAGCTAATGGATACCTAACAACTTAGATCGACTAAGATTACAGCGGCATCACCCATGAGGATCAATATTGATTGAATGAAGTAAGGTGTGTATAATATTACAGCGCCAATAGCCTAATGGGTTAGGGTGCGGACTGCGAAACATGACGTCGCAGGTTCGGGCCCACCATTCGACTATTGACGTGAACCACTCCAAACACAAGCTCTAATGCTTAATTGGAGGGTTAACAGGAATTCTAGTAATGTTAGTTAAACAGCATTGCTAGTATTCTTTTTAAAAAAAATACTGGCTCAGTATAAATTTCAAACCAGAACACAACAGTGGTTGGACTTTTTATAAGCGACAGAAATTGATCAGAGGTACTTACATAGATGGCTCCTAAACCGAATAGGAGTCGTGCCCCACCTGTGAAGTACAGTTTATAAACCATAGTTTACAATATCGTGATTAGAATTGAGTTACTTAGGTAGAAAACCAGAATATTATTCCTCGTAATTACGGATTGTGAAACAGTCCATCTTTGTCCTCAGGGTGACACGCATCTATGATCACGGTGGCGCTAGTGTGCCCAGATGTCATAGTTAACCCGGGCTACTCTCTACTTTGGTATATCAATTAATGCTGCAGTAATTGCGTACGTAAATAGTGTTTTAAGCCGTTAAGAACAAATAGATGTGGACCGTGAATGATGCAGCCATAACTTAGGGAATTAAAAAGTAAAAAATCATACGCATGGTAATCCGTAAAATTTAGTTTTATACCAAATATATCAAAGAATAATATACTCACCGAAAACGTATATATATATAATGTACATTACTTATACTTCAAGAAGGCGACTCAAACGCATGTCGCTGCTGTAAACTTTTTAATCCTCATAAAAAACTGATTGTTTCGCTTATCGTTGAGCCGTAATGGAAAATTACGCCCCGTGTTATATACACATATAAACATACACACATATAAACTAAATCAAAATGTCTGTTCGTGAGTTGGAGAATAACTGCCCTGTTATAGGCTCCTGTTATTTGTTATGACCTGGAAGTGACTAACGACCTAAGAGTCTACCTGTTGGTTCCTACTGCAGCTAATGGATACCTAACAACTTAGATCGACTAAGATTACAGCGGCATCACCCATGAGGATCAATATTGATTGAATGAAGTAAGGTGTGTATAATATTACAGCGCCAATAGCCTAATGGGTTAGGGTGCGGACTGCGAAACATGACGTCGCAGGTTCGGGCCCACCATTCGACTATTGTCGTGAACCACTCCAAATACAAGCTCTAATGCTTAGTTGGAGGGTTAACAGCAATATTAGTAATGTTAGTTAAACAGCATTGCTAGTATTCTTTTTTAAAAAAAAAAATACTGGCTCAGTATAAATTTCAAACCAGAACACAACAGTGGTTGGACTTTTTATAAGCGACAGAAATTGATCAGAGGTACTTACATAGATGGCTCCTAAACCGAATAGGAGTCGTGCCCCACCTGTGAAGTACAGTTTATAAACCATAGTTTACAATATCGTGATTAGAATTGAGTTACTTAGGTAGAAAACCAGAATATTATTCCTCGTAATTACGGATTGTGAAACAGTCCATCTTTGTCCTCAGGGGTGACACGCATCTATGATCGTTTTCGATTGAAGTTTCTCGGGCGTCCATTGGCTGCAGTTGCAACTTTCGTTTTCCATTCTATTAAAAAAAAAAGGATGTACGTATTTATGCTATTTTCATTTCAAAAGTCACGATATCCGAGTGACGTTTAGGAGAGACACTATGTTCTCAGGGACTGATGGGAACAAACCCAGCCGCTAAGTTCCATCATCTTATTACGCGACACAATATTAGATTTCACCAACACCATTTAGATTGTTGCAAATTTACCACAACAGTGCGATTCTCATAGAATTTTCTGACTAGCACTTCTACTTTGTGTAATCGGCTATTTCCAGTGCCAGTGGTATAACAGTTACGACTTAGGGACCAGTAAAGAACCTATTCCTTCCTTAATGGCCGGCAACGCACCTGCAGGACCTCTGGTTTTGCGTATTTTTGTGGGCGTCGGTAATCATTTATGTATTATGGTAAGCCGAGCGAGCTCGTTTGTAAAAAAAATCTGTAAACGTTTTCGACACCAACGAGTGACTTAAATTATTTTAGGCTGGCTATTGTTGCATTGTTTTAAACGTAAATAAACGAGCTCTCTCAATCGCATAGCCAATAATGAAATGGGCAGAAGTTATTTATTTTATGTTGTATCCAGCGCGGTGGGGCCTGTGGTCGACTTCACCTTGTTGTTCACCTTAACGATGCAAGTCGTACATCAGTTTCGAAAAACTCATTAGTTGGTACTAATGAGACTTAGCCCAGCCGTCGTAGCATAGTGGTCAAGGCGCTCACCTTAGTATCGTAGAGTTAGAGTGACCTGGTTAAGATCCAAGGGGCACCACTAAAATTGTTAATAGCAATCTTAAGCGCTGTATCACTTGCTCGGCGGTGAAAGAAAACATCGTGAGGAAACCTGCATGTCTAAGAAATAATATTTCGAGGATATGTGAAGCCCGCCTAACCGCACTGCAGCAGCGTGGCGGGCTATTCCCGGCTCTAAGACCCTCACAGATATTTGAGAAGGAGGCCTTTACCCGGCAGTGGGCACTGACAGGCTGCTAATTTACCAGCCCATCATACACCGAACTTATTTAACTTACCCTGTAAATAGTCTACTGCAGGTCACACACCTCTCCCATAAAGAGAATTTACTATAATCGCCGCGCTCGGCATGCCGATTGGCGATTGCAGTACCAGACACTTTGCACCTCAGGCGCTGCTGTCTGTTATCGGTTCGCTTAATTTAAGACTGGTATTTTTCACGATAGTTGACTCGTCATCAGTCGGTAGTCATTTCGCTTTTCAAGATTTTTCCCTTACCCACGGGAAGGAAGGGGATACTGTAGATTCTTACGTCGATACCGCTCGGCTATTATTTACTTACAATTAATTAGAATCATAATTTTTATGAAATATGTGGTTGTAATGCTGATTTCTCGAAAATTTTGTTAATTTTGGATTGAACACGGCTAAATATTGAAGGTGCATTGCTATTTCGGAATGGCTGTATGATGTTCAAACCATTGTCTGTCATTATAGATCAACAACAATTTACGTCTAGTGTTGAAGAAACAATTCGAATAAAGAGATAATTGAAATGTTACAAATTGGATTGTCACATTTCAATTATCTCTTATACTCACTGATAAACTTCTACCACACACTTCTAACTTACTGATAAACATATTCCGATACACATGTATGTCATTACTGTAAGTAATATACTCATAACTTTAAATCAGTTGAAATTCTATTTAATTATAATAACCCTTATCGGGACTAATAAACACTGGAGAATCGATATTAAGAATACAATATTAATTTTAGATGGCTGTAGTCATTTCAAGACAAAAATTAATAAGTAAAAAAAATACTTTTTAAAGTTGTATGGTAATGGACTACGGCAGTACGGATGACATAAGTAAAGAAATAGCAGCCATTGCTAGTGTTGTGGAAATATGTTAATACTCTACACATTTTAGCATAATTTTGAATTCCTATTAAATATTTTGGTATTTTTTTTCCAAATTCCTAAATGAAGGAGAGCTAGTCAACCTACTGGCAACACTGTTTTTGTCTTTGTCATTTCTGTGTGATGTAAACAAACAAACATAGTTTCTACGAAATTATGAATTTATTTTTATTATTTTCATACTATTAAAATTTTAGACAATAGAGGTCCTATTAATAAATTAAAAATGGATGAATCAATGCAGGATAGTCCAATTTTTGTGGACGTGAGCCGAGAACATCCAGCCCCAGAAGAGTTCACTCAGGATTCTGAACCAGAGGTTATGAGGAACGACGACGAAAACTACAAAATAGAACCGGAGTAAGTATATTGTTCTTCTGTAAAACGATAGCATAAGACAGTAAAAAGAAAATCGGTGTGAATTGCAATCACTAAAATTATTAACATAACAATTATCTAATAACGAAATATTAGTCCTGTTCCTTGAATGATTCTCGACGTTTTAGTTCTCAAAAGTTATGCAGTTATAGAGCCATCTTCAACATACATATGCAATATTGTGCTTGCTTAGAAAGCAGTGATTACTCTATACTTTTACATTGTGGCCAGTGCTTTTTAATTGACCAACTAGATCCATAACATGAAATTTAGTAGTGGTGAATACTAGTCTACTAACATATGCGAGATGATTTTGGAGCCAGAAAGAGTCTGACTTTGCACTGCAGTCTGCTAGTGGAGGTTGGTGGACTTCACAGTGTCCTGATATTTTTTCTTATTATGACTCACACATGTAGGTGTCCACACATTATTTGAGAATAGAATGACTGCGAAAGAACCCACCCCATGTCTGGATTTTATTTCCAGTATTTTTTATTTTTTTTTCTTCAGATATTACCCCCACTGTAGGAATTATTGATGTTTTGCAGAGGCAGTTTACATGTCTGAATTGCACATGAACAATCATATATACCTGGAAAAATTATTTGTTGTCCATACAAATACCAAACTTGTGGTGTGTGATGATTTAATTTAACAACCCGCAGCTCCACAGCCAAATAATTAGCCACTATCCCACCTAGAACCACAATTATTTGATGGGGCCATGAAAAGCTTTTCATAATTTCCTTAATGAAATCTTGTTATACCCATGTAATAAGATGGGTGTTGGTTCTCAAGGGCGGATAAGACCCTATGCCACCAAAATATTACAGAACAATTCCGTGTGAAATCATTCTGCAGTACAATCATCTTGTGTTATTTTTCACATCCGTGATGTGGTTTCGTTTATTGATAACCACGTCTCAGATAAACAAAACCATTTAAAAAATAACAAGGTATGATTTTACCAGGGATATAGGTAACATAATTTTTTGAGGCACAGCGAATCTGACTCATCATTTAAATCTATAAATTTATTTTTATTGCCACAACCATTTAGTTGGCATCAAAGCTGAGTCGGCACTTGTCTCTGTGTGTTGTTCATTACAGAGTGTAATAAACATTTAACATATTTTTTAGTTAAAACTTAATTTGGCTAAGTAAATTTCAAAAACATTAATATAGCGTAAGAATAGTACTGGTAGCCGTATGGTATTGTCGTAAAAATCTGCTCCCCCCTTCTTCCCGTGGGTGGCGTAAGAGGGTTCTAAAGGACAAACCTTTCGAAATTCGTAATGGCTGCCGACAGATGGCGTGATAACCATCACGAAAAATTACAGACCAAAAATAAACAGACCGATGACTGGCAGCAGAGCCCAAGGCGTCTGCCACTGCGATCGGCGCATCATTCCTGTGGGAGAGGCCTATGTCCTGCAGTGGACTGTTCATAGATTGTTAAAACATGACAGATCAGTCATGTTTTCATAGCTAAAACTCTATGCTCTATTCATGAAACTTGCTGTGGAGACACCTAGAATCCTGGAAGGTCATAAGTTAATTTTTATTTAGTGGACAGAAAATCAAATAAGCTCTCACAACCATACAGAAGTTTTTAGTCCTTTTAATTATGTGGTAAACTAATGAACTCAGAAATTCTGTACCTACATAACTTATGTACTCCTGGTGGCACTGGCGCGAGGACCGACCTGTTAGACGTTTCTATTTGAGGATACTGGGCTCTGGAGGCGAGGGGCTATTTTAAAACACTGACTTCATGGTTAATATATATTACAAACACTAGGCTCTTACACATTTACAATATTTTATGTTTATATAACCCTAGGATGTTCCACTGTCCGTGTCTAGATGAGAAGTACTTTCATAACAGAAGACAATCATCTGTTATTACATTTGAATAAACATTCCGATATTTGAAAAATCTCACTTCACATGTGACAAGTGTTGCCTGCCATTACTTACACATTCAAACTCCGAACACGACCTCCCCCCTCTTCTTCTCACGGGTTTCGTTAGCGGCGTCTAAGGGAAAAGCCTTAACGTCGATGCACACCCCTCGTTACATGTTCCGAACAGCCACTTTTTGCCAGGCTGTGTCGCTTGAAAAATATGTATGCAATATACATTTGAACTGACTGCAAGAAAGATTTCTTCCACAGCGCAGACCTTTTCAAGAAGCCCCACGATCAATACTTAACCGTTCAAAAGCGACGCGTCCGCTGTCCGGAGTGCAACAGATACACGGCGGAGAACGAGGAGAAGATGCAGCGCCACATAAGGAAAGTGCATCGCGGCGAGAACCCATTCCTGTGCTCCATGTGCGACTACAGCACCTACAACAAGTCCATGTTCGAGGAGCACGTGCGCATACACCAGGGGATCAAACCGTTCAAGTGCTCCAAGTGCCCGTACCGCAGCGTCTCCAAGAAGAACACAAAGAAACACGAGCTGATCCATCGGCCCAATAATCCGTTGAAGTGCGCCCATTGTGATTTCATTGCGCGCCACTCGCGCTCCTTCGTCTGTCACCTGAGGAAGCACGGGATAGAAGAGGATGGAGACGACAGCAGCGAGCTCAGGATCAAGTGTCTGAAGTGTGAACGCAGCTACAAGGCCTCGGCGTTTAAGGAACACCAGAAAATTAATGAGGAGTGCAGGAGATGCAGTTTCACCACCTGCACGAAAGCGTCACTAGTCCAGCACATGGCCAAAGCGCATGGCGAAGAGAAAATTAAGAGGCTACAGGAGGCTACCTTCACTTGTGCGATTTGCTCGTGGTCTTCTAGGAATAGACCTCGAATACTCCTACATCTAATACACCATCCTAATCAATTTATTGACGAGAAAGAAATCGACGTGACTGTTCTAAGAAAACATGGGATAGTTAAATGATGATGTGTTTTATTTGTATCACCTTCAGCCAGTTTAAGTCCACTGCTGGTCATCCGCTGCGAGGAAGCATCCGGGAGCGATGATCTATTTTTTTAAAAAGATTTATACCATAATTGAATTAACACATAACCAGGTGTTTATTTCGGTGATGCCAAACCGAGAGTGGGCTCGGAAACAACGGACCACCAGACGTGGCAACAATCCATCCAGGGTTGCTGATTAACAGGTGAACGCCAAAACGTCGTCGTGTGAGAAAGCGGACCCATTAATGTCTCATGACGTGATCCCATATCCCTGATGGTCTCGTAACTATTGGTAGCCGAAGACATAGCATGCATTTCTCCATATAGGTTTGCCAGAGACCATACCTTTTGTTTTATAATGAACATGAACATTATAATTATTAAAAACATAACCAAAAAAAGAAGATACCTACGGAGTTTCTCTCGTCTGTTTCTTCTCCGTCAGAGGAGCCTCATTGCGACACGGTGAAAAATTGAAAAAAAAAAAACATTTGATATTTAATGAACGAAAATATCTGTCTTACGTCCCAGAATAAAGAATTTTTTTTTTTTTATAGAAGAGACGGCAAACGATCAAGCGGTTTACCGGTAAGTGATTACCGTCGCCCACATACATCTGCAACACCATAGATTCTGCAGGTGCGTTGCCGCTCTTTAAGGATATATGGGAAATGTGAGGGAAGAGGAGGGGAATAGGGAGGGGGTGTGGGCCTCCGGTTACCTCACTCACCGAACGAAACGCAGAAGCACAAGATGCCTCTACTTCACGCCGGTATTCTGCGAGGCGGTGGTACCAATCCGGTCGAGCCGGCCCATTCGAGCAGCAGCTAAAGACGCCGCTTGGCTCTACCACGCTTAAAATATTCATTCATTCATAAAATTATGCAACATTTTAGATCTCAACTGTATAAAAAGTAAAGTAAAGCTACAGCCTGTAAGTGTCCACTGCTGGGCAAAGGCCTCCGTCTCAAATACTAGTATCAGAGAGGGTTTAGGAGCCGGTAAGGACCCGCCACGCTGCTCGAGTGCAGGCTGGCGGGCTTCAGTTATCCTCGAAATAATATTTTTTTTTTATTATTTCACAGACAACTGTATATGGCTACTCTATATAATGGCTTACTCTTATTGCACTTATTCTTTGACAGCAGTGTGACAGGCAGTGGTGACGATGAAAAGATTTATTAAAAAAAAAAACTTATTATCAGATTTTTATTATTACAAATTCACTGTTTCAATCACGTGTTAATCATATTAACAATAAATAACGTATATTGAAGTAGTGAGCTATCCATAACCTGGCATCCTCTCGTGCGGCTCCATGATGTGAGAATATCTGTCATTGTGTAATAATTTTATTGGGAAAAAAGTCTGCTCGTGTATTACAGCAGTCAACAAACGTCTGGGTGTTCCAGGAACAATTATTTTAACTTAGTGATAAACGATCCAACAGTACATCTGATGGTAAGTGGCGGATTAAAATGGAATGCATCACAGCCTTTCTTTTTTTTTTTTAGTTTTTCGTAAGGGAAAGGTTACCAATACCCGAAGGCGGTGACTGGTTATGTCAGGATCAACATTTAAGATGTTGGATCGACTAAAACGCCCCACGGTAGATGAGCTGTTGGCCCGGTGGCCTTGACAGCTTCGGCAGTAGAGACTCTGGAGCGGACGGTTGACAAGTTAGATTCACTTACTAGACTTCACAGCCCGTAATTATAATGGCTATTTATACCTTCCGAACCCTAAAACTACAGTGGTTGCAGTGCTAAATAGCAGCTGAAATGGGTAAAGGAGTTTGGTGCCACCCGTATTTACTCAGACGGCGTTTTTATTTTAACACACGGGGAAATGCCGAAAGTATGCCCGCCTCCAGGGGTTACCTTATATGGGGCTTGCGCCTTGCCACATGTCGGCAGGACCACGAGAACGCTTTCGTACATAATCGCACTAGCACCGGATGCCGTCGATGGCCCCTCCACAGGAGAGAATAATTCCTCTCCCTCTACCTACGCTGCCTGCAAACCCACCTGGGCAATGGACCTCCCTGATTCCGCCGCTCGGAGGTCATGGGGATCAGGAAGGTGGCGGTAATCACTTGCCATCAGGTGAGCCGCTTGCGTGGCAGCCACGTACGGGCAAACGCAGTGTAGGACGACCCCTCACAAGATAGAGTGTTGTTGACGACCTGCGCAGTGTTGCGGGAAGTCGATGGATGCAGGTGGCTCAGGACCGAGCTTCGTGGCATCTTTGGAGGAGGCCTATGTTCAGCAGTGGACTTCTGATAGGCTGAAATGATGATGATAATGATGATGAGCCGCTTGCTCGTTTGACTGCTTTCCCATAAAAAAAAACACCTATGCTCAGCAGTGGACTCGGGCTGAAAATAGTACAGAAATGTACTTACCTATGGTTGCCGGCCAACCACCCATAGTGCCCCATGGACGACGCGACCTCGGAGAAACGAGCGAATTGGAGATATCTGAAAACAATCCCATTGAAGATATCTCGTTCTTTAATTGCCTGTAAATAGTCCACTGTCGCCCTTGGGCCACTCCTACAGGATAGGAGGAATAGCCGTGTTCGCCACGCCTGGCAGGCAGATTGGCCAATACCTAATTGCCAGGCGTGGCGCACAGACGCCTATTATTGGTTTTCAGGTCTGTTTGTGTCCCGTATATCTGAAACTGCATCATACGCTTATGCGATAAGACCGGTGGAGGGTCCGATGCAGTGTCGGAGATACAAGACGAGCACAACCCAACCAAACTCGAAAACCAATCGTTTGTGTTTTTTTTTTTGCATAAGTTTCGACCTCGTACGAGGTACGTTAATCATAAAGCCACGCGGTCGCGGTGAAAATAAATAATACAGTTCTCTAATATATCCAACATTGTTTATTTATTGAAGTAAGAGAAGTAAGAGGCGACTAAGGAAAAAGCCTTGAAAATCACAACAGCTACCGACAGATGTCGGGATAACCATATCGAAAATTACCTGAACATAAATAAGCACACCGATGGCGGGCAGCAGCGTCTAGAGGAGAGAGTGAGAGGCGTCTGGTGCTGTTAATTCTCTTGCCGAGCATGGTCATTATGGCAATACCTCCTTATGGGACAAGTCTATGCCCTCCAGTGGACTACAGGTCGGCGAGGTGATGAAAACTTAATTATATATGGTTTTTTACTGCGCATACCACCTCTACAGATACATCGACATACACAACACTATTGATATAATTGTACAAATGTAAAGAAATAGAAAGAAAGAAACATTTATTGCACAAATACGCCACTCAATAACAAACAAACATTGCAACACATTTAATAAAACAATTATTTAAACAAAGTTTGTTTAACGTTGCTCTACAGCGCCGGTTTCCAGTGGTCCTGTTTATCGACGTACGGACATAATATTGAACAATATTGAACTTAAAAAATATCAGTAACAATAATAAAATGAAAACTAACTTAACTATAATGAAGGATAAATAGACATGAGTTATGCGATTAGCACTCTGTGCAAATACAAATGCTCACGCACCTGGAAGATCCACAGAATGACCAACCCAAGTTGGAGCTGACTACGTTTTCATCTTCATTAGGGGGCGGACTGAATTCTGGAATAAATGGAAGAAAGAAAGTACTTTATTCATTGCCACAACTCAAGTAACACATAAGTAAACTTAATTGACATAACAAAAAATAATAATGTTTTATTGGGTTGCAGCAACAAAACCGGTGTCCGACTCAGCATAATGCTGTAGCAATGCTAAACCACAACTACAGCGCTGATTTTCTTTTTATTTTCGCGAGCAGTCGTCGGGCTTTTTGTACTACATGAGGAATCAAAATATAAATAACAACAAAAAACATAATAATAATAAATATAGAAATACCCCATACAATAATACTTATATATGTATTTATTTATGCAACCCAACCAGATGAGTTAATATAGAAATACCCCATACAATAATAGTAATAATATAATTCCGCATCAGCATAGAGTAATACACATCTAACCTCCAATGGACAACTGTAAACTGTACCTTAATTTCTTTAAATTGTCTAAGTTTCCTTCGTATCTTACAACGAGGACTAACAAATTTTAACCACTATTAACCGCCACTATTATAGCCATGTAAAAGAAGTGACCTATACCTAAATGTAATCATTATTCTTAATTCTTCATCACCGCCTTGAATTCACTGCTGAACATGGGTCTCTTGGATTCAACTAGGATATTGAAGGAGGATTGACCATGTCATGCCATGGGTGGGGGGATTGCTGAGTGCAGTGCCGGTTACCGGTAGGTACTCGGACACTAGTGATGCACATAGACAAAGACAAAGCTTCATACAAACAGCACAAGTATCTACTAGATAGGTTACAACACTACAGGACGGGGCGATATGTGCGTGACCTCTCATTAACAGCAACACGTACACTCCGCCCGTGGACAATAACGGTTTGCGCCGGCTCGGTCGGTGGACAATATCATTGTGTGCGCGTCACGCGTCAAATTTTTGTATTGATCCGCATAATTTTCATTGCATTCCTTAAAATCCTAGAGCAAACGTTTCTTGATCTTGTAATTAAAATTGTGTATATGTAATTACTAATAAATACTTAAACGCTATTTTACAAAATCGTAAAATTGACAAGCCTTGCGAGTGTTTCCCTTGAAATTATTAATAAAAAAAAATGTTTAATGGGAAAGGCGGAAAACGACGCTGTGGTCCGATCCGGTCAAGCCGGTTCATTCACGCAGCAGCAAAAGCCGGCGTTAGAATTTACGACACTATTTCATACATAACTAAGGTTTTGTTATCGAATTATTTGTTGCTCCTCCTGACTTAGATAATTAATTTATATTTAAATTTGATATATATTTTAAGTATGAATACGTGTATCTATTATCACTAACGACGGTCTCTGCATCGTCTCCCTGACGTATGTCTCTGCTTCATCTCCCTAACGTCTGTCTTTGCACCGTCTCCCTAACTTATGTCACTGCATCGTCTCCTTAACGTCTGTCTCTGCATCGCCTCCCTGACGTCTCTCTCTGCATCCCCTCCCTGACGTCTGTCTCTGCTTCATCTCCCTAACGTCAGTCTCTGCATCATCTCCCTAACGTCTGTCTTTGCACCGTCTCACTAACTTATGTCACTGCATCGTCTCCTTAACGTCTGTCTCTGCATCGTCTCCTTAACGTCTGTCTCTGCATCGCCTCCCTGACGTCTCTCTCTGCATCCCCTCCCTGACGTCAGTCTCTGCTTCATCTCCCTAACGTCAGTCTCTGCATCGTCTCCCTAACTTTTGACTCTGCATCGTCTCCTTAACGTCTGTCTCTGTATCGCCTCCCTGACGTCTCTCTCTGCATCCCCTCCCTGACGTCTGTCTCTGCATCGTCCCCCTAACGTCTGTCTCTGCCTTCAGGCATTAAGTCCGTCAAATGTAGGTAGCACTTTGTTTATTAAAAAATAAAAATAAACTTAACTAACGTAAAATGAACCTACCCTGCCAGTGTTGGCAGTAATACCGGTCACCGGAGCAATGATTGACGAACGTGAAAAACTTGAAGTAACTGCCAGAGCCTCTGTTCACGCTCACGCACACAGGAGCATACGTGTCCGGACAGGACATCGGGCAGAGGTGGAAGTCGAACGCCGAGTCGATGTCATACAGGGTGATCATAGTTGTTTGGGCGCGGAGATGTGGTTTTGGTGATGCTGTAAACGTATTATCAACCTCCGGTCATAGCTCTGGCTGTATAAATGTTACCTAAGATACAGAATAACAAATGAACAGTATTTAGTAATAATAATGATAATTATTTAGGACATTTTTGGTCGACATCACCATTCCACATGACGAGAACCTCGTGAAAACCGAAACAGACAAGAAGACAAATATCGGAATCTGACTAACGAGGTGACCGACATGTGGGGTGGTATGCCGACCGAAATTATTCCGATAGTCGTCTCTGCGAATGGGTTAATCCCAGTCGGCCTCATGGGACATGCGAGGTGGCTGGGACTCCGAGCTACGAAACATATACATTACCCCATGAACGTATGACCGACTTACTCTACGGAGTCTAGTAACTGGTATCACAAGTATTGTATCTGTTCCCAGCATTAACATTATGAATATGTATAAGTTTTCCAACGATATATCTATCACCGCCGAGTACGTGTTAAAATTAACACTTTTTTGTAATGAACAGTTTTACATGTACTGCGATTTAAACTAATTCGCTGGTTGCAATAAAATTACAGCGTGCGATCTAACAAAGAAGGCGCCACTCTCCCGGTACGCCTCACCTGTTACATTGGCACTTATAACAGTTTTAGTTGTTTCATTGGAAGTTAAGCCGCTATTTCTTCTTGAACTGATGTAGTGTTCACATTCACCGCTCGACACTATGGAAAACTCTGAAATGTTAAGTTAATTATCAAAATGGCGGTATTGTACAGTAAATACAATAAATGAAGCTTTTCACGCAGTGTTAAACCAATCGTCGGAAGTGATATCATATATCCATCCGTCGTTCTTATCATATAAGACTTTCGTCGGATATGGAGAGGCAAAGACGAGCATTACAAAGTATAGACTATAAATAAATCCTGCGTAGTGATGACAGACAGTATTAGAAGTTGTCGATGTGATCGAAATCATCCTGTAGGAATGTGGTTTTTTTACATGGAAAGAAATAAAGAAACTTTATTTATTACATCACAATTAGTTAACAGGTTATTAATAAAACAATCAAAAAAAAAAAACCACCAGACCACTATATGTCATTGGCAGTATGAATTAGTGCTATTATTCTATTATGTATATATTTATGTATAAGTAGGTGTACGTAGATTTATATAGAACGTTTCGCATATATGTATGTTTTTTTTTTGTATTGTACGTGCGCAATCTACCATTGACTAGCTATTCTCCACAGTGGTGATAGGCTTACCACCTGACTGTTCCTAATACGTCGGCTCAGTGGCGCATTGGCTAAGCGATTGGCTGTGGCGCTGCGGGTGTCGAGTTCGATTCTCGCACGGGTAATCTCGCAAATAAACTTAGTTTTTAATTTTAAGTCACGAAATTTAATTTAGAACGCGCTGCGCGAAAAGTTTCTTGTGGTATCACATTGTACAAGTGTATCAAAATGTAACTAAACGTTCTCTGATCTTCTTTGTTTTTTTCTCTTTTCCTCTTCATAATCCTCTCCGGGAGATAAGCTGCAATCCAATAAGATTTAGAAGTAGCCTGCCTTTAACCGTAATGTTTAAATAGTAGAAAACTAAGTCGCAGTGTATTCGCCTATTCTTTACGCGCTTTATTTCTTACTTTCTGAATGGATTTCAATACAGTATTCACCATCAGTTAGAACTGACGAGGAAGGTCTATATGTATAGCGAAGGTTTTATAAAGTATAACACATTCTAATTTAGTATATATGTCACTGGAAAAGCCCGAACTTCGATAAATCCTATGATTTTCCAAGGAAAACCTATACATAGCTATGCAACATATAGCTATTCTCCTGTCGCAGGTCTGCTGGAGGAAATTTCTTAAGAAATAAGCAGTACCTTTGTACAGACCATTTTTTCCTATCATATTTCTTTTTATTCGGTTTATTTGTCTGTACATAAATGATTAAATAAAATAATAAAAACTACAAAAAAATAACAAGATTTTAGATTTTTTTTTCTGGGTTACAGTGTGATGCAACAAATGGGTCTACGCTCAGTTTATGTTACGGATTCCCGCAACAATGGGTTACCTTCAGCGCATGGGCGCATTACCTTTGCCTGGATTCTCGCACATATTGCTGAAAAACAAATAGCAAGAATTCTCAAAATCCGCGTATTGCTCTCTGCCGTCCACCAATCGCACTGTGCACACATGCATATCTTCACTCCTACATATTTCACTTCTATTCATACACCGTTGCTTTACATGTTCGAATTTTAAATGAGAATCAAAATTATAAGTATAATTTATTTCAGGTAACTTCATGTAAACACTTTTTGTATTTATTACACTAAGTATAGGAAACAGCGATAACAAACGAAAAAACGTTTGCATGTTTCCATCTAACGTCAGATTACTTTTAAAGGCTTAGGAAGTAAGATACGGTCGTTAACTTTTTAAATTAATAGATTTGTTATTACTTTTCGGGTCATGGTCGCCCCATCACGAATACCTCAATTAAAGGCGTACGAATATATGTTAGTGTTACTCTATGCCATAGTCTATGGTCAACACACTAGTCAGTTCGGAAAGCGCGGGATTTTTTTCCCACCCAGGGGAAGTGCAGTACAGTTCAGATAATAGATTCAATTTAATTAATAATAGGTTGGGGTGTTTGTCCATACAAAATGCAATAACTATGTTCGTAACTCCTAAACTCTTCTTTGCCAAACAAATACTTGTAGCTGTAACTTTTTTTTCAAATAATCCCTGCAGCCAACGGAAAAGAATCGACACGAGACGAAAAAAAAATTATTTGCTAATCTCATACCGATTGATATCTGATATAAAATAAGTAAAAAAATGTATGTAGGTACGTACATTTCCTAGATAAAAATGTAAACTGTAGATGTGTGTGCACCTGTCACCAAAAGAGGTGGTCGGAGATGACAGATTTCTTCTAACCTAGCCTAAATGAGCATGTGGTAGAGTTCCTTTACGTGGTAGAGCCAAGCGGCGGCTTTAGCTGCTGCTCGAATGGAACGGCTCGACCGGGTTGGTACCACGGCCTCGCAGAATGCCGAGTGAAGTAGAGGCATCTTATGCTTATGCGTTTCGTTCGGTGAGCAAGGTAACCACAGCAAGGCCCACTCCCCCTCTCCGTCTCCCAAATACCCTTAATACCCGGCAACGCACCTGCAGCGCCTCTGGTGTTGAAGATGTACGCGGGCGACGGTGATCACTTACCAACAGGT
Organism: Bhutanitis thaidina; assembly: GCA_029286595.1. NCBI lineage: Eukaryota > Metazoa > Arthropoda > Insecta > Lepidoptera > Papilionidae > Bhutanitis > Bhutanitis thaidina. Next base: position 1,257,328 of record JAGSMS010000039.1, on the reverse strand, counting down.
GAACCGCTTGCTCGTTTGCCGCCTTTCCCATAAAAAAAAATGGACATGTAGAGCGTTAAGCGTTAAGAAAATATAAAACACAAGATCACGTGAAAGTTTTATTAAATAAAGACAAATTGTGAAATAGGAAAAAATTCAAAACTAATATACATTTTGTCCACTTATCGACTAACACTAGTTCGTAAAAACCACAGTAATCACAGAGTAAAAGAAAACAATTTTCTAGTCTACTTAAAGAATACGTAAGGTACTTAGTGTACTTCCAGTGGATTTAATGTTTCAAATCTTCGCTAACTAGTAACTAGGTAACTATCTATTGTGATTAAAAAAAAACTTGTACGGACAGATATCATTCAATGTTAATACTACAAAAAATTCAACATTTCACCTATTCAAAAGTACGATTTATTCTACATCCTAAATAAGAGGTCAAAATACAATTTTATATATACGAACATTTAACATTCACTCCATTTTTTTTCCATCTCGTCAAATCTGGCGGCAAAAAGTTTTTTTTTTTTAATTTGAACTATCTTTACTATGCAATTCACGAAGATTAGTGATACCTGGTATGATACTCTCACAATATTTGTGATATTTATTTTATGTTCGTACGAAATGATGTCGCGAACACTTCGGTCTCAAAAATTAAACAATGTTTTATATTGATTTTAATAAAAATGTACAATAAAAATAGACTTTTCATATTGCAATACAGTAGCGATAGTTTTTCATAATATTATACTTACATTATGTTTTTTTTTTATTGCACTACCTATTATCACTACGAATACATCTTTACGATCTCTTTCTAAGAAACGTTCATATTTAATTTTAAACTAAATAAATAGCCGCTCGAGGGTTTGCGGCTTTCGCTAAAATTATAATAAGTGCAATGAAAACAAACAGTTTTATGTGTATGTTAGGCCGGTATGAAGTTATACTTCTTTTTATGGAAAAAATATTGAGCTTTCAATTTTATCAACCGTATTTACAATCGGGCCTCTACACTGTTCTACTGTTTAATTTCCATAAAAATCCATTTTTATTTTGATTTTAAGGGTACAGCCCACCAAATCCATATTATTTTATTACTATTTAGCTTCTATTGTTTACACAGGCTTTTTTTCCCGCGCATTATTTTAAGACAGACAGACTGAAAACCATCGCTGTAGTTCAAAGTTGAACTCGACTGCAGCATAAAGCTGAGTACCGTATGTTCGTCCAATGCGTCACGGCTCGTGTGACAATTGTAAACAATGGCAAATACAAGATGCATGAAAAAAAATACTTATTTCAATTTGTTTTATAGGATATTTATGTTTAATTATTTATTTTAAATACTATTTTATAAATTACTTTATTATAAGTTCTATCTTTGTTTTTTTTTTATAATTTACCGTGAAACTAGTCTTGCTTTAATTATCTTATGCACCTGGCCTATTGAATGCAATCAACGTTTCCTTCTAAATGGAGTTTTAACCACGCTAAAGAAGCATAACTTTTAACTAACGTAATATTAAGAAAAAATTGCTATGCAATTTATACACGCAGATTTTTTTTTTTAATATTGAAAAGATTAAAGATTATATGTCTTTTAGTATCTTGAATCGGTCCGAACACCATGAGAACCAACTATATGACTGGAAGTATTGTACTTATTAACAACAGTATAGAAACATTCATCGACTTGCCTATTTAAAATAGGACATTTTTATAATAAATTTTATTATATCTGCGCATAAACCCCTATGGGTTGGACACAGTCGAAATTAAGTTAGGTAATTGTGTAAAAAAGGTTGTCAATGTTGTAAATAAACATTATTTTTATCTGTGTGTCACATGTCATTTCTCGATAAAAAAAAAACTTTGTATTCAGATTATATTTGGATATTTCAATTTGAATAATATTAGATACCTACAAAAACACTATCCTACTGAATATTTTGTACTTAAAATATGTGTTTATTTCCTAAAATTAAAGATTTAGATAGCCCGACGATAGAGTGTAATGAGTTCAATGTTAAGTTAATTATCAAAATGGCGGTATTGTACAGTAAATACAATAAATGAAGCTTTTCACGCAGTGTTAAACCAATCGTCGGAAGTGATATCATATATCCATCCGTCGTTCTTATCATATAAGACTTTCGTCGGATATGGAGAGGCAAAGACGAGCATTACAAAGTATAGACTATAAATAAATCCTGCGTAGTGATGACAGACAGTATTAGAAGTTGTCGATGTGATCGAAATCATCCTGTAGGAATGTGGTTTTTTTACATGGAAAGAAATAAAGAAACTTTATTTATTACATCACAATTAGTTAACAGGTTATTAATAAAACAATCAAAAAAAAAAAAAACCACCAGACCACTATATGTCATTGGCAGTATGAATTAGTGCTATTATTCTATTATGTATATATTTATGTATAAGTAGGTGTACGTAGATTTATATAGAACGTTTCGCATATATGTATGTTTTTTTTTTTTGTATTGTACGTGCGCAATCTACCATTGACTAGCTATTCTCCACAGTGGTGATAGGCTTACCACCTGACTGTTCCTAATACGTCGGCTCAGTGGCGCATTGGCTAAGCGATTGGCTGTGGCGCTGCGGGTGTCGAGTTCGATTCTCGCACGGGTAATCTCGCAAATAAACTTAGTTTTAATTTTAAGTCACGAAATTTAATTTAGAACGCGCTGCGCGAAAAGTTTCTTGTGGTATCACATTGTACAAGTGTATCAAAATGTAACTAAACGTTCTCTGATCTTCTTTGTTTTTTTCTCTTTTCCTCTTCATAATCCTCTCCGGGAGATAAGCTGCAATCCAATAAGATTTAGAAGTAGCCTGCCTTTAACCGTAATGTTTAAATAGTAGAAAACTAAGTCGCAGTGTATTCGCCTATTCTTTACGCGCTTTATTTCTTACTTTCTGAATGGATTTCAATACAGTATTCACCATCAGTTAGAACTGACGAGGAAGGTCTATATGTATAGCGAAGGTTTTATAAAGTATAACACATTCTAATTTAGTATATATGTCACTGGAAAAGCCCGAACTTCGATAAATCCTATGATTTTCCAAGGAAAACCTATACATAGCTATGCAACATATAGCTATTCTCCTGTCGCAGGTCTGCTGGAGGAAATTTCTTAAGAAATAAGCAGTACCTTTGTACAGACCATTTTTTCCTATCATATTTCTTTTTATTCGGTTTACTTGTCTGTACATAAATGATTAAATAAAATAATAAAAACTACAAAAAAATAACAAGATTTTAGATTTTTTTTCTGGGTTACAGTGTGATGCAACAAATGGGTCTACGCTCAGTTTATGTTACGGATTCCCGCAACAATGGGTTACCTTCAGCGCATGGGCGCATTACCTTTGCCTGGATTCTCGCACATATTGCTGAAAAACAAATAGCAAGAATTCTCAAAATCCGCGTATTGCTCTCTGCCGTCCACCAATCGCACTGTGCACACATGCATATCTTCACTCCTACATATTTCACTTCTATTCATACACCGTTGCTTTACATGTTCGAATTTTAAATGAGAATCAAAATTATAAGTATAATTTATTTCAGGTAACTTCATGTAAACACTTTTTGTATTTATTACACTAAGTATAGGAAACAGCGATAACAAACGAAAAAACGTTTGCATGTTTCCATCTAACGTCAGATTACTTTTAAAGGCTTAGGAAGTAAGATACGGTCGTTAACTTTTTAAATTAATAGATTTGTTATTACTTTTCGGGTCATGGTCGCCCCATCACGAATACCTCAATTAAAGGCGTACGAATATATGTTAGTGTTACTCTATGCCATAGTCTATGGTCAACACACTAGTCAGTTCGGAAAGCGCGGGATTTTTTTCCCACCCAGGGGAAGTGCAGTACAGTTCAGATAATAGATTCAATTTAATTAATAATAGGTTGGGGTGTTTGTCCATACAAAATGCAATAACTATGTTCGTAACTCCTAAACTCTTCTTTGCCAAACAAATACTTGTAGCTGTAACTTTTTTTTCAAATAATCCCTGCAGCCAACGGAAAAGAATCGACACGAGACGAAAAAAAAATTATTTGCTAATCTCATACCGATTGATATCTGATATAAAATAAGTAAAAAAATGTATGTAGGTACGTACATTTCCTAGATAAAAATGTAAACTGTAGATGTGTGTGCACCTGTCACCAAAAGAGGTGGTCGGAGATGACAGATTTCTTCTAACCTAGCCTAAATGAGCATGTGGTAGAGTTCCTTTACGTGGTAGAGCCAAGCGGCGGCTTTAGCTGCTGCTCGAATGGAACGGCTCGACCGGGTTGGTACCACGGCCTCGCAGAATGCCGAGTGAAGTAGAGGCATCTTATGCTTATGCGTTTCGTTCGGTGAGCAAGGTAACCACAGCAAGGCCCTCCCCTCTCCGTCTCCCAAATACCCTTAATACCCGGCAACGCACCTGCAGCGCCTCTGGTGTTGAAGATGTACGCGGGCGACGGTGATCACTTACCAACAGGTGAACCGCTTGCTCGTTTGCCGCCTTTCCCATAAAAAAAAATGGACATGTAGAGCGTTAAGCGTTAAGAAAATATAAAACACAAGATCACGTGAAAGTTTTATTAAATAAAGACAAATTGTGAAATAGGAAAAATTCAAAACTAATATACATTTTGTCCACTTATCGACTAACACTAGTTCGTAAAACCACAGTAATCACAGAGTAAAAGAAAACAATTTTCTAGTCTACTTAAAGAATACGTAAGGTACTTAGTGTACTTCCAGTGGATTTAATGTTTCAAATCTTCGCTAACTAGTAACTAGGTAACTATCTATTGTGATTAAAAAAACTTGTACGGACAGATATCATTCAATGTTAATACTACAAAAATTCAACATTTCACCTATTCAAAGTACGATTTATTCTACATCCTAAATAAGAGGTCAAAATACAATTTTATATATACGAACATTTAACATTCACTCCATTTTTTTCCATCTCGTCAAATCTGGCGGCAAAAGTTTTTTTTTTTTTAATTTGAACTATCTTTACTATGCAATTCACGAAGATTAGTGATACCTGGTATGATACTCTCACAATATTTGTGATATTTATTTTATGTTCGTACGAAATGATGTCGCGAACACTTCGGTCTCAAAAATTAAACAATGTTTTATATTGATTTTAATAAAAATGTACAATAAAAATAGACTTTTCATATTGCAATACAGTAGCGATAGTTTTCATAATATTATACTTACATTATGTTTTTTTTTTTTTATTGCACTACCTATTATCACTACGAATACATCTTTACGATCTCTTTCTAAGAAACGTTCATATTTAATTTTAAACTAAATAAATAGCCGCTCGAGGGTTTGCGGCTTTCGCTAAAATTATAATAAGTGCAATGAAAACAAACAGTTTTATGTGTATGTTAGGCCGGTATGAAGTTATACTTCTTTTATGGAAAAATATTGAGCTTTCAATTTTATCAACCGTATTTACAATCGGGCCTCTACACTGTTCTACTGTTTAATTTCCATAAAATCCATTTTATTTTGATTTTAAGGGTACAGCCAGTAATCAAATCCATATTATTTTATTACTATTTAGCTTCTATTGTTTACACAGGCTTTTTTCCCGCGCATTATTTTAAGACAGACAGACTGAAAACCATCGCTGTAGTTCAAAGTTGAACTCGACTGCAGCATAAAGCTGAGTACCGTATGTTCGTCCAATGCGTCACGGCTCGTGTGACAATTGTAAACAATGGCAAGTACAAGATCCATGAAAATAAAATACTTATTTCAATTTGTTTTATAGGATATTTATGTTTAATTATTTATTTTAAATACTATTTTATAAATTACTTTATTATAAGTTCTATCTTTGTTTTTTTTTTTTATAATTTACCGTGAAACTAGTCTTGCTTTAATTATCTTATGCACCTGGCCTATTGAATGCAATCAACGTTTCCTTCTAAATGGAGTTTTAACCACGCTAAAGAAGCATAACTTTTAACTAACGTAATATAAAGAAAAAATTGCTATAACGTTAACAACAGTATAGAGCTAGAAACATTCATCGACTTGCCTATTTAAAATAGGACATTTTTATAATAAATTTTATTATATCTGCGCATAAACCCCTATGGGTTGGACACAGTCGAAATTAAGTTAGGTAATTGTGTAAAAAAGGTTGTCAATGTTGTAAATAAACATTATTTTTATCTGTGTGTCACATGTCATTTCTCGATAAAAAAAAAACTTTGTATTCAGATTATATTTGGATATTTCAATTTGAATAATATTAGATACCTACAAAAACACTATCCTACTGAATATTTTGTACTTAAAATATGTGTTTATTTCCTAAAATTAAAGATTTAGATAGCCCGACGATAGAGTGTAATGAGTTCAATTTGTTTGTTAGTGACAGCATGGGGTCAGGCGGTTCAGATTCACGGTGCTTCTCGTGCAACTTTGTCTAGACTTTGTACAGAGAGTAATACCAATACATAGACATACCCACTCCCTCCCAAATATCATAAAATAATGACATCCCACCTGCAGCTCCTCTGGTATTCCAGATGTAAGCGGCGGGCGACGGTAATCACTTACCATCAGGTGTGCCGCTTGCTCGTTTCCCTCATTTCCCATTTAAAAAATATATAAAAGTATGTCATCAATCACAAGCCATATTTCCGTCCGTGTAGGTAAAAGTTTTTTTTTTATGTTTTTTTTGTAAATACTTATTCTTTCTTTCTGCATTCTGTGATTATAATCAATGAGCTCTTCTTTTAATAACATTAAAAAGCTAAAAGGGTTTTAAAAAGCTTATAGCCTCTGCTATTTTCACTAATATTTATAGCAATCTAACACATTGTGTCTTATTAAAGGCGGAAAAGGATTTAATAGTTTTTAATACTTCCTTACATTACATCTAAACTATAGTTAGGAAGATGTATACATACATATAAGGTTTTGTTTAAGTACGTAACGATGAAGTGAGAATGGGGTATGTGAAATATACTGAATTGATATTGGATATTGAAAATTGGTAGAGTTAATAATAGATCACAAAGGACAGCGTGAAAAAATATGGAAACATTAATTAATACACACATACATCTAGACTTGTAAATACTATTATAACTATATTACAAAAAAAAATCTTAAGCTTGGATAATTTTCAAAAAAATAAAGAGTAAATCATGTCAGCTCTAAATTTTCATTACTCTGCACACTACGCGGCCATGGTTGTTATTCGCTTAGTAAGCAAATTAATGTTTTGAGTTGTTATTATTAGTAAGAAATGTAGCTCAGAGTAACATCAATTGTTTTTGTATGAAGCAAAAAGTCTTAAGAGGGTTTTGAGGTGCTGTCCGCGTATATGTATATTTGGACCCCCCTACGACTGTATATTTGGACTACGTCATCCGGTGTCCGGTAGGCGAAGGACCTGGAAGAACCGATCGCCTATCTTCAACGCTCCACTGCAGCAGCAGGTGCTCAAGGTACGTACGGGAACACTTGCGTGACTCGACCGATCGCCCTGGAAATTGTTTATGGTTTTTATTTTATTTTATTCGGAAAACATACAGTGATACGTAGCTTGATATATTGAAAATTATTATAAATGCTACACACCATTTTAGTTGTTTTCGCATATTGTAACTAGAAAGTTTATCAATCTTCTTGTTTGCTACTTGCACATAAGCAATTCACAACAATTAAGAAATCGCATCGAACCATTCCTTTGTAATATAACCTTTTAAAGCAATTGGGGAAAAGTTAAAAATATCAAAATCGGGAACGCCATCCAATCTATTAATAGGTTTTGCTGATCTGATGAAAAATGAATTTTGCCAATATTTTGTAAAACTATGTGAAACGTTAAGATGTCTTGGTTGTCTCACGGATCTTGAAGGAATCTTCAGACTTATCTTAGACAAGAGCTGTGGAGATTCGACCTGGCATTGCGCAATTTTAGTTAATAAGGCAATATCCGCTATTTTGCGTCTTTCATAAAGAGGTAACATATGGTGTCTCCTACATCTTGATTCATAATCAGCATCGTATTTCTTACACCTAAATTGTAAATGCTCCAAAGATCTTCGCTGTATCGGCTCCAGCCTGTTATTATAAATATCATACTGCGGGTTCCATATCTGTGAGCAATACTCGAGTATGCTACGCACATATGCGCAATAAAGAATTTTAATAACTTTGATACTAGAGAACTGGCAGCTAGTTCTCAACAGAAATCCCATAGACGTGTTGGCTTTTTTGACTGATAATACTATTCATGTGTTTATCAAAAGTTCGTTTTTTGACTGATGAGGCTATTCATGTGTTTATCAAAAGTTCGTTTTTTGAGTGATGATGCTATTCATGTGTTTATCAAAAGTTCGTTTTTTGACTGATGAGGCTATTCATGTGTTTATCAAAAGTTCGTTTTTTGACTGATGAGGCTATTCATGTGTTTATCAAAAGTTCGTTTTTTGAGTGATGATGCTATTCATGTGTTTATCAAAAGTTCGTTTTTTGACTGATAATACTATTCATGTGTTTATCAAAAGTTCGTTTTTTGACTGATAATACTATTCATGTGTTTATCAAAAGTTCGTTTTTTGACTGATAATACTATTCATGTGTTTATCAAAAGTTCGTTTTTTGACTGATGAGGCTATTCATGTGTTTATCAAAAGTTCGTTTTTTGAGTGATGATGCTATTCATGTGTTTATCAAAAGTTCGTTTTTTGACTGATGAGGCTATTCATGTGTTTATCAAAAGTTCGTTTTTTGACTGATGAGGCTATTCATGTGTTTATCAAAAGTTCGTTTTTTGAGTGATGATACTATTCATGTGTTTATCAAAAGTTCGTTTTTTGACTGATGATACTATTCATGTGTTTATCAAAAGTTCGTTTTTTGACTGATAATACTATTCATGTGTTTATCAAAAGTTCGTTTTTTGACTGATAATACTATTCATGTGTTTATCAAAAGTTCGTTTTTTGAGTGATGATGCTATTCATGTGTTTATCAAAAGTTCGTTTTTTGAGTGATGATGCTATTCATGTGTTTATCAAAAGTTCGTTTTTTGAGTGATGATGCTATTCATGTGTTTATCAAAAGTTCGTTTTTTGAGTGATGATGCTATTCATGTGTTTATCAAAAGTTCGTTTTTTGACTGATGATGCTATTCATGTGTTTATCAAAAGTTCGTTTTTGACTGATACTATTCATGTTTATCAAAAGTTCGTTTTTTGAGTGATGATACTATTCATGTGTTTATCAAAAGTTCGTTTTTTGACTGATGATACTATTCATGTGTTTATCAAAAGTTCGTTTTTTGACTGATAATACTATTCATGTGTTTATCAAAAGTTCGTTTTTTGACTGATAATACTATTCATGTGTTTATCAAAAGTCTGTTTTTGACTGATACTATTCATGTTTATCAAAAGTTCGTTTTTTGAGTGATGATGCTATTCATGTGTTTATCAAAAGTTCGTTTTTTGAGTGATGATGCTATTCATGTGTTTATCAAAAGTTCGTTTTTTGAGTGATGATGCTATTCATGTGTTTATCAAAAGTTCGTTTTTTGACTGATAATACTATTCATGTGTTTATCAAAAGTTCGTTTTTTGACTGATGAGGCTATTCATGTGTTTATCAAAAGTTCGTTTTTGAGTGATGATGCTATTCATGTTTATCAAAATTAGTTTGTAGACTGATAATACTATTCATGTGTTTATCAAGTTCGTTTTTGACTGATGAGGCTATTCATGTGTTTATCAAAAGTTCGTTTTTGACTGATACTATTCATGTTTATCAAAAGTTCGTTTTTGAGGATGATGCTATTCATGTTTATCAAAAGTTCGTTTTTGACTGATAATACTATTCATGTGTTTATCAAAAGTTCGTTTTTGGTGATGATACTATTCATGTGTGTTTATCAAAAGTTCGTTTTTGACTGATGATACTATTCATGTGTTTATCAAAAGTTCGTTTTTGACTGATGATACTATCTATGTGTTTATCAAGTTCGTTTTTGACTGATACTATTCATGTTTATCAAAAGTCTGTTTTTGACTGATACTATTCATGTTTATCAAAAGTTCGTTTTTTGACTGATAATACTATTCATGTGTTTATCAAAAGTTCGTTTTTTGAGTGATGATGCTATTCATGTGTTTATCAAAAGTTCGTTTTTTGAGTGATGATGCTATTCATGTGTTTATCAAAAGTTCGTTTTTTGAGTGATGATGCTATTCATGTGTTTATCAAAAGTTCGTTTTTTGACTGATAATACTATTCATGTGTTTATCAAAAGTTCGTTTTTTGACTGATGATACTATTCATGTATGTTTATCAAAAGTTCGTTTTTGACTGATGATACTTATTCATGTGTTTATCAAAAGTTCGTTTTTGACTGATGAGGTTATTCATGTGTTTATCAAAAGTTCGTTTTTGACTGATGATACTATTCGTATGTTTATCAAAAGTTCGTTTTTTGACTGATAATACTATTCATGTGTTTATCAAAAGTTCGTTTTTTGAGTGATGATACTATTCATGTGTTTATCAAAAGTTCGTTTTTTGACTGATAATACTATTCATGTGTTTATCAAAAGTTAGTTTTGAATCATGTACGACGCCTAAGTCACGTATTTCATGCACGGTTTCAAGTTCATGGTCTATAAGTTTGTAAATAAATTTCGTGTTTTTAGTTTTACGTGTAAATGTCATTGACCATCATTTTGTTAAATTAAGGTCTAATTTATTAAAGTGACAGTATTTTTAAAATCTACATAGGTCTTGGCTGTAAAATATGACGATCGTTTTCGTTATTAATTTCTTCGAACACTTTCATGTCATCAGCGTATAGTAAAAAATTGGAATGGTGGAAACAAGCATTAATGTCGTTAATGAAAATGTTAAGAAGCAGTGGTCCTAGTAAAGAGCCCTGTGGCACGCCAGAGGGTGTATGATTCCATGATGACATGAAACCATTAAGAACTTGAGTTCGGTTCTCAATGTAAGATGTAAACCATCTGTATAAATTTCTTAAGCTAGAAAGCTTTACTAAAGTCAGTAAATATGGAATCTACTTGTCCCCCGGAATCCATACCTGATGTAGTAGTCGATAAATGTCAATAAATTGGATGTTGTTGAACGATTACGAAGAAATCCACGTTGTTTATCGATAAAAGAAGCTGTCAGAGTATTTTAAACTTGCGTATAGAGCAATCTTTCAAATATTTTGGCGAAATACAGTGGGATCGTGAGCGCAGTTACGGTACTAGATCATAGCAGGGTACTCCGCGTGCAAGTGAGGTTGTCACTTAAAGACCAAGTTGGTACCAGGAACCTGGTGCCGAGGTCGGCGGTGAACAGCAGGAGGAGGCCGCGCACCGGGAACCTGGGGATGGCGCGCGCACCGGGGCGGCAGTAATCGGTCGGTACGTACCTGGTGCCGAGGCCGGCGGTGAACAGCAGGCGGCGGCCGCGCACCAGGAACTCGGGGCAGCGCGCGAACCGGAACAGCGTGGAGGCGGACTCGCCGGCGCGTAGCTCGCTGTTGCCCGACATGATACCCTGAGCAACGAAACGGAATCAAAGAAACGCAATATCCGACATGACCAGAAGTTTTAAACGTGGTGGAGCCAAGCCGCGGCGGCTTTTGCTGCTGCTAGAATGGGCCGGCTCGACCGGCTTGGTACCGCTACCTCGCAGAATACCGGCGTGAAGTAGAGGCATCTTGTGCTTCTGCGTTTCGTTCGGTGAGTGAGGTATCCGGAGGCCGGCTCCCCTCCCCATCCCCCTCCTCATCCTTTTACTCCTATCTCCCAAATATCCTTAAAGGCCGGCAACACACGTGCAGCATCACTGGTGTTGCAGATGTACGCGGGCGACGGTCTCACTAGGGCTTACCATCATTTGAACCGCTTGCTCGTTTGCCGCCTTTCCCATAAAAAATTAAAAATAAAGAAGTAGCAGCGTATTAATATTAAAAAAAAATAACACAATATTCATTTTGGACACGTGACTACGTACGAATGAATCGTATCCGAGTGTCGTGTCGTGACTGGAATTTTAAACGGCAAAATTATTGGGTCTTTTGAGCTGCCTGAGAACTTGAATGGCACGAATTACCTACATTTTTTACGAGAAAATGGCCATGGCCAACATGTCCAGTATCCATCTCTCTCAGCATTTTGCCGTAAAATTAAGAACCTACCAAGAACTTGTGTGAATCAAAAACATTTTAACTGAGTAAAATGGATAACCAAAAATCGGGTAACTTGACTATTTTTTTACTCGTTTTGTTTAGTATGAAACTAACAAGTATTGTACTATTTTAGATTCCTAATTAAATGCGCCAATTTTTAATGCCACTTGCCAAGGCACTCTAGTAATTTTTTTTTAAAGGAGGGCCTTTCAAGGCCTCTTTCTCGAACTAACACGCGCGATAATCTCCATTCGAAGCGCCTGCTCACCTCTATGATGGCGGTCTGGCGCACGTTCCCGACGTGGACCGAGCACTGGAAGCCGGGATAGATCGTGGTCGAGTGCCGCAGCACGTGCACGGTCGCCTGTAACAATTATACATTTTTGTTATTATGGGAGTGGGGGGGGTGGGAGAGGGCAACACGCAAGCGCCCCCACGTGATGGTAAGTGATAACCGGGCGACGATTTACATCTGAAACACCGGAGTAGCTGCAGGTGCGTCGCCTGCATGGGGATGGGAGGGAGGATGAGGAGGGGGGATAGAGGAGAGAGAGAAGAGGGCTGCGGTATATCTATAATGATCGCAATATCAAACTGGGTAAATTTATTTCTAAATTTTAAATTTAAATTGAAAGTAAAGCGACACGTTTATTTAATCCTGTTCACAGAGCTTAGTAAGCCCACAGAGCACTGATGCCAGTGGCGCTGCTGGCCATCACTGCTCTGTGAGCCGGGGCCTGGCCGCCGGTGCCTCGTTTGTTGGAGCGTGCATCACTTGCCGTTGAGTTTGGGATTTGAAAGAACAGATGGTATATTAACCTATATCGCCTATTTATAGTCTGTGGAGTTCGGGTTCCGCATACAGCAGCAAATGTCCAAAGGTCCAGCGAAAGTGCCCTCTAAGGATTCATCAGCACACTTGAGCGAATATTACAAAGTTTTCACAAAATCTGTTCGGCCGTGTAAACGTCAACAGACAGACAGATGCAGTGCGAGACACGGGGGGCATGATCTATAAACGAATATATTATTACCTGGAAGTAGAGACAGCCCCGCGGGTCGCTGGGGTCGTCCAGCGGCACTACGTCCTCGCACGTGCATTGGTCTTCGTCCGCGACCGCGGCGACCTCTGCCGCACCCTCCTCCTCCCTCTCCCCCTCCAGTTTCTCCCCGTCGCAGTCGGATCTGGGGATTGTAGGGAAAAAAAAACATATTTAGACTAGGGGCTGCTCATGGCTTTGTCCGCGTTTCCTATACCCATGTTCCGTGGCATGATCTATAGTCTCATTTAGCTCGACAGATCTAACCCCTGACACTTTACATCCCTCGGGCCGGAACGCACCGGTGCATGCGCTACCGGCATCGGCAGGAATAGGCGAGAGGGTGATGTCTGATGATCTGACGGTGATGACTTAGGAGGACTTCGGCTCCACAACGCAATACGCAGATGACGATTGATAACACGGTAGAGCCAAGCGGCGGCTTCTGCTGCTGCTCGTATGGGCCGCATCGACCGGATTGCTACCACAGTCTTGTAAAGTGAAGTAGAGGCACGAGGCAATCCACTTCTCGCTCCCCTGTCTCTCCAAGTATCCTTAAAGACCGGCAATGAACCAGCATATCCTCTGGTATTTCAGATAAACGCCGGTAAACACTTAACATTCGTTGGCCACGTGCTCGTTTGTTCCTTTGCCCATTAAAAAAAAAACAAGTCACGCACCTGTACAGATTGCCCTCCTCCATCGCGTCCTTGGGCTTCGCGAGGCGGCTCTCCGCGTTGGCGATGTCCTGCAACAGGTTCTTGTCCCTCCTGCGCACGCTCCTGGGACTGCCGACGCTAGCGGTCTGCGCGCAACGGAGCAGCTCTGGCAGCTTGAAAGTGCGCACATCAATAAATACAAGCGCGACAGCCTGACTCCGCCCGGCACCCGCAGTATATTTCGATAGTTTTTTCAATTCGTGAGGTAACTCTTATAACAGAGGCGTAAGAGTCAATTTTACATGGAAAACGGCCTTTGGTACATGTGGTTAAATTGAATGTTGTAACAACGCATCCATCCTGTATAAGCATTAATGCCCATCATCCCACAGGGGGGCTGTTGCAAGCCATTAATGCCATTTTTACACATAAATATTTGGACGTGTAACATCTTAGGTCTCTATAGAGCGTTAAAAGTGTTGCGAGATACCATTTGAAAAGAAAGAGACAAAACAAGAGGGAGTAAAAGAGAAAGAAAAGTAGGTAGGTTTAATTACCTATAATTTTGCCAACATTTATAATCTTGCTAACGTCCACGGTTGAACGTTATACAGTTGGCAGCTACTGCAGAACTCTCCAGTTTATCATTTCAATAGAAAAAATTAAATCAACGGTTTCCGCTCACCCCAAGCCTACTTTTGCAACCCCCAGCCGGGCAAGCCCCGAAGCCGGGCCTTCGCGGCTGGCGGGGGGCGCTCGGCGCCGCCAGCAGCACCATGCCGGGGCGGAGCGCGGGCGGCCGGCCGCCCAGCCCTAGGCTGGCCGACTGCCCGGCGCGCACGCTGCCGCACGGCACCCGGTTCCTGTAGATCGTCTTCACCGATATCCCCACAAACTCGCCGCCCTCCAGTGGCCCTGGGGACGCGGTGACGCGACTTGCTCACGGACGGACCGAGACGATCGGCTCAAAACCTCACTTCGAACCCATACGTCCGTTATACAAATATCATGGAATTCCATAGTACAGATAACACATATATCATAGACATAAATATTTATTAATTTATTTATTTATTCTTTATTGCCTTAAGCTTTAAGGTTACAATGGGCGGACTTAATGTCAAGTGGCATTCTCTACCAGTCAACCCTTGTTATGGTGAAAGGTAGTTGGCAGGTATAAAACAAAGAATAAAAAATAAAATAAAATAAAAAACTCCAATAAAAATAAGTTGATAAGTACATATAAATAAACTATATAATTAAATAAATATTTATAACATAAAATACACAAATACGTATACAAGTATATAAAAGGATACATAAATAAATATATAATAAAAATCAAAAATAGATAAGACAAAAATTGTTGTGTTTTCTAAAACGTCTACTGATCTATTTATTTATTTTTGTTGGAGTTTGAATGTGTAAGCAATGGCAGGCAACACTTGTCACATGTGAAGTGACATTTTTCAAATATCGGAATGTTTATTCAAATGTAATAACAGATGATTGTCTTCTGTTATGAAAGTACTTCTCATCTAGACACGGACAGTGGAACATCCTAGGGTTATATAAACATAAAATATTGTAAATGTGTAAGAGCCTAGTATTTGTTATATATATATTAACCATGAAGTCAGTGTTTTAAAACAGCCCCTCACCTCCAGAGCCCAGTATTATCAAATAGAAACGTCTAAGAGTTTTTAACTTCATATACAGTGCTGTGCATATAGACTGACTTAATGGCTAAGGCATTTCTACCCCATCTACCTGAGGGGGTGAGGCAGTAACTATGAAAGTACAATAAGAAATAATCGATAATATAAAATAATATAAGAATTATAGACATAAATAAATAACTTATTACAATTTTATTTTTATTTTTTCATCGGGAAGGGGATCACAGTCTGGTGTTACAGATGTACTGTAGCTACAGGTGCGCTGCCGTCCTTAAAGGATATTTAGGTGTTAAGAGGAACGATGTGGAAGGGTGTTGGGGATGGGAGTGCGGACCTCCGTATACCTCGCTCACCGAACGAATCGCAGAAGCACAAGATGCCTCTATTTCACGCCGGTATTCTGTGAGGCCGTGGTAACGACCCGGTCGAGCCGGCTCGTTCGAGCGGCAGCAAAAGCTGGCTCTTGGCTCTACCACGTTTACTATATCTTCGAGTTTATTAGAAAAGATATTTCAATAATATTTACCCTCCGCTATTATTACAAGCAGTCTACAAGATCTACACGTGGGAGTTACCTATGATCAAACTGTCCCCTTCGTACAGCTGCCCCCTCGCCAGGAGCCCGCCCACCACTGGACCCGTCGAGTCGCCCACGTGGAAGATCTCGTCGATTTGGAACTCGCAGGTTTCCTACAAAAAAAAAAAAAACTAAGATTACCTACATTTATTTATATCTTCGAGTTTATTAGAAAAGATATTTCAATAATATTTACCCTCCGCTATTATTACAAGCAGTCTACAAGATCTACACGTGGGAGTTACCTATGATCAAACTGTCCCCTTCGTACAGCTGCCCCCTCGCCAGGAGCCCGCCCACCACTGGACCCGTCGAGTCGCCCACGTGGAAGATCTCGTCGATTTGGAACTCGCAGGTTTCCTACAAAAAAAAAAAAAACTAAGATTACCTACATTTATTTCATCTTAACGGGGATAAAGTAGCAGCTTGTAAGTGCCCACAGCTGGACAAAGGTCCCCTTCTCAAATATCTGAGAGGGTTTTTGGAGCCAGGAAGGGTCCGCCTCACTGCTCCAGTGCAAGTTGGCGGACTTCACATATCAACGAAATAATAATTTTATTAACAACCTTTTCAAAACATGCATGCCCCGTCCCGTTTTATTGAAGACCGGTTGTTCCCAGCCGTGGGATTGAATACATACCTGATCTGTCCCTCAATCGCGATCACAGTTGCACAATTGATGAAACTATCTATTATATATTACAACTTCATGGGATTGTACCTACATCCTAGGGGCCGCAAGAGTTTAAATCTTTATATTTGCGTAAATACTTTGAAACCATATGGATTCCGTATGGGGCGAACCATACCACGATACAACATACACGCAACGCCATCTAGTGAAAATGTTGAGAAAGTATAACGTAAAAAAAAAAAATTAAACTATGAACTCCCATAACTATTACATGTAATTTAAAACCTTTATCAGTGATGAAGATTAACATAATATAGGATCTCAAACAGAACAAGCGACGACCGGCGGTGCCGGCGTAAGCCTCTGCCATCCGCGGGAAGGATCCCGTTGGTGTCGTTGGAGCTCATTGAAGAAGCGCGGCAAAGGGCAGCGGAGTGCGCAGAGCACCGCGGGTGCACTCACGTCGTCGGGCGGCGGCTGAGCCGGCGGCGCGGGCGGCTGCAGCGCCAGCAGGTACGCGTGCAGCGCGTTCAGCCCCGCGCCGCGCACGCAGCTCACCGGGAACACCGCCACCTGCTCCGTCGCGCTGACAGACAAACGTACAGAGTGAATGGGAGGTTACCACGTTGTATATATATATATATAGAGGACTTTCCACACATGTAATGTAAATGGTAGAGTCGGGAGAGGAAGACCATGCATGCGAAGATTGATGAAGGTGGAAGAAGCGAAAGACGTATGTCAGGACCGTAGCAAGTGGAAGAAGATTGTCTCCGCCTACCCCGTTGGGAACAAGAGGTGAATATATACATACATACATACTTTCCACACTGGGTACTGTTATAATCGGAATTACCTAGTACTGTATATGACAATGATTGCTAATACATCAGGCACGTTGCATTGCGAGTATTGATTGTACTTATGATTCCATAGTCAGTCGGTTTTCGAACTTCGTAATGGACACATTTTACATGTGGTCGGGTGCGTGTATGAGAGGTTGTTGGTTAATAAGTCCATATACACGAAATATAAAATTTATTGTTCACACAAACACAATATAGCACACGGAAGAAAATCAAAAGGAGTGGAAAAGATAACACAGATTCACACAAGCAGAGAGATAGTTTATAGCGGTAGAAATAGCACAATGATATAGGTTTAAGCGAATTAACAAAGCGTAAGCGCGGCGGAGTTGCAACAAACGACGGGCGTTAGCATATATCGTGTCTGGAGACCGACCGGCGCAGGCGCAGCCGTTGTTGAGTGCCGAACCGTTATCTTGCAAAAAAAACTTTTGCCCGAGAGCGCGTCGTCTAAAGGACAATCGGTGTAATAAATATGTGTATGTGTGTAAGTACACCACATACAAAATATTTTTTGTTTTATTTATTTATTTAGAAAATCCACAGTTTACAATACTTTTAACCATTTTTGTACGTAACTTACAGCCAAAAAGGGATTTATATTTTACTTTTAAGTACATACTAATTGGACCGACTCGAGATGTAACGAAACACATTGGTTACAATTATGGTATTCTTCCTGTTATAGAATTTCTTCGTTGTGTCAATAAAAACATCGTTTTTAAAAAGACTTTATCGACTCACCCCGTAAAAGTACCCTACCTAAAGGCTGTGCTCATACCACAGAAATTATTGCCACCCCCTCCCCCGGCCCCCGTTCCCACAACTCTGAATGCCATACGAACTACTACTTTTTTTTTTTTTTTTGAATGAGAAACGAACTGACTGTCCACCTGTTGGCAAATGGCTTCAGCAGTCCATGGACACCTGCGAACAACTTCAGTCGAAGAAGGTTACAGCAGCGTCGTCACCCCTGAGGACTAAGATGGATTGCCTCGCAGCCCCTAACTCCTTGATGACTCAGTATACCTTTGAAACCGGAACACAACTGTGGATCCACTGCCGATTGAAGTTATGCATCAAGAGTCGTTACCAGATAAAACAATGGTGTGTGTGTGTGTGTGTGTGTGTGTGTGTGTGTGTGTGTGTGTGTGTGTGTGTGTGTGTGTGTGTGTGTGTGTGTGTGTGTGTGTGTGTGTGTGTGTGTGTGTGTGTGTGTGTGTGTGTGTGTGTGTGTGTGTGTGTGTGTGTGTGTGTGTGTGTGTGTGTGTGTGTGTGTGTGTGTGTGTGTGTGTGTGTGTGTGTGTGTGTGTGTGTGTGTGTGTGTGTGTGTGTGTGTGTGTGTGTGTGTGTGTGTGTGTGTGTGTGTGTGTGTGTGTGTGTGTGTGTGTGTGTGTGTGTGTGTGTGTGTGTGTGTGTGTGTGTGTGTGTGTGTGTGTGTGTGTGTGTGTGTGTGTGTGTGTGTGTGTGTGTGTGTGTGTGTGTGTGTGTGTGTGTGTGTGTGTGTGTGTGTGTGTGTGTGTGTGTGTGTGTGTGTGTGTGTGTGTGTGTGTGTGTGTGTGTGTGTGTGTGTGTGTGTGTGTGTGTGTGTGTGTGTGTGTGTGTGTGTGTGTGTGTGTGTGTGTGTGTGTGTGTGTGTGTGTGTGTGTGTGTGTGTGTGTGTGTGTGTGTGTGTGTGTGTGTGTGTGTGTGTGTGTGTGTGTGTGTGTGTGTGTGTGTGTGTGTGTGTGTGTGTGTGTGTGTGTGTGTGTGTGTGTGTGTGTGTGTGTGTGTGTGTGTGTGTGTGTGTGTGTGTGTGTGTGTGTGTGTGTGTGTGTGTGTGTGTGTGTGTGTGTGTGTGTGTGTGTGTGTGTGTGTGTGTGTGTGTGTGTGTGTGTGTGTGTGTGTGTGTGTGTGTGTGTGTGTGTGTGTGTGTGTGTGTGTGTGTGTGTGTGTGTGTGTGTGTGTGTGTGTGTGTGTGTGTGTGTGTGTGTGTGTGTGTGTGTGTGTGTGTGTGTGTGTGTGTGTGTGTGTGTGTGTGTGTGTGTGTGTGTGTGTGTGTGTGTGTGTGTGTGTGTGTGTGTGTGTGTGTGTGTGTGTGTGTGTGTGTGTGTGTGTGTGTGTGTGTGTGTGTGTGTGTGTGTGTGTGTGTGTGTGTGTGTGTGTGTGTGTGTGTGTGTGTGTGTGTGTGTGTGTGTGTGTGTGTGTGTGTGTGTGTGTGTGTGTGTGTGTGTGTGTGTGTGTGTGTGTGTGTGTGTGTGTGTGTGTGTGTGTGTGTGTGTGTGTGTGTGTGTGTGTGTGTGTGTGTGTGTGTGTGTGTGTGTGTGTGTGTGTGTGTGTGTGTGTGTGTGTGTGTGTGTGTGTGTGTGTGTGTGTGTGTGTGTGTGTGTGTGTGTGTGTGTGTGTGTGTGTGTGTGTGTGTGTGTGTGTGTGTGTGTGTGTGTGTGTGTGTGTGTGTGTGTGTGTGTGTGTGTGTGTGTGTGTGTGTGTGTGTGTGTGTGTGTGTGTGTGTGTGTGTGTGTGTGTGTGTGTGTGTGTGTGTGTGTGTGTGTGTGTGTGTGTGTGTGTGTGTGTGTGTGTGTGTGTGTGTGTGTGTGTGTGTGTGTGTGTGTGTGTGTGTGTGTGTGTGTGTGTGTGTGTGTGTGTGTGTGTGTGTGTGTGTGTGTGTGTGTGTGTGTGTGTGTGTGTGTGTGTGTGTGTGTGTGTGTGTGTGTGTGTGTGTGTGTGTGTGTGTGTGTGTGTGTGTGTGTGTGTGTGTGTGTGTGTGTGTGTGTGTGTGTGTGTGTGTGTGTGTGTGTGTGTGTGTGTGTGTGTGTGTGTGTGTGTGTGTGTGTGTGTGTGTGTGTGTGTGTGTGTGTGTGTGTGTGTGTGTGTGTGTGTGTGTGTGTGTGTGTGTGTGTGTGTGTGTGTGTGTGTGTGTGTGTGTGTGTGTGTGTGTGTGTGTGTGTGTGTGTGTGTGTGTGTGTGTGTGTGTGTGTGTGTGTGTGTGTGTGTGTGTGTGTGTGTGTGTGTGTGTGTGTGTGTGTGTGTGTGTGTGTGTGTGTGTGTGTGTGTGTGTGTGGGGGTGTGGTTGACTCAAGGGTGTAACGCTCGCTAATATTTTTTTTCATTACTAAGCTTACTTTTAGTGTGAAATATTAAGCTATTTGAGACGTGATAGAACTATTTCCGGATTTATATTACGAATACTGGTCCCCATTACAGATGAGCGTTAAACAAATGAGCTATTTTTAACATAGCATTATAAGATATTAAAAATGAATGAGGTATCATCACCAAATAATATCATGTTTCTTCCATACAAAGTGAGGTAAGACATGAATATAGGTAAGAAAAAGAAATGGACCGAGAGCAGAGCCCTGCGGAACGCCCATCGTTACCCTCGGTCCGGAAGACCTCGCACCACTGATTACAACTTTTTGATTCCTATTACTCAAATACGAGATAATATGTTGAAGTGTTACGTAACGAGAGGGTAGAGGGGGGGGGGGGGGAGCTCCGTTTAACTCACCCACTCACCGAACGAAACGCAGAAGCACTAGACGCCGCTATCTCATGCGGGCGCTTGCCCCGGTCGAGCCGGCCCATGCGAGCAGCGACAAAAGGCACAGTAATTAATATAACCTAAAGGACACTCCAGCCAATAGTCATTAGTACACACCTGTCATCCTTGCCGTCGTCGGGCTCGGAGCCGGCGTCGATGGTGTCCAGGATGGACTTCCGTGGCGCGACGCAGTTCCTCGCCATATTTTCGTCCGTTATCAACAGCGGTTTCTTCTAATAAAACAAAATGTGAACATGTAGGGCAGTGGTTCTCAAATGCAACGCGCGTCAGTGGTTCCTAAACGGTGGTGCGCGTACGTCTAGCCGTGGGGGTGGGGGTGGGGGTGTGGGTGTGTGTGTGTGGGGTGTGGTTGACTCAAGGGTGTAACGCTCGCTAATATTTTTTTTTTCATTACTAAGCTTACTTTTAGTGTGAAATATTAAGCTATTTGAGACGTGATAGAACTATTTCCGGATTTATATTACGAATACTGGTCCCCCATTACAGAAGAGGGTAATAAAGATTGTTTTTTTTTATAACGAAAGTTAAAACCACATGTATGAGGCAAATATAAAACACATGCAAGATGATTTCTTTGTCCCCTTAACTTTAACGGCCCAAGTGCACTATTTTAGTTTAGTTTCTCTTTTTTGAGATGGGTAGAATACCCATCAACAATGAAAAAAGCTCAACGGTTTACAATAATTTAAGAATAATGCTTTTTTTCATGTTTCTTGTCCGGTTGGACCCAAATGAAAAACAGTGCTGCGATATCACTGAGACGGGAACCTTTTTGACATCGCACAACAAATTAATCTTTTTCATGTTTTTTTTTATTTTGTGTTTTGTTGTGCGATTGCCAAATAAATGTGTTTCTCTCTTTCTTCTTTCTTTCTTTCACCTTAGCCCCCGCTGTGAAGTGCAGCCCAACAACTGAATCCCTCCCCTAACCTAATCTCACGGAAGCCACATGTATGAACGATAAGCACCCTCCCAAACATGCACGCACACCCCCCACGCACTCACACACACATACACAACTTTTTGCTTTTTTAGGTAACTGTTTGCTAAATGTTATATTGACAATAATGCTACTTTTAAAGATACGTGGGTCTGGTGATTAGTGATGCAGGTGTTGCCCAGTACAAGTCCACCAGTCTCTCACAAGAAATTTTCTACTACCTTATTGTTAATGTTAGATTAATATTTAGAAACTTGTGAGGGGCGAAAATAAATAAATTATTATTATAAAATTATTATTAATTATTTCGGTCTGGTTTCATTTTTCCGCCATCTTGCTGTTATTACGCAGTACTCTCGGAGTTATCACATATTTATACTCTGTGTATTTTAGCATTTTTGAGTGCCATGAACCGTGGACAGAGCGCTCACTCTACTTTCACTGAGCGTTAGTGACCTGGGTTAGATTTCAGGTGGTGCGACACCACTAAAATTGTTAATAGCAGTTTTAAATGCTGTATTTACCACGTGCTCAGCGGTGAAGGAAACCTGCATGTCTGAGAAATAATAAAAATATTATTTCGAGGATATGTGAAGCCTGGCCCACCCGCACTGGAGCAGCTTGGCGGACCATTCCCGGCTCCAAAACCCTCTCAGACATTTGAGAAGGAGACCTTTGTCCAGCAGTGAGTACATCCTTTATTTTTCTTCGGGTGCAATAAATTGATGCAGAATAAAACTAAAGTAGTATCATGTAAATGCCCACTGGTGGACAATAGGCCTCCCTCCCCTCAAACAATTGAGATTGGCATTCCGTGAAAGATTTCAGTATTTCCCCCTTCCATCCGAATCATCACACTTCCGAGTTCGTGAGGTAAGAGCTCCGGCCCACCTTGCGCGCGGCAGGCTCGCAGTCGGCGGCGAGTGAAGCCGCCAGCCGCCGCACGAGCGGGCGCACGTCGGCCGGGCACAGCTCGCACTTGCTTATGACGACGAAGAACGGCAGCTCCAGCGCCGTGAGCAGCGCGATGTGCTCCTCCGTGATGCGGGTGATGCCGGCCGTCGCCGAGATCTGACGGAGAACGGGAGATTGGAGTGCGCCCTCGTCACCGCGGCAGCGAGCCGGGCGCTGGTGTAAAGGTCTAGAGCACCGGTTCTTAGCAGAATATGTATAGAAGTTTCGTACCAAAGACTATCGGCCTTCGGGCGGGTGACAGTTGGAACTGTATATCTGTGGGGTAGACACTGGAAGGGTCCATCGAGTGGATGTTGTAAAAGGTAAGTAGAGAACTTGAATATCTCATGGCAATGTTCTGGAGCAAGCTTGGCTGGGGCGTAGCAAGTAGAACTCTTATGGAGTGGCTTGTCTGTTTTAGAACGTGTTAGAGCCAAGCGGTAGCTTTTGCTGCTGCTCGAATGGGACGGCACGACCAGGGTGATACTGCGACCTCGCAGGACACATGTGAATGAGGTAACCGGAAGCCAACTTCCCCCTACCCCATCCATCGGCTTATACTCCCACCCATCGAATATCTTTAAAGGTCTGGTGTTGCAGATGTACGTGGACGACAGTGATCACTTACCATCAGGTGAGCCGCTTGCTCGTTTGCCGCCCAGTATCCATTAAAATAAAACGTAGGCCACAGGCAATGGTGTGACAGACACCACTAGTATGCGGGATTTCGGTTCGGAGCAGTGGAGATGCTACTTCCGTTCTAGAGATGTGCTCTGGTGACGGCACAGCGCTCACCAGGGCAAATATTCCAACGCAGCGCATGCCCAGCTTTTGTTGGCTTAAGTCCAACAGTGGAGTTACGTAGATTGGTATAGAAGCCAAGCGAAACAAACGAAGAAGGTTCTCGAGTGGCAGCCGCGTACAGGCGAACGCAGTGTGGGATGATCCAGCACGAGATGGCTTGACGACCTGCACAGTGTTGCAAGTCGATGGATTCCTTTATGGCAAGCTTGGTAAGCCCCCCCCCCACTCACAACGATCATGGCGTAGTGCGGCGAGTAGCCGGTGAGGCCGTGCAGCGTGGTCCGCTGGTACTTGGTGTGCCCGGCCAGGTCAAGGAACGACACCAGCTTCGCGCTTCGCTCGCCGATCCTCTCGGCGGTCATCAGCTCCGAGCAGCCGTAGTTCACCACGTTGCCCTGGAACCGGACGGCGGCGGGATCGTATAACTTACGTAGGCATTAATGTGTGTGTGTTGGTTAATTTTTGTTTTTTTTTTATATTCCCGATGTTTCGAGTAGTAGTCTCGGGGTCCCGATGCCATGGTCTAAACCCTTAGTTCCCAAAGTGGTCCAGGTATTAAAAAAAAAAAATTAAATAGTAAGTGTCAAGTATTTTTTATTTAGCAAGTGACGTGACAAAACTTATCTGTTGTTTATTAATAGATATTAGATAACACGAAGAAAATCAATTTTGTTCAAGCGTTGTATTTGCTTATAGTACTGTCTTCAGAACATCCTTCTATTTTACAACTGTTTTAAAGTTTATCTTAGCTACTGCAAGAATTTTGATCCGAAGACACGGTAGGACTCTCGTAGGATGAAGCGTACTAACGCGATCAGGTTTTACTACGCTGTAATTAATGACTAGTAACTCCTTAAAACCTTAGTTCCCAAAGTGGTCCTGGTGGACCCCCAAGGATCCACGGGAGACTCGGCGGGGGTCTACGGTGGCGTGATGAAACTGGAGGTTCACAATTCATAAGCGAGGGTCCAGGAAGATTTGTTTGCTTTCGATAGTGAGGAACTAAAATGTTGGCACGACTTCACCCATCGAGAGTGCAAAGTTACAACTCCCACCTGAGCATCGAAGCCGAGTATCTCGTGGCTGAGCGAGGAGGTGCGGCCGCTCCTGACCTCGTGCAGGTGCCGGAACATGTTCAGCCGCGCGCTCCCGCGCCCGTTGTCCAGTTCGCCTGCGCAACGAACGGACAACAAACAATCTTTATAAAGCTTTAAAAAGTTGTTGAGAAAAAATAGAAAGCCTTCGCAGTCTCTTTCCGTCTGTTTCTTCTCAAACGAAGGATAGTCATAACGAAACGGTGGTCGATTGTAAAAAAAAATATATATAATAAGATTTGACAGATTGACTAAGGATACAATCTTTACAGATGTCAGGAGTCGTGTAGGAGGTACCCCCCACACTCTTGAACATTTCTGCCGCCTACCGGCCGCTGCTGTTGTCTTCCGGCTTGAAAGCTATACAGAGCCCGTAGAACTAAGGGCTATGAGGTATTCCATCTCTGTTCTCAGGGGTGGCAAGGCTTCTGTAACCTTCTCCGAATGAAGATGTCCACGACGGTAGCTTCAGCGACGAGCCAAGCGGCAGCTTATGCTGCTGCACGAATGGGCCGGCTCGACTGGGGTAGTACCGCGACCTCTCAGAATACCGGCGTGAAGTAGAGTACACCTTGTGCTTCTGGTTCGGTGAGTTAGGTAACTGGAGGTCCAGTCCCTCCTCCTCATCCTCTCTCATATTTGAGATTAAAGTATGGCAACGCACCAGCAGCTCATCCGGTATTGCAGATGTACGTGGGCGTCGGTAATCACTTACCATCAGGTGAGCCGTTTGCTCGTTTGCTCAAATTAAAAAAAATACCGTCAACCAAAGCCACATCTTTCCATCACTGCCTGATTATGCGATATTTTATAGTGCCGTAAGTATTAGCTCATGCAAAAAATTCAAAAAAATGGACTCATTTCCATTTCTTATCGTTTCGATGTTGTTTAGCCGATAATATCGCAAGAATGATTCGACGAACGAAACTCAACTTCACAACTTCACGAGATGTACGGCGACCGCTGATTCTAACGGTGTGTTTTGTTTTCTTTATTTTCGCGAGCTCGGATACCTATTATGGCGACGGCTTAAAACTTATAGCCAGTGTCAAAGTTTAAGTTCAAGATTTATGTCGGAAATCGTTTGAAATCTCTTAAAAAGAGCATAAATAAAATTATTGTGAAATAAACAAAAATAAAATTGTTATTTTCGACCTTGAATTGTCTTTTACAATCACTATACGCACTCATGAACACTTGCAACAACAATACTTTATCAATGGCAAACAAAACCATAAATTAAAAACAAATCATAATCAGGTCTGCGAGATCGTGGTATTAATCCGGTCGAGCCGGATTAACCGGATATCGGCGTGAAGTAGAGGCATCTTGTGCTTCTGCGTTTCGTTCGGTGAGTGAGGTAACCGGAGAGGCCCACTACCCCCCATTCCGTTCCTCATCCTTCCTCCCATCTCCCAAATACCCTTAAAGGCCGGCAACGCACCTGCAGGACCTCTGGTGTTGCAGATATATGTGGGCGACGGTAATCACTTACCATTAGGTGAACCACTGGTTCATTTGCCGCCTTTCCCATAAAAAAAAAACTTTATTGTCGGGTATTTTCGCCATCGCTCGGCTACATTCGGCCGCGTCAACATGGTACCGCCCTCCCTTCTGTTAACCGCCGGCCGGGACGTGCGTATTATTCTATAATTTCGCAAGAGCATACAGACCTTGTGTCAAGACGCCAATTAGAGTGGACTTTCCGGCTTCGTTCGCCCCCATCACCGCGATCCGCAGTTCCACGCTCTGCTGCGTGTCCGCCAGCTGACGAAAGGAAACAAAAGGAATGTGTCAAAAGATATACCGTATCTCTATCACTCTCCCCTTTTCACCCACGACGTCGTACCAGGGTAACATGAACGATGAGAGTCAATGCGTTATTTTAGAACTCAACCTGGTATAGTGTTAAAGGGCTGGGGTCACGGACTCGAGTGCTCCTTGCTAGCTACGTCCATGTACCAGAGCGGCATAAACTTTGAGGGTGTTGAGGAGTTGTTAGCGTTCCGTTATCCCACCTTGCGGATGTAGACCTCGGCGACGGCGCGGTGGGGAGCGAGGCGGCGGGCGCGCGCGGCTACAGGCGCTGCGCCCAGCGCGGCGGCCATGCGGCGCAGGGCGCGCAGCGAAGCTCTGAGCGCGCGAGCACGCAGCCCGCGCAGCGCGCCGCAGTCCCGCACGCCCACCACGTAAACAGCGCTGCCGCCGCCCGAGCGCAGCCGCCACTTCAGCTGGCAAAACGAATCATAAAAAACCCACTTAAATCTACTAGTATATCTTGCTGACGATCTTAAGATCAGGAGTAGTGTTTCACTCTATATAATAATAACCCACCAAAACCATTAATACATTCGGATTTTGAAAAACTTGAAAAATTATGCTTTTTCCCCTTTAATGGCAATAGCTAGTAACTTTTTGCCAGTGTCAAAGTTTGGCGATTAAATGAAATTTCGTTACTTCTTGGCAAATGTTTATCAATGTGCATAATAAATCAAAAAGAGGCCGGAAATGCCGATTTCCGTTTTGGTACAATCAGTCTATTAAAATTTCAGTGAAAATAGACTAGGCTTTCTAACCCCATTACTTGTCTTATATCCAATAGCTTCGAAATCACTTTTACACTGGCAGATAGTTAAGAAGTGCCATATAAAGCAAAAAAATATTCATGGTAATCTTAATCTATTCTCAATTGACATATCTATATTTATCTATCTATCAATAAGGATCGAAGAAATCCTATGCACGAGTGTAATAAAAAAAACTTCTGTCCGGATGTTCTTAACTAGAAATTATTGATGAACATGTAATATCAATATCAAATACTAATTTTACTAGTAATACTACTAATGTTCGACAATTGACCTTAAATTAGTAGTTGATTACTATGAGTTCACATTGTTCTGAAAACTTTTTTTAAAGGCGAGATTTTCTTTATGTGATGTATACCATAGATTAAGCAACTAAATTATTATTAAAGAAAACTGGCAGTAAATAAAATTACATAAATACCATAAGACATAATGTTCCATCACGATTTAAATAAACTAATGACTTTTGGTAATGGTCGTTGTGTCTTACGATTGAATTTTGTTGTTTCTGTGAATTACGAGTTTCAATACATGATATTTATAGTGTAACATGGCGTAAATAAAGTAATTAGAAAATTCAATAACCGGCCAGAAAACCCTGTTTTTCTTGCCATCGGTCCAACAGGTCTTCGGTAAAAGTGTACTATCTTTTTACCGTCGATATACTTGAACAAGACTTTACGTTCGAAAATGTTTGACACTGGCAGATAGTTAATCACTGTTGTCACACGGGGCTGCGAGCTCGAGAAAAAAATAATTGAAAGTTCATGAAAACAATGGCGGGATAAATTGTTCGGAATAAAGATGGTACGTGATTCAATGTGGCGTGCGTAATGCAATACTATATATAGTTGAATTATCATAGCAGCGAGACACACAAACCACCTGATAGTAAACGATCGCTGGGGACTATACACATTTTTATTATGGCGTTGGCTACAAGAATACAGTGGACCCAACAGACACAATATTTTAGAAACTATTAAAAAAAGGGCCTACTGTAATCGAGTACATAGATCTGCACTCGACAGTCCCCTGCGTACTGATTACTACGTATATTGTAAAAAATTACATTTGACATTGATATGACATTGACATTTCACATATTGATTTCATTATAAATTGTAAAAGACATTGTAACATGCAGAGAGAAAAAAAAAGACCGCAGACTTGTCGGTTTTTCTCTTAGATCTAGGTATGCGATTTTGACGTTTATAATTAGCATAAAACAAGCGTAAATTGAATAAAAAAAAAAGTTTTGACTTTATTACCTGCGTGACAAGATGCTGGAATCTCCTCTCGCACGGCGACACCAGTTGCAGTTTGTACTCCACATTGCCGAAGCGTGGTTCCGGCGGTAGACTGCCATAGCACTCCTCGCCAGAATCCTCGGAATCGGACGTTCTGGAACATACGCAGATATTCAAACCTGTCATTCCTCTAAATCGCAGCCATTTTAGCGCTTTTGAAGCATCTCTAGCGCCTTTTCTCTGCACAGGGGCACGATTTAAGCACCAGTAGAGAATCTAGGACTTACACTGCGGGGAATATTCCCCAAATATAAACAAACTTTACTATCAATCTATTTACCACCAATGTGTATTAAATTAGTGCCCGGTATGGTCTGCCTTTAATAACTTTAATAAGGTCAATGTTGGAAACTCCAGATCGTTCGTATGTGTTTTTATGCCCACAAAGAGGTTATGTAGAATTATATATTTGACACAGTTCGCGTTGCAGCTATAAGTGAAGGTGAGTTAAAATAAAATCCTGTTAGGTACTTGTGTTCAAATATACCAGGTTTGGATCAGTTTACAGATGTGGTTTTAATTAACAACCCACCACCACGAGTCCACTGCTGAACATATGCCTGCCCCAAAGATCGTCACAAAGCTCAGTCCTGAGACGCCTGCATCCATCGAGTGCACACAATTGGTTCAAAGCCCGGCTCGGCCATTAACACTGCAACGGACGGACGGACGAACATACGTACAGATAACTAACCAACCTCGCCCACGCGTCCAACTAAAACAACCAACCACACATATTATACTTACGTGTCGTCGTCGAAGTAATCCTCCATATCATCGGAGCTGTAGAAGAAGTCATTCTCCAAGTCCTCGTCGTTGAAATCACCGGCCAGGTACATATCGTCCTTCAGCCCCACCTTCTCCAGCTTGTCTATGACATTGTGGTACACCGCCCTGTCCAGGTACCCGCTCTTGTCTTTGGTAGCGTAGTCAAAGTCTTTCCTTTAAATGACATCGTATTAAAAACAAAAATTTTTTGGCGCGAAATCGATGATTGTTAGTCTTAAATAAGAAGTTGCTATTTATGTAAGTAACATATTGTGAATGTGAACGGTAATTGGAAAAGTCAATTCGTCTTTAGAAATTGTCGGATTACGTTTTGTTTCACGACTGGATATGGACCTCGGCTAGTAAGCGCCTCTTTTTATTGTTTTACCAATATCTCAATACAAAAAAAATCTGTTATTTTATGAGAGCAATTTATTAATAATTAAAAAAAAAACTAGCAATCTTAATTACCATAAGGCATTATGGTAATTACTCTATGATTGGTTAGTGTTAAATTAAAATATAATTTTTCGCTCATTACATTTTGCATGTGATATATACATTTCATTTGTTGTAATAGTGAACATTATGTTGGCTGTCTGTTTATTATTATATACCAACCTTTTATTTCTCTTGAAGTCCTCCGTCCCCAGATCGTTCACGTTCTTCCCCACGTTATCGTCGCACAGTTTCGGTACGGGGGACTGGTTGTTCCAGCTGGTGGGATCCGGTTGCTCGACGTTGTCGCCCCAGGCGACGCTGGCTGACAACTCCTTGCCCGGAGATATTTTGTTCTTTTTCCTTCTGTATTTGCGACCGGAGTTTCTACGCTTCGGTTTCTTATCGTCCGTTTTAGTATCTGACATAGTACATATAAAACATGTAAGGTCTCTAACAATACATATAAAACAAATTACTCACGCTTGTGACCCGGACTCATGCCAAATGGAAATTACCTCTGCCTACCTCCAGGAGAAGAGTGGCAGATGCTTACGCCACTACCATGGAATATAAAGTGTAAAAGAATTCCTTAGGTAAAGTAAAGTAAAGTACCAGCCTATAAGTGCCCACTCCTGGGCAAAGGCCTCCTTCTCAAATACGAGTATCGGAGATGGTTTAGGAGCCGGGAAGGGGCCGCCACGCTGCTCCAGTGCGCGTTGGCGGCCTCGTAGAATACCGGCATGAAGTAGAGGCATCAGTGCGTTTCGTTCGGTGAGTGTGGTAACCGGAAGCTACTACAGTAGTAGTTGTTAGAATGGGGAGGGGATAGGGAAGTATCGCAATGCCTCTCCTAATCCTCTGTCCTATCCCCCAAACGTCCTTGAAGGCCGGCAACGCACCTGCAGCTCCTTTGATATTGCAGATGTGCGTGTAGATAGACGACGGTACTTACTGACCATCAAGTGAGCCGCTTGCGCGTTTACCCCCTATTCCATAAAAAAAAAAAATAATAAACGATATGCAATAATAGTTTATTTTTTAATTAATGTTTAAAAAACGAATATAAAATTTTCCCTTAAGTCACTAGTAAGAACCGTTAAGACAAATTTAATGAGCCCAATCTCCATGGTAAACACAGCATGTAGTAGTCACTCAAAGATACCGTTACGAACCACCCGGCTCCATCGTCAGACCAACTCAGCGGCGAAGGAGGAACACCATCGTTGTTTTGGTCGGGAACAAATCGCCATTATTACCTTTAGTTGGAAGCCACCCGAAACCCACATGAATTAGAAGAAAAAAAAAACACCTTACCATCTTCTTTCTTGTTAATTTCCATGTAGTTCTCGATGTAACTGCAATCCTTGACCAGCAGCTCCGTGCTCAGGTCCGGCTCGCAGAGGAAGGAGGACTCCTCTGGCAGAGTTTCATGCTTGCCATGCGATCTCCTCCCTTTTCTTCTACCTTTCGATAGATAAGACACAGTAAAGTAACTAACGGAGTGTGAAGCAGAGTTTTATGAGGCCAAGGTTTCTCACCAACATGCCACGTGTGAACATGGTGAACTCTGCTAGCTGACGAAAGAACCACTACCGGATATTCCATTCTATAAAACCGAACCCACATCCGTGTTGGTGAGCAGCATCAGTATTGCAATGGCGTCGGTACAGCACCAACAAAAGTGAGCACGTCATGGACGTGAGATATTTCCCACACTCATCACGCTGCGCAGGCGGGTTTGGTGAGAGCGGTGCAGGTGTCCCTCGCATTAGAGACACCTGTACTGCTCTGCGATCCGTACTACTTCCCTTAACTAGTCTGTGTGATTGGGGTTCGGCATATCCGAGTCGAATTTCCTTTAACAATCGGCTTCAGAGTCACGCTCCTTAGCTTGCCGGGTGCATGAATGGTTGCCGTTAGGAGAAAATGTGATGAGAAAGAAAGGTATATTCCCTCTTACATACATGCACAAATAAACCCGAACACATGTGTTTCTTACCTTTGGGTGCATCTGGGTTCTTCTTGACGGGTTCCGAATCGGATATCTGCCTCTTATTTTTCGTTTGATTATTCTGCCCACCCTCTGACGGGTCGAACAGACTGAAGAATGATTCCATATTGATTCTGTAACAGAACATGAGGCGTAAGAGTCTAGACACTTTCTTTCTTCCCATGGATATCGTTAAGGTAAAAGAAAGTAACGTTACAACCTGTAAATATCCAACTGATGTAATGCAGTGGACTATTTACAGGTTGGCAAGGTGATGACAAAATGGCACCATCGATCTACTCTGATGATGGAACCGGAAGGTGGGTACTGGGGCCCCCGATGGTTACCAATAGACGCATAGAGTTTGGGCTCGTTTGATTTATTCTAAGATCTATTCAATGCTGATGGAGATAAGGGTGTGAAGGTATGTTTATTTTTTAACCACATAATTATATGCGTCATAGCGTGACTGAAATATACGTGAAACCCAACACCCCCCATCTCATCGTGGCGGACTCCTATGAAGCTTAGCAACGATCTGGGTAAGATGATCTGGGTAACCATCTACCTATTTCCTCCAATAATCAGTAATGCAGTGTTGTCTGTCGTGTTCGGATTTAAAGGTTCAGAGAGCCCGTATAGTTAAGGGCTGCGAGGAATTCCGTTTCAGTCCGTAAGGATGTAAACGCATCTGTGTGACTTTCTTCGATTGAAGAATCAATCGCTTTTGATTTTTTCTACGAGGCACAGCCATGCGTCTGCTTTTGCTGCTGTTCTGCACATCCCCCTCCTTTCACCCATCTTCAAATATCTCTGAAGGCAACACACCTACAGCTCCTCGGGTGTTGAAGATGTACCTTGCCAAGGATTTCCAAACCTATTTTATATATATCTAAGAATTATTGCCTCAAGTCTTAGACTGTCCACGAGCTCGAGCGCAACCTTATACACTCGGGTGTATTTCCGTAACACTAAATACGTATCGCGCACGCGTAGGCGCAGATTAAAAACAAAATAAAATTCCGGGATGGCCGTTCACCCGCCGACTACATCAACAAACTGTGACGTCACTGTGCGTTTATAAATATACGCGACGGTTCGATCGATTCGATCAGGTGTTTTGTTAAAAACATTTTTTATTTTTAATTATAAATGGTCTTGTTCTATTTTAATGGTAACAGTTTAGGAGGCAGAATTGTAAAAAGTCGCAGGCAATGCTGATAGCAGCTTCCTGTTAATTAAAAATGTTAATTAGACGTACATTTCTGAGTCGATCTTGGCAGCGTATCTAAGTAGACTTGTTTTATCAAGGTGGGAGTTTGGCAGCTGTAACCTTCGACGTAGCGAGATATTTTTTTTAAAAGAAAACATGCGTTGGAATAAATTCAATGCCGCCAAAAGTCGAAGACTACATCATCCTATTTTGATGGGATTATAAAAGTTGCTATACATTTCTTGAAACGTTTGCGTCACTCACCGCTCAGTCAAGTATACACAGGTTTAGTCCAAGAGGAACCTAATGTGCCGACCTGATGTAACAGGCTACTCCGAGTGGTCCGGGTGAGGACTTTGTATATGTTTGTTTCTATTTATGGTAATACAAGACAATGAAATTAAACAAATTTTACTAATCGCAGGTGCAAAGACACACCGAATTTTAATATAATAAAAATTTCTTTTTCATCTAAATCTGTCTAAGAAAATTAACACCATGACAGTTCTAGTCTTTTCCAGTGAAAATAAAAACCTTCATTGTTTATTGCTTTGTAAGTTTTTAAGATGTAAGAAAAAAGTAATTTCGCAGTATGCCGCTTGCAAGAAATAATAGATAACTAACAATAATATATTGAATTTTTTTTTTTTTTATTAAATAATAGGCTTGCGTTTGACCTCAATCTTCCCCGATGAAAAGCGAAGATGAGGCCTAGGATGGTACACGCTTGCCTAGATGTCTGTTCACTCTGGCCTTGAAGATATCCAGGTTATAGGTTTCCGGAAAAACTGACCTCGGCAGAGAGTTCCAAAAAAATTACTTTTTTGTAATATCTACAAAATAATGGAAGTACATTGTATACCTGATTCTACTAACTGCTTTGTAAGAGTTCTACGAATTATCCAAGTCACACATGCACTTATGCCCAACCACACACACAAACAAACTCCCACAAAAACATGTGCGCGCTGATTGTCGCCAGCACTGTTTGTAAATATGTAACATGTCACATAGACATAAGCAGTTTCTACTTCACAATAATGATGTAACAATAGGCAATGTTATAAAAGGTTATGCAATCTGACATAAACATTATTTTAAAATAACCAACTTTTTTTTTTCAACAATCAACTTTAATTCGTCAACTTAGTGGCGCAGTTGTTAAGCATTAGGCCCTCTCCTGATGTGCATTTTCTATGGACTTCAAACGATTGTTCTGATCTAGTTTTTTGTCCATTTATATATGTAAACTGTAACCACAATGCAGGATAAATTATTATGTTTAAAATAGAAAGTTAAATGATATATTGATATCCTTCTGGCAATACCTTCCCTTTTACAAACAGATGTTGTAGGTGCAAAGCATATCATATTACAGCACAGTGCTGTGTTAGCATAATAACATAGGCACTGACTCATCTTATGCAGATTTTATCTAATTAATTCTTATGCAATAAGACTGTCTGTGGTTGGAAACATAGCTGTCTACTCATTTATTTATTTATTAGCAAATGTCCTGTGATATGTATGTTTATAACTTAAAAATCTATACTGACAATAACATTGTAAAGCAATACATACTTTAAAGACAACCCACAAGAGCACCATTGTAAAATCATATAATCATTGCTTTATATTGAACAGCATAGTACAGAGATATGAAATATAACCTGACTATGGTTTTAAAAGACTATATAATAAACAATAAAAACAATTTTGATAAAATCGGCTCTGCTTAAAATAAACAGAATTCAAAAAATTCTTGTATTGTGGCTTCTACTCCTTTCATCCAAAATTTGCAATGGACAACTTCATCATCCCTAACCTTTCACAGATTTATTATATGTATATAAACATAAATTTTACATACATTCCGGTTTACCAGATTAGTGTTAAACAAAAATAAGTTTGATATGGGATTCAAACCTATGATGCATAGCTCGACAAAGAGGTGGAAAAAGAAAAAAACATTATAAAGCAACTATACCATTAATTATGCAACCTCTCTTTTAATATGCAAAAAACATAATTTACATAAAATCCTTCTTTATTAATGTTTTTCATTTATCATTAAAAGCCATTCCGTTTTTTTTTTATTATAAATTAGATAACATAATTTTCTGATAAGATATGTGTTAGTAAACAAAATTAACAGTCAAGACTTATGTTATGTTGGTTTTAGAATAATTGTAACAAAAGAAACTTTTAATTTAACATAGCTAAACTACAAACATTAATTACAACAAAACCTAAGATTTTACAGTATCTTCAAAAATATAAGTAAACATTGTGTATTTTTTTCGCAAGTATGAATAAATTTTTTGAGTTGAATAAAATTAATGCACTTCATTATATAGTCCATTCAGTTTTTGTATTAGAACTGAACTCACCTCCATTTATTACTTTATGTGTGTAATTTTTATTACAAAATACCTATATGTGATGACGAAATTACGTCTACTGTTTCATGTTATAGAAGCACATACTATTGAACCAATTTTGACCTCTAATTTTCTCCTCTACATTCTAAAACCAAAAAGAAAATTTCTTTGTTCTACTCTATCAGCGAATACAAAAAAATAAACCTATAATAACGAATGTTTGTAAAGAACTGGCAGTTTATGAGAAGCAGTCTTATTTATTATATCATTAGAGAACATTCCCAATTTATTAACAAATATGATATGTAGAAAAAACCGCGTAAAGTTAATTTATGCACGCACAGCAATGCTTAGTACGGTAATACATATTACTTAATTGTACAATATTTATATTCTAACTATTATTTAAAAATACTTACGTTTACGACCAGGGTAACAGCTGTTTCCTTGGTTCAAGGTCACATTGAAACACCACTCACTGTTGCCAAGACCGAATTTGAAATGAATGTGAGTCAACAAAAGTACGATTGGTGGGTACACAAACAGAACACGGCCAAATTGTTAGTATGACGCAAAGATTACAGAAATAATGCAACTGTTCAAATAAATAGAGACCATACGTCAGTAGAAATATACATTACGTAAGCTGCGGTTGTATAGAAGAAAATTAATTTGTAGTTGTTAATAATATAATATATATTCGCAACTATCTAACCGAACCAAAAGTTTATATATATTTTATATTTATTTATTTATATATTTTTGACAATGACAGAAAGAGTAGCATAGACATTAATATAATAGGTACACTATAAAACTATAGTGTCTCGCGACAGTTCGAATTATCAATATACTTTAGTTTTTTTGTTGGGAATTGCCCTCTAACGTTGACAAGAGACGTTTTGTGTTGAGTTTGCACTGACTAAGAATCCGAGGTGTTGTTCTAGGAGCCCATCGCCAGTTTGTGAGATTTGGGTACCTAATTATTAAACTTGAAATACAATGACGAGTCGCAAACGCAACGATAGTTTAGAAGTGGTGAACCACCGCGTGGCTTAGTGGTTGGCGTACCTGTATGCTGAACTATGGACCATGGGTTGGAATACCAAGGAAGCCAATATTTGTACTAAACACAAATAATTGGTTTTCAAATTATTGTATCCAAAAAAGTATCCGCATATACTGTACTCCGTGTTTGTACTCTATAACGGTTAGAAATAAACGCAAATCGATATATCATACAAAAAACCGTATATTTTTTTTTATTCCGTTCGTATTTATTATTCGTGAGTGAACTACACGAAACTTTATTTTTGAAATACATCATGCAGCATCTTAAGCTGTATACGGAGAACAATTAGGGCTACTAATGAAAAAAAAGGATAGCATTATATAGTAAGACTTAAGTGTAATCGACTAAGATATAATGTGTAACCACATTGAAAAGATAAACGTATGAACACAATTATGACCATCCTCTACACCTAACCGGGGGGTAGTAAACACACAAGAAATTTATTTATAAGGACAAAGCATGTTTTGACAAGGGGTGGATAAAACATCTCCCCAGGATGTTTTAATAAATAATTTGTCTGTGATAGTGGTCTATGGTTACTATCTATTATTGACATTTGTATTTGACAAATGACAAATGTTATACCGAATTACCGAATTTGTTTTAGGAAAAACAATTTAAATGATTTGGAAGAAAAGAATTGGGGAAAACAAAACACTAACAATGAAACAAATTTATATCGAACTAATTTCTTAATAAATATTACCATTACCGGCTATATAATCTTCGCGCTCGCTAAATCGAAATATTAATATTATATTTAAAGCAAAGTCCATTGAAGGTATGTTTAAAATAGCACTATATGAATAAGATCTAAACATTTCATTTAAAAAATCTGCTTTAATTACATTTTTATGCTACTTTGTTCTCACGTTATAGTATTCCCTAATGTTCCAAAGTAAACTTGAATATTCATTGCAGAATTAAATATCAAAATTATTTGGAGACATGAATACTAGTGGTAACATTGTTTTCGATACAGTGTGTTCACAATGAAATGTTGTTTGCCCCCTTTAATAGGGTTATTGATATCTATAGAAATAATGTTTTTTTTATTTATATCTACAATGGAACTTGCTTAAAAAAATTACAGCCAAATTGCTGCAGTGCTGATATTCCTCCAATCTCTGAAAAAAGGACTATCTGGAAACTCTTATCTTTATTCAATGTAAAACTTAAAACTGTAGCAAATCCTTCCCAAAGATTATATAACCATTGTCTTAATCATTTCCCTAGCTTGCCTCCTCCTAGAATGGTTTTCAACATCTATGCCCATTTCTTAATTTTCAAATATTTCACACTAGCTTCAGCTTGCAACTTAATCCAAATGGAAAAAAATTCTGCTGATATCCCTGGATAAAATTATTAGGATATTTGGAAGATGGGAGAAAAGATAGGGAAGAGGGTTGGGGGGGATGAGTGGTAACCTCTGGTATCTTACCGAACAAACCCCAGTCGATCCGGCCTATTCGTGCAGCAGCAAACGCCACATGGTGTTTATTCAGAGACAGATCCCTTTATTGTGGACTCCCTTCAGTTATCATGGCATATATTTTGATATTGTTGAACATTTTTATCCAGCTCCGACTGTGTTGTGTTTGTGTAGATAAAGTCTATGGCTAGTAATCCTGATATACTAGAAGATGTCTCTTCTCTGTTTAATGTTATAATGAACTAGAGAAACTGATATTGGTAATGCGTCATGGTCAAGCAAAAAGATTAAATGAGTTCTTGGTGTCTCGAACGACAGTGATATGGTGATGGTATAATTTCTGTGCTGCACACTGAAATATAACCTGAACGCTTTAATTACAGACCTCTGGTTTATGAATTTATTTATTTTATTGTTTATTGTTAGCCTTAAGCTTAAGGTTACATTGTGCGGACTTTATGCCAAGTGGGATTCTCTACCTGTCAACCCTTGAATGAATTTCTATTTTATAAGTATCAATCGCCAGTGTATATCTATTTTAATATAAATATTTTAAAAATAAACCACGATATCATGAGACTGGCAACTCTGTGCAGATATAAATGACCTTCTTTTTTATTCTTATATGTGGTGATTTAATTTGTGGTATATTTTTTTTTTAGCGCAATTATAACATCTCATGTTACTGTCACAGATAGCAATGGATACAACAAAACAGAGTAAGAAGAAAAGCCGGAGAAACTTTGAATATAAATGTAACATCTGCAACAAGGTATGTAGGAATTTTAAGTATATGTTAGAGCAGTGCTTACGCCCAGGGTGTAAGGAGTAATATCCCACTTCTCTCTCTCCCTCTCTCTCTCCCCGCTCTCTCCCCTCTCTCACCCCCTCTCTCCTCTCTCTCTCCCCGTCTCCCCCTCTCTCCTCTCTCTCCCATCCCCCCTCAACCCCTCTCCCCCTCTCTTCCCCTCTCTCCCCACTCTCTACTCCTCTCTCTCTTAACTCAATATTTGAGAGGGCTTTGGAGCCCGGAATGGTCCGTCCTGCCTTCGTGGGTTACCGGACTTAATATGTCTACGAAATATAGGTTTTTCGAATGGAGTCCTATTACTCGAACAGTGGTTGTGGTGGTACAAGTTGACTAAGGGAAGGGGCATGCTGATAAAGTTACCTTCGACATGGTATGGTATGGATGGTGGAATAACCATCACCTATGCGTGTAGATTACCCGCTCGGGAGAAACCTTCGCCCAGCGGCGGACTCCTCTACTTCTTAGGTCTTTTCATGAATACGCTATCAAAATACTTGCTCGTACTCACCATGCTGGGTCTGCGGGTTAGTGAGCGGTACTCTCGCACTAGAGATGCTGCTCCCCATCACTGGTCTGTGGGATTTGGGTGCAGAACATACTAATGGATTGTACACCCATCGGTCGATGGTCAGAGCCTCGTCTCGGCTTTCCCATGTGCGCGCGTCTTTCCCATCGTCTCAACGGCACAGGTGTGCTAACAAGTATTGTCGAGCTATGGAAACAGCTGGCATATACCGCCTTACGTAGTATATGTTGATTATAGATGTATATAAGACATAAACTCTTATTACCGTATAATGGGGTGGTGAGAGGTAAATTTTCACCAGTTTATTTGGAACAACGTGATTGGTGGTGAGCTCGTCGCCATCTTAGCGTTCCGGCTAACGAGACAAATCGTACGAAAGTTTCGAAAAACTCATCGGTACCTAATGGGTCGGGGCGCGGACAGCGATACTTGACGTCCCAGGTTCGAGCCCGCCATTCGACTACCGTCAC
Source organism: Bhutanitis thaidina (assembly GCA_029286595.1). Classification (NCBI taxonomy): domain Eukaryota; kingdom Metazoa; phylum Arthropoda; class Insecta; order Lepidoptera; family Papilionidae; genus Bhutanitis; species Bhutanitis thaidina. The sequence goes on along the minus strand of JAGSMS010000039.1, from coordinate 1,217,278 downwards.
GAATACAAGATACAAGCGCTGTCGGTTCTTGGAGTGATTAACGGGAATATTGATTTATTTTAGATTTACCAGCAGTTGTTACGCAGTTTTTGCAAATGATATACAGAACAAGAGTTAGTTAAAAGGTTTATTATAATTAAAGAAGATAAATTAACAAGATTTTTCTAAATTTAACCATCAAGTCTAGAGTACATGTCTATACCGGCGGCTCAAACGCACTAAGGGAGAGATCGAACCCAATTTTTTCTAGGAGAGAGGAGAAAGATGCTAGCCTCCTTCTGGGGTACCTAGTGGGAGGTCTGTTTCTAAACCAGCTCAGAAAATGTGGGTAGACAATTTCGTTTCTTAATTAAGTAATTTAAATAAAAAAACGTCTGAGTCCATGGGGTCTCTACGCTTTTCTTATGAAAACATCTTAAAATATTTAAGCCTGGCAGAGTACGAAGGTATTCTTTTTGCCACCCCAGTGTCATAGAGACCGTAATTAGGAAAGTTAAAAGCATCGCTAGAACACTTTTGAATAAAAAGAAGTTAACGCAGGCAGAAATACTCTATGATGTCTATAATAGTTACAATTTGCAGAGATTCTTCGAGAAGGCCTCACTCCACAACCACAAAAAGATCCACACCACGTCCACGCCCTACAGCTGCGAGCTGTGCGCCTACGCCGGTAAGACGGCCAAGTACCTGGGCAGGCATGTGAGGAGGGCGCACACCGAACCCACGCTCCCCTGCGACGTCTGCGGGAAGAAGTTCCACTTCAGATCGAAGATGCTGAACCATATGCTGGTGCATTCTGGTGAGTTGTTGTTTCTTACCTTCCTTGACCACAGCGACAACCTGCTGATACTATAGCCAGTTGTTCAACTGTACAGGAGATATTACTGGTACCCAAAAAAAAAAAAGAATGCAGCTGGCCTGCTGTGTAATGCTGTGTAAAGTGCAATGCTGGACAAAGGCTTCCTCAAATATTTGAGAGGGTTTTTGGAGCCGGGAAGGGACCGCCACGCTGCTCCAGTGTGGGTAGACTTCACATATCTTTGGAATAATTATTTTCATTCAAACATGCAGGTCTTTTCAGACATGCAGGAGGTACTTATCGCGTTGTCGCACTGGAAATTGCTGATGCCAATTTTAGTGGTGCCGGCATCGCTGATCGAACCCAGGCCACCCGCACTCTACGAAACAAAAGTGAGCGACCTGACCACCAGCCTTCCACGGTACTTACTACTGCCAGAGATAATAAAAATTGTCAATAATAAATTGTGTTATTTAGATTTCATCTGCTTTTGTTGCAATCTATACTTCGGTACTAATGATACGTGTAGCTGAAGAGTTTGTATGTTTGTGTGTTTGTTGCTACGCATAAATACCGTGCGATATCGGCGTGCCCTTTCTTCCCGTGGGTGTCGTAAGAAGGCGATGTGCCTTTTAAAGACAAGGAAAAAGCTTTTAAAAGGCACACAGTCAGATGGAGGGATAACCGGACCTAAATAAAGCAGTCCGATGATGGGCAGCAGATGGTATAAGACGCGAGGAGTCTGGTACTTCAATGACCAATTCGCTTGACGAGCGTAATGATTAAGGCAAATCTTCAATATGAAAGAGACCCATGTCCTGCAGTGGACCATTTACTGGCTGGCTGGTGGCTGGTAAAGTTTTTTTTTTTTACCTCAATCTCGCTTGATGGAAGGCGAAGATGAGGCCTAGGATGGGACACGTTTGTCTAGAAGGTGTCTGTTCACTTTGGCCTAAAGTAAGGTGATCTCGGGAACTTATAGCCAGATTTGAAAAAAAGTCTTTGCTTTGGATAGCCCGTCCATTGTGGTAGGTTAAGGCCGTGTAACATCACGCCACAACTCATTGGAACGGGGCAGTAACCATGAACCGTGCTAACGTACTCGACTCGGCTTGGAAAATCCACATTTGACGAAGAGCACAGCCAAGCCACAAAAAGAAAAATTTTCTAAATGCGTAGGTAATGTTACCATGTCATAGCTGAAACAATTTGGTATGGAGATGCAAACGAAAGTGATTCTGAATTTAAAATCTTAATTTTAGTGACCCATGCGGACGAAGTCGCGACATGAAGCTACTGCTTAATAAAACTTTGAGAGCCGCTGCGGCGTGTTCTGACATTACAGCGACTTTGACATTGCAGGCGAGAAACCGTACGGCTGCAAGGTGTGCGGCAAGGCTTTCAACTCCACGTACTCGCTCAACACACACAAGCTCATTCACGCAAGTTAGTACAGTGGTCGTCGAATGTTCTAGTAATAATCTTTATTTGCTTTAGAACAGGGTGTTCCTTTTTTTACATGAAAGGCGGCAAATGAGCAAGCGGCTCACCTGATGGTAAGTGATTACCGTTGACCAAGTACATCTGCAAGTGAAGTGCTGTAAGTGCGTTGCCGACCTTTGAGGATATTTGGGAGACGGGAGGGAGGATGAGGAGAGGGATGGGGAGGGGGAGTGAGCCTCCGGTTACATCACTAACCGAACGAAACGCAGAAGCACAAGCACTCAATCGAAATCATCATCTTATTACAATGCTTTTTTGTGTTGATTGGGCTGACAAAATATCTAAGAGTCCATCTGGAAGTAAGTGGCTTCTGCTGGCGATGGACACCTGCGGACGGCATCAATCGTAGAAGGTTACAGATGCCTTGTCTCCCCTGAGGACTTAGAGGGATTGTTTCGCAACTCGTAATTACACTGGCTCTCTACACCTTTGCTTTTTGTTTACTTGGGAACAGTGTTTACGAGAGACAGACGGTTCGAATGTGACATTGAAAGGAGAGCGATGGCATTTATGAACAGCCAGGCTATATCTCACAATGCTCGTTTGACTGTGCATAGAGGGGTATTGGTACCAACATTAACATATGGAAGTGAAAGCTGGGTATGGCAGAAGAGGCATGAAAGCAGGATAAATGCAGTAGAAATGAGAGCGTTAAGAAGCATGATTGATGTGAAGATAACTGACCGGGTTCGAAATAATGTGATCAGAGAGCGTTGTGGCGTGAAAGACGATGTAGTGACACGAATTGAGAAAGGGATGCTGAGCTGCTTTGGACATGTGGAGGATGAATGAAAGTAGGTTGACGAAACAAATATATGACGCGATTGATGAAAGTGGTAGAAGTGAAAGACATATGTCAGGACCGTAGCAAGTGGAAGAAGATTGCCTCTGCCTATCCCGTTGGGATCAAGGCGTGAATATATACATATACAATACAACTAAAGCTACTATATTAAACAAAATTTAAAATATATGCACATACTTAAAATAATACACATAGATACATACACTTGCAGGGGTTCGTAGGAGTTTTAAATGAACTTGACATAATTTAAAAAAAGAAGTTTATTGCTCTTTAGTTCACACAGTAACAAAACTAATTCCGGCCACGGGATCGTCTCCAATTCCAAATTCGAAATACGTGAAACCGTACGGCTAGATAAAACGAGACGCTCGGCCAGCGGGGATTCTCGAACGCAGTGTTTGGCCGACGCCGCCCGCGCTCCTGCTATGCTCGCTATAAGAAATAATTTAAGAGAAAGATTTTATAATTTATAACCCGTGTCGCGTCAAATGAAACGGTGGTGACTCAGCATAGTGTCGCGGGGTCAACCGCAACGCTGATCTTCAGTCAGCACCGACCCTGTTGCGCGTTGTACTTCGCATACTGTTTCATAATCGCACTACGCAAGATATGTTTGCTGTAAACGAACTGCTCTTCCATGATTTACCATCCATATACAGGCATGACCAAGTTACTTATAACGAATTAATATCGAACAATTAATGTATAAAAGGAAATTTTCTCTAAAAAAAATAAACAAAAACAGCATAATATTACACACTACAAAACACTACCATATATAACCAACAATGAAAACTTAAACAATCAATCCAGTTTCAAATAAACATATTTAGTATATATCTAAAGAAACAGAGTATGTATTAGTCAATTTGACTTTTGCAAATTTAATAAATATAGACGATATAATTTTATAAACGTAGTTTTTGTTTTAGCCTCGCGAATAGGGGGTGGTATCTCATTCCAGCATTTAGTAGCGCAAAATCTAAAACTCCCTCTGAAAGCGGCTGTTTTGTGTTTAGGTACAGATAAGATTTGCGAACAGCTTCTAGTTGAGTATTGATGTTGAGTAAATCGCCAATTTAGTTTTTTGTGCAAATAGTCTGGCTTACCTGTTTGTATAATTCCGAAGAGCATAGTGGAGTAAAACAATTTTGTGCGTCGCTCCATGTTGAGAGTGTTACTAGCATTTAGGGTACGGCGTTACATGGGAACGGCTAGGGATAAAAAAACAGAATCGAGAACATGCATTTTGAACTCGCTGTATTAGTCGAAGAGATCGTTTTAGAATACATGGTACACAGGCAAGCAGTAGTTAAGCTTAGACAAGATCAATGACTCACAAAGTCTCACTCGCAAATCGACACTCAGAACGTTCCGAATCCGATAGAGGACCTTCAGTCAATAAGAACAGGTTCTTACCAGGTCCAGTACATGTCCTTCAAAATGTAGACGACTGTCCATAAGTAGGCCTAAGTTACGGGTTTCTTCAACTCTCTGCAGGCTGTTGCCTTCAATGAAAATTTTAGGCTTGTTTTTGTGTATTTTTTCATATTGTTTTCGAGACCCGAGAATCATATACTTGGATTTTGCTTTATTAAGAGAGAGATTGTTATTTCGCGACCATGCTGCAATATGTTTCAAGTCAATATTGAGCAGGCGAAGGGATGCATCTGGATCATTTGAGTTTACGGACATATAAACTTGAAGGTCATCGGCGTACATATGGTATTTACTATATTTAATACATATTGTGATATCTGCGCAATATATTATAAACAATAGTGGTCCAAGGATAGAACCTTGAGGGACACCCCTGAGCACCGAATTTGATTGAGATGATCTAAGCGTACCATCACGACTATGCATTACAACACGTTGGCGTCGATCGGTGAGATAACTAAGGAACCATTTAACTGCCGACGGACCAAATCCATAAAAAGATAATTTAGATAAGAGGAGGGGTATGCTGATTGAATCAAAAGCTCTAGAGAAATCAAGAAGAGCAAGAATAGACCCACAGCCAATATCCTGCATGGAGAGAATGCCATCGACAACATCTACCAGCGCAGTACATGTACTTCTTCACTTTCTAAAACCAGACTGATGTTCAGGTAGAATGTTATTTATTTCACAAAATTCTGCAACTTGACTATAAATAATTTTTCCAAAATTTTAGACAGGTATGGCAAAATAGTAATTGGTCTTAAATCTTTAAAGTCTTGAGGATTATTTTGTTTTGGAATCGGTTTTACTAGGGCTGTTGTCCAAAGTGTCGGAAACGTCGATGATGTAATAGATTTGTTTATAATTGAGGTAATGGCCGAAAGGGAACTCGGCAGAGACAAAATGAGCATATCTCTACTTACCCGATCAACACCTTGAGCATTTGATTTTATAGAATTCAAAATTATTTTGGCAACTACATTTTCATTCACTGGTTTTAGTTCGAAAATAGCTGCACTGTGTCTATGGAATTCGAAAAAAGTAAGATGCGATAGATTCACTTCACCATTATCAGGTAAAGTGAGAAAATAGGTGTTTATGGCATCTAGGTCTTGAAAATGATCAGGCAATTCGGATTTAGGTTTGAAATTCAGGCCGGCGTGGCTTTTCAAATTCTTCCACAGGTCTTTAGGATTACTCATTAGACGATTTACGAATTGTTCGAAATAGGCCTTTTTCTCAGCATGAATGCTACTAATAAAAGTTTTTTCAATTCTATATATGTATTTTTATCAGATTCAGGTCTAGTCCGATAGTATTTTCTTTTAACCTTGTTACGTTACGCAGCTGTCTGATAAAATAGACGTTACTAGTAAACCATGGTTGCTGGTACTCTTTGATTACTGTAGCTTTCTGCGGTGCATGCTTATTCAATAATGATATTAAATAGCTATTAAATTTGTCAACCATCAAATCTACACTGGTCAAATATTTTATGCTATGCCAATCAATTGACTCAGTATCAGCATCAAAACTAGCCACGTTAATTTTCTTAAGAGGTCTGTATACAATGTGTTTGGGTGACGGACGATCCCTTTTTTATCCTGTGCCAAGTGCCATAACGGCAGCGTGACCATTTAGATCTTGGTTACAAACCACATTTACAGTTAAAACACTTGTGTCACTGCACACGAGATCTATTAGTGTTTGATTATTTGTTGTGAAGTGAGTGAGCTCAGTGACGTGATTAGCAACACTGAGAGAACATAAAAATTGTTTAAGACGCAAAGTCTTGCTGTCACGTAAATCTAACATATTTATATTAAAATCCCCCAGTAAAATTAAATGATCGTAATTTACAAATGAAGTGATGGTGAGAGATAGCGCATCCAAGAATATATCAACGTCCACCCATGGCGGCCTATACGCAGTACCAATAAGAACTCGTGAGAATTGACAGCTGACAGAAATCCACAATTGCTCAACAGCAGCATCGTGCAAGGGGTGAGGGCAGATGCGAGCCTGGATGTCTTTTTTGTTATAAAATCCCACTCCACCTCCGGATTTACGTAAATGATGACTGCGAGGTGCATGTTTTAGCCGGTATCCTGGTGCCATTTGCATCTTCCCCTTCTTCAAGCCAGGTTTCATTAATAGCAAATATGTCAGGTGATTCGCAAATAATTAGTGAACAAAATTCATCGTGATTGGTGCCCAATGAGCCAGCATTCAGTAACCCTACCTTTAATTGCATACACTTAACCATAGCGAATCATAACGGACTCCTTCCCAAACGTTGAAAGGGTCAGAAAGTAATCATACCATGAATAGACTAGTGGGTTATTTACATTCTCAATAATGAGCAATAACAGTAACGACTCGAAGATTAATGATATGAAAAATGTGGAATGTAGATCATGGCGACAATGCGTATGGTGGAAACTATAACTTGAAAAATATGTCAATTGCAAATCAAAAAATAGTATGAAAATAGTATACTCATTAATTGTATTACGATATAATTTGACCAAATAAACAGTAGTTGGTTGGTTAAAAGCATCGCCTGGTGACACGACACGGTTCAACTGATCATTGACAATAATGAAAAAAGATAAAAGGTGGTCGTCTCCAGTTAGCATAATATTTAAAACAATCGTTAACAAAGACGAATACAAAATACATGCAATGTGACAATGTTGAACAAAATTAAGTTTTAATTTATAGTAACAATGTAAAAATGTTAATTTTATTAAACAAGTTTCTTGAGGCATTGCATAGGAAAGTAGGAGCAATAAACAGCAAGGAAACCATGAAACTAATCTAAGGATGTAAAGTTTAACTATTACATAAGATATTATGAGAATGTTACAATGAATGATATAACGGCTTCCACTTAATGTTAAAATAATACACATTAGTGATAAGTTTAAGAAGATCGAAAGTAAAAAAATGAATTGGCATTCATTGGCATGAATTGGCATTTGACGGCTCGGTGGCGTATTGGCTAAGGCGTTTAGCTGCGGCGCTGTGGGTCGCGGGTTCGATTCCTGCATGGGACTAGTATTTGTATGGACTACAAATAATAGTTCCCGGTCTGGGTGTTTGTCTATGTGCAATTCATGTATGTAAACTGCCTCCGCGACACAGGAGAAATTCCTACAGCGGAAGGTAACGTTTTTTTTTTAAAATAATAAAATAAAAAATAATAAATAATTCAAACATGCATAATAACGTATAACAATACCGCTTTTCTTTTACATAAAAACGGAAAGATGCATATGCGCCTGGTATTTTTTTCCTACAATAGATAATTTACGGAGGATGAGGTGTCGCAGGCTGGGTAAAAACTCGTTCTATATCATGTTGAGATCGGAGTAGGTGTGCCCGACATGAAGCATGTTCGTTCTGTTTAGCATATATATATGGCCATGTTTAGTCCACACGAACTTCCATTGTCTATCTCTTCCTAACCCCCGGGCTTTCCCAAAAATTTGTCGGTTTATCTTGGTTAATCGCTCATTGATATAAAAGTTTCGGGGTTCACGAGTAGGAAGACCAAGATCATCATCTCATCATAGAACTCATCACGCAGGACACGACGAGACATGCGTGCAACTATAGGAAGGGGTCGACCCTCTTCTTTAGATTGTACGTTACGGGTAATACGTTTCGGACCCATACGCTCAGTTGAAACAATATCCTGCTCGACTTATTTTAGTACCCAGGTTAATTGCGTCCGCTAAGACAATGTGAGTTAGAGGTTCGCCAGCAAACTCGGGAATACCCGATATTTCAAGGTCGCAACTAAACGATTCCTGCTCTTTTTCATCAAGCTCCCTTTGCAGATTAACGATGGTGTCTTGCAGAGACGCCGCAGGGCATCCGGGCGCACAATATATCCATGCGGGTGCATAATAATTAACCACATTATCGAACGCAGTGTTTGGCCGACGCCGCCCGCGCTCCTGCTATGCTCGCAACGAAGGAACAACTCTGCCATGGGCCGCATAGAACATACACCTCGACAGATATTCTCCACATTATATGGATATATACACACAAAACATTCTAAATGTGTGAAAATTTCACAAACACATACACGTTCAAACACACACGCGCGTGCGAGCGCACCTCATTGGTAAACGGTGGGCGATTTAAAAAAAAAAATACGTTTGACATGTGAAATGTATGTTGTCGTTCTTATGTTGGTTGAATAAATGATTTGATTTCTTTAACCAATTGCATTAACATGGCGTAGGGGAAAAATATTTTGACTGCGGCTGCTAACAGTTCAGAATTTATGCACTACAGACTAATTAATTGTGCTTATTTCTTAAACTACAGTCAGACAGAAAAGATACTTATTTATGGTAATACATAAATACCTAATTTTCACATCATTGTGTAACGATTATTTCCACAATTGTCGTGGCCAACGGCCCCCTGTCAGTTGCCACATGATTGGTTCAATTTAAAAAGAAAAAACGTGTTCGTCACTGATGGCTCTATTTCCTTATCTACAGTAGTATATTACACTGTACATTTATGTTTAATGAACTATAATCCTTTTCAAATATTGCTCACTTATGGTGCCATCGAAGCAGTCGGCTGGCTTCACGCACTGCCCGAAGTTCTCCACGAACCTATAAGAGAAGAACACATATATATTATTTATGATTCCCTCCGGGCCGATTAGGATCACGGCCCCAACATCCGAATACTAACTGCGCAGTTCACCACGTGGTAGAGCCAGGCGGGTGGGTAGCTTCTGCTGCTGCTCGAATGGGATGGCTCGACCGGGGTAGTGCCGCGATCTGGCAGAATATCGGTGTGATGTTGAGCCATATTGTGCTTCTGCGTTTCGTTCGGTGAGTGTTGTAACCGGAGGCCCGCTCCCCCTCCCCCATAGCTCCTTCCTCCTCCTCATACTCTATCCCCCCTTCCCCTAAATAACCCTAAAAGTCGGGTACGCAACTGCAGGTACTCGGTGTTGCAGATGTACATGGGTGACGGAAATCACTTGCCATCAGGTGAGCCACTTGATATCCGCCCTATGTAATTCATATTAATACATAAATAAAATAAGTAAATACTTATGGTGGTTTGGACATGTGGAGAGGATGAATGAAAGTAGTTTGAAGAAACAAATATATGACGCGAGTATAAATGATCCGGGAGAGGAAGACCTACACGAAAATTTCACGATCAAATCGGAGACGTTCTGGAAAAAGGCCAGGTCAAGAGTAGTCTAAACCAACGAGCATGCATGCGAAGATTGATGAAAGTGGTAGAAGCGAAAGACGTATGTCAGCAAGTGGAAGAAGATTGTCTCTGCTTACACCGTTGGGAACAAGGCGTGAATATATATATACATACATAAATACTTATATGATTCATTCATATACGCTTAACACTGGTCACATCCGGAAACAGATTTTTTGTTGCCATTCGCGAAGCATGCAACTTCCAATAAATTTAATATTCTTTTTATTTAATCATCGCAAATTTTGTGCTAAGGCGCGATTGGCGAAAGATTTACGCCGAGAACCGGATTCGGTCCGTGTTTCTTTGGAGCATGTGCACTATTTGAATCTCGTAAGTAGTGTCAGTCGAGTTAAGTTTTCTCAAACTCTGATCACCCCATTAGGGAACACTGTCGACATCAAACAAGCAGCAGAAAAGTACTATATACATAAATTTTTTGCTTAAATAATGAAACACTTGAAGTGTATGTCGTGTACACACTATATATGGACCATATACCCTAGCCTCATTTTGTTTGCTAGCAGGGCATTGAACAATGCAGCCTGCATTGAACCAAGTCAGGTGAGGTTCGCATTTGAAGAATGAGATGGTGTATAGCCCCTCATGTTCTAGATCCGACTGTTAAACAAAAAGGCTCTTGTGTTCCTGCTGTTCTCTGCTAAGTGCTGGATCTTCAGAGTCCTCTAGTACTGTAATACATCCAGGTGCTATTAATGTCGTCCAGTTCTGGACCTGTAAAAGTAGCTGCCTATAAGTGCCCACTGCTAGGCTAAGGTCTCCTTTAATAACGTATAGGGTTTTCAGAGTCAGGAAGGGCCCGCCACGCTGCTCCAGTGCGTGTTCGCCGGGCTACATATATCCTCGAAATGTAATTTTACATACAGGTTTTCTCACGATGTTTTCCTTCACCGCCGAGCGCGTGGTAAATGCTGCACTTGAAACTGCTATTAACAATAATAGTAGTACCTGCCATCGGAGGATGGAACCCAGGTCGCTCGCGCTCTATGGCTTACTTATTCTAGATCTGTCCTGGTCAAGAACTAGCAATCGCCGGGTACACTCACCCCGGCCTGCAGAAGCACCCGGGCACGGCGATGGACAGACAGTGGCGCGGCTTTAGCACTATGGTCGGCTCGCGGCGTCTGTGCGCCTGGTGCACGTCCATCGCTCTCTTGAGATAGTGCAGCAACTTGTCCACGTCGAATATGTCGTTGCGGAGGTCCATACTCTTCCCGAACACCCGCTCTATCACCAACTGAAAAGGGACAGTCCCTCTTTAGCGGGGCAGGTGGGTGCTGATCCTATTTTCGCCTCCCGGGGAGATGTGGGGGAATGTGACTGCTCCTGGAGATTGACGTGTGATTTGCATTGATTTATTATCTATACTAATGTATAAAAAGACATGTCCTAATGGGTTTTTTAAATGGATAAGAACGAAATTTGACAAATATTTAGATACAAGACGTTGAGAATACCACTGAAACCGCGGGCAAAAGCTTGTCTCATGTATATATTTAGCTAGGAATGAAGAAAAATTGGATACCTCGACCATATCCTCTGTAAACTTAACCGTGCTCTTCGAATATCTATTCAACGTCCTGGTCAAGGTTTGTAAAAAATCGTCCGTGTAACCGAATCTTCTTTTTCCATCGCCGCATTTTTTTCTTGCAATTTTTTCTATCAAAACATAAGGCCAATCACACGTTTTACTATCGAACGCGTGCATATCCGCCATTTTGAATTTGTCCTCGTTGTTTCCCGCCAATTTTGTTAATTTCATTGTACCATAAATACTGTTTACTGAGTGACGATCTGTACCATTGTGTTGTACGATTGATTTGCTCTCAGGAGTTGTAACATTTTCATATGTTATGTCTAATTTGTATGAAACTGTATTGATATGACGTGGCGCCTCTATGTGGGACACTTCCGTACGTGATTCTGCAATGTTGTCATTCACAAAAATGTTTTTATCGTTCTCTGTTATTTTTTGTTTGGTTTTCATCATTTTTATTTGGAAATTTCTCACATACTGTTGATAGCGCTGCGACTTCCCAATTCTTGTATACGTTTGATAATTCCTTGGTTTCATTGCTTTGTTCGAACTACCTTCCCTTGGACTTAGATTATTTAAGCGGGCGTCGATGCTACTTCCATTGATTTTCAATCTATTCCTTTTGTTTTCTAACAGATTTCTATAGTCCATAATTTTTAATCTGTGGAGGGGAAATGTTTTAGTGTTAGAATTTAAATAAACACGAGCAGATACTCCTATTCCTTTAACATACAGAGACTAATTTAGGATGTTAACTCGCTGTCTGTTCGGTACAAATCGATCAATTTTGCAATCGATTATGAAGTAATTTCTCGATGATCTAGAGGCTTGAAACTTTAAACCTATCACAGAACAAATAATTAAAGAAAATCAAAAACATGTAGAAAAATAAATCATACTGTGCTCAGAAATGGTTGTGTGATTTTCGAATTTTCGAGTCCCCAAAATCAAATCTGATATCTACATGGCATGACTTTAGCGCTGATCACAAATAGTATCTCTATTTTTAAATATATTTAAAGGTGTGTGCTAGTGCGTGTGTGCCTGTAAGAGAGTGTGTGTGAGTATGTGTTTGTGTGTGTGTGTGTGAGAAAAAACACAAACAATACTGTTGCGTACTGGCTGTTTAAAAATACTATGCGCGTATTACTTATCAATGGCATCGACTATATTCTGGCACATGACTGGACAGGAGTAGCCCAGAGGGACCCATGGCGATGCGTGGGAGTCTTGACAGTACACTCTGCCTTCTGAAAACAACGTGCACAATCATCGATTTGCACACAGCAACTGGCAGTGAGTCGGCGACGTAGTTTGTGGATCGGGGAAGCGAGGTTCTCGTGTGGCAGGACTTGGTACAGGCGTAGAACGACACGACCCCCCTACGTGAGCGACGACCTGCACAGTGTTGCGGTAAGCCGATAGATGCTGATGGCTCAGGAGCGTGCTCTGTGGCAGGCTTTGGGTCTGTTTGGCAGAGCCGTAAGCATAAAATTGTTTCCGGAGAAGAAATGAATGAACACAATTAAATATAAGCAACGTGACGGGTCCTTCCCGGCTCCAAAACCCTCTCAGATATTTGAGAAGGAGGCCTTTGCCCAGCGGTGGGCACTTACAGGCTGCTACTTTAAGCAGGAGTCGCAAAGTGTAATCACTTGATAGTGCCTCGTAGAGAGGCGAGACACGTGTCGTGTATTAAGCTTCGGTGCTGCGTATTACATGGTGTCTATCTTACATCATGTTACTTTAAATTACGTCTTTTTCAACTTAGTAAATATTTTGATCTCTTTGTCGATCTGCTGTAATGGATATTACATATATTAATGATATTGAAAATGTTAGCAGCGATTATAGATAGATCTGCGCCTTACCTAGTCTTTGATTCATTGCAACACATCGAAGGTTTTGATTTAAAAGATTTCGTAATCACGGCAATCTTTCTTCGCCAGCAAAATCTATAGTGTCCACTGCCTGGCATAGGCCGCACTCATGATTAAGCATATCTGACTGACACTAATAACTATCTCAAAAAGTTTTTTTTTTACGTAGGGAAATAGCAACCGTTTGTCTAACCCCTCGTTAGCAAGAACGGGTGTCCAGCGCGCATTGACTAAAACCCCTCGGTGTCCCACCTTCGCTGTATATTGGCAGGGCGATGGGAACGCTCTTGCACACATTCGCGACTCTGCCAGCGATTCCTCCTCGAGAAGAGACACTTCCAGCTCCTCTTCCTCCGGGAGAGGAGCGCCAATACCACCCGGGCAATAAAGCAGAAGGCTATGGGTGTCAGAAAGGGAAGCGCTCTGAAGAATTATCCCGGCAACGGAAGGTAGGGAGAGCGGATTGTAATACCGACAACTCCCCGCATTTATCAAGGCGTTTCTCTTAGTCGCCTCTAACGACACCCCCCGGGGAACAAAGGGTGTAGCGGATTCTTACGCCGATACCATACGGCACGGCTGGTGTCCATGGGCGATGTATTCCTTCGTCTAGTCTAGTGTTTAAAAAAAAAACTTTACCTATTACACGTAACACAATATTTATAAGGAACACTTTTTGTAATGTAAACATTTCGTTAATTGCGTATTTCATTTGTTGAATAATAGCTTAGTACTGATAGGTAGTAATTTCCGATTTTCAAATGTGAATGTATGCATTAAGTATATTATTCGCACGTATGTCTGTTTGTATATAATAGCTTCAGCTGCAGCGAAGCTTTGAATTGATGCTGTTAGATAGCAAAGTGCCTATTTTAAAACAGGCTGGCCGGTGTCGGGGGCAGTTCTGCGACCACCGACCCACCTAACCGAGCAATGCAGGGCTAGGGCCAATCTCCTAAAGTCCGTTGCGATTACGTGTCCGCTAATTTTTTGTCGTGTTCTTACGTTAATGTGCTCGTACATACCTGTCATTAAAGACTGATCGCTACGTCGGAATCGGGAAGGTGGCAAACCTAACTAAAACCCCCGCGGAAAAGGCATACGCTGTTGGTACAGTGGTCTCTTTACAACTTCGGCGGGAGGGACCCGCGAGCAGGAAGTGAGTAAAAATAAAGGAGCAACCATGCTGCTGTGCCGTACCCTGACCCCCCAGTCATTTTTCTAAGCAATCGGATGGGTTCCGACGCACACGCATACAAATCTTATATGTCTTATTTTTCGAGATGAGGGGAGTGAAAAATAAACCTCAAGACTGGATTTTTATGTATATATATTTTCGAGTGGCGCCTGGTTTAAATCATAGCGTTCAATAATTTCAAATTAACCGTAGCAAACGGCAGCCATTACCGGTGATTTTACATATATTTTTTTGTTTGCGTCAATTGCGCGTAATGTAAATTACATGCGCTCAGCGTACCTTCGTCGTTGCGGTGTGTTTTTTTTAATGCAGTCTTAGACAAAGGTCTCTCCAAGATAGCGCCAGGAAAAAATGTTTTAGAGTTTCGTAATAAAATATTAACACTCGTGGTATCACATTGTCCGTCTGATTGTCTGTCCGTCATTCATGTCCTCTGTATATACGTCATATTTGTAAACAGATGCTGGACTGCTCAAGTTTGCAGTACACTAATGTTTTGTTTTATTTTGGAATTTTTTTGGTTAAGGCTAACAATTGTGTTGTAAGCCTCAGCCTAAGAGTCAACTGGATACGCATCACCCTCTTACTAATTTCAGACGCCATTCAGCAGTGTAACCACAGTTGTCTTCCTGTTTGAAAGCGTATAAGAGAGCCTGTATAATCACAGGCTGTGAGAGGCATTCCGTCTTGGGCCTCAGGGGTGACAGCGCATCTGAAAGCTTCTTCGATTGAAGTTGCGTTTGCAGGTGTTCATGGGCTGCAGTAGCCACTTACCAGCAGGTGGGCTTGGCTCGATTGGCGCCCCAATCAAAAAATATGCTTTGGTAGCTTGTGGTAGCCTAGCGGTCCGGCGCTTGCTTTTATTGCGTAGTACGCGAGTGACCTGAGTTCGATACGATCATACGGCGAAGGGAAAACATCGCGAGGTGACATGGCATGGCTGAGATATAATTAAGATTATAATTGTGAACAGTATTTTCGAGGACGTATGGAAGTCCCAGTTGGAGTAGTGTGGTAGAACTATCTCGACTATAAAGCTCTCTCTCATATGACCATGGTGGGACCATAGACATTTTATTTGAAGACATTGTATGCATCACTATAATTGAGAAAAAAAAGGGGGATACGGAGTTTCTTTCGCCTGTTTGTTCTGTCAGAGGAGTCTCATTGTGAAATGGTGATGAATGTTAGAAAAATAATAAACAAATGATATTATTTTTACTTACGTCTAAAAATAGACAATTTCTATTTATCAATATCATCATCATCATCATTTCAGCCTATCAGAAGTCCACTGCTGAACATAGGCCTCCCCCAAATATGTAAATAATATAATAAAATATATAATACGTCTAAATACATTAATGGATATGTTAAGAGTGACGAAAAAAAAAAACGATAAATTGTCGTAAAAACAGCTATAATCGTGTTTATTGAGAGAGACTGAAATTGATTTCTAAAATTAACATTGTTGAACAAAACAAAACTAAGAGTAATTGGAAAAAAAAATACCTAAAAATATGGAAAAAAAAAAAAATTTTTTACAAATTCCAGTTTAGTTTAAAAGTTTCCTCTCGATCAATTTAAGAGACAATGCCGGATCTCCGCTTAGCTCAGGTCTCGAGAGCGGTAATTTTAATTGAAAATTATTCATCGTGAAATACTGGTTCATGACCGCGGCACGGTAATGTTGGAAAACATTCCCCAGACATTGGACATGATAATCTTTTAAAGCATGATAACTGTCGGCCTCAAACTGCAGCCATAGTTACAGAATGTCTTAGAGAGATTGAAATCGAAGACGAGTTGAGCAAAGGAATCCAGTTCCGGCTAATATGTGCATTAGTGGAATATTTTATTTAAACTATATTTGAATACCTTTAAATAAAGGTATTTAAATATAGTTTGGCCTCTTGGCATTCTCTGCCAGTCAACCCGGGGCGTGGAGAGAAATTGTAAGGGTGGCAAACATTAAATTTGTTAAAAAAAGGAACTTAAATATTGTTTTATGGGAAAGGCGGCAACCGAGAAATAAGTTCGCCTGATGGTGAAGTGATTACCGTCGCCCTCATACATCTGGAACACCAGAGGAGATACAGGTGCGTTGCCGGCCTTTAAGCGTATTTGGGAGATGGGAGGGAGGATAGGGAGTGGAATGAGAAGGGGAAGAGGGGCCTCCCGTTGCCTCACTCACGCAAACGCAGATGCAAAAGATGCCTCTACTTCACGCCGGTATTCTGCGCGGTAGTGGTATTTACCCGATGTCGAGCCGGACCATTCGAGCAGCAGCTAAAGCCGCCGCTTGGCTCTACTTCTTTATAAAATAATAAGAATAATCCTGATGCTAAAAAGTTTTATTGATGATTTAATGAAAAGATTTGCGAAACAAATTTTTCTATTTCAAAAAAAAATTGTTAAAGTTCAAAAATGTTAATTTTCCTTTATAACTTTCTTTTTGGTTACAGTTTTTTTTTTTCAATTATTCTTAAATTTGTTTTGTTTAACAATGTCAATTTTACTGATTAGCGATGTTTCTCTAAATATGTTCACGAGTGTATTTAACAATAGGTAATGAAATTAGTTTTCACCACTATAATATCCTCGATAGTGGGTTGATCATATACAGCATTTCAGTTTAGTCGTTTTAACCCACTATTCACCAGAGCTTATTTATAACGTGTGAGCCTGTCAGGGTTTTCGTGTTCAGACCCGAAGATACAATACAATACTTAACACCTCAATCGAAGCTCTCCGCAACGGGGATGGGACTTAGGTCATCTGATCTGAAGCCAGATCCCTTAACCATTCGGCTATCGTATAGTTCCGTAAC